>CM072820.1:53525544-54260870 GCA_036937905.1 Salvia rosmarinus | reverse complement strand
CCTCCTGCTGCTGCTGCTAGATGTCGGAGAATGAAGTGTGGTTTTTTTGTTGTATTCTGTGATTCTGTGTGTTGTGCCCTTGTAATAAACTGTATTTGCTTTAATTGTGTAAGAAAGAGAAATTTACACAAGTACCAATTTAACACGCAAAATCCCCAAATCAATATCCTGCATGATGTCGGCCTACGTTATGTTCTGCGATGACTTTATTATTTAAATCAGGTTAGAATTCCTTTCGAAACTTCCTACATCACAAGAAGCCAAGCAAGATGGAGGCGGTCAGTGGACTTGGGAAGACGCCAACGATACAGAGAGATTCAGCCACTCTATCTCGACGCGTTATGGAGAAAACAATTATTTAAAAAAATAAATTATATCGCCAACTATCATTTATAAGATAATAGTCATATATATATATATATAGATCTTCATAACATTGTCCTAGTTATTTCCCTCGACAACTTGGATGATTTTCAGGAATCTAAAAGCGTCGAGAAGAGATATACCGATTTTCAGATCAATCCCAATCATTATATTAATGTTTATAGTTTGAAATTTTAGTACACCAAACTGTTTTTCTTCTCTTTCACGACTGAAAGGAACTAAACATGCAATTTCTGTATTAGGTTGGTGTCAAGTATCCTGTTTCTTGTTATAGTTTACCTGGACCAAGCAAATTTATAAAAGTCAAACTCTGCCAAAAAAATAATAATAAAAAAAATACAACGATTGCCCTTTGATTTATATATTCTGCAATTAGGTATATACTATCTATCACATGCATATGCCCAGTTCGTCTCTCTTGATATTGTTTTAAGGAGCTAAGCATAGAGAGGGAAACAATGAGAAGAATCGAATTAATGGCGACTGTTGCAAGAGTAGTAGGTAAGAATAGATCGATTTTTAATGACCATAATATGTACTATGTTCTTGAATTACTCTTACACTTAATTTACTATACATGCAGTTCCTGCTATGGGTGGACATATTGGCCATGTACGCCATGTACGTGATGATGGCCTACTTAACCAACGTTTGGAAGCTCGGTTTCACACGCGCCGTCGCAATTGTGAATATATTTTGGGGCGTGGTGGCAACTGGCAACATTGCCATTTATAATCCTGGCCTTCCTAGTCGAAACCGTAACAGGAAATTACTGGATGCTCCTTCTCTCCAGCTTTGCTTACAGCACCGTAAAATCGCCACCCCTTTATCTAGATTCGCATTTTCTGTTTTCAACCAAACGAGCCCTTAAATCAAACCCTAATTTGATCACTTTCAGGGATTAGGGTTCCTGGCAATGTCGACTCCGCCAGTGCTGGGGCGTACAACGGAAGCTGCAGAGAGTACAACCTCGAATGCATCGGCCAGGGCCAGAAAGTCCCTTTCTACACCGCGCTGCCTCTGATGTTTTCGGCATGTCCGGCCACATGACCTCGTAGAACTCGTTCATGGCGGAGCAATTTATCCGAGTAGAAGGTGATGATGACGACGAGGACGACGGTGAGAAAACGTTCTGGAAGTTCTTCTACAGCGTCCTCGCCACCATGGGCTCACCTTCGTTGCGGTTCTAGGCCTTCCCTACATAAAGCCGTGGTCTGTTTGGTTCGGGATTCCGGCCATCTGAATCTGGTTGCTGCTCTCCTTTTCTTCAGCGGATCGTGTTCTTACAACTATTTCCAGCCGCCGGGAAGCCCTTTAACCGGGTTTTCCTAGTTTTCCTAGTTTTCGTCGCCGCTGTTTCGAAGCTGTTTTGTAGAATCCTAGAGATCCTAAAGACCTATTCGAGCTTAATCATCCTCAAATTTACGTCACTCCTCATACAAAGAGCCTCAGGTTCTCTATCACTCTTTTTCTCCCTTTTGCATATTTACTCATGTGAACACGTCTTCATTTGTGCAACGTCCTTGGATGTCAACCAGTATTGAAAAAGTGTTAATTATTATGAAGAAAGTGATATTTATTCTTTTTATCCTCTAAAATGATGAATAATTTTCTTAGAAAAAGTAATAATTAAAGAAAATGACTTCAGATCTAGTGTACCATATTTGATGACTCACTTTTATTTTATTTTTTAATTTGCTTTCGTCTTTTTTCTTAAATTTCACTTTTGTATGTTTTAGTTTAAATTTATAATTTTTAATTAGGGTTTGTTCCACCCAATTAAGATATATATATATATAATTTTTTATTTAATTTCATTTTATTAGTTAATAATTCACTATTAATATTGATAAATCTAAAGTTAAGGCATATAGGTTTTGTTAACTTCAACCTTTTGAAATAAAGTGTGGTTCATAATATTATAATATATTTTATTTTTATAATAAATATTATTAAAATATTAGATATAATATCGGGACAAAGTGGTTCATAAAAAATTGTGGACACTAAAATCTAAATCTCATCCGAAGAAAAATGACAATATCACATACATATGGACGTCCGTGCACCTCAATTGATTCAACCGTCTTACATTCTTGATGTATAGGTGTTTGGACAAGGCTGCAATTGTGAGACCATCGAAGCCTGTAGAAGAGCAAGCAAAATTCTCTATGGAGACTTTGCACAGTGACAGAAGTGGAAGAGACAAAAACCCTCATAAGCATGATTCCTGTCTGGATGACGTTCATCCTATGCGGCGTCGTTAACGCCATCGGCTTCACATACTTCGTCGGACAATTAGACCATCTGAACCACAAAGTCGGCCGACTCAAGCTCCCCTCCGTCGCCCTTCTCTGGTTCTTTAATCAAGCTCAAATGCAGATCGCAAAGCGCTCTACGCTATGCTCGGCAATCGATTAGGCCAATCGGGTTCGATAAAGTTCGCTCCTCCACTAGGAATCGCCGTATCAATGATACTCACGATTCTCTGCTGCATCAGTGCAGCAAAAGTGGAGAACCATAGGGTCGGCATGGTAGAGAAGCACGGGCTGGTCGAGAAGCCGGATGCGAGGGTGCCAATGAGCATGTCTTGGTTGCTGCCGCAGTTTGTTCTGCTCGGAGCTTCGACCAGAATTTTTAACTACAGTGCGCTTTGCTTCTTTGTCGACCAATCCCCTGTCTCTCGACGCAGCAGTACTTGCCGTTTATGATTAGTGTTGTGTTTGGTGTTGGGATTCTGGGCAGTGTGCTGTGGGTTTTAGTTGTAGGAAAATGAGTGAGAGAGGTGGGAAAATGAATTGGTTTCAGCATGATTGGCTTGGTTGATGGGCGTGAATCTTGTGGTTTTTGTGGTTGTGGCGATATTCTATCGTTACAAGGAATCGAAGCTGCAAGAGGTAGGTCGTGCTGATTTTGGTGGCATTGATGAAGGGTACGATGATGTTAACCAAATTGATCAAGTGAGTTCTATTATGCTTCAAGAAGAAAATGCAGGTGTTGATAAAGTGTGTCATAGTGGTGCTGAGAAAAGAAAAAACGCTGCAACATTGACAGCAGAGCATTGTGGGGATAACAAGAATGGAGGCTAATATTGTTACATCTGTCATGTACCCATTGCTTCCGTACAACATTGTATATTCCTCTTTGTCCTCTCCTTCTAGGGTTAGCTACTAATGGTAGACTATAAGTAGTGACTCTTTCCTCTTTCGATCATTATGAAATCAATGTAACAGTCACAACTTCCTATGAATATATATGAAAATGGATTCCCCAGATTTCATCTGCTTTATTGTTATAGCTTTTCTTTCATGGTATCAGAGCTGGTAGTTCCTACCTGTCTCTCGTTACCTTTCTTCTTTGCTTCTGTTTGTTATTTTCATTTCCGATGATGGCAGATTCTCTATTCGGATCTGTCTCAAGCGGATCAGGTGGATCTGCTTTACCCCATGTCATTTCACTCCAGAATAATCCCATTACCTCAAAACTCAAAGAAACAAATTATTTAGTATGGAGACAACAAATATTGGCTATTGTTCGAGGATATGGATTGGAGGATATCTTACTGGATTCATTAAATCTCCATCGATGTGGATTCATGAGAATGAAGACCCTACTGCTCAACAATCTATCAACCCAGAGTTCACAACATGGGAAAGACAGGACCAACTCTTATCTGCTTGGTTACAATCATCGTTAACTGAAGGTATTATGATTCTTATTGTAAGCTTGAATACCTCATCTGCTATATGGTCTACCTTAGAAACTAATTTCGCAAATCAGTCCAGAGCTAAGATTATGCAGTATAAGCTTCAGCTGCAAACCTTAAAGAAGGAGAACATGTCTATGAGTGAGTATTTGTCCCAAATCAAGACATGCTGTGATTTGCTTAATTCGGTTGGTCATAAGGTATCCAACGAGGATCAAATCATGCATATATTAAATGGTTTAGGTCATGAATATGACCCTGTTATGGTTACTGTGACAGCTAGAGTCGATTCTTGGTCCACTATGGATATTCATTCTCTTTTATTGAGTTTTGAGAAGGCTTGAGTCCAAGAATCTGCTCAATAAACAATGATGGTTCTCAACCTTCTTAACTACATGAGTCGATCGGATCTCGTCGAGGAGGTAGAGGTGGATCAATGCAAGCAGAGGAGGCGGAGGAAGTCGGAGAGGAGGTTTTTCGGTGGAAGAGGCGGGGTGGTAGAAATGGAGAAATAAGCTGTTGCCAAGTTTGTTCTATTCGGGACACACCGCCGATCGTTGTTGGCATAGGTTTGATCGAGTTTTGTGCCAAAACTCAACAATGACAACAAAATAACACTCACCCCGCTCGAATCATAATCATTTTCTCCTGGAGCTCGCATGGCTCATGTTCCATCTCACTCTCATTATTCTCCTCATGTCGCCTAATTATGCGACCGACTACAATTCGAGAATGCTTGGTACCAGATTCAGTGCCACGAATCATGTTACACATGATCTCTAATCTTAATCTTCATGAGAATACCATGGATCTAACAAGCTACAAATGGGTAATGGCCAAGGAGTCGACATTGCTCATATAGGTAAAGGTTTCTTCACATCTCCCTCTCACCCTAGACATTATACTCTCACTAATCTTCTCCATGTTCCACATATCACAAAGAATTTGTTAAGTGTCTCACAATTTGCCAGAGATAATAAAGTTTATTTTGAATTTCATCTTGATTTTTGCCTTGTAAAGGATCAGGAAACTCAAGCTACTCTCCTCAAGGGTTCTCTTAAAGCTGGACTCTATCAGTTTTGTCTCAACAACACTTCATCTATTCAGCCTTCCAGTTCCTCCAATTCCTTTCCTGCTTTCCATCAACTTTGTTCTTCGCATCAATGTTCTTGACCTTATTGACTTTTTAGATTCTACCTCTCCTCTTAGTTTAGATGTATGGCATGGTAGATTGGGTCATTGTAATTTTGACATTTTTAAGAGAGCCTTATCATCTTGTAACCTGGCTTTAATCTACTTCTTTGTGTCAACCTTGTGCTTATGCCAAAATGCATCGTCTACCTTATTCAGAATCTGTAATGCAGCATAATTCTCCTCTTGAACTGATCCATAGTGATCTTTGGGGTCCCGCACCCATAACTAGCTCGAATGGATTTGTTTGTTATGTGAGCTTCATTGACCACTATAGTCGTTTTGTGTGGATTTATCTACTCAAGTCTAATGGAGAAGTGCACAATGTGTTTCTGCAATTTAAAAATCTGGTTGAAACACAATTGAACACCAAAATTAAAGCTGTCCAAACCGATTGGGGAGGGGAATATAGAAGCTTGACTGCCTTTTTTAACCAACATGGGATACACCATCAAATTTCCTGTCCATACACTCCCCAACAAAACGGTTTAGCTGAGAGAAAACACAGGCATATTGTAGAGATGGGTCTTTCTCTTCTTTTTGCTTCAGCCTTACCTATGAAATATTGGGATGATGCTTTTACCACATCAGTCTATCTCATAAATAGACTTCCACAAAAGTCATACAGTTTCATACACCTTTTGAGAAGCTAATTAAATTCAAGCCCGACTACTCATCCCTCAGAACCTTTGGTTGCCTGTGCTACCCATTTTTGAGACCTTATAATAAGCACAAACTGGAGCCTAGGTCTGATAGTGGAGTTTTTCTGGGATATAGCTCACATCATAAGGGATACAAAGTGCTTCTTACTTCTGGAAAAATCATCGTGACAAGGGATATCTTATTTGATGAAAGTGTTTTTCCTTTTAAAGCTAAGTCCACTCCACATCTTCCACCTGTTCCTTCTTCATCTTCTCCAACTCTTCCTTTTCCTACTTGGACTCCTTCTATTCCTTCCTCTCTATCCCAGTCTCCTACTTCTCCTACTCCTCTTCCCACTCCATCTCACTTTCCTGATTTTAATCATTCCCTCATCTTACCTGCTGCTCCTATCTCAGATTCTCATAATTTTACTCCTTCCTCTTCTAACCCTCATTCATCTCCTTCTTTACCTTTTGTGAGCAATGATGATTCTGAGGTTTCTACCTCTCCTATTGTGAATGCTCGCAAGGTCACCCTATGGTGACAAGAGCTAAGGCTGGCATATTTAAACCAAAGGTCTTCCAAACTGCTGCAACTGATAAGTTCACCGAGTGTGAACCCAAAACTGTCTCAGAAGCCTTATCCAGCCCCTTATGGAGGGCTGCCATGATTCAAGAGTTGCAAGCCTTGTTCAAGAATCACACTTGGGTGCTTCAGTCCAAGTCTGCTGATAAGAATACTATTGGTTGTAAGTGGATATTCAAACTTAAGAGCATCTCGATGGTTCTATTGCTAGATATAAAGCTCGTTTAGTTGCACAAGGTACACTCGGGAACTGGATTTGATTTCTTGAAACTTTTAGTCCGATCGTGAAACCTACCACTATTCGGACAATCCTTTCTTTGGCTGTTCAGCGGAATTGGGGAGTAACACACTTGGATGTTGACAATGCTTTTTTGAATGGTGTTTTGGATGAAACAATCTATATGCATCAGCCACCAGGATTTGAGATAGGTGGACCAGTTCCACTTGTGTGTAAGTTGAAGAAGGCTATTTATGGTCTTAAACAAGCCTCTAGATCATGGTTTCTTACCATCCGTTCTATCCTGCTCAAATTGGGGTTCTTGCAATCAAAGGCTGATCACTCACTATTCTACAAGAAAGGTCAAGTTTCCACTGTCTACTTACTCATTTATGTAGATGACATACTTGTTACCGGGAGCTCCAACTCTGATGTTCAGGAAATTATCAAGAGTCTTGGTCGTTCATTTTCTCTCAAAAATCTGGGACTTGTTCATCACTTTCTTGGTATTGAGATTTCTCAAACTTCACAGGGTCTTCACCTTCATCAAGGTAAATATGCTCGGGATATTCTTTCTAAGGCCAACATGATGGGAGCAAAAGGGTGTGCTACACCTATGATCTCTTCTTTGCATCTTTCCAGAGTTCAAGGAAATCCTATCTCTAATCCACGGGATTATAGGAGTATAGTGAGGGCTTTACAGTACCTCACAATCACTAGACCTGACTTATCTTTCTCTGTCAACAAGGTTAGTCAATACATGGCTAACCCTTTGGATACACACTTCTGTGCTGTGAAGCGTATACTACGCTTTGTTTCAGGTTCGATTGATCATGGTCTTCATCTTACTAGATCATCTCACACTAAACTTATTGGTTTTTTGGATTCCGACTGGGCCTCGGATGTTGATGATTGAAGATCCACATCAGGAATGTGCATTTATCTTGGGAATAATCTGATATCATGGTCTTCCAAGAAACAACATGTGGTTTCTCGATCAAGCACGGATGCGGAGTATCATAGCCTTGCTAATGCTGCTGCTGAAGTTACTTGGATCAGTTCTTTACTTCAAGAACTTTCTATTGGTCTTCCTAAAATACCAACTATTTGGATTGATAGCTCGAGTGCAATTTATTTGGCAACAAATCATATTCTTCATGCACGAACGAAGCATATCGAACTTGATGTTCACTTCGTTCGTGAGAAAATTGCTGCAGGCCATCTTCTTCTTCAACATGTCCCTTCGATCGATCAGATCGCCGACATCTTCACCAAACCTTTAAGTTTTCAATTCCTCCACTACTACAAATATCACTTTTCTCTACATCGTATAGATTACGCTTTTTCGTAAAAAGCGTAGTCTATAGGTATAGACTACGCTTTTTTTATCAAAAGCGTAGTCTATGTCTTAATTTTTGAAGTATAGACTACGCTAACAAAAGCGTGGTGTATGCGCGTAGTCTATAGTGGGTATAGACTACGCTAGAAAGCGAGTGTATGTGCGTGTTTTAATAAAAAGCGTAGTCTATGTCATAAATTAAAAAAAATAGATTCGATGATGTACACGCGTTTTTATTTTATTTTTATTTCGAGCTCAATGCTTAGAGTACAATCAATATTACTCCCATTTTGGCGTAAACTAGTTCAATATTAATATCAATTGGTTCGGTCACATATTTCGGATGGTTCGGATCAAACAAAAAATGAGCAAAGGATAGTAACTAAAATTGAAGTCTAGTTACTCTTGTATGCGGCATCAATTCCAAATGTAGAGTAAGTGCAAAAAGAAATTCGAAATCTTGGAGTCAGAAATTAGTGGAACCGACCACATATCAACAAATCTTTCTCTTTTGAGATCCTTTGTTTCCAACAAAATTTCGCACCCATAATCAAGGCGTGGTGGTTAGAATTTTCGCACCCAAAAAAGTGGTAGGCGCTAGGTTTTGTTGGCTCTTGGGCTCCTAGGCGACATCAACCACGGTGCTCCGATCTGGGAGTCGCGACTCGTGAGCGGCGCTGATTCAGTTGTTGAGGCGCGCTAGGGTTTCGAGTTGCGGAGGTGGCTGCTTGAGTCGACCCACTGTCTGAACTTGCCTTTGGTCGGCGCTTAAATCGAGGCGGCGCTAGGCTTTCGAGATCCAATTGAGATGAATCTCCACCACATGGATCCGTGGCGGCCTGGCTACCGTCTATTGTTCGGTGAGCGACCGGTGAACTGACGACCCACCGCATTTACGGTGCTCTAACACATCCTTCACCTTCGACGGCGGTTGGGCTTGAGATCCGTGGGCGCTCGGGTGAGCAGCTCCCGACAAACAATGGTCCTCTATTCTCCGGTGACTCTCGCACCTCCGTGAGTGGGGTCGAGAGAAACCGAGATTTCGGTGAGTATCACTGTTCCGGTACCACACTCTCTGGCGCATCCTCCACTGCTCCAGGTGTACTCGCTTCCATTCACATATATTTCCTGTTGATGATTGAATCCATATACTTCTGGATATTCTGTGATTTACATTAATCTACTGCATTTCATTTGGCCTTTTGCATGTGTCCTTAGCTGTTATTTTTCTGTGGTTTGGTCACCTGACTGCTGATAAATTTAGCTAAGTGTGGTTTTACTTGCTGCATTTCTACTGTTGGCTTTGGATTTTAAAGCTGCATTCTTGAATCTTGCTTAAGTGTTGATTTAGCTTAAGTGTGAGTTCTCTTAAGTGTTGATCCTCGGTTAAGTGTTGTTTAGCTTTTCGATTTTGCTTAAGTGTGGATTGTTGCTTAAGTGTTGGTTTTGATTGAGTGTTGTTTTTGGTTAAGTCTTTGTTAAACTTTTACGAGTCTTGGGCTCGAGAAAAGTTTCAATTAGTGCTTACAAAGAACTCAGATAGTCTCGAGCCCCTAGTCATTTTCCTGTCAAAAGTTTATTTCTGTGCACAGCAGTACCTTTTATTAATTGCGTAATTACCTTGCCTTGGAATCGATTATAGGATTCCATCTTACTTCAAATTAAGTATTATTATTGCATTTTTTTGGGAAAATTAATTAAGTTTGTTAAATCAATTTTGTGTAGCTGAATTATTAAAGATGAGTTTTAGGGTGTATTATTAGGGAACTATATAAATTGCTAGAAACTTGAGGGATCAACTTTTTAATCTTCACTTGTTATCGTTAATGTTCATGGCCCAATTATTACTAAAACACTTGGGCGCAAAACAAAAGACTAGGCCCAAGATTCATTTTTCATATCTTTTATATAAAAAAAACTAGCATCATATTTTTAATTCATTTTACAAAACCTAGTACCTCAGTCCAGAGCAGCTCCGTTTCACTCACTCCTCCGGCCGCTGCTCCACCTCAAATCCTGTCAGCCTCACCCTGCCGCGGTTGTAAATCGCTTATGATCAGGAACAGAGGTGACATATTTTTGTTATAGGATTATTTCTAAGGAAACCGAAAAATAGAACATAATCAGATTCCAGTAATGTATAAGAACATATTATCTTTTCATCTTCGTATCTGTAGGTCAATGTGGATGTAATTTCCTAGGATTTTAGGTTTTAACTGCTGATGGCGTACAATAAAGATGCGCTTAGCGAGAAAGCTGGTTTCGTAATTTTTAACTTTGAAATATCACTGATTCAGATTGTTTCCGGATTGCATTGCATCTAAGGTTTTAATTATTATTATTCTTTCGTTCATTGGTCAACTGATATAAGCAAATTTTAATTTTTGAACAATAACTGATTTGGTAGTGCAATTGTGCGTGGCCGTTGATTGATTCTCCAACGCGTTGGTTTTCATATAATACTTGCAAAAACAATACCAATTAAGATATAATGCTGCCAAAAAATGAAATTAACCAATTCATAATTTGGCGGTAAAAGTTTTTACGTTCTTATATAGTTAATAGATGTCTGCAGAAGTGAGGGAGTGAAACATTTATCGATTGGTTTATTTGCTGCTGTGGTGCAATATTGTTGACAGAATAAACAACAAGAACATGGCTGCTGCGTGTGGAACCAATGATTTGCCTTCAGAGATGGAGCTGGATGCTTTTCGACGTCTTTTTCCTCTACGTTTTCATGAGCGACATTTTCTTGAATCTATAAGGCCAGACGGGCGTCCCCTCGGAAGAGCTAGAGACACTACGCTTAGTCTTGGTTTGTCACTTGTTATGTCTCCTCTCCTTTATTGTACTGCTTATAACTGATACCCTTTCTGAATATTCAATATTTGAAAATGTAGGAGCTGTTGCATCCGCTAATGGATCAGCTCTAGCCAAAATAGGATGCACTGTAAGTGTGTCGTTTATTATGGGCTCGAGACTATCTGAGTTCTTTGTAAGCACTAATTGAAAGTTCTTGTAATATTGAGAAACTAGAACATTGTCATGGAGGTGTACAGATTGCCTCCATTGATGTTCTTGTAACTTATGAGCCAATTTTTTTTTTAAAGACACAAACATTGCTAGTAAAGTTGCTAGACGGATACCTTTTGGATAACTCAAGTCCTTGCAAGTGCTAACTTGAGTTAACACAGTAGGTCAAAGCAATATGCCATCTATACTTTTTCTGGTCTAGCTAAGATGAATGCTAGCTAAGAGCCTAAGATGAATGCTAAAAATGGTGTTATATTTGGATAATTAATCCACTAGCTGAAATGCAGGATGCTGGTCGAGGGACTCCAATTGAAGAGGCCATAGGCAATGTGCTAAAAGCCAATTGGGATCATGAGAGGACAAAATTTTCATTGCCACCAATGATGACTTTAGTAAGTTCCATAAAATGTATGCATATGATTTATAGTGTACAGATGTTCTGGCCTTACCTTTCGGAAATAGTAAAGAGGTCCATCTTTTTCAAACTTCTGCTCATGCTCTTGAGAAATCAGGAACACAGCTTGATACCTTTATTCTAACATGAAACGCCTGTCAATATTCTAAGTTGCACTCAGTAATTGTTATTCTTTTCAGTTACTTGGAGAACCAGGAAGTGGTGGTTCATCAACGCCATCAATGGTTGGTGCCGTAAAGAAGTGGCAAAAATCTGACCCTCAAAACTCCCTTGAAACATGGAAGAAGTTGTCAGAAGCTAATTCTGCACTTGAGATGCACCTCAAAACCTTAAGCAAATTGGCAGAAATAAACATTGATGTTTATAAATCAACCATTATCAAATGCAGCACTCTCACATCCGAAAAGGTACATATTTCACCAGTTTTGTTCCTTCCTCTGATGGAAGCAAAATACCATCGTAATTAGCTCTTGTAGGAACAATTATGTTTCACTTGAATGTAAATGGTAGAACTTCTTCTACCTATTCCCATTTGGTATGATTGCCTGATATGTCATAGTTGTTATACATCAAAAAATGGAAATGGATTTTATGGAGAAATTTTGGGGTCAGGATACACTTCCCCATCTTAACGTATGTACTTTACTAATTTGATCTTGGTGCTATTTTATTCCCTTTAGTAAATAGAACAGGTGGTTTGTCGGTATCAAATATGTTGTATTGGCAGAACATTGGCCATACATGAGCCAAGTGAGAAATCTGTTTGGTCTGTGATCACGTATCAATGGCTTGATATTATTTGCAGGATGCACTTAGAAAACTTTGGAGTTTAGCTTATCCTGATAGGCAACTCCCACCTCTTAAATCGAGTGCGGAAAGATATGGGCCGTCGGAAGCATTTCAAAACTTGTTGCACAAGAGAGATGGAGCAGTCGAATGAGAGTATCCGTCACGTCATGTGGCATCAATATTTCCTTTATGTTGGTCCAAATGTTAGATCTCCAATCAGGTGCTTAAGGGTTCTGTAATGTGTATTTTTATCTACAATCTTATTGTTTTGTTATGTGATGTGCATAGTATTTTTGTATAGTGATTTTGTAGCAGTAATGAAAACAGATTGTATATTTTTATATAGTGATTTTGTAGCTGTAATGTAAACAGATTGTATATTTTTGAATAGTGATTTTGAACGTAATCGCAAGTATATTTTAATCTCATTTGCTTGTGCGTTATTAATTGTACAGGTTTAAATAAAGAAATTAACTACGGTTGAAATTGAAAAACCGTAGTTGTTATTAAATTGACTACGGTTGTCATAGAAAAAGCGTAGTAAATTTGGCATTAAAACCGTAATAAATAAACTCAAAAACCATAGTTAATACATATAGACTACGCTCAGAAAGCGTAGTGTATGTGCGAAATTTTGTGTGATGCATGGGGTATAGACTACGCGTAAAAAGCGTAGTCTATGTGCGAAAAACGTAGTCTATAGTGGGTATAGACTACGCATAAAAAGCGTAGTGTATGCGCGCCTATTTTTCTCTACACCACTTTTCTCTACACTACGAAACGCACATACACTACACATAAAACGCGTAGTCTATACTGATTTTTGTAGTAGTGCTCGCTCGGCTCAAGAACATGCTTTGCATTGTTTCTCTCGACACGCTCGAATTGAGGGGGCGTGTTAACCAAATTGATCAAGTGAGTTCTATTATGCTTCAAGAAGAAAATGCAGGTGTTGATAAAGTGTGTCATAGTGGTGCTGAGAAAAGAAAAAACGCTGCAACATTGACAGCAGAGCATTGTGGGGATAACAAGAATGGAGGCTAATATTGTTACATTTGTCATGTTTCCATTGCTTTCGTACAACATTGTATATTCCTCTTTGTCCTCTCCTTCTAGGGTTAGCTACTAATGGTAGACTATAAGTAGTGACTCTTTCCTCTTTCGATCATTATGAAATCAATGTAACAGTCACAACTTCCTATGAATATGAAAATGGATTCCCCAGATTTCATCTGCTTTATTGTTATAGCTTTTCTTTCAGATGATAACTCCAGATGTTTCTGTTTCTTCTGTTAGATATCACAATAATTGTTAAGTTGTTTGGATGTGTAAATCCTTGTTAAGTTTACAAATTTGTCAATGGTTTATTTTGCTTTTTATGTATAGGAATTGTGTGCAGAATAAAGGAGCTCGCACCTATCAAACTTTATTCGGCTAGTCCCCTACCTTAATTTTGTACCTTAGTATACACGAGTTCTCAAATTGAAAAGTTATAACATGGAATCCTTCATCAATGCTGCACACATACAAAAAAGAAACAATTATTTTGATTTCTGATAAAAGATGAATTCATTAACAGCAGAAAGTAACACCCTAAATACACTTAGCAGCAAAAGTGCAACCCTGCACATTAGTTACAAATTCAAAATGCAACTTTAATATCAAAAAAAATTTGTTATATACTTGGCAGTGTACCAAAAGCATTTGAACTCATCCTCAACCATATGAATTTCCATCTTCGATTGCAACTCCATCATCTAAATATCGAAAGATACTCAGAAGTAGGGGTGAAGAAACTGCACTGTAAGCAGAAAAATCAACTGCCTTGAACCAAAATTGGCGGTTCGGTTCGTTTTTGTAAAACGGTGCGGTTCGGGTTCAAAATTCAAAACCGAATTTTTATTTGGTTCGGTTTCGGGTCGACCAAAAAATTTCGATTTTAGACCCGAACCGCCCGAATTATATTATATCTATTATATAATATTATGTATTATATTTATAATATCAATACACTCATACACTGACTAAACTAAATGAAGACACAAATCCATTCTCTCTCTTAAAATCTCTTTCACGGTTTCATCCCCAAACCACAAACCCGACCCCCGCGCCGCTCAACACGCCGCCGCTCCTCTTCGGTGACTGTCATCGACGCCTCCCTAGTGAAGCAGAGTGTGTGTTGAAGAAAACTGAAGTTGTTCACGGATTCTACACTGCTCCTCTTCTGGTAAAGCATTACAAATCCATCTCTATTTCTTAAAATTGTTAGCTCTAGACCTCTGGTGTTGCTTGTTCTCGTTCCTTCCGATTTATCAGCTACAGGGCTTGTGTCACATGACTCACATCTCGTGCTTTGCTTTCTCTGTCGCTACGGTGTTTTTTTTTTAATGTATTGTAAATTCTCTTTTGATATGGATCTCCTCGTTGAATGTTTGAACTTTGAACTCTCTGTGTTATCTTCATCCCTTGGCCCTTTTCGGTTTTCTGGCCCAACTCAAAGTAGAAGATTTAGAGGAATTTGGGGAAAAGGAACAGAATCACAGAAAATAATTTGTGGAGTCAGTGGAGCGATTTTCGTGTTTTTTATGCTTTAGATTTAGGTATTATTTGTCCAAAAATCTTCAGTTTATCTCTGCATTTTGATTGCGTGTGTTTACTATTTCCTAGCCTCTTATTGTAGGCTTGTAGCTTACTTTTAGCTTCTAAGTTTGCTCATAAATACTCGGACCATAATATATTTGACTACCTCAGTTCATAATTTCATATTAATTATAAATTATTATGACTTTATCAAAGATTTATTAGCCAACTCAAAATAATTTCTAAAAACAGCGAAATTCCAAAACTGCACATCATTTCAGCAGCTAATTGTATGTACAAGCTAGGCAGAATTTATTTGTGGGAACTAAGTTTTATGTATTGAATGAATATGTTGGTTTATCTCTGCATTTTGATTCTTAGCAGTTTTTTTTATCTCTATTTCTTAAAATTGATTTTTTATTGAAAATAACTTGGTTTATTCTAATTTATTTTGCATTTAGATGGCAGAACCAAGCCAAACTGTAGAGCCTGAAGTTGAGACGGGGGAAGAAGAATCAACAACTAACACAAAGAGGAAATCAATGAGGCCTAGATCGGAAGTGTGGGAACATTACAACATAGATTGTGATAATGCATAGAAGATGCATCTTTGTTGGATATTTGGATTTATCATTTATGTGTTGTGTAGTTGTTTTAATTTGGTGGATTTGGTAACTAAATTGTGGAGTTTATGATGAATTTGTTGTGTTACTTTGTTGGCTAAATTATGGATTTGTAATCTGATGTTGAACATGTAGTATTTAATAGTTGGAAGCTCTGTATTTAATATTTGGAAGCACAGGTTAAATCGGTTTTATCCAAACCGAATCGAAACCCAACCGAATAATTCGATTCGGTTTCGGTTCGGTTTGGATACGTAATTCGGTTCGGTTCGGTTTGCTCTTTAAAAAAAATTTGGTTTTCGGGTTTTTCGGGTTCTGTTCGATTTTGGACCGAACCGTCCGAATGCTCACCCCTACTCAGAAGTGCATGGTTGATAGACATCAAAAAAGTAAAAACAACTAAAATGTAGTGGGTACCTTACTGATAACCTTCTCATACATGTCGGCGAGAAGATAGGTGAGGGTTGTACCACTATCAATTATTGCCCTCCGAGGGGGCCGATGCCCAAACCTGTTGGGAGGTCTAGATTTTTATCACCCACCTGAACTCCCTTCATATTAAGATTATAATGAGCCCTAAGATAAGATTAGAAGTTCAATCAGATGATGTCCAGCAAATTCAAAATAAAGGAAATTGCTTTACTTACTAGCTACAACTACAAATACAATTAAAAACTGCAAAAATACAATGTCACAACAGAAAAGAAGTTATGGAACCACTCACTGATTTGGAACGAGTGGCGTTGTGTCTACTTTTTGCTCCACAACCTCTCCCATAGCAAATATGCCGTCTCCCTTCTTACTGTCCAAGCAATGTGAAAATATCTTTTTACCTTTCCGGCCAAAGAAAGCTGTGAAAGAAGATGTATTTGCTTGTCCGAACCCTACAATCCCATCAACGGCCTGAGAAGAAGAACCCAACTCTCCAGATTGTTTAGCTGAGCACCTATCTTAGATAAAAAGAGGAACATGTTAGGTACATAAAAGGTGCATAATTATGTTCTCCTTAAAAACTGAAGATATAGTAAAGGATATGACGTGCGAAAGCAAGAAAAGGCACAAGATATTGTGCATGTGCAGAGAAATGATATTCACCCAAATGCTACAGATCCATCCATTGCTGAGATCTGACGGTTTCCAGTTAATTGGTCGAATCTGAAGATATCTCTGACAAAGTAACCCTCTGTTTTGATGCCACTCCACAAGGAACGGCATATTCACTGTTCTTTCCAACCTTGCAATTCGGATTATGACTACTAAATACTGTACCACAAAACTCTTGATCACAAGTGATTAGCTGTCCAGTGGAGGAGGCCTTCATATCATATTGCATCAACGTTATCTGGTGAATCAAAAGTAAATAAGTCTCAATGGCACTCATTTTCGCTTTAAGATTAAACATGCTGGATTATGAGGGCTATCCGAGGGTGATCAAATTATATTAACAATCATATATAGCTGAACACATATTCCCGTAGATGAAAGGGCTAAAGAAAAATAAAAAATGTAAGAAGAAACATACTCCAAGATCACTTTTTGTGGGACACTTTTCACAGTTATGGCAATTCACCCATAGAATATCACTTCCTGTATCAACCTGGACATGATAGTCAACTGGCTTAGTACCTATTGTAATTTTTGGTATAGTAGAGCCTACATAAATATATATTCATTAACCAATTACATTCATGCCATAAACAAAACACAAACTCTCTCCCCAAGTATAGCCATTTAAAACTAGATACATTCAACCTTCCCAAGTTTCAAACAATTTAAGCCACCAAATATCAATTTTTCTTTGCATGTAAATTTGTCTCCCAACAAAACAACACAATGCAAAACAACATCATTGAACAAACGAAAATGAAAACAGAGGATCACAAGCAACACAGAATGCACAGGTGGATGAAGACACCATTTGCATCAAACGTACGCTGTGTTTGTGGAAGATCCATCGCACCTAATTGAAAATCAACACCGGCAACAACTCTGCAATGGCACGTAGAATCATGGGCCTTCAGCTCTCTCCAATTGGTGTTGTTGTTTATTGTTGGCCCAATTACAGACCCAAGCCCATTTCTCCCCCTAACCCTTACTTATACCTAATCCTCATCTCCCTCTATTAAGTAATCGAAAAACACACGCTCATCCCTTTTCAAATTGGACAGCCTGCAGTGAGAGAAATAAAAAATAGCTCTGTAACAACCCTCAATTCTTGAGAAACCGATTTCAAAACCCTTTTATTTGATTGCAGAGAACATCCTTGTTGAAGAGTAGTGCATATATACATATATGCCAACTTGTGCTTTTTGCTCCTCGGCAGTGTCTGTGAGCGGCTGTAGGAGAAGTTCCGTGCTGTGGGGGCGCTGACTGAATTTCCAAGCCAACGAGAAAGTCACTCCCTTTGGTGAAGCGATGGTTGTGTGTGTGCATCAAAGCGAGGAGCCGCACCTGAACCGAATTGTTATTTTCATTTCTTTCTTCTTTCCTTGTTGTGTGCAGGTGTAGAAAGCTATCGGAAATGAGACGTAGAAAACTTTCGGGTTCTTTGCACGAGGTTATAGCTCTTTGGGTTCTTCTTTGGGGTCGATAGAGGTACTTCCCGCTGCGTGTTGTCGATGTCGAGGCTGTTGGATTCCTAACAGTGGTACCAGAGCAAACCGGTAGGAGGGCCGTTTCATATGGACGGAATGCGAAGCTACCCGCCAGGCGATTGCTGGGAATTCTATGCATTCCTCTAGTCTATGTGAAAACAAATGATAAGTTATCGAGCATGTCTTTCTGTGAGTCGTGTGTATTAGGCAAACAACATAGAGTCTCTTTTCATATGTCTTCTATGAAGAATAAGACTGTGTTCTGATGTTCTTGAGTACTTGCATGTTGATGTGTGGGGTCCTGCTAGTGTGCCTACTCATGGTGAGAATATGTATTTCCTGTCCGTGATTGATGATTACTCGAGAAAAATTTGGGTTTTCTGCTTAAGAATAAGTCTGATGTGTTTGATAAGTTTAAAAATTGGAAAACTCAAATTGAAAACCAAACTGGAAAGAGATTAAGGCTTTAAGAACTGATAATGGCCTTGAGTTTTGTAATGCTCTGCTTGATGATTTGTGTTATTTATCTGGTATTAAGAGACATAGAAATGTGCCTTACACGCCACAACATAATGGGATAGCTGAACGTATGAATAGGACCTTGTTAAAAAGGGTAAGAAGCATGTTGGCCTCTTCTGGGCTTTCTAAGAACTTTTGGGGGAAGCTATACATACATCTGCTTATTTAATAAATAGGTCTCCATCTGTGGCTTTGAAGGGCGAGTGTCCTGAAAGTGTTTTCTGTGGTAAACCTATTGATTTTTCTAATCTCCGTATGTTTGGCTGTGCTGCTTTTATGCATAAAAATGGTGATAAATTGGAACTAGATCTAAAAAAATGTGTTTTTTAGGATACCCTGAAGGTGTTAAAGAGTTTATGGTATGGGATAGAAATGAGCTGGCTTTAAGCCGTAGTTAGTAGGGATGTGATCTTTAATGAATATGATTTTCCTTGCTTGTCTGCTGATTCTGTATCTGACACGACTCAAAGTGAGGTGGAGCAATTCCTTCCTTTGATTCATTTTGATGGTTCCAATGATTTGAGTGTCGAAAGTGATAATGAGCATGTTGTCGATGAAAATGTGCATGTTATTGATGAAAATATGCATGAAGATGATACGCATGATGATACTATTGAAATTGATGATATGCATGATTATCAACTTGTTAAGGATAGAGGTAGGATGACAACTAAAATGCCTACTAAATATAATGATTTTGAGTTGTGTTTGTTTACCTTCAATGTGTTTGAATCCCTAGAGAGTAATGCTTCTCATACATATCAAGAAACATTAAAATCTGTGAATGCTAATAAGTGACTAGAAGCTATGTAAAAAGAGATGAACTCCCTTCAATCCAATGTGACATGGATTCTTGTGCCTGAACCTGAAGATTGCTCTATTATTGATTGCAAATGGTTGTTTAAACTGAAAGAAGAAGTTGATTCTATTCGTTATAAAGCTAGGCTAGTGGCTAAGGGATTTATTCAAAAAGAGAGGATAGATTACAATGAAACTTTTGCTCATGTTGTGAAGTTTACCACTATAAGAATGATGTTTGCTTTAGTTTCTCACTTTAATTGGAAATTAAAACAAATGGATGTGACTACTGCTTTTCTGCATGGTGTTTAGATAAGCCTATGTACATGAGACATCCCGAGGGCTTTGTTGATCCTAAGAAACCTAATCATGCATGTCTTCTTAAGAAGGCTTTGTATGGTTTGAAACAATCACCTAGGCAATGGAACATAAAATTTGATCAATGCATGAAATCTTTAAAGTTTACTAGAAGTGAAGTTGATCATTGTCTCTACTTTAAAGATTGTGATTATGTGCCTATGTTCTTGCTCTTATATGTGGATGATATGTTGTTAGTTAGTCCGTGTGTTAAAACTATCAAGCATGTGCAAAAGTATCTAAGTGATAACTTTGAGATGAAAGACTTAGGAGAAACAAAGAAAATTCTTGGCATGGATATTGTTAGAGATAGGAGTAAAGGTACTCTAGTGCTTAATCAGATTTCATATGTTGAAAAGATTTGAGTAAATTCTCTATGTCGAATGCTAAATGTTCTAATGTGCCTCTTGCTTCTCATATTGTGTGCTAACTTAGGATCAATCTCCCAAGACTGCTTCTGAAATGAATGTTATGAAGAAAGTGTCTTATTCCAATGCTATAGGATCTGTCATGTATCTTATGATTAGTACTAGGTCTGACATTGCTTATACTATGAGTTGTCTAAGTCGCTACATGTCTAATCCTAGTATGCGCATTGGGAAGCGTTGAAATGGTTGCTTAGGTACTTGAAATCTTCTATGAATCTTGGTTTGACTTTCTCTAAGTGTACTGATGGAGTTAAGCTTGTTGGTTATGTGGACTCTAATTATACTAATGATAGAGACAATAGGAAATTCACCACCTCTTATATGTTTACTTTGTGTGGATCATGCATAAGTTGGAAATCTCATTTACAACCTATTGTTGTTTTATCTACTACTGAAGTTGAGTATGTTGCTGCTACTGAAGCCTTAAAAGAAGTCATTTGGTTAAAAGGTCTGTTATCTGAAATTAGTTTTCTTAATAAAGATGTTGTGTTTTTTTCTAATAGTCAATCTGCTATTCAATTATGCAAGAACCATGTGTTTCATGATAGAACTAAGCATATTGATGTGAGGTTTCATTTTATACGTGACATTGTTGATAAAGACATAATTAAACTTGAGAAGTGCACACTGATTTTAATCCTGCTGATATGGGTACTAAGTGTTTGCAGGTTGAGAAGTTTCGTTCATATCAAAAGATCTTGAACTTTGACTTTGGTTAGTTTACCCTTGGATCTCTGTGATCCGTACAAACTATGTTTGTATGAAAAGTCCCTGTTTATCCTTTGTGGTTTTACGTGTGGCAAACTGTCCCTTTGTTCTATCTTCATGATTTTACAAGGGGGCTCGACGATGATGACTGTGCGGTTTTGTTCTCCGATGCACACAGCAATACGGTTGGGCCAAATGTGGAGATTGTTGTTTATTGTTGGCCCAATTACAGGTACCCAAGCCCATTTCTCCCCTTAAACCTTACTTATACCTAATCCTCATCTCCCTCTATTAAGTAATCGAAAAACACACGCTCCCCTCTTTTCAAATTGGACAGCCTGCAGTGAGAGAAATAAAAAAATAGCTTTGTAACAACCCTCAATTCTTGAGAAATCGCCACCGATTCCAGAACCCTTTTATTTGATTGCAGATGAACATCCTTGTTGAAGAGTAGTGCATATATACATATCTGCCGACTTATGTTTTTTGCTCCTCGGCAGTGTCTGTGAGCGGCTATAGGAGAAGTTTCGTGTTGTGGGGGCGCTGACATGAATTGTCGAGCCGACGAGAAAGTCACTCCCTTTGGTGAAGCGGCGGTTGTGTGTGTGCGTCAAAGCGAGGAGCCGCACCTGAACCGAATTGTTATCTCTATTTCTTTCTTCTTTCCTTGTTGTGTGCAGGTGTAGAAAGCTACCGAAAACGAGACGTAGAAAACTATCGGGCTGCTGCACGAGGTTCGCAACTGTCGGGTTGTTGCTGGGGTCGACGGAGGTGCTGCCCCGCTGCGCGTTGTCGACGTCGAGGCTGTTGGATTCCTAATAGGTGCCTTTACCTTTGCGCGCCCACCATACTTGTGGTGGACTTCAAACACCACATTTCCACTCAACACACACACCACCTCAATCGTCAGCAACAAAATCAAGAAGACCCTCTCCAAGAAATGTTGATCAAATGCCAAAGAAAACCCAACCTATACGATCAAATGCGGATTTGGGAAGGGACAAAGATTTCTTGCTATTGAATTTGACAAGACTATTTTGTGAGCTGCAAAAAAAAAGTGAAATCTTGTAACGAGAGGTGGGAATGGAGGCGTGATCGAACGCAAGCTTGCATACGTGAGAGGGGAACAGAGATTAATCAACGGAAGAAAAGGGTTTGGTCTATATTTAGCAACTTTCTAGGAAACGTGGTACTGGAATTCTTAGGATTCAGTTTAAATTCTGTGGAAAGAGAATCTCTCAAAATGAGAACTTTTGCGCCATGGACGTGCATACACCTTAAACTGACAATATTGACCGACATTCACTACTACAAATATCACTTTTCTCTACACCTCATAGACTACGCTTTTTCGTAAAAAGCGTAGTCTATAGGTATAGACTACACTTTTTTATCAAAAGCGTAGTCTATGTGCGAATTTTTTTGAAGTATAGACTACGCTTAACAAAAGCGTAGTGTATGTGCGTAGTCTATAGTGGGTATAGACTACGCTTAGAAAGCGTAGTGTATGTGCGTGTTTTTAATAAAAAAGCGTAGTCTATGTCATAAATTAAAAAAAAAAAAAAAAAAACAGGCATGAGACACTTTCGATTGAGGGGACACTCAACAACAGAAATATGTTTTAAACCTAGATCTCATTTCTCCCCCTCTCTCTCGCTCTAGATCTCCTTCGCTCAAATTCGATATTGATTTCAAGGCGATGTCGTCATCCGTGACGGAGAGCGGAGCGGGAAGATCAACCTACGCGATTCGGCGAGGTGTTTGAGGTGGGCGAGTCGGTGGCGCCGAGTCGTAGATGAACAAGCACATGATCGAGGATGATTGCATCGACAACGCCATCCCTCTCCCTAACGTCGCGGAAAATCCTCTCCAAAGTCATCGAATCGCAGCGCCACGTTGATGCCGCCGCTTCCGCCACTAAGGCCGACGACAAGCTCGCATCTGCCGTCTCGACGAGGAACTTAAGGCTTTTGATGCCGATTTTGTCAAAGTCGACCAAGCCACGCTCTTGACCTAATTTTGGTATGAATCTGAGTTTCGATTTGATTTTGGTGTCGATGTTACTTTGTGCCTGGATTTCTTTGTGAATTGTGGGTTAGGGTTTCGGTTTATGTTGTTTGCTGTTTTGAACTCCGATAACTTCTTTGTTTTTCTAGTTGCCTTGATAGATGTAGAGAGTTGTTTGTTACTACTCCATTTTGCTTTAATCGTTGTGTTCTCTTTTTGCCTTGAGGTTTGCCGACTAGTCGAGACTTTTGTCGGTGATATTCTAGGCCGTTAGGTCTCTTCCTCCGCGATCGATTACACAACCAACTTTTTGAGAAGGAACTAACATCCTAAACACATTCTCTCCGGGCCGGCAGGCCATTTCTTTTCCTCAATAATACTAGAATTTTTACATCATGTACATCTTACGGTGGACATAAGTCCTCAAGCACATTACTAGTCTCTTGTGCATTGTGTGAGTCTGTTCTTCAATATTTTCCTCGACCATTTCTTTGAAACAATAAATTTCGACTAGCTTGTGAATTAAGCATCTGGATAAACTACCTTTGCTTGTCCGTCGACTTTGGCACATTTCATTTATCTCATAAGAGTTGGTCTCTAATTAATCTATTTAATTTTAGTGTTGTTATGTATGTGGGATTGTATGCTCCTAGCATCTACCTTATGTTGTCTAAGCTCTATGTTGTGCTATACACCTTGCCTTAGGGCTGCTACCTATCCTCATCATCTTGTCTTGCTTGCCTCAACATGTTACTTTGTTACATTTAGGGATAATTGAGCCGATAAAATCGGGAATAAGGGATGCAAAATTAGGTGCAGGGAAAACAAGGGAAGATGATTATTTTACAGTGAGAAGAAAACATCCGAGAAAGCTTGATATTGAATTTGAAGAGGCGAGGAACTTGTAAAGAAGAGAGGTATGCATTTCAACTTGTCTAGATGTCGAAAAAGTATAGTTATATTTTCAACTCGGGTCATTTGGAGTTAATATTTTACTTTTTCGAAACATACATCTAATAGCAGAAGGCACATATAGCTTATATGTGTGTCTTTTGATGGGAATGGTATATCATAAAGGGAACATCAAGTTTGGAAGATCTTGAGAATTTCGTGAAGTTTTATTACACAGTGGCTTCTCTGCTGCTTTCGCACATTATTAAAATCCGAGGTTATAGCAGGCGTGAGCATAAAATTCAAAGTGAGGTGAAAGAAATACGGAAGGTGTTTTATTGTGATCTCTGCAACAAGCAATATAAATTGGCAATGGAGTTTGAAGCTCACTTAAGCTCCTATGACCACAACCACGAAAGGTTTGTTTTCCATTTGATGCACGCTTATTTTCCGGTTTTCTTATTGATTGCTTTATTAGCCACGGAACTTAGTCTCTATTTATTTTCCGGACTTGAGAGGTTCAAACAAATGAGAGATATGCATGGAAGCGGCAGTCGCGATGATAGGATCGAAAAGAGAACAACAACGCCGAGAGAGGAGATGGCTAAGTTTAAGCGGATGTATGTTCTCGTTATCAACCAAAACACTGTTTTATCATTACACGGAAGTTCATGAATACGAAGTGGTTACTAGTGTTTTGCTAGTTATATTTTCAATTAAAGAAAATGTCTACTTTGGACGAGGTTGATTCACATAGCAATGCAGCGGATGCGAGAATCGGGAGGAAGCTGGAACCCTTCCGGCTCCTCCTGCACCAAGTAGTCTCTCTGCGATTTGAGACGAAGACCAGTAAAAGTTTTGAAGTTTGGATTTTTGCAAAAGCGGCCACAAGGTATTCACTATTTTCTTTTGCTTATTTGTTTAGATTGTATTATAAGCAGTTGTTTTTATCCCTTCAGTTGTTGTTTTATGGAGTGTTTACTTTCCATGGTTGATAACATGCATGATTGATGATTGAGTATTTTTATTCTCATCATTAGTAATTATCGATCCTACCCTTTCAATGGGATATGAATCAAGCAAGTTATCTCGTATTATAGAAATTATCAATAGTCTTGGGTTATCTTAAAGTTCGATCCATCTTAGTAAACAATGTATTAGCTTTGTATTATTTTATCAACCTATCATATCACTAAAAGTAAATGCCTCCTTATTATATTGAGAGCTTTCCATGTTACATACGCTTTCGTCTTTTGTTTCATGATAAAGTTAAATAACTCTAGAACTAACCATACTTGAAGAGAAGAATTTTTGTTTTTAAAAAGAAGAAGAAGAGTTAATATCAAAGAAATTGTTGTGGATTCGCGCACTAATGCGAGAAAACTTTCTTGATGTTTTCTTTGATAGTCCCAAATGAAATGATGATTTGAGAATGCTTGTTGCTAACGTAATATGAGCAAAGCCTCTATATAAAATTGATTCAAGACCCGTAGAAAGTTTGCCTGAAGGAACCCAACCTTGAGATATAGGCTACATTAAAGTGTTCAATTGAACATGTCTTATTATTTAGGAACATTATCGATACTGCTCAAGTAAAGGTCACACGATCTGTAAGTTATGATTAAATAAAAAACGTAACAAGGAATTTGTTCATGTGTCATTTATTTCTTTTGTTTAGATACTTTTGAGGTCTGATCTGATACTTAAAATCAGAATTTGGTTTCCTTATATCGAAAAATTAGAATGATCGATTACGTAGATGGATTTAGTCACCAATATTTTCTAAATGCTTATCCTCTAGTAAGTCTAGAATGATAATTTTTCTCAATTGTGTCTCCTTATGGTGTCGACAAGCCACCTCAAAGAATCTGAGGAGATGATGTTGTCGTATATAGAGATATATATACATGTGCTTTTATTGATATTCACAAGCCATACGTGCTCGATGTCTGATTTGATGGTTGGAGTTAATTTATGTGCCACAGTAGCATTTGCAACTTTCATTCATTGTTGACTTCAAATATTAACTCTTGCCGTTTCTTGCCTATCAACTGTGGTTTATTTTTACGGGATGTTAGTATATGTTGTTGCCGATCATAATAAGCCTTGATGTTTGATGAAGCGAGCTCTGTTAGTAAATCGCAAAACGAAGCGAGTTCTTTGTTCTCTGATTGGGATTTCTTGAGAGCTTATTCTCTGATTGCTCTAAAACTTGTTTGCGGTATTGCAGCCGTCTTGAAGCCGTAAATCCTAACGCTTATTTTTCGTGTGGTGGTATTCATCCTGCGGTGATATGGGGATCTGGTCTTATTGTTTTGTTATGTGATGTGCATAGTATTTTTGTATAGTGATTTTGTAGCGTAATGAAAAGCAGTTGTATATTTTGTATAGTGATTTTGAGCGTAATCGTAAGTATATTTTAATCTCATTTGCTTGTGTGTTATTAATTATGCGAGGTTTAAATAAAGAAATTAACTACGGTTGAAATTGAAAACCGTAGTTGTTATTAAATTGACTACGGGTTGTAATAGAAAAGCGTAGTAAATTTGGCATTAAAACCGTAGTAAATAAACTCAAAACCGTAGTTAATACATATAGACTATGCGTAAAAGCGTAGTGTATGTGCGAAATTTTGTGTGATGCGTGGGTATAGACTACGGCGTAAAAGCGTGGCGTAGTCATAGTGGTATAGACTACGCGTAAAAAAGTGTATGTGCGAAATTTTGTGTGATGCGTGGGTATAGACTACGCGTAAAAGCGTAGTCTATATGGGAAAAGCGTGGTCTATGGTGGGTATAGACTACGCAAAAAGCGTAGTGTGTGTGCGAGAAATTTTGTGTAGTGCGTCGATATAGACTACGGCGTAAAAGCGTGGTGTGTGTGCGGCGTGGTCATGGTGGGTATAGACTACGCACAAAAGCGTGGTGTGCGAAATTTTGTGTGAGTGCTGCCGGTATAGACTACGGCGTAAAAGCGTAGTCTATGTCGGCGTGAGTCATGGTGGGTATAGACTACGCATAAAAGCGTGGTGTGTCTTGCGCTATTTTTCTCTACCACTTTTTTCTACACTACGAACGACATACACTACACATAAAAGCGCGTAGTCTATCTTGTTTTTGTAGTAGTGATTCTTCTCTTTGTATCGAAACAGTGAAAATACTCGCATTTTGTTAGTATAATTGTTCCTATCGCTTTATTATGATTATACATAATACTAAATTATACATAATACTACATACCTCCATCAAGTTCGTTAATTGATTTTGTAAATTGTAATAAATATAAAATAAGTGTGTGTAAAAAGGTGGATTATGTGATAAAAAATGAATATATTAGTGGATAGTGAATGTAAAAAGGTGGGTCATTAGTTGTTTTTTGTAAATAAATGGATATGTTTAAGATAAAAATGTGAAGTTGATGTTTCAAAAAAAAAAAACGAATATTTTTTGTAGACGGATTAAAATTGAATTAAAACGAATATTCCCAAAATATGTTTATGAGAATTTTCAATACATATTTTAATAAAAGTTATTGAATATTTTGTAAGTGAAAAAAGATCCACATTAATATAATATTAAATTAAGTAATAATACATTTTAAATGGTAAAATATGTAAATGAGTGTATTGTTAATGGTAATAAATAGAGAGAAATATGGATCATAGGTGTTTAAATATATAAAATAAAAATATTATTAAGAATAATAAATAAAAAGTATTTTTCATAAATAAAAAATAAGCAAATTTAAAAAACGTATTAAAAAAATTAGAATAAATTTTGGGTACGAAGCAGGGTATATTATACATGTGTCTTAGTTATTCTAAGTTTTCTTCTTTCTCTTAATTTTCTTTATCGGTTCTTGAAATAAATATCTTCACAGTGTGATAATATCTTGAGACTTGAGTAAGACATTTAATATTTGGGTAGTGCTAAACGTACATAATATGTACGTCATAATCTTCATGATTTTTTAACTAAATTTGTTATTTATGGTAATAAAATCATTACTAAATTACCCCTAATCTATTTTGGAACAATTATATTATGAGATTATGTTTTATTTCTTTTTCTTTTTTACTCAAATATTTATGGAAAAAAATTATTCCCAAAAGGAGGGACCATGAAATGAAAGACCAATATTATGAAAGCTGCGAGTCCCAAGCACGCCGGCCACGACTACACCAACTTCGGCGGCAACGTCTTCTTGCTGCAGTCATCAAAGGGCGCCACGCCGCGGACGTCCAACTTCGATGAGGAGATGATGAAGATGGGGAAGAAGCGGACGGGGAGCATGAGCAGGAGCTTTTCAAAGGCGGTATACCGCCGCCGTTGAACCCGATGTTCCGGCCCGAGGAGGAAGGACAGTGGCAGCGCCAGTAACATCAGCAACACCACCAGCAGCTCTGCCGAACAAGGAGCTGCACATGTTCGTTTGGAGCTCGAGCGCCTCGCCGGTGTCGGAGGACATCACCTCAGCCTCCAATCTACAGGAGTTGTTCGACATTATCGGTGCCTTGTCCGATGTTTTAGCTTCTGGATATACCAGATGCGAGGATTTTGTCTATGCTTCTATTAATCTAGGAAAATGATCATCTTGTTACTTTAATTTCTCGTGTGTCGTTGTGATAGAAAATGGAGAAAAAGGCAACGTTGAATTTGCGAACGAATCCTTGTATAGTTACAAGTGCTATCAACATGTGTGCAAAAGCTGAGGCCAAAAGGTTGAATGTTGGCTTTGCAGATTTGCATTCATTTATGGCCAAATAAATTCCCTCGCATCTGTTTTGAATGTACAGTTCGATCTTGCCATCTGTGACTACAAATGCACCAGGTGTTTCAATGCCTACAGAATCCGTTAAGAGTTGTAAGAGTTGTAATGCTTCACGGAAAATCAATTTCATTGAATTTTTTGTAGATAGGGTTTTCATTTCAGGTCATTTAAAAACCGTGCTTAATGTTGTAATTATTGAAGAACATTTCAATATTATATATTTTAAAAGCTGAATGAACTTAAATAGACATTTCAAATCACGGAATCAAGTGACAGAAACAGAATTGAACAATTAATTGTATTCTCCACATGAAAGATTTGGAAATCATTTCCTTACTTATCATTAAGGGTAATTAAGTAAATTACAAATTCAATTAAAATATATCTAATCTCTTAATTCTTGAAAATGTGTAAAATGACAAAAATGTCTAATTATGTACGTACATATTATGTACGTTTAGCATTTTCCTTAATATTTTACTTTAATTCAGTATGTCCAGATCTAAATTTTGACTTATCAATCAACATTTTACCATGTATGGTAATTAACTAGTTGTGAAAGTTTAAAAACAACGGAAGTTTCTATTTGTCTCAAATAGATTCCAAATATGTTCCAGAAATAGGAAAGGAAGTTTCCAACAATATTCCAAGTGTTTGTGCTAACTTCAATTAACATCAGCTTTCAATAATTTGTTCTATATTTTTTCAAGCATACATGTTTAGGGATGGTAATAGATGGGATCGGATCCGATCTTGTTAGATTTAGATTTAGATCCAATATTTTTTGTTTGGATTCAAATTCGATCTAAATCTATTGGATCCAAAAAAAGTTAGATTCAGATCCAATATTTTTTGTTTGGATTCGAATTCGATCCAAATCTATTGGATCCAAAAAAAGTTAGATTCAGATCCAAATATAAGATTCATAGTATCCATGGTCTGAACCAGAATTCATATGTTTTTTCTTCTAAAATAAATCTTAAATCAACTATAATTAACAGAAACATTACAATAATAATCTGAATACACAAAAACATTATAATAGTTACTCATTTTGTCCCAACCAAAACGACTCATTTTTTTCTACACGGTTATTTAGGAGAAGAGTAGAAAATAATTAAAGTGATAAATGTAGATAGGTACCACAATTTTTAAAGAAATAATTATTTTCTAAAAAAAAACATGACATTTTAGGTGTGACAACCCAAAAAGGAATACATGACATCTTGGATGAGACATATGGAGTATTTAGAATTTCTACAATCATCACTATATAAGAAGATGTTAGTTACAAATTTATTTTTATTTTCATAATAACAAATAATATTACAATAAGAATAGAAGAAATAGTACATATTTCTTAGCAATTAGACTACTCATACCTAATTTATATACAAAAATTTCTTAATTACCAAATATAATTTTTTAATGTTATTAACTTATCATCCAATTCAATAACCTAATTTATTCAACTTCGATTAAAAAGAAATATAATATAATATATTTATAAATAAAATAAAAATTATATATATATATATATATATGGGTTGGATCAAGTGAGAACTTATCTTTTTTGAGAACTTGAGAACTATGCACAAACGTATAAATTTGATGAATAAAACCTATAAAATTGTGCATAATGAAAACATTCTAAAATTGTTACCCAACAAAATAATTTTAGAAAGTTTTCGATATTCATAACTTTATCTTGTCTTGTCATCATCTTGACATCTTATGTATGGTTCGCGAGTTCGCGAAAAGATGTGGTTTTTATTGATCATTTCACTATATATATATATATATATATATATATATGAATCGAGGATTCAGGATCTACAGTGAAAAATAGAAAAAAAAAATTATATCTGGACATACTGCATAATAAGACAACAATGTGAACATACTTTTCTATGATTGTTTATAAAATAAATGAAAAGACAGGTAGGGTTTGGGGACAGGTGGCGCCATTAACAATCATTTATTATAAAAATACTTTTTCTGCCAATCGTATTTTTTTGTTTCCCCCATCTGGATTGACAAATAAGCCGAGCAGCAGACTACAGTCAACTATGTGAGCAATATTTCTTTTAGTTTTTTATATATTCACAGAAAAATAAAACGAAAAATCAAAGCTTGAACTGGTCCAAAATGGTCATCAGATTGTTCTATTTCATACTACTATTTCCTCCGGATTTCCCATTCGTTTTTATTCGGTCGGTCCGAAGTCAAACTGCAGCCGGTTGACTCTGTAATGTCGCGGTAGTTGCGGTGTGAACAGTGAGACTGAATGGCATGCATTTGCCAAATTTATAAAACGTAGGTTTTTTAAGGTTTTAGGAAATGCCACTTCGTACTATCCCCCTCTGTGGTGTGTGAAGAGAGAGACGGAGTTAGATTTAGTATATTACGCCTGAAGTTAGAAAAGGGTTTGTTCTACTCTTTGATTTCCATATATTGTTCTGTTTTATGATTGTCCCGTTGTTTCTGATTCCTCTGTTTCTTGATTCTGACATTAATAGTTGATTCCTTTGTTTGTCATAAAAAATATATATATTTAACCATGTCTGGAAGCTGAGTTTTGTGGTCATCTGCTGGAAGCAAGTTGAGAATGCCTAGTCATTGCTATACAGCTAAAGGGATTAATTTATAATCAAATAATTTTGGTAAGAATAATTTGGTTGATAATTCTAAAAAAATAATAAGAATAATTTATTATTATTGTCAAAGTCTAGGTTAGCTGTAAATATTAGTATTTGGTAGTTATATGTGAACAATAGGAATCTGGGATAAGTTGGTGATGGGTATGCTATTTGAAAAGGCTTGGTCGCAGTTCCCTCAACAGGTAAGTCTCTATCTCTCTCTGTCTAAGAAAAAGTGAGTGAAGATCACAAAGCTCGCATTTTAGTGGAGGTAGAATATTGGTAAATGTACAGCTTCGTCTTTATTCTACGTACTTGCTCTGTTCGACTGCAAATGTGACATTGTTTCCTATTCTTCTGTTCCTTGAGTAGAAGATTTACTTTCCACTCAGTTTTTTCTTTTCCTTTTCCTCTCAGTAACTGAGAAGTGATTGTGTTGAATCAATGGTGAGGGAGCAAAGCTTCGTCAGAATTAGTGGTAAGCCGTTTTTAGCTCATTTGTAAAGTGAAAATGAAGCATTTGAGAGATTATAGAGTAATAGGCATGGCATGATTGATTGCAGCTCTGCTATGGGCAGACGTACTGGTGGCTTACGCCCTCTTCGTCATGCAAAACTATCTCACCGATGTTTGGAAACTAAGTTTGATTCACGCCGCTCTGATCTTGAATATATGGAACGGAATTTATCGGATATTACCACTTTTCTTCCTCTACTTGGTCGACAAATTTCTGGGCAATTTGAAGCTCAACATTTGTTAACTAAGTGGTTCAACACTTTAATCAAATCAACTATTCATTCCTATAAATTGCAAACGAGCTCAACATTTGTTAACTACAGGGAATCGTGATGGTGGCTGTGTCAACTCCTCCCCTCGCCAACGCAACCGGCACGTGTAAAAGATATGAACCAGAATGCGTGGGCCACACTCAGAAACGCCTCCTCACCGCGGGTTTGTCGTTGATAGCTGTTGGAGTAGCCGGTAACCTCGTCTCTCTAAAACCTCTCCTTATCCAGCAGAGAGAGGGCAGCACCGTTCCACGTGGCACCGTATATCAAATAGCAGGCCTAATTGGTGTGGTGGTTGTACCTATAGCCGGAGCCGTGGCTCTTCCATACATAAGCTCACGAACCCTCAAGTTTGGGATCCCAGCCATCTGCACCGCCGTCGGCACCTTCCTTTTCCTAACCGGTTACTGCAAATACACAGATCCTCCGCCGCCATACGACAGCCCGCTGTTCAACGTGTTCAGAGTGCTGGTCGCTGCATCACTCAAGAGCTCCCAATCCTATCCGATCGACAATCAGGTCTATCACCGCCGGACAGATAACGAGACACTCACCACTACTAGGTGTCTCAGGTAATCAATTTCATCACCATTTGTATTTTACAAAACTAATCTAGTAATATAATATGATATATGATCCAATCCATCTTCAGGGGACTGCATAAGGCCGCCATCAAATTGCCCGGTGAAGATATTCCGATGAGTAAGAGCTGGACGCTGTGCTCCGTGGCAGAAGTGGAAGAGGCCAAGATCGCGGTGCGCATGGTGCCAATGTGGACGATGTTCGTAGTTTGTGGAATCGTAGCTGCTGTTGGAGACACCTACTTCGTGGAACAGGCAAGCAAACTCAACCGCAACGTAGGGAAACTCAGACTGCCTATTCAAGTACTTCTACTTGCGAGAAGGTCCACAAAAGATTGGATAGGCAGCAAGATAGAAGCATTCCTAGAGAAGAAGGATAGAGCCGAACGCGCACCCTCATTTGGGATAGGAGCAGGAATGATCTGTTCAATTTTGTGCTGCATTTGTGCAGCTTTGGTTGAGGAAAGAGGCTTGACGTTGTGAGAAGCGATGGTTTGCTGGACCTGCCCGATGAGAAAATCAAGATGAGTATATACTGGCTGCTTTTCCAGTTCGTGTTATTAGGTGGGCTGGAATCCTTGTTGGAGAACAGTGTGAGCGCATACTACAGAGATCAGTCGCCTGAATCAATGCAGAATTACCTCGTCAATTTGACTCGAGGCGTCACCGGTTTGGGATACATGTAGTGCGCTCTTTGTTTATGCAGTGGGGAAGATAAGTGAGAGAGGAGGCAAAACCAACTGGTTTCGGCACACCTTGAACCGGAGTCGTCTGGACCGCTATTACTGGGTGCTGGCGGGCTTGAGCACCCTGAATCTTTTCGTCTTCATGTTCGTGGCGTCGTTTTATAGATACAAGAAACCGGTTGAAGAAAGCAGGGAGGCGCCTGAGGCGGGTGGTGGTTACACGGATGGATACAATGAAGGAGATGAGAATAGATCGTGTGCTTGCTTTTGTTAAGAAATCCATGCCACCGTCTCAATCTTTGCTATGTTTCTCTGTTTTTTCATATCCCTACAATTCAGTCCTTGAATGGTGTCAAAACAGGTGTTTGGAAACGTTAGTGTCGTGTTTTTTGGAATGTATCTTAGTTGTATTTCAAAGCCACGTCATGATTTCGTCTTCAACGTATCACGTAATTTGTCCATTTAATACTGCATTTAAAGTACCTCAATTTTGATTTTCTTAATTTGTTCCATTAACAACTCTTTTAAGGATTTATTAATCTGTAGTTTAGGTAAAAAAAATGCCTTTTTTACACAAACTCTATTAACGGAAAACAGAGAATATGTCAATTTAACAACGAAAAAGGACGAGTGAATTTGACCACAAAAATCAATATGTTTCCTGAATCTTTTAATATATATGTATAGAAAATTAATATATCACACATCATATGTGAGCACTTATCGTTAACCTTATTAACGTGTAACATTTTGTACTTTTTTCTTTTAAATTTAATTTTTTTTCTTATAATTCATAAAATTGTTAACAGGAACATGATATCAGTCTACAAGTGAGAAAAAAAAAATATTATCTCAACGAAGGGAAGGGTTACCGAATAATATTCTGAACAACGAATAAAAATTTTGATGAAGAGATGAAAATAATCTTCAGAAAATTGAGTTGCGAAGGAAAGGGGAATGTGCAAAGTATAAGAAAAAACTAAAATTAAAAGGAAAAAATTGTTAAATGTAAACGCCCTTTTAGATATACTAGTAGAAAGAACGTGCATTGTATGTAACATGATTAATTATTTAAAAAAATAATATATTTGAAGACTAAAAAAACCTATAAAATTTGTACTATTATTAATTATTGACTTCAACCAAATGTTTGCAAGTATGTAGGCATTGATTGTAGATAAAAAAAAAACTAAAATCTTTCCAATCAAATTAGATATTTTTTAGTTTTTTTATGAGCAACACTTGTGCTACCCTCATTATAGCATATAACGATATAGTGCATGCATTTCATGTAGAAACTTCAAGGATATGAAAGAATAAATATTTTTTATTTGCATCATGATTTCTCATTTTCTTTCGGCAAAATATGCAACAACCCGAAATGAATGGTGCTTCAGTATGTTGAAATATTTTGCAAAACAAATACTTATCACAATTTAGATAAAACACTAATTAATTTAATCATCATTTTGCATATTGAGTAATAAGGTTTAATGATCAATATATTTAATGTTGGCCTAAATACAAAACGTCCATATTTAGTCAATATAAATGCGTATTGAATGGACAGAAAAATTTGAGCAGAAAGGAGATGGTACTTATATTTCATTGGCTTCTTTCATTATATCATCTAGGCTTGTTAATGGGCGGGTTATATCCAGACTAAAACCAATAAATAAATATCGGTTCTGTTTTTGGAATCGACCCATTAGATATTTGATTCGAACCAGAACCATCAAACTATTAGTCTGAGTTGGGTAATTATCCAAATCCTAAAATGATCATCAATTTATATGATTTTTTATAACTTAATAAAAAATAACAATTAAATTAGTAATAGAATATCTAAAACACATTAGACGAGCTCATAGTACAATAAAAAACAAAAATGTCAGACCCGGTTGGACCCGAACAATCGGGTCGGGTCTGTCTGGACGGGTTTGAAACCGAAACCGCTGCTAATGGGCTTTGAGTGATTCCGGGTCGGTTCGGGTAAAACTTATTCATTGACAAGCTAATATCAGCATTCTAGCCGCCAAGTCTATGCGATGCTGATTCAAATTCTTTCTTGCGGCCAACTTTCGCCTACAAGAAACACATTTTTGGATTAACGTTTCATTTTAATTTGCTTTTCTGATCAAATTATTGAGAGTTCGGGAATTTTATGGTAAATATCACCAGCCATCTAGGCGATTCTGGGATGAAAATTAGGCCAACAAAAATTAATAGGCAAGAGATTAGCCCTGCAATATCAGAACAGAAAAACAGCAATCAGTTAGCAAAAAGTTAGGATAGTTTTATCTTCTTCATTTTCTACATAGTATTTCGCAAAGCTGAGATTACGAACTCACCAGTTAGAGCTAATGTTCTCCATGTTACGACTGATCCAACAAAGTATGCAGTTCTTGATTCATAAAACAACAGTGTAAAAATCAAGAACTGAAGTTATATTGAACACCAGTGGTGATGGGATAATCTGCAGCGGGAGATGAGCACCAAAATAAAATTAATGTCATAGACGAATAGAAGGAATAACTATCCTTAAAATTAAATATATAATAGAAATATATTAGGCGATCTATTTTCGTAAACAAGACACCCTTTTGGATATTTCCATTTTGGACTTGATCCAATATGTCACATATCTAACGATTCTAAACCAACAGATATATTTGTATATCATAAAGTTTGTAGAAAGAACTCATATTCGTTCTAGATCGCACCCCCCACTTGGGATTAAATTCAAAATCACAATTAATTACCCTTTTAAACTTATAAAGAGTTTTGGGAACAGAGGATCCCATCTGTTTTCGTACACGTCATGTACATAGTCTTAACCAAATTACAAAAGATAACAAATATACACGTTCTTGTCCCTTGGTACAATCCAATGGTTAAGGTGGATTCCTGTGACCCAGAGGTCATAGGTTCGAACTCCACCAAACGCTTCTATGAGTTTGAGTCTGTCACACCTGGTTTTTCAAGTGTGATTTACTGTCCCTGTGTGGTTTGCGTGCTTGCTGCGAGGGCGTGGGGTTACCCAATTTGAGTCTGTCACACTGGTTTTCAAGTGTGGTTTACACGCCTGTGATTTGCGGCTATTGCAGAATGTGAGGTTTATCCGATACACACACAAGGTAGCGACGGGTGGTTCACGTGATACAAAAAAATAAATAAAAAATAACAAATATATCTAGCTAGGTACTTCTATTCATAAAACTTAATTCTCGAAACTGTGAAATTATCAATAAATTGGGTTGCTATACTTTTGTCTGTGGAAATCCATATACCTTTATTTTATTCAGTTATGCCCTAGTATTTTTACCCTCATGTGGTATTATGTTGATCAGAGCATATGAGTAACTAACTCAATCTCAATGTTAATAGAAATGTAAGTGCTGGATTTCGTAACTGAATACGCAGAGAAGTGGAATCCAATCCATATGAACATGCCAAGATGAATTCTTGTAAGGGGTGGTCTCCTGCGGTGAGACCCCTAATTAATTTTTTAATTAATTTTAATTTTAATTAATTAATTTAATAAATTTTAATTGTAAATTTATAACTCAAAATTATGCATTAATAAATAATAATTTTGAATTAATAAACCGTAATCGTGAATTAATAAATCTTAATTTTGAATTAATAAAGTCTGATTGTGAATTAATAAACCATAATTGTGAATTAATAAATCTTAATTTTAAATCAATAAATCCTAATTGGAATTAATAAACCCTAATTTTGAATTAATAAACCTCAATTTTGAATAATAAACCCTAATTTTGAATGATAAACCCTAATTTTAAATTAATAAATCCTATTTGTGAATTAATAAATCCTAATTTGAATAATAAACCCTAATTTTAAATTAATAAACCATAATTATGAATTAATAAACCTTATTTTTGAATAATAAATCCTATTATGAATTAATAAACCCTAATTGTGAATTAATAAATATTAATTTTGAATAATAAATCCTAATTTTGAATTAATAAATCATAATTATGAATTAATAAATTCTAATTTTGAATTAATAAATCATAATTATGAATTAATAAATTCTAATTTTGAATTAATAAAATCTAATTACCTTACTCACCTAATTAATATATAATTATTTTAACAAAAAACAAGAGTAAACTCATGGTGAGACGGAACTCACCCAAATTTTTGTCTTTTGTAATTTCTAAGGCATAAAATGGGATGAAGAAACACATGGGCGAAAGGTATCAAATATCTAATCGAAAAAGAAAAAGTAAAGAATGAAAGAATCATACAAAGCTCGATATGGTTTTTCTGGGCATACTGTTTGCTGGTAGGTTAGATATATCGATATTTAATGAGATTGAAAATATATAGAAAGACTATATGAATCTAGGGAATCTATTTTGGAATAATATTTCAAATCGTCGCCGTTCTCTCTGGTGGGTTCTCTCTCTCTCTCTCTCTCTCTCACTCAGTGAAGACTACAGAACTTCCATCTGAAAGGGAAAAATGGGTCAAGTCAACGGGGATATAAGTCCTCTGTTTCTTGATTTCAAGAACTGCTATCTGTTCCACTTTGCAGCATTCATTATCTCACTGTTTCTTGTGAATTTTCAGCAGAGCCATTCTTTCGTTAGAGAATAGAGGCGATTGAGTTGATCCAAAAAAATGCAAAGCTTTGTTAGAATTTCAGGTAAAAAAAAGTTTAGATTTGGAGTTGCACAACATTTTGATCTCATTATCCTCTCTCATCGTTGCAGCACTGCTGTGGGCTGACATATTAGTGGCCTACGCCTTCTTTGAGATGCAAGATTATTTAACCGCTGTTTGGAAACTAAGCTACACTCACGCTGCTGGGATTCTAAATATCTGGAATGGAATCTCCATGATCCTCCCAGTTTTCTTTCTCTTCATCGTCGACACTCTTCTTGGAAACTTCAAGATGCTCTTGATTTCCAGCATCGCGTACAGCGTGGTGAGTGGGTATAGATGTAAATTAGTTGACAGCAAGCATTATGTCGTTATAAAGTCCTTTGACATAACAGGGGATCGGGTTTGTCACAATGTCTACGCCACCAGTCCTCGCCAGATACACCGGGATGTGCAAAGGCTACGCATCAGAATGCATCGGCCACACCCAGAGAGTGCTCTTCTACACGGGCATGGCATTGATAGCAGTTGGCATAGCCGGTAACCTCGTCTCTGTGAAAACTTATCTCGCAGAGCAGAAGACAAAGAAAAAACCTGATGAAAACGGAGGACAACATAATGAAGATGAAGAAAACATTCCAAGATGTACTGAACTCGATCCATTACGTTTCTGCTGCCAAATACCAGGTGCAGTTATGGTGGTGGTTGTACCCATAGTTGGAGCAGTTGCACTTCCATATATAAAACCATGGAAACTCCGTTTTGGCATTCCTGCAATCTGTACAGTTTTCGCAACAGTAATTTTTCCGACTGGTTGGCCTTGCTATCGTAAGGTCAGGCCGAAGGGGAGCCCCGTGACTATCGTATGCAGAGTGTTCGTGGCTGCTGCTTTTAAGCTATTCCAACCATTTCCACCAAGTGACGAGCAGTATTACAAGAAAGAAGGCGAAGAAGTAGCTGATTTTTCGCCTACGTGTTCGCTCAGGTATGTGCTTACCAAGTTCGACATCAAAGTGAATCCTAATTACATGACAGTTTATTTGACACTACGGGGAAGGAACAACAAAAAACTACTGAATCTTGAATTAGGACATGCAACAGATGCAAAAAGTGGACTAGAGGATTTCTGTTCGTCTAATTCCATCTACTGAAAATCTATATAGTGCGAACTATTCCCTTAGTCCCCAAATAAGTGTCCCCAGCCGCCAAAACACACGTGTCAAGTAAGTGGATAATTTTACTCTTTTTAACCCTTGCATGTAAAACTGAAAAGTTGAAAATTTGTAATCATATTAAGGGTTAAATGGGAAGTGTTGCATCATTTTACCATGGCATTCTAAAATTGGACACTTATTTGGGGACAAAATTCAAATAGGACACTTATTAGGACACCGAGGGAGTAGTAGAAAAGAGGTTGTATTAGATAATGACAAGCAATTTGTTCATTGCAATTCAGGTGGCTGCATAAGGCTGCCATTATATTGCCCAGTGATTTGAGTGAAGAAAAGCCAGTGACGAATGGATGGAGGCTCTGCTCGGTGGAACAAGTCGAAGACGCCAAAATTGCCGTTCGGATGGTCCCAATGTGGATGACCTTCATGTTATGTGGAATAGTGTCCTCGACAGGAAACACATACTTCGTGGAGCAAGCAAAAAACATGAACCGAAAATTAGGAAAACTAAAGTTACCTCCTCAGATACTCCTGCTGGCGCAAAGGTCGGCCAACAAGGTGTTCGGCTGTTGGGCGGAAGCCCTTCTAGCGGACCGATGGAAAGGTACACCGGCCATAGGAATCGGAGTTGCTATGATATCCTCGGTTCTGTGTTGCATAGCTGCAGCTGTTGTAGAGACAGTTAGGCTCAAAGCTATCAGGAAACACGGTTTACTCGACAAGCCAGACGAAAACATCCCCATGAACATACTGTGGCTGATTTTCCAGTTCGTCCTGCTTGCAGGCCTCGACTCTTTCATGGAAAACAGTGTCGCTGCATTCTACAACGATCAATCTCCTCGATCTATGAAAAATGATTCCACAAGAAGATACATCAAACAGTTCATAAAGGGAGTATCTGGCCTAGGATACATGTGCAGTGTGCTTTCAGTGTATGCTGTGGGAAAAGTAAGTGAGAGAGGAGGCAAAACTACTAGCTGGTTTCAGTTCACACTGAACAAGAGTCGTCTGGACCGGTATTTCTGGGTGCTGGCAGTTTTAAGCTCTCTGAACCTAGCAGTGTTTGTGCTTGTGGCTTTACATTACAAATACCAGAAGCGGGACGAGCCAGAGCACGAAGAGGCAGCGGCTGATATTTGAACTCAGGTGGAAGCGTTTAGAGCAACTGCTACTGCTCTGCATTAAGAGGTTGATCGAAATTGATTCGAACCCCTGAATTGGAGAATCCGTTGCCCACCTTACATTGTTTCAATTGATTTTCCTCAAATGTTCATGCTTTTGGCTACTGAACAAATGGCCAACTTGACATAAAATGACTGCCTAAACCATTGAAGAAATTCTGAATAGGTAAAAGTAGTGCATAATTGCTAAATTATGGCTTTATTTCTTTAACTAATTTATTCTATCATCACTAAGGCAAGTATCTAAATGAAATAACGAACTAACCTGTTTAGGTGTAGAGTCCCTATTTATTAGAATTTCCTTAAGAATTTTTTTAATTCAAATCAGAAGGAGGTCAAAGATACAAGCAAATTAGATCTAAAACAAAATTTATCGTCCATACACTATGCATTACATCCGCAACCAAACGCAAGACAGAGATTACCCGAATTGAAAGATCAGTCGGACTGTAACCTCGCGATATACTGATCATAGTATTTTGCAGCTCTTTCAAGATCTCCTAGTTCAGTGTAACAATCAGCTATAGCACCGTATGCTTCTGTATTCCCAGACTCCTCTCCTTCCCTTTGCGAAATTTCCAAAACCATGGAGTGGTACTTGATGGCATCCCGATATTTGCCCTGCCTCTGCAGCGATGCCCCTAAGGATGGATAACCATTTTCAGCTGATCATGCTAGAGAAGAAAATTAAGCAAACAAGGCCACGATAAAATAGTACAAAGATTAAGATAATTCATTGGAAAAGAAAATTATATAAGTAACTTCCTAATATATGCCCATATTTATTCTTTGGCTATTAATTAATGCATGAGTAAATCAAATAATTAAATAGGGGTATATAAGTAAATGAGTTAGAAAACATTACCATTTATGGAAACAAGTCTATATATTTGGAACATCCAAAAAAGGAAAACAAGCCTATATAATTGGATGGAGGGAGTAATACCTAAGCCCCTTGCAGCCTTTTTTGCTTCGATTGGATCTTCAAGATTCACGGCAAGCTCAAGTGCCGTCTTGAACTCAGAAAATGCCCTCCCCGGATCTTGGTTCCTTAGGAAATTCTTCCCATTTTTCAGATGGGAAATTAAATCTTGCTTCCTTGAATCAACAATCACTTCATTCTCTGCAATGCGTCCGCTAGGAGCATAACTCAAACCGGGTGCATAAGATTCAATCTTAGCTTGCCTTCTCAGAGCAGAGTTAATCTGGCGCAGCTGTTCATTCAATCGCTGTAGCTCACCTCTCCTCTGCCGTGCAAGAAGTCCTATATTATTGGGAAATTAAGTATAGTAAACGGGAAAGGCAAAGAAAGCGCAGGAACAATGATTTTCTAGAATGAGCTGCAGCTTACCTCCAACAGTGGCCCCTATGAGGGAAAAGAAAAGCAACAAGGGCATATTCAAATTGAAAACATAATTATCAGCTTCACATGTTTCAGCTAGTGCTTGGAGAGGCTTAGCAAACATTATGGCATTGGTGACTATGATAGCTGGAAATCTCGAGAGCAGTCCTTCCTGTCAGAGAAAATACTAGGTTACAGCCAAACATCATTCATAAATTGTGAAACAGGAATATACAGCATTTATAGGACCAGAACAAAGTGTTAATAAACCAATTGGGCAAAGAAAGTGAAAAGGTCCTACCCTCAATAACTTCACTTTAGCTTGAGGAAAAAAATAAAAGATCATAGTTCAGATCAACCAAACGAAAATATTCTGCATTTGAGCATAGCAGTTCAAGAAATTCCACACTATTATTTCACGGCGGATATAATAAACACAAAGACAACAAATCAACAACACATAACTCATCACAAACTCGAATTCGAATCGGAAACACAAACAAAATGTTCAAAAAGACAACGGAAAGCAAATAGAAACACATAATTCAGCTTCAAGACCAAATTTCCCACCATTTCAAGACAATAAACGAAGACCATCATTCACTCAAACGTCAAATATTGAATTTTTCTTGATGCCCATCTACCTAAAATAAGATTTTTCCAACAACTTAGCTATCAATTGCACCTTATGATCATTTTCGAGCAGCAATGACTGCAGAAGAACTTTATCTTCTCCAGTAGAACCACCTGCATTGGGCTGCGCGCCATTGATAGAAGCGAAGATTTTGAAAATTGAATTGGGCTTGACGGATTTTGGTGTCTTGAGAGATGAGTGAGAAACCCTAGAGAGAGTGAGGCCATTGAGAAGGACTCCACGTCAGAAGCCCTTGCATCATCGTCATCGCCATCTTCATCTTCTTCTCTATCCTTTTTCACTCTGCTGGAACTGATGTTAACTTACTCTTTTATTTTATTTTTCCTTTTTCTTTTCTCCCAGGCTCGTAAAATTTTTGTAGATAGAGCCTATAGTATAAATATATACTTACATAGCAAAGTAAGATTAATTACTGTTAAATACATAACTTTTGATTTGTCATATAAATTTTAAATTTTGAATAATAATACATGAATTTTTAATTTTCTTATTTTTCTTATAAAATTGAATTATCCAAATCAAAGCTAACTTGATAACATCGTAAATAATGTGACAATCAAAACGATATCGTTTTATATGTATACAATTTTTTTTAAAGCAAAATATAATTATATGTATACAGTTTTTTTTAAAGCAAAATACAATTCCAACTCACATTACCACCTTACCCTCTTTCCCTTCTTTCTACCATTTCCCGTCCCTCCTTCCCCCCCCTTTTCTTTCTATCTAAATTTTGTTTAATTAAGGGTAAAATTCACGCCTCCGTCATCAGTCCCACAACTAGCTCTCCTTCGCTGCCAAGACCGGGTTCGCTGGTGATTCTGTCAATCGAGGGTGACGACCATTGGCTCTGCAGTTTTTCATCCATATTGTGTGTTCTTGGCTTTTTGTGTATGTTATTGATTTTGGGGTGAAGTGCGTCATGGTTGCGTTGTACATAACTTCGTGGTTTCTTGTTTGGGGAATTTTTGTACATTTTTGGAGGTTGGTGCCCGAAGATGTGGAGAGGGATTAGTGTAGCTGCAGTGAAGGATTTATGGCCATTTGTGAAGCGCTCATATATATATATATATATATATATATAGGATTGGGTTCAAATAAAACACATTCAAAAATAAGAAATGAACAAATTTGAACCATTGATTTTGAAGATGTGTGGTTGTGATTAAATCAAATTAGGGTATAATGGTAATTACAGAATATTACGAAAATAACCGTCCCTTAATTATAGGGAATGTGATAACTTAATCTTTAACCATTGATTAATGGTAAATGGATGATCAAGATGAATTCTTATTTCTTATTTTAAGGGTTTGTATTATAACCCAATCCTATATATATATATATATATATAGGGGATGGTTAACGTGAGAACCAAAAATGATGAATTCACGGTGAAAGTTGATGAATCCATTGGGAAAGTTATGAACCCAAAAAATAAAATTTTTGTCCTCATGGGATTCGAACCCGGGTGAAAAATCTTAATTGTTGAATTCATTAAGTTTCAAGCGGATTCATCAACTTTCATAACTAATTCATTTTGGTTCTTAGTTTTTAGGATAATAATGGTTCATTTGAACTAAACTCTATATATATATATATATATATGAGTTGGTTATTGTTGGAATTATTTTTAAATAAGAATTAAGAATCAATTATCATTGTCGATTGAATAAGATCGGATGATTTATAATTATTTAATAAAAAATAGTTAAATCTCTAAATTTTGCTATTTGAATCTTTCATATTATATTCTTCATTGTTCGTGTAATTCATGTTGTTATTCATATAATCGTAGTTCTTGTGCATGCAATTTCATTCCAATTAATTATTATGTTCATATAATTCATGTTGTTGTGTTTGTAATCATAGTGATTGTAAATATGAGAATAGTTATGTAAATGAATATATATAAAATCCCATGAATAGATGGCTAAAATGTCACAAATTAAAATCGAAGAATAATAAATTATTTTTAATTAATCATGACCGTTAGAATATAAAAAATGGATTGGCCATATTAGTTTGATTCGTAAAATTAGCAAAAAAAATGTGGTTCTCATTTGATCCATTCCATACATATATATATATGGTTGAGTTATAATAAAAACTTTTTTTGTTGAGTTATAATAAAAACTTTTTTTTTTCGTAAAAACCTAAAAATCAATGCACTTTACGTATAAAGTTAATGCATTTTATGTATAAAACTAATGCATCCTTGAGTTCTGATAAAAGACAACATTATTCATCAATATTTTGTAGTGCAGTAACTTTATAAATAAAGTGCATTAATTTCGTAAATAAAGTGCATTGATTTATAGGTTCTTACGAAAAAATAGGTTTATTTGAAAAATAGGTTTATAAAAGTTATAATACAAATCCTCTTAAAATAAGAAATAAAAATTCATCTCTATCATTCATTTGTCATTAATCAATGGTTCAAGATTAAGTTATCACAATCCATATAATTAAGGGACGGTCATTTTCGTAATATTCTATAATTATCATTATAACCTAATTTGATTTAATCACAATCACACATCTTCAAAAATCAATGGTGAAAATTTGTTCTCATTTTTTATTTTTTAATTTATTTTTATTTAAACCAAATCATATATATATATATATATATATATATATATGGAGGGGTTATGGTGAAAATAGATATATAGATAAGAAATAAGAATGAATCTCAATCATTCCTTTAAAAAAAACGGACGTTTCAGATTATTGCATAAATATCCTTCTTTTTTAGTGTGAAAAAACGAGTCAGGGTTATTATTGGGAAAAAAAAAACTGATCATTACTGCATATCCGATTTTCAAGGGCTATACAAATCTCCACCAAAAATCTTGTGTACAATGTATCTCCAAATATATTTCCTTAACTTTTGCACAACACACGATATCATTATTAATTATGCACATGAATCAATGAAAACTTTTATTCCATATTCATAACAATTAAACCTTTTCTGCAGTCACTTTCCTTTGCAGATATATACTATATCAAATGAAAAAAAACATATACTGATCAGTATATAATGTTGCATTAACTGATATATTATATAGCATATTATGTAATAAACATAACACATTATGTATATATAATGTTGATTACATATTTAAAATATCAAATGAAACAAAAATATACTGCTCATTATATATCTTTGAATTATATTATATTATATATAACGTTGCATTCATATATATATTATCTAGCATAATATTTGATATACATAGCACAAGATGTATCTATATAATGTTGTGCAAATATATACTATATCAAATGAAAAAAATATATACTGATCAGTATATAACGTTGCATTAACTGATATATTATATAGCATCTTATGTGATATATATAGCACATGATGTATATATAATGTTGGTTACATATTTAAAATATCAAATGAAACGAAAATATACTGCTCAGTATATATCTTTGAATTATATAATACGTTATGTAGCACATTTCTCAATATATGTAGCACACCTAGCACATTTTTTATATGAAGATGTAAAAATCAAAATAAATCTCAAATGCAACATTATATATAACGAAAGTTATAAACATCAATAACGAGATCGTGATTATAAAAGCGTCAGAACAACATACAAATTGTAACAAAAATAAAAACAATCGAAAGCAAACCTAGATTATCCATTGTAGTCTCGAATTGTATTACGCAATATTTTATGTTATTTTGTCGATATAGAATTTCATGTATTCAAACGTGTACAGCAAAATAACCATAACAAATCCATTTAATTATGTAAACCCATGAATTTAAGAACCACCATATCTTATCACACATAGAAATACAAAATTACCCTTTTTAAATTCGAAACTATACTAAATCGTAGCACATGCACTCAATAATCATAGCATTTATATAATCAAATCTAGACCATAGATCTATCATATTTAAGGGCTGAAATTTATTCTCATTTCTCACAAATATATATATCCTCACATGATCTCTCCTATATATATATATATATATATACAGGGAAGAGTTCAAATAAAAACTAATTTTTCCGTAAAAACCAAAAACCAATGCATTTTAAATATAAAGTTACTGCACTACAAAATATTGATGAATAGTATTAGCTTTTACCATAATTCAATGATTCATTAGTTTTATACATAAAATGCATTAACTTTATACGTAAAATGCATTGGTTTTTAAGTTCTTACGAATAAATAGGTTTTTATTATAACTCAACCATATATATATATATAATATCATTCTCTCTCATTGAATATTGTTTCTCTCTCATCTTCTTCTTTTTTTTTTTTTTTTTGCGTCAGGCTGTGGTACATAGGGTGAGAATTTGGGACCGAGACTCGGAAATTCCGTCCCGACCCGAGTCAGACGGATTCGGGACCCGAGTCCCGAAATTCTGAGTTCGGACCGGACCGGAAATTTATATGTTCGGTATCGGAGTCCGAGTCCCGCTCGAAATCTCGAGTCCCGATTATATATGTTTTGAATTAAATCAATACTTTGTTTCTTCAATTCTCCCACTCATAAATTCGGTATGTTTGAGATTTTCGGTAATTTGAATTTATGGGATAATTTCGGGACGTTCGGGACTTTCGGGACATTTAAATTCGGGACCGGGATCGGGACGGGACTAAAAAATTGAACATTTTCGGGACCGAAAGTCCCGAAATCCCGATCGGGATCGAGACCGGGACACAAAAAATGCAAATTTTCGGGACTTCGGGACTCGGGACTCGAGACGGGTACCTGATCCCGTCCCGATTCTCACCCCTAATGGTACAATGCAATTCGGGTTTTGCTGGCTGGCTACATGAAAAATGCACAAGTTGCAATAAATGCCTTCCATCAGGTAAACTATAATCAATAACTAATTCCTGTTTTTATCAATTAATACTAGTACCCGAATTGAATCTTAATTGCAGTATCAAATTTTTTTTTTGTCAATTTAATGCAAAAATTTAAATGTCATGTCATGGTGGACTCGAGCGAGATCTTTGACTTCGGATATTAACCACTCTACCACTAAGCCAACACACATACAGCCTCAATGTGGTTTTTTTTTTTTTGTCAATTAATACAAAAATTTTTAAAGGCTGCGTCACGATGGACTCGAGCAGGGGCCTTGGCGATTAACCACTTACCACTCTGGCCAACACACACTCCTCAATGTGGTTTTGTTGGACGTTGATGATCATTATTGGCCTTATGGGGGCTGCACGGAATGGAATCACCAAGAACCAGGCACTCTTGGCGGCGAAGGAAAGAGTGAGAGGCGGTGGTTTTGGGGCTGACGGTGGAGGTGTGAATTATACCTTGAATTTAAAGAAATTTTAGAGAGTGGGGGGAAAAGGGCCAACGGTGAAAGGGTAGAGGGAAGGGAAAGAGGGTATGATGGGAAGGTGAGTTGGAATTATAATTTTTTTATATATATAATTAAAATGATGTCATTTTGATTGTCACATTATTTACAATTTTACGAAGTCAGTTTTGATTTGAGGTAATTCAATTTCATGGAAAAAATAAAAAAATAAAAAATTTACTTATTATCATTCAAATTTTAAAGTTTATGTGACAAACCAGAATTGTATCAAAATTTGTATATTTAATTAACATGCAAAGTAAAATACACAAATCAATCCATCTATACTAAATTCAATTGGCAGCAAAATTTGAAGTGGTAATTATGTAAATATAATAAAACATCAGGATCATTTGCCTGCTTGCAATTTCATAATTAGAATTAAATCACATGATTATTTGTATGTTGTTTGTTTTTCTTCCAATTTCATTCTTTTTCATAACCCTGCTAATTCGTTCATAAAATAAATATCACAATATGTAATTTGAAAAAAGATGAGACAAGCTAATTAGTTCATAAAAATTAAATATACACGATATGTAATTTGAATCAAAGATGACGATAAGAACTTTAATTTGACATGTGATATGTAAAAATAAATTTAAAATGAACAAATTTAGATCATCTAATTTTTTTGAAGGGGAATTATATGTATATATATATAAGATTTATATATATGAGTAATATTTTCTGATTTTTTTCTTTTTCCTTTATATCTTTTTCTTCGAACAATAATAATTTTGATTTTATATTAATTTTAGTTGTAGAATTAATTTTATTATTTCATTAAGTTATAAATTTTTATGAAATTAAATTAAATGTGTGATTGAAACTAAAGTATATATGTGTGTGTGTGGAATGATGAAAATAAATATTTTATATAAAAAATATATGTAATTATATAATAATATTGTGTATAGTATCAGATGTTCGAATGCAACTCAGCTCCCAAAATTTTATAGTAAAAATTTATTCATTAAACAATAAGAAAAATCATTGGAAGAATAATTATAGTAACAATTTTATTACTCCATATGTCCCATTTAAAATGTCTCACTTTTCTTTTTAGATTGTCTCATTTCAAATATCTAATTCCATTTTAAGAAGTAATTATCCTTCAAAAAGTGTGGGTCCTACCAATTTTTTTTACCACTTTAACTACTTTATACATTTCTCATAAATACTCGTGTCCAAAAGAAATGAGACACTTTAAATGGGACAGATGAGTACTAATTTACATTTTGACTGGGAAAGCAAAAAAATGAATTGCAACACCACATAATTCTGACAAAAATAACCTCACGGGTCATCCGAAAACAACTCCTAAAAATTCATTAAAAGAAAATATCTCAAAAATATATAAGATTTGCTGGTTAACGACACTATAATTAGAGCTGACAAAAAATGTTTTTGACCTGATGGGCTGACCTAGTTTTGGGTTGGGCTGTGCCACATGATTTCTTGGCCCAAACAAATTTTGAGTCGGTCCGAGCTGTCAATTTGGATCTAAAAATCAGACTAGCCCAACCCAGCCCAATTTTGCTTATTTTTTTTTCCCATAAATCTATTTTTGGATTTGATTGAATTGCAAAATTAGCAGTCCGAATGACTTTTGGTCCTACCCGACACGGCCCAATTTTATCCTTCGGGTCAATCACTAATGCTTCTTGATAGGTCTAATCATCCTTTTGAATCCTTGATTTTAAATATATACAATTATGATAAATTCATTCTTAATTATTTAGATGTGTAGATAAGGTTGATGGTTAATGATGTCATGTATTTTTTATTTATAATTGATTTTTTTCCCTTTAAACTAAGCTAGTACTTACTTTAGAGTATCATTGTCGGAATACATAAATATACCCATAGCTAAGTCATACAAATAAGGTTAATTATTGGAATAAATCCTAAACTATTTGGCTTGTCCCAAAAATATTATGAATTTTCATTAATATCAATAAAAGATCCAAACTATTGACATTATACCAAAAATATCTTCCATAATATTTTTAATTATAGAATGTTGATTGAGATGTCCATGTGGTAAAAGTGAGTTCACGCTTTCAGTAGATTAATGAGTATTATTAAAAGTGAGATTTATGTGTAGCATACTATAATGTTGTTTTAAGAGACTTGATAAAGGGTTATTGACAAAAAAATACATAATTTCTAAGTAATAGCTTTCATGAAAACTTGACTGTGATTATAAATTTATATACACAATACAATACAATACAACTTACATTGTATAAATACTTTATTTGAATTTTGTTGTTGTAGAAGCAATACTCTAATTTTAATTCTAGTTCCATCAAAGTCGATATTTTCTTTTATAAAATGAGTCATGAAGTACTTTCTTTACCAATAGAAATAATGCTATCAAATAACCCCACGAGTCCAAAATACTAATCTTATCTTTAGTAAAAGTTTTAAGAGGTATTATCAATTGTAGACTTATGAGACTCTGTAATGGCTCTTTACAAAGCTTTAAATAAGTAGGCAAAAATAATCTAGATTCCATATCAACAAAATGGATGCAACCAGATATTAATAAAATATTTAGTCAGATATCAACCTTAATTACACAAATAAGAGATATCATATACAATCGAATATTCACCAACAAATGCTAAAAAAACACAAAATGTGTTCATGTTATTGTCTTTCCATCAAATTCGTCATCTGATGATCATCAAGTAATAATATATATATATATATATATATATATATATATATATATATATAGGGGAGGGTTAACGTGAGAATCATTTTATCGTGAGAACAAAAAAATGATAAATTCATTTTGAAAATTGATGAATCCGCTGATAAAGTTACTGAATCCAAAAAAATAGAATTTTCACCCCTCATGGGATTCGAACCTGGGTGAAAATTTTTGAATTTTAAAATTTAGTAACTTTCTTAACGGACTCATCAATTTTCATAGCAAATTCATTTGGTTCTTCGTTTTTAGGATAAAAGTGATTCTCATTTGAACCTAAGTCTATATATATATTTTTTGTGTTTACAAATAAAGATGACTAAACAGAGTCATCATAAATTTTTTATAATTATTCTGATGAAAATGACATCGTTTTTGTCACATGATAATCTCAATCAGTATTTTGTTAATAAAAACATTAGAGAAAATATTTTTGTTACAATATCAATAATTTGGATCTTTTATTGATATTACTGAAAGTTTAGGATGTTTTTGGGAAAAACTAAATAATTTAGGATTTAATCTAATAATTGCCCTACAAATAAAGAGATCTATTCATTGATAAGATTCATTAGTGTATGAATAATGAAGCAAAATGATTTGTAATTAATTTTTTCTTAAGTTAGAGGATTTTGATATTTATTTAAATGTTCATAATGAAATTATATCTTTTATTATAACTCTAATGTTCGATTATGATAATTGAATAGTATTTATTCTATATATAAAAACAAAAACCTAAAAACCTTTCACGTACATCGCAAGAGTGCAAATACTTGTTTGAAATTAAACTGAACATACAAGGCTACAATTGAACAATACATGGATAGAGACGCACACTCTTTGAGGATTCGGAGAAAGTGTATGTGTATAGTGTTACCGCCTAACTCCTTCTATTATCGATGAAGAGCAAGTTTGCCTTCATGTGTTGAAAAAACGAAGTGAGGAAATCACAACGCTACTTACTTAACAAAATATACAAATTAGGTATGCATACTAGGGGTCAACGGACTTAGATCTCTTATCGACTTTCTGGCTCCCACACAATTAATTTTCATCAACTTGAGATCTATCGACAAGGCATATTCCTTTGCATTATAAAATACCATGGACTTTATAGGATATATATGTAGATTATGGGCTGAAATTAATACTCCTAGGCCGATGGAGATGTCACCGATGATGGAGTTGCCCTTGATGTTGTTGATCATAGAGATGGAGATGGAGATGGAGATGGAGATGGAAATGGAGCCCATGCCACCATGATGATGGAGTTGGAAATGAGGGCACCACATATGTATGAATGACTCAAATTACATATATGTTGGCATTCCATTGGATTTGAGGCCAATTATTGAATAATATCTTACATGTTGTTCTATTTAAATGCATATAATTTATGTTTTAATTTAGATACAATTATAGTTTAATGTGGTTTTCTTTTGTTTATATTCTACTTCACCATCATAACTTGACACTAGATCTATTTATACTAATGCATCGACAGTTGATCATTCAATCATGGATTTTACGTGCATGTGATTGTGATTATCTTTCTAGATTTTTTTTTTCATTTACACTATTTTCTCACCTATCAAAATGTGCACTTTTCTTTTACTTTCCAGATTTTTTATTTTATGTTTATTTTCGTATTTTGTTATTCTAATAATTACAAAATATATTTTATATTAAAATTTTCTAAAATGTGCATAATTTTTAGCAAAAGTTATACTTAATATAGTATTCTATAAGCATAAATATCTAAACTAGTCATATGTTCCACACCAGTCAAAATTGAAAACACAAGATCTATTGCAATAATCAACAAAAAGTAAATAATTTTATGATGGAAATGATAAAATAATGTACTTGTAGTATGATATTACATACTAATTTAGTAAGTTTATGACAAGCATGAATTTTTAGTGATTTTAAAGTACAATTGCGATGTATCATTAGTGGAAATCATGTTTGGATCAAGTAATTATTTAGTTTTGCTTATATTTTAAGAAATGACACTCTTTGACTTTTTTTGCCCTTTTTGCAGGAGAATGCATATTTAATTGAGGAGTTCTAGTTGGATAGGATCGAAGTATAGCTTGATAAAGATTATCTGGGCACAAACAATGTGTAAATCTAGCTTGGCGGGGGAGAATGGGGAGAAACGAGATGACCACACATGTAGTCGTGGACAGTGCCGTGACTGCGGCCACACAACCCGAAAACCTTCCGTAGCAACGACGGTAAGGGCACAAACCGCGGCCAGCGCTGCAGAAGCATCAGAGAGACATTCCGACAACCAGCCGCTGCAGTTAGCTCGACATGTAGGTAAACGGTTCAGATAGGTTAACCGAATCGAATTTTTCAAAAAAATGGAACCGAAACTGAAACCGAAAATCTATCGCTTTTGATGGTTCGGTTTTTGATTAACCAAAAAACTGAATTAATAATTAAAATAAATAAAATAATAATTAAAAAAAATTGAAACTTATTAAAAATAAATAAAATATATAACAAATAATTAAAATAATTATTAAAGTAATAATTAAAACGATTTTTAGAATTTTTAATTAATTAATTAATAATTAAAAATAAAAACGGTTTTCGGTTCCGAACCGTTCGATTTTCGGTTAACAAAGGACCGAATTTTTTTTCAACTATAAAACAGAAACCAAACTGATAACCGGATTATCGATTTTCGATTAACCGAAATAGGTCGATTTCGGTTGGATTCCGGTTCTAACCGAGAATTGAAACCCGTTTGGACACCCCTATCAACATGAGCAGTGATCGCGGCCCAATGCGCAATGTTTCTGAATTTTCGTGATTTTTCTTTTTCACCTTTTTTAATCTATTCTTTATCCCTAGTAGGATTCAATCATTTTCTCCATTTATTATTGATTTATTTTAGAATTCAATAACTTTTCTCTACATATAAATACATCTATCATACACTTCACTAGGTATATTTGAAACATTTGGTCCTTATTCATAATTATTAAGAGTTTAGTTAGTTATTTTGCTCTAGATTTTAGATTTATTTTTTATGTAAGAGATAGAATATTCGAGACTCAAGGATTGAAGTTGTTCTGTCACAGCCACTCTAATCCAAAGGACAGATTAGAGAGAACTGGAGCTTGGAACAGTGAATGCAAAACAATTTATAAAGATAATCAAAAGATTTCAGAATAATATTTATCGAACTTTAATGATCAAACCTTATTTACAAGGCAAAAGCAATTCAACTCTTATTCACAAGGCAAAAGTCATATACAAATATAAAGGCTACGAGATCCTTTAACAGTAGGTTCGATATTTCAGACAGATACAACTGTCACAATAACATACAAAATATTCAGAATATGCAGCGGAAAGCATGTGAATGCATATATGACGATATGCACCCAAGGGTTCTTTCTTTCAAACATAATAAATACCAAAAGACCTCTGACTACTCAACATCTCCGCTCCATCACCATCATTACCAGCTCAATCTGCACATTTAAAAACAAATATGCAGGGCTGAGTACAAATAATGCACTCAGTGGCTCATGCCAAAATAATTTATCACAGTTTGAATTACTCTGCCCCATCACAGTAACACACGAGGTTTTAATTTGAAATACTCGTGCTTACTAAATATTTTCTGTCATTTTCAATAAATATCGCTTGGCCAAGCATTTTCCACGTATGTATGATCCACATCCACCACAACAATCATTCACAACAATTCCTACTTGTTTGGAGGAGGCCTCTCTCACAGACGCCGTGACCGTGACACCCTTTCCTGACACAATACAAATAATCAATGCACAAAATCCGTGCCATCTCAAAGACGGGATACAATTCTCCATCATTCTTGGGGTCTTCCAAGAATACGAATTCAACATGTCGTAAAGTGGGGCTACCAACATTATGCATCAACAATCATGGATTGGATACATACATAAAACATAAACATTTTGGGCGGGTAATTAAATAAATCAGTTCATAATTATTTGCTTGCAATAAAGCATCATAAATAAATCATTTGGTAAAATTCTACCAGTTTGAGTATAGTAAAGCCCACCTTTACTTTTGAACATCGATTCTCGATACGCGTGTTCTTTCCTTGTTGCTTGTGAGCTTTCACGTCCCACCTTTACGCAAAATTTACGTTTAGTACGTTGGCACGCTTTTCGAGAAGTTCAAAGTTTATTCAACTTTGATAAATAATTTATAATTCGAAGATTTAATAAATTTTAATACGTCATTTCAACACGTATTTCAATAAAATAATTCTCGTACTTCGAGAGAGACGTAATATGATCTACAGTCTTATTTTAACCTTTTAGGTTAAATATTTAACGTATAATAACGTTATTCAATAAAATGATTTCAATTATGAAATCTTTTCTCACAATTGAGATATTCAGATAAAGTAATACGTTTTTCACGTATTAGAGTATTTAACGAACGATTTAAAGACGTTAATTTCGAAAGTCAACCATTTTGACTTTTCTTAATAAATTTTCAATAACTCATATTTTAATGAATAAAATCACTATAAATCGATTTTCAATCGATTTATTTTAATAAAACTTTAATCCTCGATTTTTCACGTAAATCGATAAATTTAATTAATATTTTCTTTCAATATTAATCTTTTAATACTTTAAGCATTATTTATGCTTTTAACGTTATTTAATATAACGTTTCTTCGTAAACATAATATTCTATGTTTAATAATTCTCGAAAATTTTTAATATGTCTAAAATAATTTTTAGACATATAATATATTATTATTCTTGATATTAAGGATTTAAAATCCTTAATATATATATTTATAAGCTTTCGGTTTTAAGCTTATAATTTCATTCCTTTTCCAAAAATTCTTATAAATTCATATAGTGTACTATTTTATCATAGTATCACTAATATGAATTAATATTAACTATAGAAAATTTTGCATCATCTTTTATTAGGTCCAAAAGTTACGGTTCTTGGGCAATAATTGTCCAAATAATTTTCTAAAATTCTAGTTAATTTATACAAGGTCCCAACATTAGTTTATAACATAATTATAACCTAAAGTTTAACATATGAAATTTCTACACTAAAGTATAAATTGTTCATGGCTTCGGTTTTCATCAAACTACATACTAACATTTTTATAAAATTCCAATTAAATTTCACTATACTTATATACTATAGTATAGTACTAATACATCATAACATCATATAATAACACAAATTAAACCATAGAACATAAGCTCCTAGGTCTCGGCCATTTGGAGAAAAATTAGCTATATATGTCCAAAAATTCTAATAAATTCCTACATCACCTAATTAATACCCTAGATCAATAATATGCTATCATAACACTTAAATAAATTTTGTACATCAAGATAATATATTTGGTCATTCTCGGCCATTTTAAAACTTATAACAAATGGTTTTTAAAAATTTCCAAATAATCACCAAGAACTCCTACAACATCATATATCAATAATCAATCTTCAAAACAACACCAAGAATTTTCGATCATCAACAATAAATTATACAACATGCTTTGCTTTAGAAATAAATCATCAATATAAACTCCTAAACATATGTAACAAAATCACTAAGCATATAAACATGCTAGCATGATTTTTTTTATTAAATACACATGCTTGGAAAAATAAATTTAACCATTGGATTATTAAAAAGCTTAGGTATAATTGAAGCTCGTTCGATATCTAACCTTGTTAACGGTATCGATTTGTTGTAGGATGATTTATGCTCAAGCAAAAGGAGAAGAATTGAAGAAGAGAGTGTTTGGTTTTCTCACTGGAGAGCTCACGCAGAGAGAGGAAGAAAGAGAGGAGAATGTGTTGTGTGATGTGTTTGTGTGCTTTAAGACTAAATATATACTTAGGCAATTATAATGAATTGCAAGACACAAGTTGATACCTCTCGGCTCTCTCACAATTTAAACATGACACAAGTGAATAAAATTGGTCAAAGTGATTATGTCATGAAAAAATATCCCTTACACTTCATTTACTCTTGCATGCTTTATTAAAAGTTTTTGGGAGAAACAATTAAACAAAACAAAGTTTTGTATCATGCTTGCACAAGTGCCGCCGACCCTTCAGTGAGCATGGGAGAGAAATTCAGATTTTTGATTGTTGATATACAAGTGTATTAGATACACTCTTCCCCAAATATAATACACTCAAGTGTATTAAAATCAAGAATCAAATTTTGTGTACAATAGGTCAACAATTTCGGCAATAATATAAACACATTGCTAGTGTATTTTTCATCTACACATTTTAATAGGTAAGTGTGTATTAATACAACACTTAAGATATAACACAAATTGGATGATCAAAAATAAAATAAATCCTATGTTATCTCACATAGTAACTCACGGCATTTTCAACCTTTTAATGCCCAAAATTTTATTTTCATGCTATAAGTAGATATATAGCATAATATATATCCTAGATGATTATTTATATCATAGGAAAAATTATTGGAATCAATCCATAGGTAGAAAACCCTAATTCTCGATTTAGGGTTTTCGAGAATCATTAACAATCAAAAATATCATTCCAAAATTTTCTAGCATTATTTCAATGCTAAATAATATTCTAATTATATAAAATAATCATAGGAATTTAAATATCATAATTCCTTGATCGTTAGACTTGATTCTCAAGTCATCTCTAACGTTAACGTTTGAAGCGTCTCAAAACGTTAAATATCGACTCATCTCAAAATGGTCGTAATAAAGCTATAATCACTTTATTAAATAATTCCAATAATAATGGAATTAAATTCTAAGCTTAAAACTTAGAAAATATCACGAGCCTATAAATATAAATGCGTAATCGACGTAGAAATATCTTGTTGAAATCGTCAAATATTCGTATTTCTCGATTCACATTTATTTGTGAATAAAACATAGGAATTTATTATTCCAACAATAATCGATATCATTTTTCGATATTTTAATAATCAAATTATTATAATAATATTCTAATTCTGAAATTAATATCGTAATTAGGCGTTTAAATAATCGGGGTATTACATGTTCATTGTTATTACCAAACACGAGGTTTATATACTCATCTAGTTAATTATGTTTTCTGTGTTTTCTTTTATTTTTCCAATTTTCTAGTTGATCTTAGGGTTTGCATGGTTTAATTGAGATTATGTGAATAATCTGATACCAATTTGTCTTTCACTTCATAATTTATGGTTCTTTGTGTTTAATTTCATATTGAGATAATTGATCACTATTGATGCATGCTAGTTACTTATGTTTTGTGTATTTGATTATGTTTTTACGTAAATTCATCTATTAATTATGCTTTTTGTATTTCTTTTATTTTTTTTATTCTTTAGCTAAATTTCTACTTGATTTTAGGGTTTGTATGATTTAACTGAGATTGTGTGAATGATTTATTGATACCAATTTGTCTTTCACTTCATGATCTGTTGTTTTTGGTGCTTAATTTCATGTTAAAATAACTTATCACTATTGATGCATGCTAGTTACTTAGTTAGTTTAATTGAATAATCGAATTTAAGGACATATAATACGATTATAGATAGTTGTAGGATGAATAATCTTTGTGAATTTTTTGAAGTTGGTATGTTTATTTTAGACTTAGTAGAAATTGAATTTATGTTAATGAACTATCACAAGACTTGTCTCGGGAGATATATTATGGTTATTTATGTGGTCCTCCACATGATTTGAATTACATGTTGATACTTGAATTAATAGGTTAGTTGCATGATTTAGGTTAAGACAATATATTCCTTAGGATCAGTATTTTCTCATATGTTTATCAAGTTTGTTTTACTATGTTTTTAGTTGTCTATTTAATCAACATCACACTTTAATCACCTTGTTTAGCTTGAATAATAGCGAAGTGTCTATATTTGATTACTTGTTGTGTGCTCGCTTTTTCAATCCATGTTGATATAATATTTTGCTTGGTAACTACATTTGCACTGTTTAGTTGTGATACTATATTGTTAGGAATTTCGTGATCAATGACGTATTTGGGTACAATAAAGATGACAAAGAGTAATTAGTTGAGTTTTTATAATTGTGTATATTTATTAGAAAAGTATTATAAAACATATTGTTCATATGTATCTTGCTTTCTAGCAAATTAGCTATTACAATGTTTGCAATTCCAAAAGATATAAATAAATGCAAAGACAACTGATAAATCTGGTGTTTGCTAATATGCGAGATTTATGTAAAGCAGTAAAGAACACCAAGACTTTTACGTGGTTCGATCCAAATAAGATCTACGTCCACGGAGGAGATGATCCTCAATACTTTCACTATGGTTTGATTACAGTGGGAGTAGCTAAAATCTCTTAGTATTCAACAAGTTGTTAACCCTTCTACCTTCGATCTAACTCCTATTTATACATATCCGAGGACCCTTAAGGCGGGATCTGATCCCCTCCCATGTAGGGACTGTTCCTCTCGCATGTAGGGACTGTTCCTCTCGCCCATAAGGACTCTTAGCCTTCCGTGTAGGGTGGCACCTGATTAGGGTTTGGAGCCTGGTTAGGGTTTAGAGGATGGGCCTTTGGCTTAACCGCGTGGGCCGTTATTAACCCATGCCTAGCTCGTTTGGGCCTGTCAGTGGGCCTGAGCGGTTGGGCCATATCCCATCATAGCCCCATAGAATAGTGGGAGCGGCCATGCCGAGGTGAGGTGAAGAATGCGCTTTGCCGAGGTGGGATGTTGCTCGGCTGAGGTTGTTGTCGAAGGTTTTTCGATCTCTTTGATGTCAGGGTTTGATCGGTTCGCCTGGATCCGAACTGAGGTAGACGGTTTGCCGTTCTGGACCGAATCGGACTGTGTGCCACGTTCCGAACTGAGTCGCTCGAAGTTGGATGGCGATGTCCGTCAGGAGAATGCCGAGGTGGCGAAGGCGGTCATGCATCTGGAGGCCGAGATGGGGTCCGAACTGAGTTTGACGGTCTGGCGTTCTGGGCATGCGCCGCTTGTCGAGGACCGAACTGAGTCGTCTGTCCCGGGACAGAGATATCCTGCAGTGGGATGTTGAGGTCCGACCTGGAAAGCGGCGTCGCCCCAGTAATACCGAGATCCGATCGGATGATTCCGAGGACCGGTGGTTAGCGATATCCATTACGGAAGATCCGAGGCCCGAGGTCGAGTGATGAGATCCGACTCGAGAGTGACGACGCCGTATGTAAATGCGATGCCGAGATCCGAGTCGAGTGATGATTGCGATTGGACCGGTTGTCGTAGCGTTGATCACGTCACTTGCACGAGGCGGTTGGTGGGGCTCGAAGCAGCGTGCTGCTGCGTATCCTCCTTATCAAATTGCAATCACCACGTGGGAAGTTGAAAGCGGCAATTTGGGCGGCCATTCGTACTATAAATAGGCCCTAATAAGGAAACTGCTCACTTTCTTCTCCCCATCGTTCGAGCAAAAAGAAAACTCGGACTTTCGAGTTCTCAAAATCCATCCCGACTCAAGGTGCGATAACCCACCATTTAAAAAGTAAGTATGACTTCTTACCGCCTGATTCTTCTTCTTCTCCGATGGTGAAGTAGATATTAGGACTATATGTGCTATGATTTTGCGGGTAAATCCTTAGGCATTAGCGCTAGGGTTCCACCATTTTCTTCTGCGTGGGATGTGTATAAGGTCGGGACGTCCGATCGTCTCGGCCGACTTGCAAGTACTCAAAGTAGGGAGGGAGTGCCATCCGCGGCGGATGCTGGTGGTGCCTACAGGACCCCGTGACCGGGCTTTGGCTCACGGAGGTTTTTGACGGTGTATGTAGATGCCATTAGGGTGGTCTAAGATTCCTCCTAGCCCCATTTTTCGCATATCCGTGAATATTTCCAAATTCTATTTGCCAATTCACCCCAAACTATATTAGGTCAAGTGGGGATGGGGCTTTCTGCCACTGGCATAGCCGAGAATTTTCTTTTGAGGTTTTGATCGCTTTTTCAAAGGTCGAGACCATGGGGGTGTATATTATTTTTCACCGGCTGAATTATTTAGGGTAGTGCGCCTTCTAAAGTGTCGCGATGGCGAGTAAATACTTCTTTGCGGTCGACGGGTACCCAAGGCACGAATGGGGTTGGGTAGGATGAGGATCCGAAAGTAAAACCCTTGGATTCAGAAGACCATTTCAATACGCCGGTGAAGTCTCCGTAGGATTCACCGAGGACGACTGAATAAGGCCGGTGCGAGCATTCACAGGTCAAAGGCCAGGGGTGAGGGCACCTTCTTCTTCTTACCCTCATAAACCGATTTCTTTGTGCTAACGCGATTTTCTTTTGTCATCGGTGAACCGACATGAAGAGAAAGGCTCACGATCACCGAGCATGGGGCCTCCCAAGAAAAAGGCGAGGCGGGCTGAACTTGCCAAGCGCCCGAAGAAGGTTGACGATAATAGTCAACTGATGACGGAGCCTCTGCCGGGGTCGAGCCCGACACCGGAGACGCGGACTCAGGCCCGCCTCGAGTACGAGGCGCCGGCCTCCGGCTCGGTCGTATCCCTCCCCAAGGTACAAATTTCTTCCCCGTCTGGCTTTATCCGCCTGCGATCTGTATTAACTGTGTTTGCTTTTTAGGGTGCGGGCTCGGTGATGGGGTCCGCAACGCGCACCGGGACCATGACTTGCCACCGGGCTGATTGCCGAGAGCTCGGCCGGTATGAGGCGCTGAGCGGGAGCTTCTTTGCACGGGACGGATCTCGATGTCACCGTGGCGAAGGCGGCGGTGAGGCCGCTGTTGTTCGCCGAGGCCGAGGCAAGAAGCAGGGCTTGGGCACCGGAGGTCGCCTGGGGAGCTCAAGAGGCTCGCGGGAGGCGGCCGGGCGAGGAAGGAGCTCATGGACAAGAGGAGGCTAGGCTGGCCGATCGTGGCCAATCTTGAGGCCTGCCAGCCAAGCTCGCCGAGCCGGAGAGCTTCTCGGCTTATTACCGACCGGCCGCCGTACTCAAGCCCAAGGTGGTGTCGAGAACATCCGGAGGGTTGGCGGCCGCCATGCCCGACTTTGACAAGGTCAAGCATGGTTGGGTCGAGGTCTCCACTCTCAGCTGAATAAGCGCGACGCCCGGGTGGTCTCTCGGGTCGGGTCCTTCCCGCGTCTTTGAGGCTTTGGCGCCCAGCCTCCTCCCTTTGATGGCGGAGGCCGTTGCCCGGTCTGCAGGAGGACGAAGATCCGAACTCCGTGAGCTTCTTGCGCGAAGCGAGCCGGAGGAGGTGGAGGAGGAGGATGAGGAGGAACCGAGCTCGGAGCTTCTTCAAGGGAGCTTGCAAGAAGAAAGCAGCAAGTGCAGTAGGAGGCCGGCGAGCCCGGCATAGAGCCTGAGGTCAGTGGACCTAATGTAATAGGTTGAATTGCTGGGGTCGATAGGATCCGAGCCCTTGTAAAATTTTTCCCTCTTTTGAATAATAAAATTTACAATCTTCTGAAACGTGTACTGTCTCTTTATTCATAGCACTCCACATCTCAATACCTTGGACTCGATCACGAATTGTCGACCAAGCTAAAGGAAGTCCGAGGTGCCTGGCCGAGAGGACGAAGAGGTGTTCTTTTGGAGGAGCTTGGTTCACGAATCGACCCAAAGCTTTGCCAAGATGGACATCAGCTCGGCGTCATTCGCCGACCTGAAGAAGAAGTTGCAAGAGGCCGATCGAGAAGTGGCCCGCCTCCTGGCTGAGAACGAGGCTCTAAAGCTAAGGATCATACAGCTCGAAGTCCAGGGGGCGGACTTATCTGCCGATGTGATCCAAGGACGCCTGATACAATGTGAGGAGCAGCTCGAGCTGACGACGGAGAAGCTAGCTCGGATCTCGGAGGAGCACGCCGAGTATGAAAGGGTGAACCACCGATCTGGTGGAGTTACCATATCAGAAGCCGATGATCGAGTCCAGAGCTTGCTCGCCGAAGGCATGGTGCTGATGTTGGGAAAACTATGTTTAGCCCTCGCCCCGAGGATCTATCTTGGATGTTTAATTCACCATACATTGATTATATACCTAGCATGCACCTATATAATTAATTGCAACACGTTGGGGTTTTCTCGTGTTTACTTTCAACTGTCGAGGCGGAATGGATTGAGACTCGTGCTTTGACCTTCGGATCGTATCACGGTTGTCCAATCTCCAACGCCGAGTGAGGACGATCTATGGAGAATGCTTGAAAATCACCCTCAAGCTCTCAAGAATTTTCGAAAATCTCTCAAAGGATGAACCCTCAAATTCTCGAAAATAATGATGATGATTATTAATCATTGACCTAGATTTAATCTCTTACCTCATATTTATAATGCATTACCATAATCCTATATGAAAATTACCATAATCCCATATGGAAATTACCATAAACCTTTATGGAAAGGATTATTACCATAATCTTATATGGAAAGGATCTATGCATATCCCATAAATATAATAATATCCTTATAGGATAAAGAGAATCAAATCCTTGCCTCAGAGCAGGTGGCGCCGATTTTGCCTAGCTTACGGGCTGGATGGGCCACCTGTGGATCAAATGCAAGGAATAAAGATGGGCCTCAAATAAATTAATTATCTTATGTTCAACCGAACATAAATTAATTTATAAACATTTATTCATGCCACTAGAGAATAAATGCCGACTTACCCTTTATTACCGAAGTTGACTCGTGCTTTGACCTTCCGGATCAGATCCGGCCGCCCAATCTCCAACGTCGAGTGAGGACGATCTATGGAGAATGCTTCGAAAATCACCTAGCTCTCAAGAATTTTCGAAAATCTCTCAAAGGATGAACCTCAAATTCTCGAAAATAATGATGATGATTATTAATCATTGACCTAGATTTAATCTCTTACCTCATATTTATAATGCATTACCATAATCCCATATGAAAATTACCATAATCCCATATGGAAATTACCATAATCCCATATGGAAATTACCATAAACCTTTATGGAAAGGATTATTACCATAATCTTATATGGAAAGGATCTATGATATCCCATAAATATAATAATATCCTTATAGGATAAAGAGAATCAAATCCTTGCCTTGTAGAGCATAGGGGCCGATTTTGCCTAGCTTATGGGCTGGATGGGCCAGCCTGTGGATCAAATGCAAGGAATAAAGATGGGCCTCAAATAAATTAATTATCTTATGTTCACCCGTAACATAAATTAATTTATAAACATTTATTCACGCCACTAGAGAATAAATGCCGACTTACCCCTTTATTACCAAGTTGAGCCTGCTTGCACTTAGACATTACGAATCCCCAGATTTAAGATATCGAACGTCCATTAATTATTTATAGCATTCTCGATCGCTTAAAATAATTAATATCTTTAATTCCTTAAGTAGTACCACTCAACCTTATTATTGTACTTGAGCTAACTCAACCTCGGGGTTTAGTACAATAAACCTTTGAGCTCCTTAAGGACGTCATCATCCTAAACGGATACGGTGACTCGATACGATAACTAGCATGACATACAAGACCGCCACCACCCAAGATGCGGAGAATATTGGGTTAGAACATATAACCTCACCCATAACAAGTCAAAGTGATGGTCAAGAACTCATACTCATCTAATACCTTATCGAGGTTTAGATCATCGAAGTCACCGAGATCTTGGTTCTTCACGACTCACGATAGAAGAACTCATCTCATTGTGATCCTTCAATACGCCGAGATGTACCAAATAGACAAGCAACCAAGTCAAGTCACTTATCTATACCGTAGCCTTATACCGACAACTCGTCCTCAAGTTGTCTCACCGTGAAACTTTTATATCTCATTAAGCTCGACCAATCATACGTACTTCGTGATCTTCTACACAATCGTATGATCTAACTTATATATGAGATAAGGGACACGTATATATGCAATCAAGTATTCATTTGGATAGGAGATTGTAATAGTGGTAACAGGAAACATTGTATACAAGCTTAACCAAAACGCTTTCAAGATACAAATCCAACAAATTGAGGACGCAAGAGGGCCCAATAGTAAAGTTTTGAAGACCGCCGGCTCCATTGTGAAATATATCCGGATGTACGAGTTCGTCCATGCGCGACGCGATGCCCGGCCGTCGGTCGAATCCGCGCGGGCTCCATGGATCCAATAATAGAAGAACCCGAGGAGGAGGCGGCCACGCCGATCATGCCAAGCTTGGTTGATGGGTCCGGTGAGAGGAACATCTGAGGGCGGTCTTGGCAGGGAAGCGCCCCAGACCGCAGTCGGCGTGGAAGCGGCGGCGGTCGGGGCGAGGTCGTGATCTGGCCCTGTCGTTTCGGGACCGAGGTGTGACTCGGGTGTAGGAGTGCCCGGGCCTGGAACCCATCTGTGCTGGCTCGAGTGCACCCGAGCAGGCAGGTGGTGCCGACCTCATTGATTGGGTGAGGGCACCGAGTTCGCCCCGGTGTTCATCGCCGACCGGGATTTTGTCTCGAATCGTGTAGCTTCACCAGACTTGGCGGTGGAGCTCTAAGCCCGAATGAGTTGTATATAGCTAGACTTTGTATTTAGTCGTAAATGTATTTAGATCGTAATCAAGTGTATATTTTCCCCGAGAGGTACAAATATAGCTTAGACTTGGTTTTAGTCATAAATGTATTTAGACCGTATATGTAAGTGTATATCTTCCCAAATAAAGCGGGCATAATTTGACGAGATCCGATGTGGACGCCGTTTGCATGTAGATGTTTCAACTTAATGAGTAATCAGATGCGTGCATGTAGACGCTCAATTTAATGAGTAGTCTCGTATGCCTTGCACCGAGACGCTCAATTCAATGAGTAATCTGCGAGCGAGGCGCGCGCTTAGTCGAGCAATTCTACTTAGTGGGTTTCATATCTTCGTAAGGCGCCCTTGTGAAGGTTAATTATGTGTTATCCGCTTGAGAGCAGATGTGCACATAAGCATAAGATGAGACAGTGAAATACTTATTCGTAAAATAAATGTTTTATCGAGAAGTAAATAATATCGCATTTCGGCAAAGTAATAAGAGGACTAACATGATGTCGATCCGAAATCAAAGCTAGGTAAAGTACCTCCTCAAATGAGTGATATGCCGTGTTCGGGGATAAGTGCACCGGATAAGTGAGCAAGCTTATAGACCCTTTGCCGAGGTCCTCGTGAACGCGGTATGGACCTTCCCATGCCTGATCTAACTTGTTAAGACGCTCGGCTCTCGGCTTCATTATTTCAGAGGACGAGGTCGCCTACTTGGAGTGTGGGCGGCTTTTACTCTTTGTTGTAGTACCGTGCGACCGGCCCTTATATTTGGCTTCGTTTATGAAGGCGAGCTCGCGTTCTCCTCGAGAGCATCAAGGTTGACACGCAGTCTTCCTCGCCCTGCTCGTCGAAGTGAAGAGTGCGTGGACTAGCGCGCCGATCTCAACAGATGATGACCTCGGTCCCATAGACCAAGTCAAGGGGTTTCTCCGCGAAGTCCGAGGTGTTGTCTGTGAGGACCGTGAGGACTTGAGGGATATTTTCAGCCCAATCCCCTTAGCTCGGCCTAACCTCTTCTTCAATCCTCAGACGATCGCAGCGGTTCGTTACCCGGTCGACCATTCGCTGCATGGTGTGCGGATCGAGGTGAAACGCTGCTCGATCCGGAGCTCTTCACACATTCCTTGAAAGTTTTGTCGATTTAACCGGGTGCCGTTGTCCGAGACCAAGATATGCGGAATGCCAAGCGGAAAACTATGTTCTTCCACACGAAGGTCCGAATCCTCCCGCCAGGAGGCTCGAAAGTGGCTCGCTTCGACCCATTTTGTGAAGTAGTCACGGCCACGACTAAGTATCGAAGCGACCGGTGCTCGGTCAAACGGACCCACGATGTCGATCCCCATCGCATGAAAGGTCACGACTCTGTAGTCGCTTAGATCGATCCGGGTAGCTTGATCGGAGTGAAGTGGCACTTTGACACTTTTGACGAGCTCGCCGAATCTTGGATGAGGGTGGGCCAAGAATATCCCGACCTCATCGCCTTCTTTGAGAGAGCTCGTGACCCGATGTGACTTTCACAAGACCTCTCGAATCTCATTGAGCACGAGTCGGCTTCTTCCGTCCGAGGCACCTCGGGAGGGTTGAAGATAAGACTTCAGAGAACGCCTCACGTGTGAGGTACTTTTGGGATTTCACCATCATCTTTTCGCCTCGAGCCGATCTTGAGGCAAAGGCACCATCTTCCGGATAGGTCTTTATGGGAGACATCCAGTTCGGCTCTATCTCGGTGATGATGTCGATGTGGGACTCACGATGCTTCGAATGAACCTCCTCCACCGGTGGACTTGTTGATGACGCAGCTAACTCATCGAGGACGCTACCGCTATTTTCCCTCGTGGGATCGATGGCGAACGCCAAGTACCGAACGAGGTCAAGATCTCCTTCGCTTTCTCAAGGTATTGTTTCATTCGATCTTCCTGGCCTCAGATCGCTTAGGACCCGATTTACCACGACCGAGAATCTCAAGATCCGACCTTGTCCACTTTCATTCCTTTGCGAGGCGAGTCCCGAGATCGGTCAGTACTCCACCTCGTTGTTTGTGGCCTGAAGGTAAACCAGGCGAGGTCACCGCTTGTCCGGGCCGAGGAGGAGGATGCCCGCTCCGCCGCCCGCTTTTCATGAAGCTCCGCCCACGCACATCCGCCAAAGAACCACGGGCAAAGGTAAGGATGATTCCTCCGCGCGGGCAGGAGTTGAGTGACCTCGCCGGTAGAGCCGACTCGGTGAACTTGGCCTCCACCAGAAGTCGGCGAGAGCTTGCCCTTTATGGCGGCCCGTGAGTACGAATGTCGTGCTCGCCGAGCCCAAAGGCCCACTGCTATACGTCCGGATGATTCGGCTTTGACAAGACTTGTCTCAAGGGTAAGTCGCTTAGCATCGGGACAGAACGGGCTTGAAGTAGGGCCTGAGGCGCCGTCATGCTCACTAGGCTGCTACCTTTCGAGGTCGGTGTACTGCCTCCCGGTCCTTTGAGAGCCCGGCTAACGAAGTAGATGGGGAGTTGCCGTCCCACCTCATCTCGCACTAATAAGACCGATTGCCTCGTCCGAGGTGGCCGATATAAAGAGAGGATTTCACCTTGTTTGGGCGGACAGGTCGGCAGGTCGGCGAGATACTCTTTAGTTGTGCGGCGACACCGTGTTCTTCCCGCCAGCTAAGCTCTGAGCTCTTCTCAAGATCTTGAAGAAAGGAAGCTCGCTTCTCCAGCCCGGATAAGAATCACGAGGGCGGCTAGGCACCCGTGAGTTTGTGGATCTCACGGATGGTCTTTGGCACCTGCATGTCGAGCACAAGATTCACCTTAGTGGGATTCGCCTTCAGGCCCTCCTGAGAAACCCAACATCCCATGAATTTACCCGTCTTCACCATGAAGGTACACTACTCGGGGTTGAGCTTGAGGTTGGCCGATCTGAGGAGTTGGAGGATAGTCCCGAGGTCGTCGGCGCAGCTCTCTATTTTTTACTTTTGACTACGATGTCGTCGACGTAGACCTCGATAATCTCCCGATGTGGTATTTGAATATTACGTCCACCATCCTCCGGTAGGTAGCCCGACGCTCTTCAGCCGAAAGGCATCTTCGACACGCAAAGACGCCAAGTCGGTGATGAACGCTGTCTTTGGGGCGCCCTCCGGCTCATCAGATTTGGTGGTACCCTTTGTACAGATCTAGAAAGTCAAGACCTCGTGGTTTACCAAAGGCTCTCCACCTTCGTCAATGTCTTATGGGTAACAATCTTTCGGCAAGGTTTGTTGAGGTTTGGTGTAGTCGACACACATGCGCCACCCTCCTCGGCTTTCGGACCACGATCGGATTAGCCATCCAGTCGGGTACTGACCTCGAACAAGATCTCGCCTTCGAGTCGAGTCACTTCGCCCCTTACGACCGGCCGCGCTCGTCAGAAACACTCTTTTCTTTCGCCAAACCGGGTTTAGTAGCCGGGTCAATGTTGAGGCGATGAGTTATGAGCTCGGGTGACACTCCGGCCATGTCAAGTGGGGACCATGCGAACACGCCCCTCAGATTCCCTCGTGTCGCATGACATGCCGCCTAATATCGGTGGGCCGACGCCGACCTCGACAACTTTGGAGGGTCGTCGTCAGATAGTCAAGATTCTCGATCGTCGTCCCGAGGTGGCGACTCGGGATCTCAGAATTGATATGCCCGAGGTAAGGCTACATCCCGGGTTGAGACTCGTAGCATTCCTCGCCGCCGCTTGGTCACCCCGATGCTTAGCACTCCCACCGAGGTGGCTATTTTGATTGTGAGGCGGTACACCGAGCAGCACGCCTTGGTGGCGATAGCCAATCTCGCCCAGATGATGTTGTACGGAGAGGGAGCTCGCACTGTGAAAAATTGAATGGACTTTGTGACCGACGGGAGCACGCCCCACAGAACCGGAAGGGTAATGACACCTTCGGGTTGAACCGCCTCCGAGTGAAGTTCAGAATCGGGATGGTGCGAACGATTCAATCGCTCCGACCTCAAGTTTATCCAGTACTGGAAGATAATGTCGACGGAGGCACCGATGTCGATGTAGACCCGTGGACGTTTGTTGCCCACCACGGCTTGTATCGTGATGGCATCTTGGCGGGCATGATCTTGGGCACCGGTCATCTTTGGAGAACACGATGTTCTCACCATCCCGAGTCGCTTGTTTTTCGCTCATCGGGGCCGACCGAACTTCATTTTTAACGACGCCTCGCCGCTCCTTGCTGTGGAGTCCGTGATGGCATAGACCTGCTCCATAGCGCTGGGACCTTCGTCTCGCCATCTTCGGCCGGGTCGCCGAGGTCGGCCCGCAGCTTGTTGCCACCATTATTCTTCCTCTCGCGCCTCGCCTCGCCCACTCGGCCGAGGTATTTCTTGAGGCTCCTCCTCCGACGAGCTCGTCAATCTGCGAGCCTGTGTTCCCGCAATCCTCGTGTCGTGGCCATACCCTTGGCGATAGTCACAATATTTCTCCGCTGACCTCTTCTTTGATCCTCCTTTCATGGGAGGTGGTTTCGGAAGAGCTCTGCGCGGAGATCGAATATCTCCGCCTCGATTTGAGCAGGAAGCGCTTGCCGCTAGGGTTTGGCCGAGGTCCGAGCCCGACCCAATGGCCCTCGATTCTATCAAGGCGCGCTCGCGATCGCGCTCGACTTCGCTCATCCGCTTTTTCGCTCAACCCTTTGCTCATCCCGCATCTCTTTTCTTCCGATCCGACTCGCCCCTCGACATAGTTGTCACCAGGTTCCAAAGTTTACTCGCCGCCTTGGTTTCTCCCCGTGATTTCTTTGTTCGCGCGCTGTGTCGATCCCATTTTTAACGCATTGATGATGTATGATCGTTACTATCATCAATCTTGGGGATTCCTTGACGAATCGCGAGACTAAATTTGACATCGCCTCGCCTCATCCCTGGCGGATGGTGAGCAGTCCGACGAAGTCCGGAAGTGGCATCTTCCGATAGAAGCGCCACTGAACGATCCACGAGGTCCCGGAAGCAAAGGTATATCGCTCGGCGGAGCGAAAGTGAACCAACGTCGGGCTGGAGATCAAGCACCTCGGGAAAATTTTGCACATGTGAAAATCTTCCATTCCTTGATTCGCCATGTTGGTAGTAGGCGAAAAGGAAGTCGGAGGGGTCCCAAGGCCATCGTAGGGCAGCGATGTTGGGTGCCCTATATCACGGGCAAGGGCGTGTCCGTAATCTCTCCGAGAAATGAGAGATTCTTCCGTTCGGCCGAACCCCGGAGATCGTTGCCATCTCTCTCTGGAGGGTGGGAGACCGATAGCGCGTCTATCGCCCTCCGAGGGGAGTTCGCCCGCCTCTCTCTCTTCTGCTTTTGCTCGCCTCCGGGCGCCATGCCGAGGTGGAGAGCGACCCATGGCGGTGCGGGGTGAATTGTCATGACCATCTTGGCGAGGTGATTGACCCGGCGGCAAGTTGGCACGCTGTTCCCGCTATTGTGCCGAAGGTGAGCGCTGACCATTTTGAGGGCGAACCACCCGGCGCCAGAACCACCAGCCGGGCACTCGAGAGTGCCCGCCCATTCGCCCCTCCGTGAAGGAAATTTTGAATTGGCCGAGATTGGCATTGAGAAACTCGGACACAGCCGCCAAGGCTTCGTGAGATCGCGAACACTGCTCACCGGGCGCTGAGGTCGGCCTTCTTCCTCGTTGTGGCGCGATCCCGGGGTGTATGGAATGTTTTCCATGTAGCCTCAGCGTGATCGCTATGGGCGCCTCGCAATCTCTTCTTCCGCGCCGAGTGACCACCGGTCGCCTTCGCCGTTGTTGTTGCCGCATCGGTGGCGGTGCTAGCGCTTGCACGTGTTCTTGCCATTAAATTGTAGAAAACGAAGCTTTTTGTTCACTTTCCCACGACGGCGCAATGATAACCGTGTTTGCTAATATGCTAGATTTATGTAAAGCAAGAAGAACACCAGTGCTTTTACGTGGTTCGATCCAAATAAGATCTACGTCCACTGATGAGATGATCCTCAATACTTTCACTATGGTTTGATTACGGTGGGAGAGCTAAAAGTCTTAGTATTCAACAAGTTGCTAACCCTTCTACCTTCGATCTAACTCCTATTTATACATATCCGAGGACCCCATATGGATCCGATCCCTCCCATGTGGGACTCTTCCTCTCGCATGTGGACTGCCTCTCGCCCATGGGACTCTTACCTTCCTACCGTAGGACTCTTAGCCTTCCGTGATAGGGTGCCTCGATTAGGGTTTGGAGGTCGGTTAGGTTTAGAGGATGGACCTTTGGCTTAACCGCGTGGTCAAGATTAACCTGTGCCCAACTCGTTTGGGCTCGCCAACGGGCCTGAGCGGTTGGGCCATATCCCATCAACAACAAATCAACTATACAATAAACTTGAATGCTGAATCAAAAACACCAATAGATTAATGCTTTTTTTAAAGAAATATTATTTGAAGGAATACAAAATGATTCCCGTACACTAATGTCCATATATAACTTGAACTTCCAACCTATCGATCTGAGTGAAGTTTATTGTTAGATGAACTGCATGTTGAAAATCGCGTGCATATATATATAATATTATATATGTGGTCAAGTTTCCGAAGTTACTTTGACCAAGATTTTGAGTGACGAACGCTTAATTTTGTGAAATTAAACGGCATAGGATCGATCTACGCCCGAGTAGATGATCGTGGTGTATTCACATTCTCAAACCGATTCCGGTGAGTGAGAAATAATGGATCAAAGTTGGTCACTTAAACACGGAGTTATGTGATTAATGGGATAAGCATGGATTAATTAATCCTTATCCCACATTGATTAATGTACCTTCATTAATTGTCTATAAGTGGGTCATTGAACACTTAGTATAATTATGTGCACAAGTGATGGGCTGGAAGCCCACACAAGACATGCGCTGCCGCCGCCGCCGCCCGCCCGGCCCGGCCCGGTGCCGCCCGGCCGCCTGCCGCCCGCGCTCGCCGCTCAAGCGCTTGGTTCGCCCGCCCGGCCGGCCCGGCCCGCCCGGCCCGATTCCGGCCGGCTCGCTCCGCCCGCCTCCGGTCCGTGGTCCGTGGTCCGTGGTCCGTGGTCCGTGGTCCGTGGTCCGTGGTCCGTGGATCGTGGATCGTGGATCGTGGATCTTGGATCTCGATCTTCGCAATTGGTCTTTGGGTGGTCTTTGGCCGTTCTTGGGCCTCGCTCGTGGGCTTGCTTCGCGGCCCGGTTCCGTGACCCATCGTTCTTATATTTTGGATCAACGCTGATCGAGCCCAAAGATGAAGCCGTCCGGTGCCCACCCGTAGCCCAACCGCTGGGCTCGCCAGGCGATGGAGTTGGTCCGAGGCCCAACTCGTGTGGCCCAATCCGCTGGGCTCGCTGCACTTCAAGAGACGCCCGGATACGCCCACGAACCCGACGCACGCGTTGTCCGATTCGTCGTGAACCGCTTGCAACGCCCGACATGATGGTTTCTGCGGAAACGTGCCCACGTTGTTCCGTAAACCGCCACAGACTCAATAGGGACATAACTCGCAACACCCGACATCAATGCGGTGTTGACTCAAAGATGTTTCCTACGGTGACGACGCCTATAAATAGGACATGTCTCCTCAAAGATTAGCTACCTATCGCAAAAGCATTCCAAAGATACTTAGAGCACTCCTCGCATACATACTTTCGTCTAAGCTCGCCCTCGCCCGCCCAGCTCACGGAGTCGTTGGTCTCATGTGTGCCACCTCACGAGACGCTGCTGCTTTATCTTGGGGACGATACGCCGATCCGAGAGCACTACCGGGCGATCTCGCCTTATGGAAAGAGGCCTCGACTCTAAGATCTGCTTACGGTTTTGTTTTCCGCTTCGATCAGATTGCTTTTAATTCATTGTTAGTTTTGATCTTCTATTTTCTGCTTTAAGTTGTAATACGCCCGCAAGTTCGTATCTAGTTTCAGACACCTTTTTCCAACAATCGCAAGACGAGATATCACTTGCCAAGGAGTTCGACTTCTAAATCGACTTAAAACTTTCAAATTAAATACCTTGCGTGGAGATGTCTTATGTTCCGCCCATCGAATCCGCTCGCCGCCGCCGCCGCCGCTCCGCCGCCGCCGCGCCGCCGCCGCCACTCGCACAATGGCTTCGGTCATGTTTGGTTCGATGCCTTGGTCAACCATGGGACCCTTTGGGTCGATCGCTGGTTCCACTTTTAGTGGTTCAACAATTGGTTCCACTTTTAGTGGTTCCTTCGTTCGACGATCGCACTTTTCAGCTGGTCGATCGCTGATCCACGGGATCTAACACCGTGGATCCGGTCATGGATCGATCTCGCGCCTGCTCATACCGCAGGATGATGCCGCCGCCGAAGCCGCCAAGTTTGGAGGATCCGACTTCAAGAGATGGCAAGAAATGTCGGATTTGTATATCGAAAGCGCTTTGGTTGAGCTTGTATACAATGTTTCTCGTTACCACTATTACAATCTCCTATCCGATTGAATACTTGATCGCATATATCCGTGTCCCCTTATCTCATATATAAGTTAGATCACAAGGTGTAGAAGATCACGTAAGTCCGTATGATTGGTCAAGCTTAATGAGATATAAAAGTTTCACACCGAGACGACTTAAGGACGAGTTGTCGCTTAGCCGCAGATAGATAAGAAGTGACTTGACTTAGTTGCTTGTCTATGCCGGTACGCCTCGACGTATCAAGGATCACAGTGAGACGAGTTCTTCTTTTCGACCGCCGTGAAGAACCAAGATCTCGGTGACTTACGATAATCTAAACCTCGATAAGGTATTAGGTGAGTATGAAAGGTCGACCATCACTTTGACTTGTTATGAGTGAGGGTTATATGTTTCAACCCAAGATTCTCCGCATCTGGGCGGTGGCGGTTTGTATGTCACGCTAGTTATCTCAGACGAGTAACCGTATCCGCTAGGATGATGACGCCCCTTAAGGAGCTCAAAGGTTTATTGTACTAAACCCCGCAGTCGAGTTAGCTCAAGCACAATAATAAGGTCGAGTGGTACTACTTATGAAATAAGGATATTAATCGCTTAAGCAAATGATTGCTATAAATGATTAATGGACGCTCGATATCTTAAATACGGGATTCAGAATGTCTAAGTGCAAGCCCGACTCAACTTCGGTAATAAAGGGGTAAGTCAACATTCTTTCTCTAGTGGCATGATCGAATGTTTATAAATTAATTTATGTTCGGGTCGAACATAAGATAATTAATTTATTTGAGGCCCATCTTTATTCCTTGCATTTGATCCTGGCCGCCCATCCAGCCCATAAGACTGTGGAAATCGCGCCCTATAGCTCTCAAGGCAAGATTTTATTCTCTTTATCCCACAAGGATATAATTATATTTATGGAATATGCATAGATCCTTTCCATATAAGATTATGGTAATAATCTTGAGAGTATGGAAATAATCCTAAGAGTATGGAAATAATCCTAAGAGTATGGAAATAATCCTAAGTGTATGGTAATATTCCATATGATTATGGTAATATTCCATATAGATTATGGTAACATTCCATATAGGATTAAGGTAGTGCATTATAAATATAAGGTATGAGATAATGTCTAGTACACACTCACAAATTATAAGCAAGAATTTTCGCCACCCTCAGGCCTGAGAGAGTTTTCAAAATTGCAGAGCTCGGTGATTTTCCTGTATTCTCCATAGCTCGTCCTCACCGACGCTGGAGTTTGGGTATCCGGATACAGTCCGTAAGGTCAAAGCACGAGTCTCGACCGCTCAATCGCTCATCCCGCTCGCTCCACCTCGACGCATCCAAAGGTAAACACGTAAACCCCAACGTGTTGCGATTTAATTATATAGACGCATGCTAGGTTTATAATCAATATATGGTGAATTAAACACCCAAGACGGATCCTCGGGCGAGGGTTAACATACGCTTTTCCTTCACAAAGATGTCGTTTCACCACGACGCTGGGCTTCGCCAACTTCAGAAGATGAGCCCGCCGCCCGGTCAAGTGACGACTTTCACGTCCGAGCAAAGATATGACAATCAAGACCGCGATCACCTTTGTAAAAATTTTATACTTGGTAGTTTAGAAGATAGCTTGTATAGTGTTTATGTCGTTGTAACGACATCCAAAAGTATGTGGGATGCGTTAGAAAGAAGCACCGTAGTGACGATGCAGTATAAAGAAGTTCATTGTAGCCAAATATTTGACTACAAGATGGTCGATTCCCGACCGATCATGGACCAAGTGCAAGAGTTTCAACTCATTGTGCACGAGGTTCAAGTCAAGGGCACATCGCTTCGGACGGCTTTGTCGCCGCCATGTTGATTGAGAAGTTACCCCGGCGAGAGACTTCAAGGTCTACCTAAGCACAAGCGAAAGGATACGACACTGAAGACTTGATCGCCGATCGCGATCGAGTCCGACGTGAAGAAGCTAGAACTAAAAGGGAAAGGCTTGATCGATGCTAGAGCCAACTGCTGGAGAGGCGGTCCCTCCAACAAACGTGTTCGCCCCAATGTCAAAGATAAAGCAAAGAAGGTGGTTTCCGTAAGTTCGACGGGATCATACAATTGTGGCAAGCATGGCCACACGAGTGGATCGCCGCCACCTAAGAAGAAGAAGGCTAAAGTTACCAACGTTGTCGAGAAGGACTTCGACAAATGGGACAAGGATGACTTGGCTGCGTGGCGACCGAAGAAGTCAACCACGCCGAGAATCAAGGTGGATGGTTCATCGACATCATGCGCAATCTGCGCACGTATGCGCCGAAAAGATGCGTTTCTCCACCTACAAGCCTGCTGAGGAGGAAGCTCAACATGGGGAACCAAGTCATCCGAGGTTGCCGGAGTTGGCGATGTGGTGCTCAAGATGTCGTCCGCATTGAGATCACTGAAGGACGTGCCGATGTCCCTGACATTCGCAAGAATTTAGTGTCGGGCTCTATTCTAGTTAATAAGTGGTTTTAGACTAGTTTTCGAGTCGGACAAGTTTGTCTCGACTAAGTTTGGAAAGTTCCTGGTAGGGGTTATCTCACCGGGGTCTTTTCAAATTGAATGTAATGGCCGCTACCGTGTACCCAAGATTGCTATGAATAAAAATGCATCTACTTCCTCTTACTGACCGAGTGCTCGATTTATGGCATTGTAGATTAGGACATGTTAATCTAAATGCAATAAAAAGATTAGTAAATTTAGATTTACTAAAGTTAAATGAAGTTAATACACAAACGAAATGTGAGGTTTGTGTGGAAGCCAAATGGCTAAGTTACCGCTTCATTCTGTAGAACTGAGCACTAAGCCTCTAGAACTTATTCACACCGATGTGTGTGATTTAAAGTTTGTACAAACTAGAGGTGGTAAAAGTACTTCATCACGCTTATTGATGATCAGACAAGATATTGTTATCTTTACCTTCTAAGAAGTAAAGACGAGGCTATGAAGCTTTTAAAACTTCAAGAACGAAGCCGAGAATCAATTGTCGTCGAATTAAGACTGCTCAAGTGATAGAGGGAGAATATGTAGTCCGCTTGAGGCATTATGCAACGAAAGTGGTATAATACATCAAACGACAGCCCTTATTCACCTCGCCTAACGGCGCTGTCGAACGAAAATCGAACACTTAAGGAGATGATGAATGCTTTGTTGATTAGTTCGTGGTTACCCGTAACTTGTGGGGGAAGTCGCTTTGACACCAACTACATATCGAACAAGATTCCACTCAAAGGTAAGGATGTCACCTCACGAGTTGTGGAAAGGAAGAAAGCCATCGACAAATATCTCAAAGTGTGGGGTGTTTGGCAAGGTTGAGGTGCTCTTCCCAAACAAGTTACAATTGACCTAAAAAATGATCAGATCTTTATTGGTATGCACCGAACAGCGCTTATCGCTTTTCGATCCACAGTCGAGGTACCGATATGATTGTGGGGACGACGATTCAATCAAGGAATGCTATATTCTTTGAAAGTGTTTATCCTCAGAAGACAAGGATAAAATGAAGCCGCTTCTAGCAATAGAGCGATGGTGAAGCTTCGAGTTCTAAACCTTTCGAGAAAGAACCGATATCGCATAAGCGATCGAGGTCCGATCCGTAGGGTCGGAACCGAGACGTGGCAAGAGAGTCGAACGCCAAAGAATTTTGGTCCCGACTATATTATGCTCATGTCGACAAGAACCAACTTCGATCAAAGTAGCCTATGCTCGGTCAGACGGGATGCTCGCAGAGGTCGCTCAAAGCGAAATTGATTCCATTCTCGCAAAACCACACTGGGTGTTGGTTGATTTGCCGTAAGGTTGTAAGCCTTAGATGCAAATGGATCCTTAAAAGAAAGTACAAGGCGATGGATCAATTGAAAAGTATAAGGCCCGCTTGGTTGTCAAAGGGTTTAAACAAAGAGAGGATACGATTTCTTCGATACCTATTCACCGTGACGAGGATTACGCTTATTAGGTGCTTTCGCAATCGCGGCTTTGCACAATCTCGAGATTCATCAAATGGACGTTAAGATCGCATTTTGAATGGTGACCTCGAGGACGAGGTATATATAGAGCAACCCAAGGGTTTGTAGTACCGTCAAGAGGGTAAGGTATGCAAACTCGTGAAGTCTCTATATGGTTTCAAACAAAGCACAGAATGGCACTGAAATTTGACAATGTAATGTTGGCAAATGGTTTCAAAATCAACGAGTGTGACAAATGTGTCTACGTTAAGAACACCGATAATAGTTATGTTATAGTGTGTCCGTATGTAGATGACATGTTGATCACGGGTAGCAATACTCAAGTCATTAATGACACAAAGCGCATGTTAAATAGAAATTTTGACATGAAGGACATGGGATTAGCTGATGTGATTCTGGAATCAAGATTATAAGAAGATCGACGAATTGTCTCGACACAATCTCACCACGTCGAGAAAGTGCTTAAGAAATTCAACGCTTGATAGTTTACCGCTAAGACCCCATGGAGCTCAATGTTCACTGAGTAAGAACAGGGTGAACCCGCTGGGCAAGAAGACTATGCTAAGGTCATCGGTGTTTGATGTATCTTACAAATTGCACCGACCCGACATAGCTCAGGCCGTGAACAAATTGAGTCGTTACACGAGCAATCCAAGCAAGGAGCATCGAAGGCTTTAGTGAGAGTTTTGAGGTACTAAGTATACTCAAAATCACGGGTCGATTTCACGAGATATCCCCCGCATCAAGGGTACCGTGATGCCAATCGATATCCGACACGAAAGATTCACTTTCTACAAGTGGGTACGTGTTCACGATCGTGAGGTGCTATTTTCGAGATCCACGAAACAGACGTATAGCCCGATCCACCATGGAATCGTAATTCATAGCTTCGATAAAGTCGTGAGGAAGTTCAGTGGTCTGTAATTTTTGGAAGATATTCCATGTCGGTCTAAACCCGCCACCAAGTGATGATTCACCGTGATAGCCAAGCGCTATGGAAGGGCGAAAAGTGGTTTCAGATAATGGTAAGTCTCGACATATACGTCTACGACATAATACCGTGAGGCATTTGATCTCAAGTGGGTTATATCAATCGACTATGTCAAGTCAATAGATAATCCGCGCATCCGCTAACCAAAGGGTCAACCGAGATCAAATGATCAAATTGCTAGAGGAATGGGACTAAAATCCACATCTTAAGAACAATCATAGTGGTAACCCAACCATGATGACCGGAGATCCCAAGAACTTGGTTCAATGGGAGAACTAAGTTATATGAGTTCGTATAAACACAAGTTAGTCTGCTCCCTAGAAAGCAAACGAGTGTCGAAAAACTCGCTTAGTGGTGAGGTTGAGTCGCCGACTTTAATGATTCCTAAGATACTCGGCGAGGTTGAGTATGGCAAGATACTCTGTAAAGAATCACCTATGTAAGGCGGCTGGGGCCGCTTCAAACAAAACACTTATGAATCCAAAGTGGATGTCCATGGCCAAATGGAATCAAACGTGAGAACGGATGAGGTTGAGGTGTTAAAGTGTTAATACCATTGTTTCAAAGCACTGTGGGGAATAGTTCAAGCATCGTGTCCACTAATCCGCCTGCGTACTGATGGTACTAACTATGGAAGGTTCAAGGCCATAAACCACCGTCCAAATATTTTAACATCTCGAGGATCGAGCTGGTCTGCATCATGCATATGGCTATTTCCACTCATGTGGGGATTGTTGAAAATCGCGCATATATATATATATATATATGTGGTCAAGTTTCGCGAAGCTACTTTGACCAAGATTTTGAGGACGAACGCTTAATTTTGTGAAATTAAACGGCATAGGATCGATCTACGCCCGAGTAGATGATCGTGGTGTATTCACATTCTCAAACCGATTTCCGGTGAGTGAGAAATAATGGATCAAAGTTGGTCACTTAAACATGGAGTTATGTGATTAATGGGATAAGCATGGATTAATTAATCCTTATCCCACATTGATTAATGTACCTTCATTAATTGTCTATATAAGTGGGTCATTGAACACTTAGTATAATTATGTGCACAAGTGACGGGTCGGAAAGCCCACGCCAGACATCGCTGCCGCTGCCGCCGCCGCCGCCCGCCCGGCTGCCCGGTGCCGCCGCCGCGCCGCCGCCGCCGCCCGCCGCCACGCCCGCCAGCCAGCGTTCGCCCGCCCGCCCGCCCGGCCCTGCCCGGCCCGGCCGCCCGCCCGTTCCGTGGTCCGTGGTCCGTGGTCCGTGGTCCGTGGTCCGTGGTCCGTGGATCGCGGATCGCGGATCTTGGATTCGATCTTGGATCTCGGATTCGATCTTGGCAATTGGTCTGGGCGGTCTTTGGGCCGTTTGGGCCTGCTCGTGGGCTTGCTTCGTGGGCCGGTTCCGCGCCCATCGTCTATATTTTGGATCAACGCTGATCGAGCCCAGACGAAGTCGTCCGGTGCCCAATTGCGTAGCCCAATCCGCTGGGCTCGCTGGTGCGATGGAGTTGGTCCGAGGCCCAACTCGCGTGGCCCAACCGCTGGGCCTCGCTGCACTTGAAGAGACGTCCGGATACGCCCAACGAACCCGACGCACGCGTTGTCCGATTCGCCGAACCGCTTGCAACGCCCGACACGATGGTTTCGCGGAAACGTGCCCACGTTGTCTCCGTAAACCGCCAGCACTCAATAGGGACATAACTCCGTAACACCCGACATCAATGCGGTGTTGACTCCAAGATGCTTCCCATGAGGGACGACGCTTATAATAGGACATGTCTCCTCAAAGATTAGCTACCATCGCAAAAGCATTCCAAAGATACTTTAGAGCACTCCTGCATACATACTTTCTGCCCAAGCTCGCCCCGCCTCCGTCCCGCTCACGGAGCTCGTTGGTCTCGGTGTCGCCACCCACGAGACGCTGCGTTTCATCTTTGGGACGATACGCCGATCCGAGAGCACTACCGGGCGTATCTCGCTTATGGAAAGAGGCCTCCTCGACTCTAAGATCCGCTTACGGTTTTGTTTTCCAGCTTCGATTTATTGCTTTTAATTCATTGTTAGTTTTGATCTTCTATTTTTCCTGCTTTTAAACAGAATACGCCCTAAAGCTCAGATTAGCTTCAGACACCTTTTTCCAACACTGCATTTCGTTGTCAACACCAGCAGAATGTTCAAAAGACGACAGGACAATTCACCTTCAAGACAATAAAACGAACACCATCTATTCACTCAAACCATCTACCCAAAATAAGTTTTTTCCGAAAATAAAAAATAAAAAAATTAGCTCTCGGCTCGGCTATAACACCTTGTGATCATTTTCCGGTAGCAATGACTGCAGAAAAGTTTTATATATCGTCTCCAGTAGAACGACCTGCATAGGGACACGCACCATTGAAGCAAAGATTTTGAAAAATGAATTTGGCTTGACGAATTTTGGTGTCTCGAGAGAGAGAGAGAGAGGCCATTCGCAAGGGCTCCACGTCCGAAGCCCTTGCTTCTACGATCGACATCGTCGTCTTCTTCTCTATCCTTTTCACTCTGCTACCGATGTTAACTTACTCCACTCTTTTATTTGTTTTCCGTTTTCTTTTGTTTTGGCTTTTTCCTTTTCCTTCATATTACTCATTCACTACAACAAAATATTGTATTAGTGACATAATTGTTAAAGAATTATGAAATTTATGAATATCACTAAACAAATTGTGATATTTTATGGGTGAATAGTTATTATGCATATCACAATAATAAACATGTCACAAATTTTAGTGACAATTGATGATGTAATTAATTTTTATGACATGTAAAACTATAGTTATTTTTGTGACATGTGAAAGTACTATTTATTCTTTATGGAAATGCATTTATAATTAATTATTAGAAAAAAATCATAATTAATAATAAAATAAGAACATAAAAGAAAAAACAAAAAAAAGTGAAAATTTGTTGTGTGTTGTGTGAGGGAGAGAGAGAGAGAGATCGTGACACCTATTTGTAATAAAAGTATTTTATGATGGCTTTAATATAGCAATTTTTATTTTTATTTTTAATGATCGTGACGCCGTCTGTGTGATTTTAGTTTATCAGACGAGAACGTGAGGTTACTCCAAGACGATCTAAGATAAGCAAGTGGTTCCCATGATAACAAAAAAAAAATATAGCAAAATTTAAGTATATGGATAGTTGTCACAAAACTTATTATATTTTTAAATGTAACAAAATTTATTTATTTTTTTATATGTAACAGAATACATAGATTCATGTGTAGGTGCAACTAACTTTATTATACCTTTTCGTGTTACTAAAATTATGACACATCTCTTAATATCACTAAAATTATGTTACTACAAGATAATTTTGTTATAGTGATGTAATTTTATTGAATTTTGCAGCTCAAAAAAGACTTATTGAATTTTGAAGTTAACATTTTTCAAAAGGCAACCCTATGTACTTTCCAATGTAATGTACCGTTAAAAATTAAATTTGATGTAATACATGATCGATACAGCACACCTTATTCACTTGTTGTATGACTATCTTATATGTTTAAATCTTATTAAGACTAAATATTTATAGTATCATAAATCGTACTACTTTCAAATATTTTAAGATTGAATAATGCAAAAAATTTAAAATATATTAATCAAAATTTAGTTTGCAAGTTTGAAATAATTATTTTTCTGGTAAAATAGATCAAATGGCATTGGGCCACAAGCCATTGTACTGTCAATTTAAATTGGGCCTTATTAATTTAGGCTGGATGAGCTCTCAAAATAGCTGCTGCCTTTTTTCTCTGTTGTGGGTTTCGTTTTTTCTTTTCTCTTTTTTGTTCCATCTGGAGAGCGGATTCTGCGCGCTAAAATTTGTCAAAAAGATCCTTAAAATTTGAGGGCTTAAGTAGAAATATCAATCTAACTCGAAATTTATGGATTAATCTGAATAGACCAAAAATCTGACAAGTTGGAGTTGAAAATTTTTAATTCAAAAAAAATTCAAGTCGAATGACCCGTAACCGATTCGCTCTACGATCCGATAGGATTGACTCGTAAATAGCCCAAATCTAAATGGACTGGCCCTGAAAATTGAGTTGGTTAGCCCGATTAACTGAAATGGTTCCTCGTTACATGGTTTTAAAACTTCGTTCTTAGTTTTGAAAGCTAGTATAATAAGATTTTTTTCAAATACTTGTGTAATGTGTTTTGGTTAATATTTGAAAGTTATCATTTCTCTTCTTTGTCTTTTTGCACCGACGTTTAATACAAAATATTTGTTATAAATATATGATTATTAAGAAAAAATGCATTTATTTTTATTTTTTTAAACTTTCTTGCCCGTTAGTCCGAAACCCAAGAGTTTAGGATTAGAGTTGAAAATTTTCAACTTGAAAAAAATACAAATATGATGATCCAAACCGAATAAATTGATAATCCGAATGGATTGATCCAATTGATATCTCTAGATTAAGAGTTTTAAGAGAGAGAAAAATGTTAAGAGGCCAAAAAATGTATTTCTCGTTAATAGTATAATAATGAATTTGCACATTCGTTGAAGATTGTAATCTTTTTCTTTTCTTTTTTTTTGGCTATTCTGCTCCTAAAAATATGCAAATTTTGTGCTTTTGTCGGAGTTGCCGACGCAATCAGATTTTTCCCCAAAGATCTTTTCTATGCTTTAGGGAATTTCATGAAACGTGATGTGTATTTCATCCCTTTTCATATGATAATATTTTATTAATATAATTATATTAATAAAATATTATCATGTGAGAGGGAATGAAGACACCTCCATATTCTATAGAATTTCCGCCTTCAAGAATGGTTAACAAGAGCTAACTATTAAAAAGTCATGAATCATTCTGGTCAAATTTTTAATTAGGTGAAGCACTTCATACGAAACAACAGCTTGAACACATTGAATGTACTTAATCATTAATTTAGGGTAGGGGCCGTATGGGTTCAAAATTAGCAAATGATGCAATTAAGTAATGGACCATGATTATCATTAAATATGAATAGTTAAATTATATAATCAATCTCTATTAAGTACTTGCCAACAATCAATATTGATTAATTCTTAGTAAAAACTATAAACTTGAATAATTAAATATCCTCATGGCTGGAAAAGAACTCAAATGGTTAGCCGATACACAATATATAAGACGCGTCTAATAATTACTCAAGAAAGGAGAAGCATATTCTCACAAGAATATCTTATGTCCGAATTTATTTGTGTTCAACTTGTCCTACGCTAATTGTTTTCAAAATTGTGACGATTTCTTGATCTAAAGGCCACGAAAAAAGAGGATTATATATATTTTTTCCTTTACGAAAGTCAACATAATCGAGATACCGAACACAATATCTCTTTGTTGGCCCTTGAAATCCAATATACCTATTCTATATTTAATATTTTTCTTCAATTTCAATTTTATATGTTTAGTTTAATTTTATTAATAAAGTTTTCATCCAGTTAGAGTATATAATTATTTTTTCTTATTTAATTTCACTTTAATTAGTTATTAATATATTATTAGGGTTCATAAATCCATAGTTAAGGTATATAATTTTTTAACATTAATTTTTTGAAAGAAAAAAACTTTGATTCATAATATTATAAAATATTATTAAAACAATAGATATGATAGTGGGATATGGTGATGAACAAAAATTATGGAACACTGGATTTTATAGGCTTTTTTTGGAAGCTAATTAAGGTATATTAATTCATTGAAAAACAGCGGCAGCTAATCACTTTTAATTTTTAAAGGATTTACATTTTTCTTTCATTTTTTGAATTGTAATAGAAGAAAATGAAATTTAGATTATAAGAAAAAAATAAATAAATGTATATTTTATGATGTATACATATATGAATATATAATTTAACGGAAAACAAATATTGAATTGAGATTACTATATTACAGACAAGTTCATGTGACAATAACATAAAAATATCATGTGACTATAACTTTATTGTTTTTACTAAAATGTTTATACTTATATATATAATATAATAGCGATATGTATCAACTTTTGAAGTTGATAGTGGTTTTCTTCATCGAACATCCCAACTTCCACTCAATTTTTTTATAATTGATATCCAAACTTCTACCTTTTAGACTTCCTATTCATTTTCTCGTATAAACAAACAGACTAACTCAATTAGAAATATTGCCTCCTCTTTGAACTACTGATGCAATCAAACACATTTTTTTTTCAAATACAAAGTTTTCTATGAGTATATCTTTATAGAAGAATATATAAAAATCATATTCTGATTAAAATTTAATGTAGAATCACACCTTAATGATATTAAAAGTATAATTCTATGCATTTTTACGTGAAAAGACCTGTGAAAGTAGGATTGACTATATGCCTTGAGCTGATGTCGTAAAACCGCGAGGTCAAGCGTCTTCTTGGTTGGGCTAGCGATTCCTATTGATGGAAGAGGGGCTCTAAGCGCTCACGAGCGAAGAGATCGTATTTTTTCATTTTCAAATTGCAAAAGTATAAAACGTAGACCACTTCACAGCAGGGGACCAATAAACTTTTATATTCTTAATTTCTTTTATTATTTTATTTTATTTTTGCTTTCTTGGCTGAATTAAAGCTGGAGAAGAAAATGAGAATGGGCCGCTAAATTGATCAGAACACGCGAGATTTCATCTTCATCTTCATCTTCATATTCAACAAGTGGCTCCGTATTAATTTGTTACCACTTTTGAGGACAAAAGTTAAAATTTATAGTTTCGTCAGTAAGAAAAGGATGAAAATAGAGTAGCTTGTTATTAAAGTATATATTAGCAGATTTAAAAAGAAACCGAAGTAGAAAATAGAACGCAAGATAATCTTTGCTTGTTGTGTGGTCTAATGTATTTAATATCATCGAAAACCAACAAAAATCTTCTGTATTAGCAAAATAGCCCCACGATAACAAAATATTTAAAATAGAGCACCTAATTCGGTTTATTCCAGTTATACTGTGATTGTAATTTGAGGCAAAGCATATGCTTTCTCATCTTCCAATGATTCTCCCAATCGCCCTTCCTCATAGAGAATATCCAATTGGAAAGTCTCCTCCCATGGCCCCTCCTCTCTACTTTCTCTCACATCACTCCCATTAATCTATTCAATTTCAAGCCCCAAAAGAATCAAGAAAATCCAATAACCCTCCAAAAACCGTAAGTTTTCTCTTTGCTTTCTTACAAGCCCCAACAATTTTGCATAGTTGTCGCATCTATTAATTAACATGCTCGAAACCGAACCATCATGTGCAGACTTTCTCTCTCTATAAATCCTGCTCTCTCTCCCCCACCATTGTCTGCCCCTGTTTCATCATCTCCGCACAGACTTTCTTGCTTTTCTGCTTCGCCTTCTCGAATCTGTCTAAAGCTTGAATCTTTGCGCTGCAACAAGTTGATAAAGAATCGAGAATTGAGAATCTTGAGAGGTCGATCGTCTAGAGAGAGAAACTCTGCTTCAGTTGTAGCGGCGACATGACTATTCGAGAATTCTCAGATGATAAAGAGGAGAACCCACCTCCTCTGTTTGAGGCCGAGATCAATTCTAAGCCTCGGCGCATTGCTCTCTTTGTTGAGCCGTCTCCCTTTGCGTGAGTCTATACTTTTGGCAATTTATTAGCTGTTTTTTGTGTGCATTTTATGATTATTTTCTTGGTATTGGAGTTTCCGATTATCCGAATACATTTTTTTTCTTCTTTTTAACGAGTTGAAGAGTGGAATTTGATCGTGTTTTATATGGTATTGCGGTATATTAACTTCTTTTACCTTATAGTTTTGGCAATTTGATGTATTGTTCACAAATTTAGCTGTAGTATTCATTATTAAGGTTTTAATCTATGGTAATTAATGACTCTCATATTCTTAAATTCCGAAAGTAAGTTAATTTAGTTATGCTTTAATGGTATCTTACATAGATAAGCTCGAATTCATCGTTGCTTGTTTGTTATCAAGAATAGGATTGGCATTTACCACATTAACCATTTTAGTTCAAGATTTGACCTTTTTATCCTATTTTACACGTAACGGAATTAACAGCGGATTAGCACCTGATTTAAATATTTTAATGTCGTGATTTGCGTGTTTGATTTATATTTATTATCTTAATTATATTATCGAGTTGTCTCGCACAGTCATGCAATATCCTATTTCAAATTCTTAAAATTGTTTTTGTTTTGATCCTGTGCTTTTGGAATTGTTTGCAGTTATATCTCTGGATACAAAAATAGGTTCCAGAATTTCATTAAATATCTACGTGAAATGGGGGATGAGGTTTGCTCTTCTTGCTTTTGGTTTGTATCGTTCTTGGAGACTAAACTTATATCTTAGAAGTTGAAGCAACTTATTTGTGTTGAAAATGAAACATTGAATAACAATACAAAATTATTCGATTATAACCAATGGTTCCGACTCAATTACTTCCTATACACGACATTCATTCTTTCGTGCACGATTCCTAGTGCTTTCTTCTTTCATCAGTAATCTCATAATTAGGTTACTACTTAGAATGTTAATAGGAATCAAGATGTAATTGGAAAAAGTTTTAACACCGGCATTTCTTTTGTTTCTTTAGATACTTCCAAAAATAAGGTTGTTCGACTGGCATTTTGAATGTTCAGGTCCTGGTTGTGACAACACACGAAGGAGTGCCAGAGGAGTTTCATGGAGCTCAGTTGATTGGCTCAAGAAGGTCAGGGCTTGAGTTCTTGTCTGATGAAGGATGTTATTTTGAATCTTGACCAAACCAATGGATAATGTGTCTTAAACTAGTTAAGTAGTTGTCTACGAACTAATTCATTTTAGTGTATTAACGGCTAATTCTTGTTTCAGCTTCCCCTTTCCGTGGTACCAGAATGTACCCCTGTCACTAGCACTCAGCCCAAGAATAATCTCAGCAGTCTCCCAATTCAAGCCGGATATTATACATGCTTCATCTCCTGGCATTATGGTGAATTTTTACTATCCGATTCTTCTAATGCTTCTATATAGATAACGTTGTATTCATTTTAAAATCACTTTGATAAATGTCACAGATTCTTGTGTAGCTCCATTAATTTTTCTTTCTTACTGTGTTATAGGTATTTGGTGCCCTGGCTATTGCAAAATTACTCTCTGTTCCGTTAGTGATGTCATATCACACCCATGTTCCAGTGTATGTTTGAGCTGTCTTTAGCTTCCATGTTCTTTTCTTTATATTCCACAATTTCATCTTCAAACTTCCTTTCAATCCTCTCGGTTAACAATCACAAATTTTCCTCGTTCACCTTCACAAAATACTTGTTTTTCATATCATAGTGGATGTTATATATTAAGTGAAGAATCAGAGGCGTGATCATTTTACTTGTATACATGAAAACTATCTAGCTTCCACGTTTCACATTTGTTTCACTTTCTTATTAAATTCTTGTTTAGTATCTGCTAAATTAGAAATTTGTATCTTACAGGTATATACCCAGATATACCTTTAGCTGGCTGGTGCAACCAATGTGGTTAGTTATAAGTAAGTAAAGTTTGCCTCTTTTCACAATTTGAAACTGAATTTTGTGGACACTCATCTAGAATTTTGTAATATTCCACCAGAATGTCTGCACAGAGCCGCCGATCTTACTCTGGTGCCTTCTGCTGCCATTGCTAAGGATCTAGTAGAAGCTAAAGCAACGACAGGTGATATTAACATTATTGACCTAGTTTGGTTATTCTCTAGACAAAAATGGACATGTTATCTGTGATTGGAAAGTAGTTCTCCATTTGAAATATTTGGATTCATGTCATTTTAACATGCATTCAAAAGATGTATATAGCGTGTGTTTTCTTCTTGACGGGTCATTTCTTTACCCAAAACTGACCTGTTCCTTTGCTGTGCAGCTAACATGATACGCATCTGGAATAAGGGTGTTGATTCTGAGAGTTTTCACCCACGATTTCGCTCCCATGAGATGAGATTAAGATTAAGGTAAGGAACTTGTCCAAAGTTTGTTATATTGAGATATTAGTCCAATTTCCACTTAACTTCTTCTCAAATTAGCAACGGAGAACCCGACAGACCATTGATAGTTCATGTAGGGAGGCTTGGAGTTGAAAAGAGTTTGGATTTTCTCAAAGGTACTTTTTCTGCCATTGTGATGGAAAGATTTACCTATCAAAGCTCTTTGCTGTTTAAATACCATCAAGAGTGATGTTACTTCTAGATTTTGACCATCGGGATGGTATGGCTGATACAGGGTCATGGATGAGCTTCCAGAGGCTCGAATCGCGTTTGTTGGTGATGGACCATACAGGTGAGATTGAGCAGAATTCATAGATATATTTATTTTTATTTTCTATTCCAAAAAAAGCTCCACTCAAAGGGTAATCTAATGTAAGAGAGTTCTGGGACGGGTCATGACCTTGATCCAAACATTATATAACACCAAGAAAACTACAAATAGGTCCCATTTCAGACCGTCTTACACATGTTTTCATCCGACTTCAAATTGTTTCTCATCTAGCTCAATACGAAGAATCAAGACAGTATTGATTACTAATCTAGTCATTGCTCCATTTTTTCTTCCTGATAGGGAGGAGTTGGAGCAGATGTTCTCGGGCATGCCAGCAGTATTTACGGGGATGCTACAAGGCGAAGAGCTCTCACAAGCATATGCCAGCGGAGATGTTTTCGTGATGCCTTCGGAGTCGGAGACTCTTGGGCAAGTCGTTTTGGAGGCCATGGCGTCCGGACTCCCGTGGTGGGCGCCCGTGCAGGAGGCATCCCGACATGATACCGAAGACCAGCAAGGGAAGACGGGCTATCTATTCAAACCCGGAGATCTCGATGACTGCTTGAGAAAACTCAAACCCCTTTTGCACGATCAAGAGCTGCGTGAAACTATAGGCAAAGCAGCTCGTGTGGAGACAGAGAAATATTCTTGGAGGGCAGCCACGCGAAAGATACGCAACGAGAACTATAATGCGGCCATCTGGTTCTGGAGGAAGAAGAGAGACGAGTTCTTGCAGCCGTTCCAATGGCTGTTCCAACGTTTTCTCCAAACCCCACGCGCGATTCAGATGTGATCGCTGAGCATCGACTGTCAGGATTCGGACATCTGATGGAAGTGCACCTCGCGTTTTCTGAAGGAGAAAGCCGTGTAAGTGATCTGTACTGTGGAAGTTATCCTAATAGTAAATTGGATGATGGTATTTATGTTGTATTCTAATTGATTCATTATATTGATTGAAGCGTGATATCATTGTAACAAGACAATTAAGAATGTATGATAGATTTGTAGGTTTGGTTGGATAATATATTTTGTGCATATGTTCTTGAATCAATGTGAATGCACTTTATTACTGTTTGGATGGAGGCTTGAATTCCCGACTTTGTCGTGTTTCTGTTTTGTATTTCATTTGATCATCTAATCTTTCAACACCATCAAATAAACGCACAGCCAACATTCTTATGTGGTGTTGTAAATTTAGTTATGCATCCATCCCCACCGAATCAAAAAATATTTGACAAAACAAGAAGGGTATTAATGGAATTTGGAAATAATGAATTTCTTGGTGTGTTTGAAGAACGGCCGCGGACGAGTACGGTTTCAGGTGGCGGTTTGTCCATTTGATTCCCATCAGAACTTACGATGTTAATCTCTGCAATAATGACATAGAAAAATATATACAAATGCCATGCAAATGTTTTCCACAAGCTTGAGATAAATTCCAAGTACTTGAAAATTACAATTATTGCCCCATATGTTTTGAAAATTTTGGCCTTCGTCTCCAAACTTTCATTTTGTTAACCTTTACCTACATATGAATTCTTTCATTCTGATTGTATTTTTTTGGGAATATTATTAGCAACGTTACGAACCTAGCTAGATATAGTTAATGATTTTCGCGGAAAACACCAGAAATTGCAGGTTGTATTTAGGTTATCAAACATAATACATGCTAGTAGATTCACTTCACCTTCTAAATAATAATTTTTATCGAAGTCCTCTCACCTACTAAAAAGAGTACATACACCAAAAATTACATAGAGCAGGAAAATAATGTTTTGCTACCTCAACCTCAAGGTACAAAAGGTTCAAGTTTTATCCTGAAAACATTAAATTTGTATCATACCATTAGTATGTCGAAACACATAAAATGAGGAACCATTCTCAGTCATTTGGTCGTGAAATCTATGGTCAATTTATTAAATTGCTAGATGAATTTGTACATGGCAAAATTTTATTTTTATGAATTCATCAATTTTTATAATGAATTCAAACAAATTCATTAATTCAAAGTTTATACTATATACTATTTGGATTATAGATCAACAATTCTCATGATTGCTAGATAAAAATTATGGGGTATAACGTCATATATATGATAAATATAGTGCAAAAATGTTGAAAATTCTAATTTAGACTAACATATGTTAAATCAAATGTGCATAGCTGTCTTACGATGATCCAATTCAAGTGGTCTATTAAAGATTTAAAATTGGATTAAAGGGGAATCGAATTATCATGGAAATAAATGTATAGATACCATAAGGAGATATGTAATTTGTTGAGGGGCAGAATTGCAATTCAATGATAGACAGAAATCAGAATCTGTATTCCTATTTCCTTCTATACAGAAGATCCTAAAGGCTATATCGACCGTTTGGAAGATCCCCAACCAGATTCAAGAAGGCTTCCACTTTAATGTTCAATTTTGATAATTCATAGATGTTTTACATCTTAAGATTAATTTCCCAGCAAACATATTCTTAGCTGAAAGACAACGTCAGCACCTACACCAAATTTTATGGAAAAAATCAGTCTCTTGGAAGCTGCCGCAGAAGAAACTAATGTTTAGCAGTAGAGTTGGATACACTGGATTCTGCTCCCCCTTCTACTTTGACATCTAACTGCCATGTCTTATCTTGTCCAATTTCTGTTTTCGTTGTTTTCCCTATTTCGTCTCTCTTGTTCGCTTTCTAACCACTAATAATTTTCTTTAACGTAGTTTTTACAACCAAACATTACACGTGTCTTCACCTTTCCTAGCTCTATATATATCCACGTTCCATATCATAATATTATTTAAGTTAGAATGTGACGAACCTCGAGAACAATTGTGTGCAGTAAATCCCAATCAAGAACAAAAATGCAGAAAACAAAGAACACAAAATTTTACTTGGCTCGATTCAATAGATTCTACGTCCAAGGGAGATCGACAACAAATTCATTAATCAATGGTAACAAAGAATACAAGATTTGGGCAAGAACTCTCTCTCTCTACTCTTCTCCCTATCCCTCAGACTCTCTCAATTCTCGTACAAAATGAATGAATTGATTCTTCGAAAAACCGCTACTATCTCTAATTATATACCCTTTCAATCTGTAGATCCAAGCCGTTGATTTTAGCTCAATTATCAGCTCCAAGAATAGAAGGAAAAACAGACCGCAACTGTCCCAACAACAAACCCAAGAGCTCTCAATACATTTGTTAAGTTGCCCTTTAAGTCTTGTTATTTACGTTCCAACTCCGTTATGAAGTCAAACACCTTCACAATTTAAATAATCGTCTAGTTTTATGTCTGAACTCTTTTTTCTTTTCTTTTTGTAATTCAGAAAGTTTATTAAAACAAAAAAAATGCAATTTTTATTTGTAGAACTCAGGATTGTGTGTATTTTATGAATAATCACCTATAAAGTTGGTATAAGATATAATTACAGAAGAATTAGAAAGAGTGATGATATGCTAGAAGACAAATAAATTCACGATAAAGATGAAACTGATATAATTACCGATGGATATCAAATCAAATCCACATTATATTTTTGAACAAGGCAAGTATGTTGAATAGAGAGAGATGCAAGAGGAGCACACAGCGAATGAGTGCTCCATAATCCACAAATGAAAGCTTCCAAGGACTTGCTACTCTGCTTAATCTCCATAATCCATTTGACCACACCGTTCATCTCAACTCAAGAGTCAAGACACATACTGCATAATCTCCAAATCATTCTCTAGAGCCTCCATAGTCTCCAGCGCAAGCACCACCTCAAGATCAACGCTCCCGTTCCCTTCCGGCCCCGGGAACGCCGAGATCTTGCCGTCGAATTTGTTTGCCCTACCGCTCCTCACCGCCAGGGGCCGCCCCCACCCGAAATCGTTGTCGTACATCGGAAACCTAGGGGAGCTTCCCATGGTGATCATCGCACCGTCGAAATTCCCCAGCGGGAACAGCCTTGGGTTGCCCTCCCAATCCTTCACGCCACAGCGCACCGTAGCGTCGTCGTGCGCGACCACATTCCGGTGCAGCAGATACGCGCTCCAGCTCAGGTCGTTCGACAGCAGATCGCCGGCGGTGGCGATCGTCGGGATGCTTTGGATCACATTGCCGAAGTAGAGCGGCTCGAGGCCCGGCTCGAGCCGGTGCCGGCAGTTCACGGCCATCCGGAACGTCGTCGTCTTGCCCGCGCTTATGTTCCTGGCACGTGTCACGGATCGCCACAGCTGAGCGCTCAGCGATTGGAAGGATGAGATCACAGCCTTCGGATCTTTTTCTAATGTGATCTCCTCCGTAGCGGGCGTTATCTTTCCGTTAGTTTTACAGTTGACGGCCCAACTGTCTTTGCTCTGTTTCCCCAAGACCTCAGGCGCGGAAAAGTCTGGCTTTCGGGCCGGGCTGTTGGCCCGGGCTTTCAATTTCACGATCGCCTCTCTGCTGAAATGAAGGATCTTCTCGCGCAATGGCTCGTCGCCGGAGAAGGTCACCGATGGCCCTCCTTCAGGCAAAACCAGCACCGCCGGCGAATTGAAAATGGTATCGCGGCAAAAATTTGGGGACCTAGAGATCTTCTTAACGCCCTTGGCCACCTCCGCGTAGGTGTTGAATAAATTCCAGAAAGAAGTGCCGTCAACGACGGCGTGGTTGACAGTGCAGCCGACGAAAACGGCGTCGCCGAGCTCGGTGACCTGCACCGCCATCAAGGGTTTGCTATGGCCGGCGTAGCTGAGGGTGTTGTCGTATTGGAAGAAGCGGCGGAAGGCCGGCGGGATGTCGCGATCGTGCGGCGGAAGCAGCGCCACGGTGGAGAGGTGCGGCGCCTTGGCGTGGAAGAAGTCGACGCCAGCGTTGTTGCAGACGATGTGGACGTGGCCGGCGTGGTCGGTGTGAAGGCGGCCAGCGAGCGCGGGGAAGTGAGAGAGTGTTTTGGAGAGGGAGAGTTTTAGTAGAGAGAGAAGGTCGGCGGAGGGGAGAGGCGGCTGTGGGAGGAGCACCCCCTTTTGGATGTATTGACATGAGAGCATTGGGAGGTCGGAAACGGAAAGCTTTAGGGATTTGACGGTGGATTTGAGGTCGGGGTATACGCTGCATTTTGAAACTACCACTACTGAAGAAGTAGGCATGGTTTAGTTTATGCGATTTAGTGACTGAGATTTGATCAAGAGTGCTTGTTTGAGGGGTGAGGGAGAGCTCTCTCTATATAAGGAGAGATGGGTTCATGCACTACTTAGATGAAGCCGCTCGGATGGTTACTTTTTTTTTTTTTTTTTTTTGTTATATACCTGTGTTAGAGAATTGATATATGAATTTGTTTACACAAAATTCGGGTGCATCGTCGTCATTACACTCTCTCACTACTGTACTACCGATTTTCGCGGACGCTTGTCCACGTCGTCGTCAACAAAGTCTATTACGGAATTTTTTAGGGTTACAAATATCACACATATATACGTGTGTTTGAGATTATCATTTTTCTTTTATGTTTTGGTTATTTGATTTTCTTTTGTTTGAGTTGGAAAAGGAGAATAATTAGAAATGAGAATCGAATGAACTAATTGAAGAGGTTTATTATCTAAACAACACGAGACATGCAGTAGGTGGTATGTCTTGGTAAGTTCATATCTAATTCTCCCTTCATCTCAATAATCTTATCTCAAAATTTTTGTGTACGTAAATCAAGAAGAATTATATTTTGTATGTAAACGGGTATGACCACCAAATTAGAGACATTTTAAGGTAAAATGATTACATTTCTAACATGTGTCAACAATAATTAGACGATTCAAATAGGAATACATATCAACAATAATGAGACGGATGATTTTTTTTTTAAACAAATTTGGTTTTGAGCAAATTTGCCATTTCTATGTAAATTTCATATTTTACTCTATTAATACATGCCACATATGTGTATTTTAATAGTATTGTTCGATATAGTAATATGCTGTAGAGTCTAAACCACAATCAAGTCCAATATCTACACTTCCATTTGCTATAACTGCTCTCCAAATACACTGAGAGGGTGTTTGGCTGAGTTTATAAGCTCTTTAAAATAACTTATAAATTGTTTAAGAGCTTATAAGCTGTTGCAAAGTGTTTGGCAAAATAAGCTTTTAAACAGCTTATCATAATCTGTGAAAATAAGCTCCAATAACTTATAAGCTCCCATAAAAATAAGTTGCTCAACCCCAACATATTTTTTCATAAACTTATAAGCAACCATGAATTTATCAAAATAACCTTATTATAATTCGTTATTTCCTATATATACACACTACTAACTTCATCTATCGTCAATTTTATTTCTCTAACTACGATTTTATCACTCTAACTCACGATTCTTTCTCTAGCTTATAAGATCAGTTATCAAAACACTTTAACAACTTATAAGTTCTTGAAATATTACTCTTATAAGCTCTTGAAACATCTTATAAGTTCTTGGAGCTTATAAGTTCTTTAAAATAAGCTTAGCCAAACACCCCCTGAATATACTCTCTCTCTTTTTTGCATGCACCATATAATAAAAGTCATATTACCTTACTACTCTTATTTCAATTTTATGTCGAGATTTCTAAAGTTTGGTATTCATAAATTATGACTGGAAATCAACTATAATCCCAAAATGGAAGTTCAGATGTACGACCTAAATGTCTTCTCTTTTTCTTTGTCCCACAGTTTAAATACGCACGAGTGTTTTCCCAACTAATCCTTCACCGTCCAACATATGTTACATTCGCAGCAATTCCTACCACACTACTAGAGCATATATATTATACATGTGCCACACATTTTATAAGACATGAGTAACATGTGAAAAACAAGAATGCACTATATTTTTTGACAATCCCAATCCGCCCTTTCCTTGCTGCTCGACTCATATATGGTAGGTATCCGCACTCACACACACGCACACATATTGACTCAATATTATTGAGTCATTTCATTTTTTACAAAAAAACTCATGTCTATCCCTTCAAACGAAACAGACGAACAAAAGCATTATTTACATTAAAGAAAAATTATATTTATTTTTTATTCTATAATTTGAACGTATTATTTATATTGAAAAAAGATATTATTTGCACTGAAAAAAAATATCAATATTCGTACATGCAAACGTATACACAAGAGACAATCTCTGTCAAGAGTTAGGTTTTTGACTGTTATTAGTAGAAATTAGGTTTTTGTATTATTTGGCTTTTAGTTACATGTACTTTTAATTAACTGTTGAAATCAAATCTTGGTAGTCTTTTGTTTCAAATTTCGTTCCTTATATCTAAAGTAATGGCATAATTTTAGTACAAAATCCAAATTTTATTATCTAAAAATATTATCGGGATCTAATTTCAATATCAGTAAATTACATAAACCCAAATTTTAAGAATGAGAGCATGAAGGCCTAATGCGCCAAGGAAACCATAGGCATGCACACACACAATATATATAGAGAGATTCAATGAGAACCATTTTAATCATAAAAACTAAGAACCAAATGAATTTGTTATGAAAGTTCATGAATCCGTTGAGAAAGTTACTGAATTCTAAAATTCAAAAATTTTCACCAAGGTTCGAATCTCATGATTTTTTTTGATTCAGTAACTTTTCCAATGGATTCATCAATTTTCACAATGAATTCATCATTTTTTGGTTCCCAAGATAAGAATGATTCTCACGTTAACCCTCCCATATATATAAATATAAAATAAATAAAAAAATAAATAGATGTGCTAAAATATATTAGTTTAGCACATCTTTCATTGCAGCGTAACACAAGAAGGGTTCTAGTGCTGCACAGTAATCCGCGAGCACACAAAACACAAAACTATAGCACAACCGAAATTAAAATCTCAACCATTGATCTAGCAAATCAAAGGCTCAGATTCATTCTCATTTCCTATCAAATTATCATTTCCTACCTGAACTATCTCATATATATATAGGATTGGATCCATGAGACCTCATCTTTTTTTAGAACTTAAGAACTATGCACATACATATAAAGTTGATGAACAAAATCTATAAAGTTGTGCACAACAAAAACATTCCCAAACATAACAAAACGATTTTAGAAAATTTTCGTTGTACACAAGTATATACCGTTTTATGCATCATCTTTAGACGTATTATACATAGTTCGCAGAGTTTGCAAAAAAAGATGTAGTTCTCATTTAATCCACTTCATATATATATATATATATATATATATATATAATGATTGAGAACCATTCTTATCGTGAAAACAAAAAAATGATGAATTCATTGTAAAAGTTGATAAATCCAGTGAAAATGTTACATAATCCAAAAAATAGAATTTTTCGCCTCTCATGGGATTCGAACCTTGGTGAAAATTTCGAGTTTTTGGATTCAATAACTTTCTCAGTTGATGTATTAACTTTCATAACGATTTCATTTTATTCATAACAAATTTTCATGGTTCTTGGTCTCATATTAAACGGTTCTTATTTGAACCTCACTATATATATATATATATATATATAGGAGATGGTAAACGTGAGAATCAATTTTATCGTGAGAACAAAAAAATGATAAATTCCGTGTGAAAATTGATGAATTCATAAGGAAAGTTCATGAATCCATAAAAATAAAATTTTCGCCGCTCATGGTATTCGAACTCTGGATGAAAATTCAAATTTTTTTGATTCAATAACTTTTTTCAGCAGATGCATTAACTTCCATAACGAATTCATTTCGCTCATAACGAATTTTCGTGATTCTTAATTCTTATGTTAAAATTTGTTCTTATTTGAACTTTACACACACACTCACTCTTCCTCTTTCTCTCTGTCTATATACATATATATATATATATATATAGATAGTTAGGTTCAAATAAGAACCATTTTAATGATAGAACTAAGAACCATAAAATTTCACTATGAACAAAATGAATTCACTATGAAAGTTGATGCATTCACTAGAAAAGTTATTGAATCAAAAAATTCGATATTTTTCATCCAGATTTGAATCTCATGAGGGACGAAAATTTCACTTTTTGATTTTATATATATATATATATATATATATATATATATATATATATATATATATATATATATATAGATGGTTCACGTGAGAATTAATATGAGAGAAATGAGAACGCAAAGATTTAACGATAAAGTTGTTGCACTAAATATATAAATTTGTTGCACCAAATTCTATGCAACAACTTTATATTAAGTGCTAAACTTTATATGTTAAGTTTGATGCAAAAATTTATACATTTAGTACAACAACTTTATACGTTAAATGTCGCATTCTCATTTCTCACCAATATTTGTATTCTCACGTGATCCATCCTCTATATATATATATATATGGTTGAGTTCCGTAGTATCCGGTCCCCAAATAGTATGTAGTACTCAATCTAGACCACACATTTTGAACACGTGGAAGCACCAAAATTTGACACGTGGTAACCCATTTTCGCTCAGGGGCAAAATAGGAACGCACCCAGCGGGCGCTGGGTACCCGCCCGGCGTTGGGTAGGGGAGTCCGCGAGCGTTGGGGTCTCCGCGGGCGTTGAATTTGTGGAGAAATACAACAAAACACAGATAATGCATAGAGAATAACATAACAATGCATAGAGAAAAACATAACAATGCATTCAAAATAACATAACAATGTATCGCACACAACCGGTATTGGGTGCGCGTTGTATGCGCGCCAACGCTGGGTAGGGACCCTGGGTGCGCGCCGACGATGGGTAGGGATGCTGGGTGGGCTCCGACGCTGGGTAGGGACACTGGGTGCGCGTCGGCGCTAGGTTTGGGAAGAGCCACAATAAAACATAAATAATGCATATGAAATAACATGTCACTGCATTTATAACAACTAAATACTGCATTTTAAAACAACATAACACTACATCGCACCCAACCGACGTGCGCGAAGCTGGCGTGCGTGTAAGCGGGCGCCGATGCGCGCGAGTGAGCTGACTGACGCACGCGAGCGAGCGTTAGAGCGTTAACAAAGATGCATTAAAATTTGAAACTCATATGCATTTTGTGTTCAAGTGAGTGCATTTTGTGTTGTTTTAAATGCATAGTTGAGTTCAACTCTATGCATGCTTTGTTTTCGAAATCACATAACAAATCAAATTACTAATCTACCCATACAAATTAACGTGTAAAACTCTTTTAAATCAGGCGCGAATCTCAGCCACACGATTAATAGGATGGATGGATGAGATTGAGTACTACATACTATCTGGGGTTCGGGTACTATTTGATCCCTCCTCTCTCTCTCTCTCTATATATATATATATATATATATATATATATATATATATGGTTGGATTCACGTAGTATCCGATCCCCAGATAATATGTAGTACCCAATCTAGACCATGCATTTTGAACACGTGGCTTCACCACAAACTGACACGTGGCAATCCATTTTTCATTTATTTATATTTTTAATTTTCGCAAGGGTATATTGGAAAAAAATAAAAACTTAACATTCTTCTTCTTCCTCTTCTTCTTCGAATTTTTTACGGCAACGACGATTTACTTAACAACGATTGCATGCGGCGATAAAGACGATGGCGGTGCGAAAGCAAGCAGTGTGAGCATAAGACAACAGCTTTTGAAAGAAAAATAGAGGCAAAATAAGATTTTGAGAAGAAATTTGAGAGATTTTGTGAAAAAAACAGATGTGGATTTTGAAGGATCGAGAGACATGGTGGTTACGACGGTAGTTTATAGCGAAGTTCATCGGTAATCAAAGAAAGAAGCCGCAAAACAACGGAGAATGATTATGAGGAGTTTTGTTGTCGAAAATAAAGTATGCATACAACAAAGCGTAAAAATGCATACCACAAAACGTCAACATGCATTTTATAAAACGTAAACATGCATACTAAAAAATATAAATATTTATATTTTCTACAAAATATGCATATTACAAAACAATAACATGCATACGGCTAAACACAAACCTGCATACTACGAAACACAAACATGCATGCTTTTAAAAAGAAAATCATAGGTTTCTCATTAACAATATATCTCTTTATATCTTTTCCAATACACACAAACATTATCTTGTTGATCATTTGTTTTCTTTCGAATTATGAAGTTAGAAGTAATCGATCTAAACATGAGAATAAATTTTGGAGAAATCAATCTCATATGCATTTAAGTTCAACATTATGCATTTTTATGTTCAATCGTATACAGTTTTCTGTATAACAATATGTTTGTAGTTTCTGGAGAAATAAATCTCATGCATTTTTTGTTAACACGTATGCAGTTTTATGTTCAAACATATGCAATTTTGTGTGCAAATTTATGCAATTTTCTGTTTTAAAACATGCATGATTTTTTTTGTATTACATAAAAATCAAATTACTAATCTACCCGTACTGTAGCGAAATCAGCGCCAATTGGCTTAAAAATTCGGAAAAATCTCCACCATAAGATTTATGAAATGAGTGGATGAGATTGAATACTACATACTACCTCAGGCTCGGGTACTATTTGATCTTTCCTCTATATATATATATATGGAGAGTTAACGTGAGAAAAATAAAATTTTTATTTCTCATGTGATTCGAACCCGGTGAAAAATATCGAATTTTTTGATTCAGTAACTTTCCCTGCGAATGCATCAACTTTCATAGCGAATTCATTTTGTTCATAGCTAAATTTTGTGGTTCTTAGTTCTCACGTTAAAAATAGTTCTTATTTGAACATAACTCTCTCTCTCTCTCTATCTATCTATATATATATATATATATATATTGGGTTCCTGTAATACTTGGTCCTCAGATAGTATGTAGTACTCAATCTAGACCACATATTTTGAACATATGGGTGCACCACAAGCTGACATGTAACATCTTTTTTTCCCTTTTTCGCAAGGGGTAAAATGAGAAGAAAACAAATCAACATTCTTCTTCTTCTCATTCTCTTTGGCGGCAACGGACGGCGACAACGGCAGCACCGACAGATAGCAGCAACAACATACACGAACAACAACAATCAACAGATTTTGAAAGAAAAACAAAATTGAGAACAAAATTGATGAATTTTGAGAAAACATAGATGATGAATTTGATAAAGGATTGAATAATCGAGAGAATTGATGGCTATAACGGTGCTTCACGATGAAATTCATTGGTAATCAGGAAAAGAGACAACATAAATTGACGGAGAATGATGGATGAGAGATTTGCTATAGTAAATCATAAAACTTTATTTAATAAAACATAAAATTATATTTAACAAAACACATTCATGCATTTAATAAAACATGTTCATACATTTAACAAAACGTAAAAATGCATTGTTCGTCAATGGGCGTCAATGGGCATGCTCTGGGGCGACATGCGAGTACGATCACGCGTTGGGCACGCGCTTCCAACCTACATGCATCATTGTTTTCAACTGCATGTATTTTTTGTGTTCATTGTAAATGCATAAGTCAGTACAACTAAATGCATGATTTTTTTCAAATCACATGACAAATTAAAGTATTAATCTACCTTTCTGTAGCGAAATCAACGAAATTAAACTTAAAATATCTGAAAAAATCTCCATCATAAGATCTATGAGATGAGTGGATGAGATTGAGTACTACATACTATCTCATACTTGAATACTATTTTATCAATCCTCTCTCTCTCTCTCTATATATATATATAGGGAAGGGTTAACGTGAGAACTATTTTTATGAGAACATGAACCATGATAAGACGTTGAAGATGATGACAAGATGGTATAAAGTTATGCATAACAAAACATTCTAAAATTGTTGTCCAACAAAATAATTTTAGAAAGTTTTCGTTATGCACAACTTTATACCATCTGTGCATCATCTTCAACGCCTATGCATGGTTCTTAGTTCACGTTAAAATTGGTTCTTATTTGAACCCACATATATATATATATATATATATATATCACTTTCAACTATTAGATCGCAAGATCTACGGTGATGCATTATTTTTTGGATGAGTGCATTATGCACCACCCGGGTTCGAATCATATGAGGAACGAAAATTCAATTTTTTTTTGTTTGTACAATAATTTTCATTGAGAATGAATTGTTCTCACATTTGTTAGATAACAAAAAAAAATTATAATAACTCACACATATAATATATATATATATATATATATGAATTGATTCATGTATATATAAAAATCCTTAACATATATAAATAAGAATAAATCATGTCCATTAGATTTAGAATGTAATGGTTATTTTTAAGTGTGTATTTGAATTAGTTATATGCATATTTTTTTTTTGGATAATTTATAATTTTGTGCGTCACGGTGGACTTGAACCCGAGACCTTTGGCCTCGGGCATTAACCACTCTACCACTAGGCCAACACACACACACTAGTTATATGCATATTTCTGTATATAATTGTGCGTTAACGTCATAATTTGTGTATTAAATCTGAAGTGCCCATATCGATTTATAAATGATTGATATTTATTCTCATGTTTATATTATAAGAAGTGTCCATACGATTACTACTCTCTATTATAAAAACTTATTCTACATGTCAATAAAAAATAAATCTAGACATTGATATTTAATTGTCTGATCTACATGCATCGTTAAAAATAAATTTCTTTTTTAAAGATGATTAATATATTAAAACAAAGAAAATAGTTTGTATTAGAAGCTGCTACTTTTAGATATATTATATTCTCTCTGTCCCATTTAAAATATCTCATTTTTTTTTTTGGGTTGTCTCATTACAAATGTCTCATTTCATTTTAGGAAATAATTATTCCTTCAAAAAGTGTAGACCCTACCCACTTTTTAATACTTTAACTACTTTATAAATATCTTCTAAATACTCATATCCAAAAGAAATGAAATATTTTAAGCGGGACGGAGAATATGATATCGTCAAAGTACATCTTTTGATATCCACCGATGGTGGCCGGCTATGAGAAAGTGCAGTCATCGAAGCAGGTGTCTACGTTTGATTGGCTTGGTGTGTCTTATTGATTGCCCAACTTAATATAGCTGCTGTGAATCTAGTAATCATTTTATGTGGCATTAAAATGATGGTTGGCCAATGAGAGAGGAAGACTTTAATTACTATAATATATATATAGAGTGACGACAATGGGTCTACGTTGGTTCATGCACCTTAAATCATAACGACTCCTAAAATCGTTACGAGCCTATGCCCGTGGCCCCCCTGTGATCTAATGGAGAAGAAATGCCCCCACAAATGACTGTTTGATCGTGATATTTTTTTATTTGTATTATATTTATGTACATCTTCGTTCTTTTGTATATTTTGTTAATTTTTTATATATGTTTCCTACATTGAATGTTTAAGTGATGTTTTATTGATAATTTAAAATATCTAGCATAAATATAATCGACAAATCAATCCATCACTATTATGTTTTTTTTTCAAAAATTAGCAGAGCAATCACATTCAGCATTTACATATGATATTTGAATTTAATGTCCATTTTCCAACCTGATTAAAAAAGAAATTGGAGGAGCTTATGTCCAAGTCTCATACTGTTTCTGTATCTTATTGCAAATCGTGTGAATCATAAGAGAATATTATTATACACTCAATATACTAATTTTCCATGTGAATAATAAGACAATATATGTTCCTATCTTTAACGAAATTCCTATCTTTTCTAAAAAAAAGACAATATATATTAAGTACTGTTTCTGTGCCATATTGCAAATTGTAATATGTGGGATATCTGGCAGTATATATAGAGGTGTTTAATTTTTTTCAATTAATACAAAAATTTTAAAAGTCGTGTCACGATGCTTTTGCTTACATTACATTCTCTAGACTCTAAACATTAACCATTCTACAATCCGAGACTTACTTTTTTTTTGATTCTAAACATTAACCATTCTACTAGTAGATCAATATACGTACGAGAAAGTGCTTAATTTACTGTTTACGATTGGTTGTTAGCGTTGGAAGTCCTGAGATGCTTCTGAGAAAAGTTTGGTAATTATTATTCTTTGTATTTAATTTATGTGCGAAGAAAAATTCACAACCATTATTTGTGATGCATTTTTAATAGACACTAGTTCCTAACAGAGTTTTATATAAAGATAAATACCAAGACGAGAAGTGAATATAAAATTAGACAGTATAACTTACATAGTTAGAGCGATGGATATGGTATAAATAACAATTGAAAATATTATTCTTATGAGGATGGCATACTGATCAACAACAGAAGTGACGGTGTTGGGAGCCAAAAGCCACAGGTTTAATTTCACCGACGCCTTATATGTAGGGCTGTAAATGAGCCAAACTATTCGTGAGCTATTCGGTGCTCGGCTCGATAAAAGTTCGTTCGAGTTTATTTAATGAAGCTCGTTAGCTAAACAAATCAAGCTTGAACATGATAGTATTCGGCTCGTTAGCTCGTGAACAAGTTCGTTAACAGATTTAGCTTAAAAATATAAAATTATTAACTAGATACAATTATTTTCTTTCTATAATTAGTAATTATTATATTAAATCTCTTAACTACTTTTATTTGTTATAAGAAATCAATAAATATATTGTGTTATTGTGGATAAAATAATTTATTTTGAAATAAAATAATTAATATTCTAAACATATATCTAAATTTGGAAAGTTTATTTTGGTTCGACTAAAGCTCGAATAAGCTCGTGAACTCGAAATATTCGATAAATAAAATTGTTACTCAGCTCGATAATAAACAAATCAAGCTTGAGCACGGTGATGTTCGACTCGGCTCGGTTCGATTACACCCCTACTTATATATGTCGACCACGTTGCATAGAGTTTTAGCGTGAGTTACAGTTAAAAATCCCCTTCTCGTCCAAAATTAAAATAAATGAAAAATGGCTATCTTTCTTAATTCTAATCATGTTTATATGTCCTTTCACAGCATGTAAAGGTTATACTCTCACACAGTATTGCAAAAATAAGTAAGTAAATAATAAAAAAAGCTAGGAAGTGTAAATTAAATTGAATAATAAGAGTATTTAATTAGAAAATTAAGCGACGCCACTTTACAAAAGCGCTGGTTATGATGATCATGTCTGGAAAGGGGTATGTTCCACCTGTCTACCTATAGCCATTTCACAATCATTATAATATTTTAAATATATTCCCAAACAAATTGTTTTCTAACACAACAAAACAATCACAGTTTGGGATGGGTGTAATTAAATGTTTTATGCGAGCTCAAAGGTTTTACGTAATTTCAGAATTGTTTCAAACAAAAGATTATATATAAATATAATGTTCTCTTTCCATTTATCACCACCCACCGTGTCTCTTAAAATTTGAAGAGAAGCTGACTTCATTGATTGCTTTCTTTCTCTTCCTTCGAAAATCTTCATAGTCTATCCCTCCATTAAAAATTTGTATTGTTTTTGTTGGACTAAGTTATAATAAATATAAAATGAGTTGAGATAATAAATGAATATATCAATGGATAGTGTGAGTAAAAATATGGGTCATATATTATTTTTTTGTAAATTAATAGTAGATTGAGGGTAGTTGATGTTTTCAAAAATAAAAAATATAAGTTTATGATGGACATGCCCAAAAGAAATCAAATGCAAGCTTATAATGGATGAATAAAGTATTATTTTAAAAAAAAATCAAATGATGTATTTAAATGCCAGAAGGGAACTCCGTATTGATTGTTTATTTTGGTGGCTGTTTACTAATTCTATGTAGGCAGAAATGTTCATCGTCTCAACTGTAATATATAGGCATGTTAACTAAAATGTTGGATGCAGACTCGTCGATAGGCGAATTTTACTCGTATCAATCAGAAATCACTCATATTCCATTAAATTTTAAAGTAGTGGTTCTGATTTTGGTTACAAATCCAATTAGACCCAGAGCAGTTCAGATCCAACACGATTGTTTTTCGGGTTCAACTCAACCCAACCCTCTTCTCTTTTTAGTGTACAAAGAGCTTGTTTAATGTGTCTTGAATAATTTACGTTCTGTGATTTTTTTTATTAAGTTATAAAAAATCGTATAAATTGATAACTATTTTTTTCTAGAATAATATATGTTTGTGATTTTTTTTCATATGATATTAAGTTATATATTATTTCTCATAGTTTGATGGTTCGGGTCCGATCCGGATTGAATATCTAATGGGTCGATTCCAGAATTAGAATTTATACTTATTTATTGGTTTGATCGGTAAAACCCGTGCATTGACAAATCTAACCGGATGTGACATGTCTGGACTAAATTGAGTGTCAACAATTCATATATTAATAATAATTCATGTAACACCTGCCGTATATTAATTAATGTTTATAAGACAATTTTCGCGCATATATAACATCACCTCCTAATGACAATCTCTATAGATCAAGTTGAAATTATGATGATTATTATTTTGCAGAAATCCCTGTCTGGGTTTTTAGGGCTTTCCAAGGGTAGATTAATAAAATATATAATTAACGCTAACTCTATCATACTGATTATATACAGAAAAAAGATAAGATTTTGTTGCATCAATTAAAGCAGAGATATTCTTTTCTTTAGTAGTTGCTAATCAAATAAGTTGAAACAAGATTTACTAAAAAGACTAAATTCAAACAAATAAGCGTTTGTTTAATTTACACACCTAACCTCGAGTTCTTATCAATAATGGAAATTAGTATGTCATACCCCATTTATTGGAAATTATAGGCCCATGCCCTTGAGAGCAAGCCTGTCATGCATTTGTGTTATTGGTTGCACAACAGGCAAAGGAGGTCTTGTCGAATTTGAGAGCCCAAGCTGTAAATTCCCGACATTGCCACGTGGATATACAATCGTGTTTGTGTTTGCAATTTTAGATATTCTTTCCTTTGGATAAGGTCCTCTTTCCATTCGAATGCTTACCTCCAAATCTGTATTAGGTGGGAAAACAATTATTTCTCGTTTCATCTCAACTTTTCTCCATCAGAAAACGAAAATAAAATAAAATAAAATCATTGTGATTAATATAAGTGTATATGTTATCCTCTGGATGGATGGAAGGAACTAGATGGTGTAATCCTTTTCGAAAGATAAGTTGTTTCAAAGTTTTTGACGGCGGTGCAACGGACGTCCCGGTCAACAGTAGAGAAAAAAAGATGAATAATAGTGCGCTGTCTTCATCATATGCGAGATTTTTTTTATTTTTTTTATTTGCGCCATCAATAGAAGTATATAGCTATTGATAAATTTATATAATAAATTTGTAGTTTACAATATTCTCTTACGATTATTATCAATATAGAATATATTTGCTGAAGTCGAAAAGTTTGGGAAATAGCAGTACTTTTCTTATTGAAATAGATAATTAGTTTTCATGAAGTTTAGAATAACTCTTAATTAACTCTACCTACATACAAACTTAATTATACTCCCTTCGTTAGTCGAAAAGTTTGGGAAGTAGCAGTTCTTTCCTTATTGAAATAGGTAATTAGTTTCCATGAGTTCAGATAACTCTTAACTCTACCCAAATACAAAATTATACTCCCTTCATTTCCCAATTAGATTTTTTAACTTTTTGAATCCGTTTCTTAATATAAAATACTCCATTCTACAAAAGTTAAATATCTCTTATTATATTAAAATTCTACTTTTCAGCCCCTGCCCTCATTGAAAATCTAATATTTTCTCTCTCTTCCCTTCCTAATTGTCGTTAAGTTTTTCTCTTTACTCTAATTTTACAACAAATAAATGAATATATTATATTTGATGTTTATTAATATATTTTTTAATTTTAATATAAAAAACTAAAAAATCTTATATTGAGAAAGGGAGTGAGTGAAAAAGATTAGATTAAGCAAACAACAGATATTATTTTATAAATGGCCAAAATATCTCCCTGTCTATTGAAAAATAGGGGAGAGAAAAAATCTCAAACTTATCTCCACTATATATAAAAATCATAATAAAATTTGTATCTGATAGGGTCCAACACGTAAGTTGAATTGGTTTGGGCCGTTATTTGTTAATCAAGAAGGCATTCTAACATGTTTTATTTATTACTAATTAATATTCACAAAAGACAAGATATCTTGTCACTTCTGTGATTTTTTTTTACTTCTTTTTCTTTTTCTTTTTCTTTAATCTTTTCAGACGTATGTTAATACAAATACAATGAACGAGAAGCAACATAAGCAGCCACTAGTGACTAAAATTTGCCTATGAGCCTATATTTTGACATTTCGTTCGATTACTCTACCGCGAAATGAGTACATCTACTGTACCCAAGATTTTTAAGTATTGGAATATGATTATTTGGTAGATTTATTTACTATAATAATTAATTAGCGGTCATTCTTGTCTTAATATAAAATTAGTCATTTTCGTCTGTTATTGATGATTAAACCTTATTAATTCAATCAATTGATTTGATTAATTAAGCTTATTCGGAGATGGCTATATATATATGCCGACCTACTATAGTTTGTTGTTTTGTTAATTAATACCTAAACCGTATATGATCGATCTTAATTTCGTAAGGGAATTAAATACGCAAGAACATCAAAGATTTATGTGGTTCGATCTATGAATAAGATCTACGTCCACGGGGAGAGAGAGAGTATTCGTGTATTGATAATATGAGGAATGATTACAAGAAGTGTAGATGATCCTTTTCCGTTTAATCAAGCCTCTATTTATACACAATTATCATGACCTAGATCTCGAATCCGAGATCTATTCTAAGATAGGATTTGAATCCTATCTCTTCTCTAATTAAGATTATCTTAGATATGACCGAATCTTCTGCGTTCCCACTGGTTTAAGAGCCTTCTTGGGCCGGACTCGTTTGGGCCGAGCTTCATGTCAGGCTTATTTATATTGGACCGATGCTTGGCCCGAGTTGGGCAGATCCTATCATATCCCCCCCCCAAAAAAAAAAAGACGTGAAGCGAGGTCGTGATGGGTTTGGGGGTTTGTAATTCACCGGGGATGCGTCTATGATGAAGTGGAGCGCGATCGATCTAGTAGTTATCCTTCTATCTTGACTTCGTATGTCGCCGGCTTCACCTGATGAGGCGTTGTGCCGAGGTCTTTGGTTTGGCTTCACCTGACGAGGCGTTTTGCCGAGGTCTTCGGGTTGGCTTCTCTTGACGAGGCGTTTTGCCGAGGTCTTCTGACTGGCTTCGCTTGACGAGGCATTTTACCCAGGTCTTCCGACTGGCTTCGCCTGACGAGGTGTTATGCCGAGCTCTTCTGACTGGCTTCACCTGATGAGGCGTTATGCCGAGCTCTTCTGATTGGCTCCACCTGACGAGGTGTTATGCCGAGCTCTTCTGACTGGCTTCACCCGACGAGGCGTTATGCCGAGGCCGTACGCGGGATGCTTTATTAGCATTTAATGCGCATTTAATGTGCAGCGGTTGGATTCCCGATAAAGTATATATTGGGGGAATAACTTCCATGATACGCCTTTTCGCCTATCACTTTTGCACATTTCTAAATTCAAATCTTGTAAACTTTTGTCGCTGAAAAGCTCAATTGTCGCCATTGTCGCTTCTTGAGGTCCAACGCCATCTTCCTCGATTTTAAACCAAGAAGTTATGGCTTCTCTTCTACTTCTTCCTCCGATGAATCCCACGGCCCCGGCGCCGATTGTGTCGATGTCCCCACCGGATTCTCCGTGGATTTAGAAGTTTCTCTCGATTCCTCTCATCCTATCATACGTAGATTAGGTTTTCCGATTTGTTTGATTGTGGTAAAGTTTCGTCGTTTCCTTCTCTTCTAACAACTCCTGCAATATTAGAGCTTGCCTCTAAATTTTTTCTCCCGAAATCTTTTGAGTTGATTGCCCCGCTTGCCCGGAGGATAGGGATAGCTCTCCTCCGGACGGATTTGTAACGGTATACGAGGACAGCCTCAAGTGCGGTCTTCGTCTCCCTTATCCGTCTTTTTTGTTGAGTTGCAACAGTTGTTCGCCATCCCATTTGCCCAATTAACACCGAACTCATTTCGGCACTGACGGGCCTCGATATATGCAAGATAGCATAAGCGCCCTTTGAGTCTGGGCTTATCCTCGATTTTTTTCGCCTTAAATTTAGTGCGGGTGGTATTATTTAACAACCCGCATAAATTTAAAATAAAGACGAAGTCGAAGATACCAAACTGGCAGAAGAAGTACTTCTTTTGCCGGTTTCGCGGCTCTTATGAGTTCGCTTGGAAGCGTGAGAAGTTGGCTGACGTGGCTGTTGGGGATTGCTTCGGTGATGTGGAGGCGTATTTGGACAGGGTAGGCCTTGTCGACGAAGTTTTCACCGAGGCCGAGCTAGCTGCGGCGGGGCTGAGCCCTTATGACCCTGCTGCTGCAGTGGAGCTGGCGAGGGGTGAGGCCATGCACTTCGCTTTAGTTGTTTGAATATCTATGTTCTGCTTTGTATTGACTTGAAGTTTGTCTATCTTTGTAGTGGAATTTGTTTCTTCAAGAAAGAGAAAGGGGTCGGAGTCTGATGCCGAGCAGTCCAAAAAGGCGGCGAAAACACAGTCCGAGGTCTCTTTGGAGAGGGCCGAAAAGATGGCGACGTCGCCTCAGCCGAAGCATTCTGAAGAGGCGATGAGGTCGCCTCCGCGCATCTCCCGCTCCGGGAAGGAGAAGCGTCATTCTTCCACTGATGACGACGATTGTACGATCCTCGGCGCCCAGGTCGCGCGTCCGTCTTTTCCCCAGGTAAAGCATCGTGTTGCACCCTTACTGAACCGTATCGAGGCTTTGCTTGACGTTGCTAACTTTATACCGTGGGACCGAGGACGTGAAGGTCCACCGACGGCGCGCCCGCATTGGTGGTGGGGCATTTGAACAACGCCGTTGCTCATTTCAAGCATTTGGCTCACTATGCCCAAGAGCTGGAGGAGGAAGACTCTCCTTGTTGCGGAGGTAGCCGAGGCTGAGGAGAAGGCTCGGGATGCGGCAGAGGGAGGCCACGCCTTGGCTGTGGTGAAGAGGTGAGGACGGGGTTCGAGGCGGCAAAGGCGAGGCGGCCGAGATCGCTTTGAAGGCCGGCGGCATCGGCCGAGGTGGTGAAGGCCGGCGAGGGCCAAGTGGAGGCGGTCAGCATAGGAGGCGAGGCGCCGCCTCACAAGGGGAGCTTCTTCGCGCCTACACCGAGAGGCTATTTATGTCCCGGAATTTTTCCGGGCTAGCTGGCAAGATGGCCGAGGTGCTCAATAAAAAGGCGGTGTCTGATGCTCTGGACGACGTCGCCGATGATTACCCTGACTTAGATAAATCAAAGTATGGGTACGAGGTGATGGAGACTGACGCTCTGGTGCGGTCCTACGTAGTCTCCTCGTTGGCGGTTTGAAGAGCTTGCCGCCCTCGAGCTTGGCCTCGCCTCCGACCGCTAATCGCTAAGTCGGTCCGTGCTCGCCGATGGACCGAGACCCCCTCTCTGAAGCTATGATGGCTGAACTGACTAAGGAGCCGGAGGCATTGGAGTCTGCCGAGGCTGTCAAAGTTTAAAAGGAGGCCGAGTCTGCGGCTGCTGGAAATTCGGTGCCGGAGATCGCCGAGGCCGAGGAGCAGACTGCCGAGGACGAGGCGACCGAGAAGGACGCCGAAGAGGTGCAGACCGAAGCTGCGGGCGGGGTCAGTTGATCCCCTTGTATTTTTTTTTTATGTACTCAAGGACGATCTCATGCCCTAGAGGCCTTAATAAAACTTTCCAGTTTGTCACGCCCCGGTTTCTAGAAATGACGAAAGCTCGTAAATCGAGGCACGAAGAATAAAAATAAGGAGAAATATGAAGAATAAAGTTGACTCGAATGATCGAGGTAATAAACCCTTAGAATTTGAGTATAGCTTCCTAAGTGAAAATGGAAGACAACGAATGATGTAATCCAATCAACAAACATTTATCCTCAGGATCACAAGTTTAGTTTTGTGCTTCTGATAGCCAGTACACATCAAAATACCAACATCAATGATTTAGAGTCTAAGCTCAATCAAAAGATATAATTCAAGTCATAGACAAGAAGGAAAATAAAATTTGAGTTAATTCATCGGAAGTCTAAATACTGAATAATCCACAAAGTACGGAGTGAACTCAAATCTCACTCTTGCCCACAAGACCCATTGATCATCCCGAAAACATTTAAAAAATTTGGGCTAAGTACTAATATACTCTGGGCATGCATTTTCATAAACATTTCATAAATCCAGAAAAGCAGCTTTATCCAATCATGATAACATAACTTAGAAGGTTTTAAAAGAGAAACCACTTCTAAGCACGCAAAAATATTTCATTCATTTGGACCCATTGTCACGACTCTTACATTACTCGCTTTGATCCCGGCCTCTAGCCACCGTCGGATCACATGCTCCCATTATTGTCATCGGGACGAACCCTGACAATTCATGACGCATGCCGAACGTATCCGATAAGCACCATAATAATACGACGTACTTTGAACACATCCAGACAAGCACCTTATAAAGCTCTCATGATTATGTTAGTGTCGATGGAGATCAACCCACCAAAACAACTAATAAAGTACACAATTCTCGATTAATGTATAAGATTAAAGAGAATCTCGATCGATACATTTACGAGCCTTAAAGTAGTAGAGCGCACAAAAACATTTTATTCGATAAACAGTTTGCATTTCATGAAATATCGAGCATATAACTCAAATATACTTTTGTAAGATAAGCCCACCTCGATAGGACAAAACCCGATTTAATCACTATAGTACGCGTCTCGGGAAAGCCGCTAATCCCCTTGATCGATAAAACCCAAGAAGCACTAATCTTAATAGGTCTCAAAAGCTAGTCTTATGTTCAAGTAAAGTAGGATACTAGCTTATGATTCGTTAAGTTCGAAGTTTTCAAAATATAATTAAATTTGAAAACTAATTTATATCGCCAAGGCACCAACAATACCCTTGCTCGACTTTTCGCTTAGAAACAACTTAATTTCATAATCTTCTTTTGTTAAATACTTTTACAAAAGTATAATGCAATTAAATTGCATACTAAAATATATATATATTAAGGACTCGCTTAATATAACACATAATATAATTTATCAAATTATGCACTTGTTTAACATAATTTAATTTATTTAATCATCATAACTTAATTAATTTCATTAAAAGAAATTAGTTACATTAATTAAGTAAGTCATAATCATAAATTAAAGATAATTTAAACTTGACTTAACATTAACTTAATCAATTAATTAATTAACTTAATAGTAATTAATTAATTAATTAATTAACTTACCATAATTAATTAATTTAAACTTATATTTAAGTTTGTTAATTATTTAGACTTAATATAATTTAATTAATTAAGTCTCAATGTTAAACCATATTTATTTAATTAATTTAAGTCCAAAGATTTAATTAATTAAAACAAGTCAAGTCATTAATTTAATTAAAACCCAATTATTAATTAAATGTAAGCCCAACTATTAATTAATTAATTGAAATCCAACTCATTTATTTAATTCACTGGAGCCCAATCCATAAATTTTCGGCCCAATTCTTTTAATTCTCGGCCCACTATTAAAACATAGTCCATCAGCATTTAATTAAAATGGATCCAGCCCAAAACATTAAATAAAAATAGAATCAGCCCAACACTTTTATGAAACTCAGCCCAACACTTTTATAAAACTCAGCCCAACTCATTTAAAATAATTTGGGCCCAAGCTTAAAATAAAAATAAGCCCATCAGCAATTAAAATAGAAACCCAGCCCATTTATTTAAAAAAAAGACAGCCCAATTCACTTTAATAAGCCCAGCCCAATTCACTACTCACAAAACCCTAAACCTATGTTCAGCAAAATTTTTCCGGCGTCGCCGTCGCCGGCGGCCAACTTTCCGGCGACACATTTTTATATTTTTTTTTGTTTGTTTTCCCTTCAACCCTCTCTTCTCCCTCTTCTCGTCTCTCTCTCGGACACACACACAACACACGCCACGCACGCACTCCACACTCTCACGCACGCCACGGAGACGCCCGCCGCCAGCCGGGCACGTCGCACGGTGGTCGCCTTCTCTCGCTCGCTCACGATCAACGACAACACACACACACGATACAAGAGCTACACAGACGCATCGCACGGCGGCGTCGTCGCGCACACTTGCTTGCCGCCGACAACGAAGTTCGCCGTGACACCACCATCACCGCGACCGCCTTCTTCTTCTTCTCTCGCACTTCAAACAAACACACACACGCACGCGGGCGCCTGCGACGGCGGCGCCACCGCCGCCACGCCGCTTCCTCGCAGCAGCCGCCGCCACCCTCTCTTCGTCGGACGCCGTGGCCGGAGCCACCACGCTGGCTGAGCCCATCTCCTCACTCACACACACACACCACATACATCACATATATACGTGATATACATATAAAATTTCATAGAAGATTTACAATCTACCTTGTGTGGATTGTTTCATTGAAGTTAAAAGAGTGAGGATTTTCCAAAATGGGGGCTAGGGTTCAAGAATGAGGAGGATATGAGTTTATATAGTTAGGGTTTTGATTGTCCATGGGCTTTCATTTTGGTCTTGTTAAACCAAAGCCCATTACATTGGACGGGTAGGCCTTGTCGGAAGTTTTCACGAGGCCGAGCTAGCTGCGGTGGTGAGCCCTTATGACCCTCAGCTGCGGTGGGTGGCGGTGAGGCCACACTTCGCTTTAGTTGTTTGAATATCTATGTTACGCTTTGTATTGACTTGAAGTTTGTCTATCTTTGTAGTGGAATTTGTTTCTTGAAAAGAGAAAGGGGTCGATCGTCGATGAAAGCGGTCCAAAAGCGGCGGCAACACGGTCGAGGTCTCTTTGGAGAGGGCGAAAAGATGGCGGCGTCGCCTCGGCCAAGCATTACGAAGGCGATGAGGTCGCCTCCGCATCTCCGCTCCGGGAAGGAGCGTCATTCTTCCACCGATGGCGGCGATTATGCGATCCTCGGCGCCCGGTCGCGCGTCCGTCTTTTCCCGGTAAAGCATCGTGTTGCACCCTGCGGAACCGTATTGAGGCTTTGCTTGCGTTGCTAACTTTTATCTGAGGGACCGAGGGCGTGAAGGTCGGTGGCGGCGTCCGCATTGGTGGTGGGGCATTTGAACAACGTCGTTGCTCATTTCGAGCATTTGGCTCACTATGCCCAAGAGCTGGAGGAGGAAGACTCTCTTGTTGCGGAGGTAGCGAGGTGAGGAGAGGCTCGGGATGCGGCGAGAGAGGAGGCCACGGCCTGGGCGTGGTGAAGAAGGTGAGGCGGGGTTGAGGCGGCAAAGGCGGGCGGCGGCGAGATCGCTTTGAGCGGCGGCATCGGTGGTGGTGAAGGCGAGGCGGGGCAGTGGGCGGTCAAGCATAGGGAGGCCGAGGCGGCCTCACAAGGGGCTTCTTTACTACAGAGAGGCTTGTTATGTCCCGAATTTTTGGGCTAGGCGGCAGATGGCCGAGGTGCTCAATAAAAGGCGGTGTCGATGCTGGGCGACGTCGCGATGATTACCGACTTAGATAAATCAAAGTATAGGTGCGAGGTGGTGGGGCGGCGCTGCAGTGCGGTCCTACGTAGGTCTCCTGTTGGCGGTTTGAAGAGCTTGCCGTCCTTGAGCTTGGCCTCGTCTCGACCACGCTAGCGCTAAGTCGGTCCGTGCACCTCGATGGACCGAGACCCCTCTCTGAAGCTATGATGGCTGAAGCCGACTAAGGAGCCGGGAGGCATTGGAGTCTGCCGGTGTCAAAGTTTAAAAGGAGGCCGAGTCTGCGGCTGCTGGAAAGTCGGTGCGGAGATCGCCGAGGCCGAGGGGCGGCTGCCGAGGGCGAGGCGACCGAGAAGGACGCAAGAAGAGTGCAGAACCAAGCTGGCGGGGTCGATTGATCCTTGTTTTTTTATGTACTCGAGACGATCTCATGCCTAGAGGCCTTAATAAAACTTTCGGTTTGTCACGCCCGGTTTCTAGAAATGACGAGCTCGTAAATCGAGGCACGAAGAATAAAAATAAGGAGAAATATGAAGAATAAAGTTGACTCGAATGATCGAGGTAATAAACCATAGAATTTGAGTATAGCTTCCTAAGTGAAAATGGAAGACAACGAATGATGTAATCGATCAACAAACATTTATCCTCGGGATCACAAGTTTAGTTTTGTGCTTCGATAGCAGTACACATCAAAATACCAACATCAATGATTTAGAGTCTAAGCTCAATCAAAGATATAATTCAAGTCATGACAAGAAGGAAAATAAAATTTGAGTTAATTCATGACGTGAAGTCTAAATACGGAATAATCCGTCAAATGCGGAGTGAACTCAAATCTCGGCTCTGCCCGTCGGCACCCATTGATCATCACGAAAACATTTAAAAATTTGGGCTAAGTACTAATATACTCGGTGGGCATGCATTTTCATAAACATTTCATAAATCCAGTAAAAGCAGTTTATCGATCATGATAACATAACTTAGAAGGTTTTAAAAGAGAAACCACTTCTAAGCATGCAAAAATATTTCATTCATTTGGACCCATTGTCACGACTCTTACATTACTCGCTTTGATCCGGGCCTCTAGCCACCGTCGGATCACATCTCCCATTATTGTCATCGGGGCGTAACTTGGGACAATTCATAGCGTGCCGGAGCGTATCGGACAAGCACCATAATAACATGGCGTGCTTGAACACGTCAGACAAGCACCTTATAAAGCCTCATGATTATGTTGGTGTCGGATGGAGATCAACCCACCAAAACAACTAACGGTGTACACAATTCTCGATTAATGTATAAGATTAAAGAGAATCTCGATCGATACATTCTGAGCCTTACAGCAGTAGGCGCAAAAACATTTTATTGGATAAACAGTTTGCATTTCATGAAATATCGAGCATATAACTCAAATATACTTTTGTAAGATAAGCCCTTTCGATAGGACAAAACGACGAATCACTATAGTATGCGTCTCGGGAAAGCAGCGCTAATCCCGATCGATAAAACCTACGAAGCACTAATCTTAATAGGTCTCGAAAAGCTAGTCTTATGTTCAAGTAAAGTAGGATACTAGCTTATGATTCGTTAAGCTTGAGTTTTCAAAATATAATTAAATTTGAAAACTAATTTATATCGACGAGGCACCAACAATACCACTTTCGACTTTTCGTTTAGAAACAACTTAATTTCATAATCTTCTTTTGTTAAATACTTTTACAAAAGTATAATGCAATTAAATTGCATACTAAAATATATATATATTAAGGACTCGCTTAATATAACACATAATATAATTTATCAAATTATGCACTTGTTTAACATAATTTAATTTATTTAATCATCATAACTTAATTAATTTCATTAAAAGAAATTAGTTACATTAATTAAGTAAGTCATAATCATAAATTAAAGATAATTTAAACTTGACTTAACATTAACTTAATCAATTAATTAATTAACTTAATAGTAATTAATTAATTAATTAATTAACTTACCATAATTAATTAATTTAAACTTATATTTAAGTTTAAGTTAATTATTTAGACTTAATATAATTTAATTAATTAAGTCTCAATGTTAAACCATATTTATTTAATTAATTTAAGTCCAAAGATTTAATTAATTAAAACAAGTCAAGTCATTAATTTAATTAAAACCCAATTATTAATTAAATGTAAGCCCAACTATTAATTAATTAATTGAAATCCAACTCATTTATTTAATTCATTTGGAGCCCAATCCATAAATTTTCGGTCCAATTCTTTAATTATCGCCCACTATTAAAACATAGTCCATTAGCATTTAATTAAAATGGATCCAACCCAAAACATTAAATAAAAATAGAATCATTAACACTTTTATGAAACTCATTAACACTTTTATAAAACTCAGCCAACTCATTTAAAATAATTTGGGCTGACTTAAAATAAAAATAAGCCCGTCAACAATTAAAATAGAAACCCACCCATTTATTTAAAAAAAAGACACTAATTCACTTTAATAAGCCCACCCAATTCACTACTCACAAAACCCTAAACCTATGTTCAACAAATTTTTCGGTATGCTTTTCCAAGTGCGCCATCGTCATGACCAACTTTCGGCGACACATTTTATATATATTTTTTGTTTGTTTTCCTTGACCTCTCTTCCCTAACTTCTCGTCTCTCTCGGACACACACACAACACCGCCGCACGCACGCACACACTCTTGCGCTCACGGAGGCGCCGCCGCTCGGGCAGACACGTCGCCGCCGGTGGTCGCCTTCTCTCGGCTCGCTCACGATCAACGCGCAACACACACGCACGTCGGTAGCTACGGACACACGCGGCGGCGTCGTCGCACACCAAGCTTCTTTGCCGACAACGAGTCTTCGCGGTGCGATCACCATCACCGCGACCTTCTTCTTCTCTCGGCACTTCAAACAAACACACACACGCACGCGGCGCCTGCGACGGCGCCACCGCCGCCACGTCGCATGCGCGTCGCCGCCACCCTCTTCTTGGCGGACGGTGGCGGACCTGCACGCCTTGTGACCCCATCTCCTCACTCACGCACACACACACCACATACATCACATATATCGTATATACATATAAAATTTCATAGAAGATTTACAATCTACCTTTGTGTGGATTTGTCTTGTTGAAGTTGCGAGTGAGGATTTTAGAAAATGGGGCTAGGGTTCGAGAATGAGGAGGAGGAGTTTATATAGTTAGGGTTTGATTGTCCATGGGCTTTCATTTGGGTCTTGTTAAACCAAAGCCCATTACATAAATATATTATTAAATGCAGACTCAAGTTCGATCTTAGAGATTATAAATTAATTAAACCTTGACATATATTACTTATCTGATGATTTATAAATATATGTATAAATCATATTCAATTATTATATTATATATAATAATTCTAGTAATCGCTTTAATGAAATAAATTTTTTTTCGTTGGAATTAAATAAAAATTTCTTTCATTGAGCACAATCATTTAAGTTCTAAGTTGAAAGTCGTTCTAATCCTATTGAGAAAGGCGGGATATGACCTGATTGTTGAAGTGTGCCTTTTCTCTTTCTTGTCTTGATCTGTTTCTAGAAAACTCGATTTGTCTCCTCTGATGGATAAAGTTAAGATTTTGAGACGAGCTCTCGAAGTTAAGGAGGTCGAAGTCCTTCATTTAGAGGGCAAGCTCGATCACGTGCGGGAGGATGCCGAAGTCAAACATAGGGGCGTCCCAGAGAAGTTGGACGAGCTTGAGGCTCGGCTTTTGGAATTTGAGGAAGTTTGAGATCGCTAAGGAGAAGGCTAAATCGGTGGTGAGGAGCATTAAGTATGAGGAGGCCATTCGCGAAGTGGTGGGATGACCATCTCCAGGCGAAGCTAAAGTTGTTGAGACCATTGCTCGTTGTGCAAGAATGCAGGCGTGAATATGGTCGAACTCACGGCAATTTTAGGAGCGGTTTGTCGGCGAAAGGATAGGAGGTCTATACAAGACCGTCGTGGCTCGCCAACCACAACGAGGGCTGCTTGGACCCGGTGGCAATGCTTCTTCCCATTGCCGAGGGCTTGCCGTGCGCTGGGACTTCGCCATTGCTCGGGCCTTTTTACGGGTGGCGAGCTCGAGAGGCATTTCATGATCGAGAGGCGTAGACCTTCAAGGGGCCGAGATCGGGCGTCATCGAGTGGCCGAGGTCGTCTTGCGGGACCTAGAGGTCGGGCTGGCAGGGCTCTCAGCGTAGATCGAGGATAAGGTAGAGGTAGGATTAGTATAGACGCTCTGTTAAATCCCGATTTTTCTAGGGATCGGCTCAGCTTCTCCCGCCCTCCAGGGCCCTCTTCGTCTTTGTAATGTATTAATTGTATACTTCGAAATAAGAATTATTTTTCTTTGCTTCGTGTTGACTCTTTAAGAACACTGTCTTTTTATTACCGTAACCAATAAGAAGGTAGATCGTCGGTCGTCCCGTTTTCACGAAGGTATTCATCCTCGGAATAAGCGAAGGTGGTTAGATCTTCGTCGAAGGTAATCCGTCCTCGAAATAACGAAGGTAGTTCGTCTTCGTGCAGGTAGTCATCTCGAAATAAACAAAGGTAGTTAGTCTTCGTGAAGGTAGTCATCCTCGAAATAAGCGAAGGTATTTCATCCTAAATGCGAAGGTATTCATCCTCGAAATAAACAAGGTATTTCATCCTAAATGCGAAGGTATTCATCCTCGAAATAAGCGAAGGTATTTAGTCTCGTCGAAGGTATTCATCCTCGAAATAAGCGAAGGTATTTCGTCCTCGTCTGAAGGTAAGGTTCTGTTTTGTGAAGTATTGCTCGGGGTGATCCTCTTCCCAAGTGAGCGGAGGTATAGGTTCCTTTTGGCAAGTTTTATCGCTCGGGATGGTCCTCTTTCCGAAATAAGCGGAGTATTGGTTCCTTATTTGGCAAGTTTTATCATTAGGGGTGGTCCCTCACGCGTTAGTTAGTCCTCGTATTAAGCGAAGGTAGTCATCTCCGTCGAGGGTATAGTTAGTCCTGGAAGAGGTATAGTATAATGGAGAAGAGATAGTATGCATAAGTGACAAATAAAACATGCGAAAGCAGATTTTATTGATAGAGACCGACGTAATAACAAAACAAGACTCAAAGATGCAATGAATAGACTCGATGACACGACCGAACAGACTCGACCTTTGACACTTATGCAAAATATTTATTCGGATGAATGATGTGCCACGTCTTGGTATTCTTTGCCGGATATATGAAAGCGAGCTTGTATGACCCTTTCAGGGACTTGATGACTGATGCGGTCCTTCACATGTGGCTTCCGGTTTATCGAGCTTTGCGGCTTTCTTGATTTCATTATTTGAAACACGAGTCGCTTATTTGTAATTGTCGGGACTTGACACGATGGTTGTAATCTGAGCTACTTGTTGCTTATCGAGCTTCCTTGATGTAGGTGAGGTCTCTTTCTTGGCAGATCTAGATCAGTTCGTAGATTTTCCTCGTTTGCTTCGGTAGAAGTGAATGGTGCGGGGCTCGGCATACCGATCTCTGCGAGGATCCTTGCCGGTTCCGTACGCCAAACTATAGGGTGTTTCTCCGTTCGATGTTCGAGGTGTAGTTCGATACGACCATAGGACTTGCGGTAAATTTTCCACCCAATTCCCCTTTACTCGATCGAGGCGAGTCTTGAGTCCTTTCACGATTGTCCTGTTGGTGACTTGGTTTGACCATTTGCTTGAGGATGAGCCATCGAGGTGATTTTTCTTTGGATCCGAAGCTCTTGGCACCATTCTTTGAGCGCTTTATCCGTGAATTGTGTCCCGTTATCGAAACAAGGACATGAGGGATGCGAACCGACACACGATGTTCTTCTAAGCGAAGTTGAGGCGTTTTGCTTGTGATTTTCACGAGGTTCGGCTTCCACCCGTGAAGTAGTCGATCGTGACAATCAAAATTGAAGCGCCACGGAGCTTTGCGAAAGGACCTCGATGTCGATCCTTATTGCATAAATGGCGAGGGCTTTGCATCTTTGGCGGTCGGTTTGAGGTAGCCTCGACGCGTTTCCATGGATTTAGCTTAGGACATTTCTTCACGAGATCGATTGAGTCACGGAACATCGTCGGCCGATAGTATCCCATCGCATGACTTTCTTCGATAGGGGCGGGGTCGATGTGACTTCCACAATCCTTCATGTACTTCTCGTGATACGTAGTCATTTCGGTTCGGACCCGGGCACCTTAGGAGGGATGGAGGTATGATTTTCTATAGAGAATTCTACGCTCGGCGTATATCGCAGAGATTTGCTCAAGATCTTCCTAGCCTCGAGCTTGTCGTGGGGTAGCTCGCCCTTTTCCAGGTATGCTTGAATGGGAGTCATCCAATTGGGTTCGTCGTCACATACTATGGTAACCTCGGCTCCAGTGTCCTCATCGCTTATGCTTCTGTTTCGGACTTCTTCTACTGGCGAGTTCGTCGACGACGAGGCTAGTTTGCTTAAGACGTCAGCTCGGCTATTTTACTCCCTTGGAATGCGAACTAACTGGAAGTGTGAGAAAGCTTGTTGTAAGCTTTTTGCTTTTTCAAGGTATTTCTTCATCCTGTTACCTTTTGCCTCGTACTTTCCTAACATGTGACTCACTATGACTTGAGAGTCATTGTGGACTTCTGCACTCGTGCACGAAGGCTTTGAGCTAGGCGAAGTCCCGCAATTAAGGCTTCGTATTCCACTTCGTTGTTCGTATTTTGAGCGTGAACCGAAGTGCATAGGTGATCTCTTGGCCATCGGTCCCAAAGTAGGATACCGCTACATGTTTTACGAAGCCCGTCAGCGTAGACTTGCCGGCAATTCTCACGGGTTTTATCTATTGGTTCGGCGGCATTATCGTCACGGACTCGGTGGGCTTCGGTTTTTCGTGAGTTAGCCTCGACAAGGAAGTCTGCTAAGGCGACCCTTGATGGCAGCGGGTGCAAAAGATATGTCGTGATCGCCCGATTCAATTGTCCACTTCGCGATTCTCCACAGGGCCTCGGCTTCGTCAATACTTGCGAAGTGGGTGATCGGTGAGGACTTGTATGGGATGTGCATGGAAGTATGGCGTAATCTTCTTGCATCATTTATTAATGCCGGTATGAGCTTCTCCAAAGGTTGGTACCTTGTTTCGGTCCTTTCAATGCTCGGTGATGAAATATCTGAAGGAAGGCGTCCTTCCTCTCGTACCAAAGCGCACTTATGGTTTCGTCGAAGCGGCGGTATAAGGAAAGGACCTCTCCTTCTTCGGGCGGATAGAGTAGGGAGTTTGTGAGGTAGTTTTGAGATCTTGACGGACTTGTGTATGTCATTCGGAGAACTCAGGAGCCTTTTGAGTATTTTGAAGAAGGGGCTGCTTATCCATGACTTTCGAGAAAGAAACGGTGAGCGTCAATGAAACTGTCGACTTGTGTGCGTCGTGGATTGTCTTTGGCATCTTCATCTCCACAATGGTTCGAACCTTGGGCGGATTGGCTTTTAAACCCTCTTGTGAAACTGACACCCGAAATTTTCCGGACCGAGCTGCGAATGTGCATTTCGGGGTTCGACTTTAGGTTGACCTTTACGAGTAGGCGAGGGGCGATCACGAGGTCGGCAACACATGCGGCTTCCTCAATGGTCTTGTGACGATGTCATCTCGTATACTTCACATTCCAGTCTATGTGAAGGTGGAATATTTTGTCTACCATCCTTTGATAGGTGGCCCTGCATTCTTGAGTCGAATGGCATCTTCTTGTATCGAAGACTACGAAGTACGTAATGAAGGCTGTTTTGGCTGCGTCTTCGTCGTCCATCGAGGCTGGTGATATCCTTTGTATAGGTCCGAAAGCGAAGACTTCGTACCCAACCAAAGCGTCGACCTTTTATTGATGTTGGGAAGGGGTAACAATCTTTAGGCAATGTTTGTTGAGATCGGTATAATCGATGCACATTCGCCACCTCCTCCGCCTTTCTTCACCATTACGGGTTGGCTATCCGGTCGGATACTTGACTTGAGCAGATGTCGTGCCTTTAATAATTGCTTCGCCTCATCGTGGATGACTTGATTCGTTAAATTGCAAAATCCGTTGCTTTTGCCAAGCGGTTTACTTGTTGTCGATGTTGAGGCGGTGTGTGATGATAGATGGTGAGACCGGTCATATCGAGGCGACCAAGCGAACACGTCTCGAATTCCCTTAGGAGTTGAATGATCTGTTCCTTAGTTGAGGTACACCGGTAGAGCCAGCGTTACGACCTTGAATATGACGGGGTCTCGCCAATCTTTGAGTGGTGGCGGGGCTGGCAGCCTTAGCACCTCTACTCTAACTTGTCAAAGCATTCTTTGAAGAGGATGCTCAGCACGCCCTTGTCGATATATACGCGTCTTACCAACTTGTTGGCGACCCTTTTGCACTGGATCACGGTAGCGTCTGGTGGGGCACCACCGCGAGTGCGGGTCGTCCTCGGAGAAGGTAATTGCCTCGTCCTCACGAACCTCTTGTTGACAAGCTTCTTTGGTATGGGGACTTGAGACCTCGGCCTTGAGGAGGACTTCGTAACTCCGCGTGGGAGACCCGTGATGGTGGAGATGACCCCATCGTACTGGGGTTCGTCATCTCCCTTCTCGTCTTCACTGTGCTTCGTCTTCTTGTGAGGGGCACAATTCCCCCTTCTCGCCTGTTTCCTCTTTTTCTGGCCTCGATGAGGGGCCTCGTATTGGCCAGCTTGTCGGTCCTGCCTTTTGTATTTTTTAAGGACCCCGTCTTGTACTAGCATCTCGATGTCTCCCATGAGATCTCGGCACTCCTCTGTGTCATGCCCGTAGTCCTCGTGAAAAGAACATTACTTGTCCTTGGTTCGACGTTTTGACCCCCCTGTCATTGGTCGAGTCTTCTCGAACTTGTCCGTATGGAGTTCGTAGATTTACGCCTTGGCCGTCGAAGGTGTATTGAGGTCACTCAGGGTGCCGCGTGGTCGAGCACGGACTCTATGGGGGGCGTATCCTCTCCAAGCACTTATGCCGGCCTTGGCCGGTGCCCGTCGCCCATCTCTTCTTCCTTTTCGAGGGCTCTCTTTTTACGCCTCGTGCTTCTTTCTATCAGCCTCGTCCGCCTTGGCGAACCGATCGACTATCGCCATGCTCCGTCGCGATCGGGGCTCGTGTAACGATTTCTTTATCAGGGCCCCGGCAGATGCCGTTTGGAAGGCCGAGATGATGAGAAGGTCATTCACGTCTTGACTTTCGGGCACTCCTTGTTGAACCTGGTCATAAAGTCGCTCATGGACTCGTCTCGGCTTTGCCTTACGGTGAGGAGGTGTGCCGACGACGTCTTTGACTCCGACTTCTGGAAGAATCTTCGATGGAAGGCTGCCATCAGGTCGCGATAGGATCCGATGCTCCCAGGAGGTAGGCTGTCGAACCACCGTTGGGTGTTGTCGACTAGCAACTCCGGGAAGAGCTTGCACATATGAGCTGTCTTTGGCGTTGGTTGATCATATTGTATTGGAATTGCGAGAGGAAGTTTGCGGGTCCCTTAGTCCGTCGTGAGGCGATGCTCGGCACGGTATTTGTCGGGGCGGGGTGTCAGTATTTCGTTTGAGCAGGGGTGACTATATTCCGTGCCGTCAAAGCCACCTCCGGAGAGTGGGCGGAGTTCGTCGACCGAACTCGTTTTGATTTTAGGACCGACCTCACGTCGGTCACTACGTCTTTCGCGTTGTTCGTTCCTCGCGGTTGGTTTGGGTCGGCTCGTGTCGGTATGGCGCCCATGACACGGATCTTTGGGATTCGCCTCATTGCGGTGCCTCGTGTTTAGACGAGGCTTGGCGTTCCTTTCTTGGGATGCGGCCGACCTTGTGCTTGAGGTATTGGAGAAAACTCTCCTTATTCTTCTCAAGAAATCCTTGATGGCGTCGTCGAGGTTCAACCGCCGGTTGGAGGTTATCCTTGTTCTTGTTGCGATCTCCATCGCTTTGGTATCCGACTTCTTCATGCAAGATGGGATTGCCTCGCTCGTCGAGCTCTGGATGTGCCCTTGGGTCGATTCTCGACGGGTCTTTCCGAGCTGAGCTCGGCGTGTTCGTCGCCATTATTCTTTGTTGTTGCGGCGTGACCACGGATCAAGACTTCTTGTTCTCATTGTCGTGATTGATTCCACAGTAAACAAATTTTGATCGAAAACACAGAATTTCGGTTCCCACAGACGGCGTCAGTGATCGATCTTAATTTCGTAAGGGAATTATATACGTAAGAACACCAATGATTTACGTGGTTCGATCTATGAATAAGATCTACGTCCACGGGGAGAGAGAGAGTATTCGTGTATTGATAATATGAGGAGTGATTACAAGAAGTGTAGATGATCATTTTCCGTTTAATCTAGCTTCTATTTATACACAATTATCATGACCTAGATCTCGAATCCGAGATCTATTCTAAGATAGGATTTGAATCATATCTCTTCTCTAATTAGGATTCTCTTAGATATGACCGAATCTTTTGCATTCCCACTGGTTTAAGAGCCTTCTTGGGCCGGACTCGTTTGGGCCGAGCTTCATGTCAGGCTTATTTATATTGGGCCTGAGAGTTGGGCCGTATCCTATCAGCATATATATATATATATATATGATATTTATAATTACACGTGTCTATGTATATCATTTACTCCAATTATTTAGTAACATGGGGTGTCCCTCTAAAAAAGAAAGAAAAAGAATTTCAGTGGAGGAATAAATTCCAAGTCTAACCTCAATTAGAAACTGAAATTCAAATTTTTAAGTGTAGACACTTCAAATTTATATTTGGAACTTGTACAGATTTGAGTTCTTGCATGTATATTCTGAAATGGGCTGGCTGTGTACTACTAGGCGCAATGGTCCATAATTGTGTGGGAACGGAAGGAATAAGCATAATTAATTAAGATCCATCGACTTGCCTAACCAATAATATTAACAAGTAATATCTCGTATATTCTCAATACCATCTATTCAGTATTAAAAAATAACATCTACATTTTATGAGGAAAACCCCCTTCAACTACTGAGGCGCATTGATAAAAAGACATTGCTCCTATGCAAAAAGAAAGATCTGCTAGTACCAGGTGAACTCATATTGGCCAAAGTGGAAAGAAGAAAATGGTAGGGAGATTCGGCATGGTGCTCACTTGAACCTCCGTAATATCTAACAAGTCGAGTCTTATGTCGGTCATATAGAACACCAACACATAGAAAAGGGTGAAGAAACCAGTCCATGACTTGGCGAGTCATCTGTTTAAGCAGTCCAATTCCGGAATCAAGCTTGGAAGCTAGCCGGCGATCGAAAAAACCTCGTATTCACTCGTTTCAAAAGCATCCCGCCCATAGTATAAAAGTATAAAAGAGTGGCTCATTCCTTCCAATCGGTTCTAGAGCATATTGAAGGAACAAAGAGCGTGAATGGAAGGCCGTCAATCGGGTGAGCAGCGACTTGCGAACTGAAGCTTCTTCCTTAAGTGGTTTCTACCGATCTAGTAAAATGGGGTATCTAAGACACAATCGGCGGTAACCAACGACATAAGCGATCTAGTAGGATCCTTCGGGGCCTTGGCTTGTCACATGAGTCCGAATCTCACATTCTTACTTCTCGGATTGCTAATCTTCCTACTCGGGGATAAAGACAACAAAGCCTTCTACTAAGGGAAGCGATCGGGACCATCTCTTCGTCTGCTTTCTGCTGTTTACCGCATCTAACTCTTCCGTGCGTACCAGCCAGACGAAGGTTGAATAACACGGGATTTGAGAATACGTAAAAGCTGGGGCGAATCACATGAAGAATAGGAAGACTAGTTGTCTGAGAGAATCAAGACTAAATGGACGTGGACCAGGACTAGTCTTGGTGGGTGAAGGCTTAGTCGCTTGAGTAGGAATTGCCTAACCGGCCACTTTACTCTTTCCTATCCCTATGGGAAGCATGAAGGAATTCTTCTATGACTCATGGCTCAAGGCCATGGATCACTCTTAAGAGAAATCCTTTAACTCCTCGGCCGTTATTAAAACATTCTAAAGTAGCATGAGAAGGAGTCTCTCACAAGCCGGTCTATTAGTTCCCCGTGAGAAAAACCTTGAAAGAAGTGCTTTTTGATGTGGAAAGGGAAAAAGAAGAATGCTTGGTCCAAACCACACTTGATAAATCAAGTGTCACATATCTAAACCTTGAGATTCAAACTTTGGACCGACTTTTGTTCTTGATTTCTTCTTGTCTGGAATCTGAATTTCTTAACTCCATTCAGACCTATGAGTGTGTAGACACTTGAGATTCGTCTACATAATCTTAGAAAAACAATTAAAAATAGATAAATGGTCGAGGAAATTGTGACGAAATTATCATATATATATGAAGATGATACTATATCACATACTTTTCTACTTCAATGATCATCTGATACTCATTTCGACAGTTAGCGATATCAAACGCATATTACATAATGTCTATGTGAAATTTTCTAAATAAAACTTGTCAAGTTGATGTAGATTCACGTCGAGTTGTCAATTTTCTTTGGACATGCCTCGTGCATGATATAGGAACTGCCACACAGAATGGGTGGATTAGTGACAGATTTCTAACTTTACATCAGTTGGTGACATAAATTGTTTCTTTCATTGGATATAGACTTATAGTGTGGCTGCTGCCGGCCACTCTCTTGACCAAGATGTGAAACTGCATATGTACTGCTCGTCAGCAAACTCTGAGCATGTCTGAATCTAAACTAATTGCATTTTAATAAATCATCTTGATCCGTACGTTATCATGCATGATCATGGTTCATTCTTGCAATATGTTTTCCTGCCCTCGGACAAGGGGAAGACTGCGAACAGCATAAGTCTCAATCAAACTTCATGTGTCTTTCTGGTCTAGATATCATGAATCTTGAACTACGTACATATAAATGACTAGAAATTCATGGTTTATGCTAATGCTGATTATATATAATCACTCACTCTCAACACCGTTTGCTACGTACCAAAAGCACCACCCTCCAAATTTGTTCTTGTGCATCTTTGTGTAGGGACGAAGACTTGCTTTATGCCACAAAGGATCTACTCAGCTATGATCATTTTCTCTCTTCTTTTGCAGATCAGTAGTTTTGCATCAATATTAACATCATTATTGGAGAAAGGTATCGGAATTTAATTCGAACAAGAATAATTAATGAAACATAAAACATTAATCTTTTTCTTCTTTTTCCATTTATGTCGGGGAGATTAGGTATAAGGTCTAAATATACTTGAGAGGAAGGGGGGGGGGATATCACATCAGAATAAAGCAATAAGGGTTATTTTAGTGGTGCAACTTGCAAAAAGTTGCCCCCTTTGAAAAAAGAAAAGAGTGGGGTTAGTTTGTCATTCACCAAAATTCTTTGGCCTAGTGGGTGGGACCTAACTCAACAATTTTGCTACCAATTTATTTTCCAAGATTCAGTTTACAGAAAACTGTAAATGGGAGCATGAAACCAAAATATAAACATGAGTAATTTGGCTCAAATCTTTGAATCCTAGACTAATTAATCAGCATAGTTTTGGACAGCAGCAGCTGGTGGACAGAGGTAGCAAATGGCAATGATTCTGATTAGATTCATATTAAAATTAATTATGTGTACGTGGTGCAAGATTAAGTTCCACATTCCACTAGATTAGGCATGATGAGAATCTAATGTTCAATAGTTTCATTCCACTATTAAAAGAAGAATTTCAGAGTTCTTAAGAAAATTGTCATTATCTGCGGTATCTGCACCTAATCACTGTGGGAAAAACTTTCTAGGCAACAACTTTATGGGTAGATATGGTATTAGTAATTGAGAATCGAACTAAAATATGATGCCTCCGTGATAAGTAGACAATGAATTATGCGATGAAATCAGAATATAAATCCTCGGTCTCAAACTAGAAATGTCATCAAACAAGCAAGAAAAAGAGATACTGAGATATTTTGCAAGGCAAAAGTTGCAACTACTGATAAGGGAGCATCAATCTAATCCCAGAAAGGTATTAACAGATCTAACATCGGATGCCGATGTCGGTTTTAGTCATATAATGTCAAAAGAAGAATCAAGAAAATGCTTGTTTTAAGAATGCATTATGGTTTAAGAAATGTTAATCAAGAATCAAATGCACAATCAAATTAAGATCCAGAGCAACCTTATAACAAATGGCAGAACCTAGTAGAGACATTATATATCATCAATTTGCGACGAACAATAATATTAATGTATACATACATTTGTTGAAACCTTGCTAAATAAAACCCATTTATGGAGTGTGGAACCGTGTATAGTTTTTATTAGATGAAGTGCTGCTCCTCATCAACCCTTTCATGAAAAAGGAGAAAATTGTGCGCTAGTAGCTTCATCATCACCTTAATATCATCGCAAAAAAAGGAAGAAAAAGAAATAATCAAAATCAAGAATTCCCTCCGAATCATGATCTTTTTACATGAAGAAGTTGCTAATGCAGTACTTAATTCATATAAATCCAATGCTAGCCTAACGAACTCAATGATGTCGGGTCCGATTCATCCAAAACACCGTACCATGATGTTCTGATCGGAGTCCATGAGGATCAATGCTCTGCAGCTGATGAAAATGCTGGTGCAAATTATGCCCAATCGACGACGACGAAGTCCCCTGCAGATGACCGGCGATCAAGTCGCTGTTTGAAGGGCCAAACCCCATTACACATCCATGATTGGTCAGCTCATCAGAATCATACGTGGCTCGGACAACAACCTCTCCATCCAGACAGCGTTGCTGCTGCTGCACGATCAAGCCCGACTTCTGCGGCGAATCAGGGCCGTCCTTTTCCGGCGAGGGTGATTTTGCTTCTTCAAGATTAACGGTGGTGATATCATGTATGCTCGATCTCCTCTTATCCTTCCCTCCCGACAGCTGCCTGATGAAGTATTTCTGGGCGTGGCTCGCGACCTGCGTCGGAGTCCTCGTCGTCACGAAATTGCGCGAGATGTTCCTCCAATCCCCCTTCCCGTACTTCTTCAATCCCAACAAAAACTGTCTGCCAAGAAAAAGAAGAAAAAAAGATAAGGCCTAAAACGCGAAAACGAGAAAAAAAAGTGGAAAAAATAAATTAAGAAATGAAAAATTAACCTGTGTTCTTCCTCGGTCCACGGCACCCCCTTCTTCCGCTCGTGATCACGAGCGGAAGCGTTCCGTTTGGCGGCCCCGGGGCTGTAGAGGTGTTTGAATCCGTCGAAGCCGCCGCGATCGGCGGCCATCCATTCGAGCGTGAAGGAGTTGTTGGAGTAGCCGGGGACCGGGATCAGACCGGCTTCGATGTCGCTCACGTCTTCGACTAATTCTCTGTACTGGTTGATGACGTCGGTGACGGTTTTTCCCGGGATCATCGACGCCACATTGTGCCAGCGGTCGGGCGTGTCCTTGTCGAACAATGCGAGCGCATTCTCGAACCGCTTGTTCTCCTCCGCCGTCCATGTCGCGACGCTGCTGCCTTCTTCGAACAGCCAGTTCGAGGAAGTGCCAAGATACGAGGCGATTTCTCTGTTCATGTCCGATTTTCATGAAAGGAGGAGACCGGAGCTTGAGAGATATAGAGAGAGAGGAGAGGTTAGTTATGGTCGGATTAAGATTATGGAGAATTCAAGTGAGCATTTGATTGGAATCTGATGGCTTTTTGACACATGGTGAGGAATCTGAGGAAAAGGGACGCAAACTTTCCTAAATCCAAGGAAGAGAAAAACAATTTCGAGAGAAGTGAGAAAGGAGCAGATCTTGCGCTTGGGAGTGTTTATTTCAGTTTACTGCAATTAAGGTGTGGTGGAGATGATTGAAAGAAGCGCAGGTGATGATGATGATGATGATGGCGGAAACAGTTGAATTTCCAAAGAGGGTTTTTTGAGTGAAACTTTGGAAAACTGGTTGTTTCTTCAGTTTTATTAGTACTAACAAACAGGGGAAATGATGATGAGAAGTAAAGATAGTTACTGAGTGTGTGCGTGTTTAGTTGTACTTTTGTGTTTTGTCAGATGTGGGGATTTTCAGCAATAAATGTGTAATAGAGAAAGAGAGACTGGAGGTGTTCGTGATTCATTGGTCGATAGGTGTCTGTGGGGACTCAGCTGACTGAAACTTTTTTAGAGAGAGAGAAGAGAGATCAAATACAGAAAAAGACAATCTGTCATTTGCAGATGGGCGTTTCTGTAATTGAACCGCAGAAGTCAGATTGTTTTGGTAATAACTAATAGTTCCGCCCACATTGTCTAGCTCTACCAGCCCCAGTTATTGTATTTTTAATCTCCTATTTATTTACTGTTTTTATAACATAATGTTAATATTAATCACATCAAACGAATTAATATATATCTACTATGAAATCCAGTCTCTCATGAATAATAATGCCGTGAAATGTAAAACTAAAGTAAATAAAAATAGATAATTTTGTGTGATATTTGTATGTGTTATGAGCCAAGCTCAATATGTTATGTATAAGCTAGTGTGTATAACAGACATTTTGCTTCTTGATCTAACATAATCTTTAATTTGTTTAACAAAAAAAGAGTCAAATTAATGCTGGCTTGATGGTTCATCTTTTTTTACACAGACATTCACTTTTTATTTTATTCAAATTTAGAAGGTAGAGCGCAAGATTCCCGTCATCTTTCTCCCCTTTTTCTTTTTTTGAGAAACAAAGAGAGTAAAAAATTTCCCCTTATATTCAATCATCTTAATAATTGAATTATTTACATCATAATTAATTCTCAGCCTTGTGTATATATCCTAAATGGTGTTAAAAAGCAGCCTCTTTTGATCCAATGAAGGTTTTACTCTGCTCATAATTAATCAGAAATTAATAACCATATTAATAACGGAGTTAACCTAAAATATTATATCTGAAATTTCATAATCACAGCGAATTAGGGTAAAATGAAGATGATGCGGTTTAACTTGTCCGGGATTGCGATGACACGTGTCGTCGTCAAACTAGTCTGCTCTCCTTTCCCTTTACTCAAGAAAAAGTCCATTATCATGACGATGAGTTCATGAGATTAAGGAATATAGTTATCTTATGATTGAAAAGGAAGGCCATTTCTTGTGATTAAATAAATCATGAATTATTTATTCTGATAGATAAAGTTTAATAAGACTTTCGCATGCTTAAGCAATCGAAAAAATAATTAGAGTCTCTAAACGATAGAATGAAATATCGTATAGTCTGATAAGATATTATAATACCGCATAAACATGTGCATATAGATATTAAGATCATATTTGCATTATAAGATATTCTCCATTTCTTATCTTATTTCAAATCATTTTATAAGTAATAACAATTTCCCGGATTTAGATTTTAGACAACTATGGTTATTAGCCACGTTGATATTGGTAATTAATTTGACTTAGTTCCAGGAGAAGTTTTTGCAGATTAGGCAGGAAAAAATAAATATTTAGCAGGTTCAACGTACTTCGTGTACGATTTACAAAAACCACAGGTAATAAACTATTATTTAACTATCTTGTCACAATCTCCCCAGTGTCTGTACTTTTGAGTTTATTACGATTATTATTATTTTGAGGGTACGTACATGCACATTATTCGTTTCGTTTCAATAATTGGATGTAGGTACTGAAGAATAAATATATAGAAGTTGGAGGATTTAAATCATAAAAACTCATGTATAAAAATATTATTTTAAAAAATATATATCATTTATATTGAAAAAAATATTATTTATTTTTTATACTTTAATTAAAAGTATTATTTATACTAGAAAAAATATTATTTATATTGATAAAACTATCAATATCAGCATATGCGGATATCCGTATAAGAAATCCCATCTTTAAATATATATTGCCGGCAGCTGTTAGATATTTTAAGACCATCTATTGGCTGGCTTTTCCATTGAAGATTTATTTAATTCTTAATACTACTCTGCATTCCATAAATTACCATATATTAAATTGATGGGCAAGAAATCTATGGTAACAGGACATGTGAAGCATTTTCTTGATTTTAAATCGAAAGAAAACAGACGGATTTAATATGCTCGTTTTTGGATAGATATTTTCATATCGCATTTCACAGTGTGTGTGTATTTCATGTTTGAAATATAAATACATAGTAAAAGGTATTTCAAATAAAATACATGTTAGTTGAAAAGGAAAATAAAACTTATAATTAGCAACTGATTATTAATAAAACAATAATACTAGTAAATATTAGCATACATTACTTAATGGGATAGCCTAGTGTGAGTGGTGGTGGAGTAAATCAGTAAATGCATATGTTCAACCATCATCAGTTTTAAACCAACCAAAAATTTCTAGGTTGATCCCCTTATACTCTGTTTTTCTAGTATGACATGTTTCTTCATGTAGTTTTTTTTTTTAATTAGAAATCGTATTATAACTTTACGAAAGATAATTATAATATTCTTCAACCAACTATTATGCAAAGTATTACAAAAGTGAGATTTACCTAAAATGAAACCCTTAAGTATTAGAAATTTCCTTGTCACTAAGTAAAAAATTATTAACCTATGTTTTATTTTCCTCACCCGTCCCTAAAATACAAAATCAAATAAAATATATGTGTATGCCTGTCAATGTCGCAGAGCTAAAGCCAAAACCTGATAGAATATTAGGAAAAACGGTTTCTTGCAAATTATTATAATATTGTATGAGAAAAACAAAAGTTAATGAGGAAAATAAAATATAAAAGGCTTTGCCCATACCCTGAAGAAATATGCATTGGAAATGGAAGAAATAGTATTTAAAAGAAAGTTAGACTTTCCATAAGTGGAATGATTCTTTGTTTACTACATTTCCCAAAATTACACCGTGACTGAGTTGGTGAACTCATGTGGGCTCTGTACAGCTTAGTATATATATACGTTTTAATTGTTAATTCATCTACCAAATTATTTTAAATTAAAAGTTTTGATCTGGTCCTACGACGACTACAAAAAATTAAATACCTATCTTACTTGCAAACCGATGTCGTGTATTATCAAGGATAGAAATGCGTTGGAGTTTACTCATTTTACGTAGTTATTGAATAATTGAGTTTTTGATCTAGAACTTCTAGTTATTCAATAATCACAAAAATTATTGTACATCTGTCGGTACGATACAAATGAACAAAAATATCATTTGTTCTTAAGTATCATTTATTTTAAAAAAAATCATTTATTTTTTACTTTATTAAAGTATCATTCATATCGAATAAAAATATCATTTATCCTAAAAAATTATCAAAATCTTCACATGCAGACATCCACACAAGAGACTACATCTTTAATACTCTCTATCTCATTTAAAATATTTCACTTTCCTTTTTGGGTAATCTCATTACAAATGTCTCATTTCATTTTAGGAAGTAATTGCCCCTTCAAAAAGTATGGGTCATACCAATTTTTTAATACTTTAATTACTTTATACATCTCTCCTAAATATCCGTGTACAAAAAATGAGATATTTTAAATAGGACGAAGAGAGTAATATATAACTAATTGTAAGATGGGTTTTATTCTAGGGTCATTTCTTATTCCCTCTAAGTACTTTAATTTTAGTATATTATTTCAATAGGTACAATAATTATTGAAAGTGTGACAGCGTATATATATATATATATATATATACTTTTTTATTCAAAATAGATGTCATTCTAGTTTTATATACATAAATTAAGAAATTTTCATTATGAAAAAGATTATCCTTAATAAATTGTGAATTTGTAAATAATGAAGAGTGAAGAGTGTGGGTTGATGTGAGCTCTTGGGGTAATAATAGAATTATGAAAGAAATAAGTTAGAATAACATTTATTTTGAATAGGAGATAGTATATTTTTATATGGGTTGGATCCAATGATAATTCATCTTTTTTAGAACTTGAGAACTATGCACATACGTAAAAAGTTGATTAACAAAATCTATAAAGTTGTGTACAAAGAAAACATTCTAAAATTATTGCACAACAAAATAATTTTAGAAAGTGTTCGTTGTGCACAACTTTATATCGTTATGTGCATCATCTTTACACCTCTTATCATAGTTTGCAGAGTTCGTAAAAAAGATATAGTTTTCATTTGAGCTACTCCATATATATATATATATATATATATATATGGATCACTTAGGAATAAAATTATTTGTAAGAAATAAGAATAAATCTAAATCATTAATTTTAATAAATTAATAGATAATATTAATTGACGTTGTGCTACAGTACATTACTATATATGCTATACATTAATTTCGTAAGATTTATTTAAAGGTTATATTAGTAATTTTATTTTATGTTAAAAACTATTATTTCCTTATTTTTAGGGATTTGTTGTAATCTATCATTTAATTTCTTATTTTAGATAAATTATATTTTTTGTGGCATGCATGTGTATAATAAATTCGTATCATTTGTTGTACAATAATAAATTTTGTGTTGTGTGATGTGTAATATGTATCACATATTTATTAAATATGTGTATTATTTGTATTATATATGTGCTACAAAAAGTGTAGGTAGTGCAACAATAAATTATGTTACGTAATGTGTAATATGTGTCACATATTTATTAAATATGTGTTATAGAATGACTAGTTTGTACAACATTGTATTGAGCAGATTATAAAATCACTATTTTTTTGGTAAGTGACAAAAATATCGAAAAGTGACGAGATTTACATCTGGAGGGGTAGAGAAAATAATTTTTTTAATACCAAATTTACCCTTATTCGGATTATTTAATAAAATAAAATCTAAAATCATGAATTAAATTTCTTTTAATCTGAACCGCTGATATGAGTTAGATGTGTGGATGTGATATATTCTTATTTCTTACATTTATAGGCATTCTCATATATATATATATATATATATATATATATATAGTGGTTATCGTGTGAACATTTCTTATAGTGTAAATATGAGGATAAATATCAATCGTTGATAAATCAATATGGACGCTTCAAATTCAATGTACAAATTATGATGCAGATTCATAAATGCATATTATATATAGAAATATGTATATAATTAATTCAGATGCACACTTACAATAACTACTAGATTTTCAAATCTAATGGACATTATTTGTTCTCATTTATGTATGTCAAGGACTATATGTAAATACACCGATATATATATATATATATATATATATATATATATATATATATAGGTTGGATCGAATGAGAATTTATCTTTTTTGAAAACTTGAGAACTATGCACACACGTAAAAAGTTGATGAACAAAACTTATAAAGTTGTGCACAACGAAAACATTCTAAAATTGTTGAACAAAAAAACAATTTTATAAAGTTTTCGTTGACAACTTTATACTATTCTATCATCAACATAGTTCGTTTCAAAAAAATGTAGTTCTCATTTGATCCGCTCCATATATATATATATATATATATATATATATATATAGGAATGGATCAAATGAGAATACATCTTTTTACTCTGCGTCATCATAAGGCGTTGAAGATGATGACAAAACGTATAAAGTTGTGCATAACGAAACTTGCTAAAATTATTTGGTTGTGCACCAATTTTAGAAAGTTTTAGTTATGCACAACTTTATACTATTTTGTTCGTTATCTTCAACGTCTTATGCATGGTTCTCAAGTTCTCAAAAGATGAGTTTCATTGATCAATATATATATATATATATATATATATATATATATAGAGAGAGAGAGAGAGTTAGGTTCAAATAAGAACCATTTTATCCTAAAACTAAGAACCAAATGAATTTATCATGAAAGTTGATGAATCTGTTGGAAATGTTAATGAATTTAAAAACTCAAAAATTTTCACTCGGGTTCGAATCACATGAGCAACGAAAATTCTATTTTTTTGAATTCATTAACTTTCTCAACGGATTCATCAATTTTGATAATGAATTCATCATTCTTTGGTTCTCACAATATATATATATGGGATGGTTCTCACGTTAACCATCCCATATATATATATATATATATATAGGGAAGAGATCAAATAAAAATCTATTTTTCGTAAAAACCTAAAAACCAATGCACTTCATGTATAAAGTTAATACACTTTATGTGTAAAGTTACTGCACTACGAAATATTGATGAATATTGTTATCTTTTACCAGAACTCAATGATGCATTAGCTTTATATGTAAAGTGTATTAACTTTATACGTAAAGTGCATTAACTTTGTGTATAAATTGCATTGATTTTTAGGTTTATACGAAAAAATAAGTTTTTATTATAACTCAATATATATATATATATATATATATACACACATACATGCACATATAGAGTGAGATTCAAATAAGAATAATTTTTAATGTGAGAACTAAGAACCACGAAAATTTGTTACGAATAAAATGAATTCATTATGAAAGTTAATGAATTTGATTGAATCCAAAAATTCAGAATTTTCACCCAGGGTTCGAATCCCATGAGAGACAAAAATTCTATTTTTTTGGATTCAGTAATTTTCCTAGCGGATTCAGCAACTTTCACGCCGAATTCATCATTTTTAATTCTCACGTTCTCAAGATAAAAATGATTCTCACATTAACCCTCCCATATATATATATATATATATATATATATATATGGTTTGAAGTTTGAGTAGTAGATATCCCCAACTATAACCTAATGATAACATCGTCTAGCAAAAGAAAAAGAAAAAAGTTTGTTACGAATTGATTAAATATTTGACTTGAAATTTTGATCAATATTTTTTTTTTCAATATTTTAATAAATATCACTTTAATGTCAAACTATTTTAGCAGTATCAATTATATTTTAAATTATTTTAAATATCGTTTTAATCATGAACTATCAATTTTGTATCAAGTGTCTCCAATTCATTTTTCGGGTTCGAAAATTGACATAGTTCGCCGAATTGTCATGTTGTATTGAACAACCCGATGGCATCATTTGTGCCATGTAAACTTTAAAAAGAAATTGTTAAATACATTGTGGAATCAGGATAGTCACATCAACTTTCTCGAGCCGAAAACTTGATGAATGGTACAACTTTTACTAACTCGAAGGTCAGAATTTAAAAAATATTTTCGATGGTTTAAGATATACTTCCTTCATCCACCAAGAGTGTGTCACTTGGTAGATGACATTGGTTTTAATACAACACGAGGTTAAATAAAATATTTGGAAGATTATTTGAGTGGGGAAAGGGTCCCACTATGTAAAAAATGAGAGGATAATGTTGAATTATAAGAATTAAGTGTGGGTAAGGAAGTGGTTTTTGATAAATAATAAGTGGTTGCGAGGTTGAATTATAAAGTTTGAGTATCAAAAAAAGAAAGTGATACACTTTTTATTGACGTGGAATAAAACAATTATAATATGCTTTTAATATATAGACGAGTAATTGATAGTGCTAAAATAAGTTGAGCTTTAATTTACTCTTATATTTAAACTTATTGGACTGTATATACAATTGGAGGACATTAAGGTAAATGTGGCAGACAGATGAGAAGTCCACATCACAAACTCTATAATTTAACATCATTGAAGTTGTTTTGTTGTTTCATTTCGTTTCATTCAATTCCACTCTAGTCATCAAATAATCGACATTTGATAATCCTTGAATACCAACTCCATTCCATCACATAATCGACATCTGACCATCTTTATAAACCAACTCAACTTTTAGAAGATTCATAATTGTCATATTATATATATTTTTAATTTTCAAAATGGACATTTTCGTAAATTAATTTCAGTTTATGCTAAACTAACCTTACAATAATTTCTCTTTGCAGATAATATTGGGAATATGGCTAACTTATATTGGTATAGCAATTTTTTATTTAGAGAAACTCGCATCCACTGTTTATGTATACGCACTCAAGACTGAGAGGTAGAATTTAGCAGATAAATTCTATTATAAATTTATAAAATTGCAAATGGCCATATGGTGTAGAATTAATTTCTTACCTTCCCCGTAAGTAATATAATTATTTTCAGATATTTTGATCAAGTTTGACAATAAATGTAGACTATTCATATAAGGTAATGACGCTATCGATTTCATCGTTCACATGGACCTATAATGATGCTATTTATTTTATTAAAACGTTCCATTCTTTTAGTCCAGAATCGAATCCATTACTTCGTTTATAATTATTCAAAAAAAAAAAGGCTTAGGAATCATTTAAAAGACATATTAAAAGTTTGTAAAGAATAACATTAATATTCTGAGAGGCAGAAGAAGTTTTAGAGAAGAAGCAAAGTGTTTCCTTTTATTATTCAAATCTCAACTTCTGAATGTATCGTATTTGCTTATATTTATATTAAGCATATGTAGCACCTATGTCAGTTGGTTACAACAAATCTAACAGAATGTAACAGATTCTATAACTAACGAACCAATACAAAACTAACACTGCTAACTATCAACTAATCAATTAAAACGCGTTTATTATCAATTAACACGCCTTTAGTATCGTGTCTGCATGGTAGAAACTTCAGCATGCAGCCATCTTCCTTCGTCAGATCATATGCCATTCTTTCTTCCTTCATCAGAACCACTATTCTCTTTAGTATATATTGTCAAATGTGGATATATTTAGTCTAGTAATAATACGCAGTAGTAATAGACAACTAGTTTCCAGATGTTCCAAATTAAAGATTTAACATTAACAATTCCCAAACTTGGATAAATCTTACAGAAAATATATATAAATCACAACCTTTGACGTGCTCTATTCTTATTGACTTCAACTTGAGCTAAATAATTTTACTCAAAAACAAATAGAGCTCAGCTCTGAACACAAAACCACTCTGTTTTGACTTGTTTCCAAATCTCTCCTTTCTTGGCCTGAAAATTACTAGGCGTTTAATCTTCAACATTGTGGCAAATCCTTAGGCGGCGGCAAAATCGACTGATTTGGGCCCTTCCATTATCCACCAAAAATGCCATTTTTAGCCCCCATGTCGTGTGCACCTCCAAATGGCAATGCATAAACCATACCCCTGCAAAATTAATATTCAAATTAGTAAGTTTTTGCTCGTCTGATTCACGAGTCGAGTATAATACGCAAAGTTTTAATATTTACCTGGATTATCCGCTCGGAATCTAATAGCGACCCATCCACCAGAGGGAACTCCGATGGTGTTCCTCTCAACAGGATCAACGAGATTGAAACTTTGTGGATCGGTTTTGGCATTGAAATTGCCCAGTCCCTTGCCTACTGCGAAGAAATTGAACCCATGCAGATGGATAGGGTGGTTTTCAGGGGCAATGATGCCGGTATCCTGCAGAACAACTTCAACAGTCGAGTTGTAGGCGAGCCTATACACCTTCGTCCCGCTCGTCGTCGCCATATTCGCCGGCGGCGTGCCGGTGTAGTTGAACGGCGTCGGCGGGTTTCCCGGGAAGTCGGCGGTGAAAACCCCCTTGATGTTGAACACATGCGCCTGCAGCAGAGCCGTCGTCGGCATCACGAACGTGATGTTGTTCACGCTCCCCACCACCCTGCTCCCGTTCCCCGCCTTACACGTCGGGCACGGGTTGAGCCCGAGCCCCACCGCGAAGAGCAGGGAGTGCTCCACCGTCTGCGGCACGTTAGCCGGAAAATTCTTCGAGTTTAGGCTCCGGAGGGAGTTCGTGAATCTGTTGGCGACCGGGGTGGCATTGCGGGCCGGCGGGCTGGTGAAGGTCGTCGGGGAGTTTGCGAGGGTGCCGGAGTAGTGGAGCGTGGCGGTGGCCGTCATGTTGTCCACCGCCACGATCAGGGTGTCCATAAACGGCGAGGCCGCCAACATGTACTTGCCGGCTCCCTGATCGGCCGACACGATCACGTTCGTGGTCTGGCCGGGGGCGATCAGGACGGTGTCGGTCTTGAAGGGCTTGACATAGGTGGCGTCGACTTCCACTACCGTCAGTTTGTGGCCAGCGATTTTGAAGAAGAGCTCTTCGTTGAGTGCAGCGTTGACTAGGCGGAGCATGTAGGTTTTACCAGGTGACACATTTAGTGAGAAACCACCTATAAGAAAGGTCGAACGAAAGGTGACTAAGATAAGATTATTAAAGAGGTAAACTTATGGTGGTCAAATGAGGAGCATGATTTTACCTGTTGTGGAGCAGTTTGAGACCAGGCCCGGATGCCCGTTGATCGTGTGGGCATCTGACACGTTGGGGGCCAGGCCCGATTTCATGGCCTGGTTGATCACAGCTTCGGTGTCGGATTTCCACCATTCAGCTGAAAAAACCGTCATCTTAGAGAGTGGCTAAAATTTTTAGATAGTTTTGTATCAAAACTGGCTTGTATCTCGAGTCTTACCTAAGACGACCACGTGCTCGTGGTCGGGCTTAGGGAAGGGGTAGGGAACCCCTAGTTTAGGCAAGACGACGATGGCGCCGTGAACGGTGGCCCTCAACCATAGAATGTGGGCATGCCACAAAAGTGTGCCTCGCTGCCCGGTGATGGTGAAGTTGTACACGTAACTGTGACCGGGCTGGATCGGGCACTGAGTGATGTATGCAGGCCCATCAGCCCAGCCCGTTCGGAGTTGCTTAATTCCATGCCTACAACCACACCATTGGCAAAAGTTAGTTTTATTGCAAAAAATGTCGCTACATGCAAGAGAGTTTTGTTTTTAGTACCAGTGAATCGAGACGTTGTACTGGACTCGGTTGATGACTCGGACGAGCACGGTGTCGTCCTCCCTAGCATAGAGCGTCGGGCCAGGGAATTTTCCGTTGACGGTGACGATGGATTTTGAAGAACACAGGCGAGATGTGTTCTTCATCATCACCTGCACAGAAAATTTCCAAATTGGTTGCTCAAGTGGTATGTTGGAAATGTGTTTGCACCTTCCATTTTGGTTAGTTAGTTATGATTTTACGTCTTAATTACCATATTTGCTTCCAATTTAGGCTACAGAAAAAAGGGATTTTTCTATATATTATGCATGCACACTATCCTTTTTAAAAAGAAGTAATAATTAAGAATACTAACATGAAAACATGCAACATATTATTAGCTAGCTGAAACGGACTAAAAGTTATTCAAATTTGGATTATTGAGTAAGACAATTGAGATGCACTTTAAAAAAGGGACAATGATGTAATAAAAATGCAAGAAACATTAGATAAAATGACAATGCAATAAAAGGCTCACATTGAACTGGTAATGGCGAACAGCTCCCTCAACCATAACAGGATAAATACATGCGACGAGGATCAAAACACGAAACCAGACTTCCATCTTTTCTTGTTTCTGTATAGAGAGAGAGAGAGAGAGAGATCTTAGAATGTAAGAGAAGAGAAGGGAGTTTTATGCAGTTGATATGTCTTTCTTAGCGAGTTGCATTCAGCGATGACTGCCCAACGCAACATTTTATAGCTGATAAGCGCCAAGCTGCTTGCTGCCCTAACGTCGTTTTTAAAAGTTAGGTGAAACAATTAATTCTTCAAACATAAGCCTTCTTAGCCTAGTCTAAGGTTTTTTATTTGTTACATAAAGTGTACATGTCTTATTTTTATTGCTTTTTTCCATTTAGTTTGTCGGGGTGTTTAATTAGTTTTCATTATTTAAGGCTTAAGCTATGCATTTTTAGCATATTATGATATGGGTTAGTTAAGAGCGAACTAAATCTCACTAATCGCATGATCGTTTATATGCCGATTCGGGTAGTGGGATAATTCAGTTGCTTCCATCGAAATAAGAGGAAGACGAGTAGTTTTTAGTTTTATTATAGAAATATATATTAATGTAGATGTTAACTATAAGAAGAAATAATTAAGATGATTATTACAGCGGTGCTAATGTAAATCAAAGATTTATCATCTTGTGTTTAATTTTAGATTAGGTGGTCTGTACGTATAGAGATTGAGTTTGGTCAATTTTTGTGATAATTATAAATCTTTAACAACAAATTGGTGGTCGAACTTTAGTTTTATAAAAAAATTATTAGGCAACTTATAGAAGATTTTCTTTTTAGGCAACTTATAGAAGAAATTAAATAAATAGAAAGATTGATTGATAAAGAAGTGAGATTTCAATGCATATCCTTTAGGTTTAGTGTTAGAATGGATCATCTTCAAACTTCTAGCATCTCCAATCTAGATTATTAAATGGATGAAAATTAGTGATAAATGGTGTACTAAATTATTCGTTCTAAATTTGATTTCCGAATTTGACCAAATTAACATAATCTTGCACTTAGTACATGAGATCCGAAGTTATATATTTTGACTTAGATATCAATTACTTTATTTAGACTCTTTCTCGATATATATCCATGAGAGAGAGAAAGTCCATCTTATATATTTCTATATCAACATATATAAAGATATTTTTCTTTTTCTTCCTTCTAATCTTCGGAAAACAAGCTCAACTGAGGACATGCACTGAATAACTTGAGGTATTACACCTCACTAAATTAACTAATGATAAATATATGCTAATGATTAATTTGTGAGATTCGATTAAAATACTTCGCATATGTAACCCTTCATTTGTAATATTTCAAATATTATACATCATCGTACCACTTTAAATTGTGTGTTTTCATTATTACTTCTAGCTTATTATCAACTCTAGATTTTGATGTCCTACCTCGCTAGCAACATTTCAATTTGAACTCTTCAATGTCGTTTGATTCTTTGGTTTTTTCTTCTAGAAGACCTCAATATATTCCACGCTTCTCCTTCTATGCATGATTCTTTGAACACTTCAATCTCGTTTAAACCCAAATGACATATCCATGCATGAGCTATTTCTCTATTTCTCAGAGATGGTTGACATCAATATCCATATATAGTTGTATAATTTACAACCATATTTTATATTCTTAGATTGCAAGAAAATATATATTACTACAGACGTAATTCTTCAAGTAAAGCGGAGTCTTTCTAGTGTGCCCAGATCTATAAGTATATCAAATTACGTGAATACAGAGTCATTTGGGATCAATAGTGAATATAAGGCACAAGACGATAATAAAGAATAAAATTAACACCACCAACAATTACATGACAAATATAAAGTTCCCCTTATTTTGTTATCAGTCTTCAATCATATGAGAAAACAAGTCTTTATAAACTCTTAAATATATACGATAAAAAATAAAATAGATTTACAGTACTTTGAAAATACCCAATGTTTTGAATCATTAATTTGAGTCGAGATTTCAGGAAGCTGATGGATATTAATAATAATTTAGAATTTAGTGATTAAAATTTTAGGTATCGGTTGGTATGCAAGAATGGAATGAGAATAGAATGATGAATCATACGTTCATTCTCAATCTTATGGCTGGTAAGATTTTTATGACAAGAATCATCATTCCCGAATGAATGCTTATTCTCATGAACATGTGATTAGTCATTCTCTCATCCCCATGGTATTAGTTATTCCCATAAACATAGGATTAGTCAAATTTACATTTTTTTCTAACAAAATTATTCTTATTTATTTGTGATAATAAATAAATAATAATTATAAACAATAAATAATTATAATATAGTAATAGTGAAAAATATAGTTACTAATAATATTAACATAATAAATAGTTATATTAAAATAATAATAATAATATTATTATTATTATTATTAAATTAATATTAGTAAATAAATAATAATAATAATAATAATAATAACAATAAAAGTAGTAAAATGATTATAATAATAATAATAACTAACGATAAACATTATATTAAAATAATAATAATAATAATAATAATAATAATAATAATAATAATAATAATAATAATAATAATAATAATAATAATAATAACAACAACAACAACAACAACAAATAACAATAAAACAACAACAACAACAACAACAATAATAATAATAATAATAATATATAATAATAATAATAATAATAATATTATTATTATTATTATTATTATTGTTGTTGTTGTTGTTGTTGTTGTTATTATTATTATTACTTAATAATAATAATCATTTTTGTTATTATTAATATTATTATTGCAATAACAATACCATAAATTATAAAAATAATAATTATTTTATTTATTTTATTTTATTCATATCCGTTCATTCCTTATACATACGAGTCATACGAATCACATATTCCATTCAATTTTTGTCATCATTTCATTTCAAAATTCATTCAATTCATATTTAATTTCATTCCTGCGTACCGATCATCACCTTAGTTGTGATGGCTATTTCATGTAATTGTCAAATGCTAATAACTCAAGAATTGTCTGAAGTGTAAGATAGACAGATGTACTATTTAGCCAACTTTCCTGTAACAAACAACTCATCCAATTATATATCCCAGTCAACTACTTTTCTTTTGAAAGTTTCATCATCATCATCATCTTCATATTTGATCAGATCACAACTCTGTCGATTTCCTGATTATTTTTTAATCTTTTCTACTCTAAGTGGGTTAAATTAATTCTGTGATGGATGTGAAATGGGAGTTGGTGGTTTTGATTAGTCGTGTTCAATATTTTACAATCCTCCTTTTATATTCATTTTATCTTCGTCAAAATTGCGAGGCAAGCTTAAATTAATTTTGTCTTTAGCGAGTACGTCATTTTCAGTGCTCTATTTATTAAATTTTAAGTGAAATCCTTTTCAAGTGCTGAAAGCCTGTAAGACATTGAGGAACGTCACCATTTAAAGGGTGTCAATGATCTCTCACTTTTAATTATATCATCTCATGATCTAAGTGTTAATTGATATATTTCGGATTTTATTAGTTGCCTTCATAGAATAATCTTTTATTGAGATGAGCCGCTAAATGAATGTAATAATTATGAGTTGGTCTCCTATATATCCGTCGGCACATGCGAACTTTGATACTTTTCTTCAGTATAAATGATATTTGATATTTTTCTTCAATGTAAATAATACTTAAGCAAATGACACTTTTTTAATGTAAATGATACTTTTCTTAATAACAAATGATCCTTTTGTCAGTTCGTACGGTGCGGACAAATGTTGAGTTTTTATGAATAATTATATGTAACTAACAGTTTAGAAGAGAGATCTTCATCATCAGAAAAAAGTATAAGAGAGTCCTAAATGAAGTTGTAGGGAGTAAAACATGGGAGATGCAAATAGTATAACATTATATAGAAATTTATGGGCTCATGCCATAACGTCATCAACCAGTGATCCAAAAATAGATTGGGCCCGAAATGTTGTGCCACTGTTCTAGAAATATAAAGAGTGAGAAGTTTAGCCCAAAAAGAGACATTCTTCTGCAGTTTATGGGTAAGATTTTATTTATATATTAAAAAGAGTTAGTGAACGGGATGCTTTAGTAGGTAGACTCTTTTGAATTTCCAATTTTGGAAATGTGTAGCCCATTACATATTAGGCACAGGTAGACGTGTATACGGAAACAACGGCGTTACAAACAATATTGGATACGACCAATTAATTGTAACACCTGGGCCCAAAAGAACATAACTTCTTTTCCCTGCAATGCACTTTTTAACAGTATACAAATGCCATATTTAACCAGATAATGCATACGTAGTGGGACTCTCCCAACAATAACACTATGATTTCTCTGAAAGCAATCCTAACTGCCCTCACTCCCAACCCTGAAAGAGAATCCTTCCGGAAGAGGAGGCTTGTCCTCTCCCTCTGCAACTCCAAAAATTCAGATCAAGAAACTTTCCCACCACCACCTCAAGTAGACAACCGCGAGCAGGAACTCCTTGCCAGGATTGCAATGCTTCAAACCTAAAACTTCTCTCGCCGATTTCTTGGAAGAAAGATCAGAAAATCTAACCCAGTTTGCTGAGGAAGCCAATGCCTAAATCGACCTCATTGGAGAAAATGCAATCAAAGAAATGGATGAAGCTGGTGCCAGGGTCTGTAACAACTCTTTTCTTCTTTCCCTGTGAACTGCATGGAAAAAAAGAAAAAGTGGAGTTTGTAGGAAATTGGTAATAACCAGGTTTATTCATTTTCTTGAGCAGATAATGGGAAATATAGAAAGTCAAATGCAAGCGTTTCAGGAGTCTATGGAGTCGAACAAGGTGGAGAGTGAGAAGATGGTGGAAAACTTAGAAGGCCGAATCCAGAAGGACAGAAACGAAGGGCTTTTCTTCACGAACTTAACACGTTGAGGTTGCACAAGCTAAGGAAGAGGCAGAAAAGATGGAGGAGCTGACTAAGAAAATTGCTGGTTCGGTAATATTTACCTTGTCGTATGGTGCCTTGGTATCTTCATCGCCTGAATGGAGGAAGGTAGCATTCCTCGGGGTTATTTGAGACAGGCCACACTGAACAAGAGAAGAGCATAAAATCTAAGAATGAGTGACTGAAACATTTCCTTTTGTAATTTCTCAAAGAATATACAAATCCCCTCACATGTAGCTGTGAGCTCGTTGGTGACTCTTATATGACATGGATCTTGTGAATAGAGGTTTATTTGAGTTGTTTGATTTTCAGTTTTTTGGAATTCGTCAACTAGCCGAAAGGGAGAGGTATCAAGGAGCATGGCGGTCATATGATACATAGAGCTTAAGGGCGAACACAAAGAATCAAACTTATTTTACTTTAATCATACATATTGTAATTCTCACCCAAATGTAGACTCCAAATAAAATATTACTATCTAGGGCTGATATATCAAGCCGAACATGTTTGTTGCATCAATCTAAAGTTCCGTGATGCAAAAATTATGATCACCGAAGCCATGTCATTGATGCTGTGTATTGAACTTCTACCAATTAAGAAAGTTTTGTTGAAGGGAAAGAAGGAAATAACGAAAAAAGAAACAAAGAAGAAGAAAACGAAAAGAATTACACATGAAAAATTTGCTAAGAGAATCACTCTAACATTCCTACTCAATAAATTTCCAGAATCTCCAGTTTCTAGCTTAAGTCGGCAAAAAGCGGCAAAAGTACGCAACATCATTCCAAGGTCCAAAAGATTCCATGTTAAACATTAATGACTTAGGCGAGATAATGTAATATAAACCTGGAGTTGGCATACCTTGCTTTAAAAACTGCAATCTGCTCCTCTTAATCCTACTGCTAGGGAAAATTATCTGCTCTTCTTCCCCATCAACTCCCACAACTGGAAACGGTCACTAATTCTCTCAGCATTGCATCATATACAACAGCATCATGTCAGGTGATATCTTACAGCCATTATCCTTGTAAACACCCTCGGCCCCACGCACAACCCATGAATCAAAGCACTATACGTGTATAAATCCTTTTTCCGCTCATTTTTTCTCATCTTCCCCAGAGCTCCACGCCCTCTTTGAACCTCCCGCACTTTGCACAAACCACTGATCAAAACCTGCTTGTATGTAGTAGCACTTGGATAAAACCACGAATCCTTAGTTAACCTCTCCCAAATCCCTTTATAGGTGTCGTAATCTCCTTTCTTCAAACACTAACCGACATCCGCCTCGCAGTCGCGAGGACAAATACATTTTCAAAGTCCCTTGGTAAATCCCTCGATAATCACCGACGGATCGGTGTCCGAATAATTTTCTTGTAGTATATAGGATATTTGTTTTAAGGTTTAAATTATGTCGAATATTATTAGGCCCACTGAACTCTAAATGCTTCTAAGCTAGAATAAGATACTTGTGAATTGTGGTTAGTATCGAGGATATGTGTTGTCTATATCAAAACTCAAAAGGAACTACTTATTAAATATAACATTGAATTGATAGGGTAAAACTCGATGCCTTATGACTCAAAAGTCATAAACTTGACTGTGGGCTAAATGTAAATAGTTCATATGAGCTAAATGAGAATGGATTGAATGGGCCCGAGTCTAGCCCATACCCTTATTAGGGTTTGTTATGATTTTGAGAGGTGAAGTTACTTTTTACTTTTAAATATGTACTAGTAATTATTTCTTTTTAACACAGATAAGTTTTGTTTTCACACATCATCACAAAAGAGATTTTGTTCAATTTTTAACTAATTTAAGTGTTGGAATCTCTTTTTACATAAGTTTATCTTCGACTTTTTTTTTTCAGACGTCACACATGGATTCTAGTAGATCTTTTAAACTGACTTACATACGCGATTTGTTTTTTGAAATTATCGAATCATTTCACACAAGGTATTGTTCTCTCTTTGTTGATGATAGCACAAACCCAAATCTTCAATTATATATGTATTAATTTATAATTTCGTATATATTACAATATAATTTTAAAAAGTTCGAATTTTAGGTATTAATACACGAGCGAAAATTAAATTTTGGAAAAAAAAAGTAATAAATTTTGTGATAATTCAAGTGTTTTATGTCCATTATATATAATTGGAGACATTTTTAATAAAATATTAATAAATATGGTACTTAATTCTAATAATCACGTGTAACTTGGAACATTTCCATTAAAATAATAATAGTTCGAGTATCAAATTGTAATTTTCCCAATCACTGATTTATGACATTCCTCTCGTGCAAAAAGAAAAAAAAAAACTTTTCAAGTGACTAAAAATGATATTCTATCGAATTTCCAGACCCAGATCCAATTGAAGATCCATGGCGGTTATAAACTTGGACCTTTGAATTGATTAGAAAAGTTTACCCAACAAGATTATTTCAGTTGATTAAATTGTAGCAGATTTAGAGCAAGGAATCATTTCCAGAAGGATTGTTTAGCACCCTCACCGCCGACTCCTCATTCGGCTCCGAATTAGAGAGATCTTCATTAGTTGTCGCAGCTGCGTATCATGTCTCTGCCACACAGTTAAGTGTTATTTGTTATTCTTTTTTACTCCTCTTGTTTCAGTAATTGCCGCTTCGCATCATATTTCTACATGAACTTATGATTATTTTTATTTTTATTTTTATTTTTATTTTTATACGGATCTATTTTCATTCGGTGTTGTGTTTTATGACGAGTGTCTATACTTTCTGCTCTTGCCACAAGGTGGTATGTAAAGTGTTAGGCTTAGGCGTTTGAGTCTCATTTGTTTGAGTTTTTAGTTATTTGAATTGCATGCTGTTTCGTTTTTTTCTCTATGATTAGTATTTAATGACGAAGGAGTCGTGCAAGCTCTGCGTTGCTCAATTCGGGGATTCCGTGTTTAGTTGCTTTCCTAGTTTTTGGAAGGGTGATGTCCGGGTTTATTTTTTCGGAAATGGGGCTTCTGTAATGCATATATTCTGAGACACTGAGGCTAGTACTTGCCTACACTGAAAGTATTAAATCACGATGGTTTTAATGTTTGATTTTATCATTCTTAATTATACTATAGGTGGATCTCTTTATGATAGATTGTTTGGATTAGTTGTATTCGCGTTTACATTTCAATGACATGCTAAATTGTAGCATTGTTGCATCAAATACTGTTCGATTTTTGCTGAAGACATTAAATCTCATAACAGGGGCCTATTGCAGCCATTTCTTATTCCATGCGATTTCCTCCAAATCTTGTTTGTCTATGAAATATGTTGGGTTTTTCGTAGTCTACTTGGTTTGAGATTATGATATTTAATATTTATGATCTTCTGCTCCAGGTTCTGGATTTAGGAGCTCCAAATTGAGTTGGTCTACTCTTGAATATTTTTAAGATTGAGCGGAGGATTCATTTTCTCTGTTTTGCTCTGCATCCGGTGCCCTGTTGCCTAGGCTAGGGTGGTATGGTTGGTGGTATTATTTCTTTTAATGTTATTTCTTTATCCCATTAGTAAAATTGCCTAGACTTACATGGGCTTGGCCTATGGATTATCCACCTGATGTTGGACTAACTAACTAAACTTAAAAGGCATTGTGGAGGAAAGATGAGTAGACAACAGGCAGAGAGGGAGAAAGATAATGCTAAAGCTTCTTCCAGTAAAGGTGTAGAGGATGTCTGGTGCAGTTCTATTTTTGGACAATACTTGGAAGAAGAACTGTTAACTCGGCTAAAAGGGCTTGCGCTGGATCCTTCTATGCCGCAATTTGCACGGAATAATATCCAGCCTTTGTGGAATCAGATTCTTGGTCTCAGAAAACTTATGGTCCTCGAAGATTCTGAAATGCCTTGGGTATGGTCTTTGATATTCAACTCTTCCCGTTGTTACATGATTTATGAATGCTAATTTATCTTTGGTGCTTCATTTTGTACTTTAGTTGGACTTTGTTTTTATGTGCATCTCTGTATAGTATCCTCAACTTTAGGTAAACTCATCATAAGCTTTTAAAATAAGTTAGATCAGGTAGAAGGCTGAATACAGCAATCGGAAGAGGGGGGGGTGGTGTTGGGGGTTCGATCAACCTGGGGAAAGGAAAATGAAACAAAGGAAAAGGAAAAGAAAAAAATAATGATTTCCAAAGGGAATTGAATTCCTTCTGATCCCCATTTTTGACTATAAATAACAAATGGGCATCAACTTTAGTGGCGGTTGTGGGGGTGGCAATGGTGATGGAGGAGGTGGTGACAATGTTGGAAGAGGCTATGGCAGTGGTGGAGGTGGTGGTGGAGAAGGGGCATCGGTGGCAGAGGGTTGTGGTGGTGGTGAAGGGTCACAACAGTAGAGGAGGTTACGGCGGTGGAGGAGGAGGGTGGTGGCAAGGGCTGGGAGTGGTGGCGGTGGTTGTGGGGGGTGGTTGGCAAGCAGTGGTGTAGGGATGGTGGGGAAGAAGGATGTAGAGGAACCCAAACCCTAAGTGGTGCGTGGGGAATGGAAAACACTCAAATTGGAGAATCCAAATTTGAAAAGTGGGAAAAAGGAATGAGTTAAAAATGATAACCAAACACCTACTAAGGGAATCATGGATCCTGATTCCCCCCAACCAAACGGCCCCTTAAGTATATTTATAATGCCTCAAGTCGTGTGTACTCATCATTATGTGGGTAATGAAGGTTACAATGTTATTATAAGTAGGTTCAATGGACTCTTCTAGCAACCTGGGTTAATCCTTTTAACAAAGGCAAAAATGCCAAGTATTTTCTGGTCAACCCCGTTGTGCCACTATATCACTAATGGGCCCGATCTCCATAAGCAAGGGGCGTTATACCATGTCTCCATTGTATTACATGTGTTCTATGCCTAGGCACACCTACAATGGGATCAATGTTGGTGCCATTGCATTGAATTGTGCATTTGTCTTATTTTGCAAGTCCTTTTTGGAAGGTGAAATGGTCTTTGGACAATATTACCCCTCAAGTTTAATCTCAAAAATGATTCAAGTTAAGAATCTGCATCCTTTTTGCTGGTTTAATGAGAAACTTCAGTTGGGAAAATATGATGTGAAATCTGTACCTTGTCCATTTTATCTGTAGTTCTACTTCTACATTGGCTGATTTTTGATGTCTACAATGCTTCACTGTCTTATCAAAAGGAATTCCTAGAGCGTGTAGTAGTCTGTGTGATTAATAGAGGGGAAGACGCTTTTTCTTGTTCAGTTTAGTCTCTCATGTGATCTTATATCTCAACCGGCCTATATGCTTTTTGATTATTTGCGCCTAAATTTCTAAGATGCATTTCAACCCCATCTACAAAGATTAATTCTCATTAAGCATTGACGTTTGTATAATGGCGCTGTTCAGCATGTAGCAGTTTCTTTTGTGTCTTTTCTTGGATACTAGTAAATTATTATACTTCGTAATGGATCTTCCAAGAATACAATTTTGGGTCAAAACTGTATTGGACTACAAATGTTTCCCCTTGACCCTTAAAATTATAATATGTTTGTGCTTGTGTGAGATAGTTAAAATTGAAGATGAATATTCCCATAATTATCCAGTTAAACAGAACAACTGGGCTGATTTCTGTAGCCCTAGTATTCTGGAGCAAATCCATATCAACTTAAACGATTAAGGCAGTAAGCTAACATCTTTTAAGATAGTGAAGCAAATTTCAGTAACTTCTATGATCCAGGGGTGTCGCCCTTTTACGGTTACCTATCATAAAACCTTGTAATATTAAGATATCTATCCATTAACTCTGGTGGCAAACATTTTATTTGCCTCCTTCCCTCGATGAATTATTGCATTCAAGATTGTTATCCTTACTTTCTTTTGGCTCTTTCCATCGGATACAACATTAAGTCAAGATTGTCATCCTTGTATTCCACTGTATGTTGATAGGTCTTTCTGTGAAATTTTCTTACAAATAATTTTATGTTTTGTTAAAGAGAAAGCGGAAACTTGAGCAGCTCTTCAAAGATAGGCTGAGAGCTCCAGCTGGCTTTGTTTCACCAAACCAACAGAACATAACAAAACGCAGAGGGCGTCAGTTATCCCAGGTTTCATCACTGTCATGCTTGCTCAATTCAGTCGACTCTGCCCAAAGTCATGATGAGAACTTTGTCTTTGAATCTCATACTTCTGGTAGTTTAGTGACCTTCGATGAAGCTTTGCCTGAGAAACAGGTAACCACTGAATGTTCCTTTGTTGATGATGTGGTAGATTTGAAATGCACCTCCAAAGATGTATCTCCGGTAGTATATTCTGATGAATCAGTAAATGGTTCTAACACTTCCAGTCCAGAGGACTCATCTCCTAATGAAGCACGACATTTAGGTTCTAGTAAAGTAGTTCGCAGCTTGAATTTGCCAATATTGAGTGGGCCACACAGGAAACGCCTTGAGCCTTCTCGTCGGTCAATCAGATTGCTGAATTTCATTGGAGATCATCTTCAAAGGAAAGCTATTCCAGTTGGACCTCGTTTCCAGGCTGACGTCCCTGAGTGGGATGACACGGTGGACAGGAGCATTCTTCTTAGTGCATATAATAGTGATTCTCGTCATTTGAAGTGGTTGGGCTCCCAAGTTTGGCCAATTGAAATTGGAAATATGAAAACCACTGTAAGAAGAACTGGGAAAGGGAGACGGACATCTTGTTCTTGTGCGTCCCGGGCATCTGCTGATTGCATTAAACGTCACTTACTTGAGGAAAGGCAACTTCTCCAATGCAATCTGGGTCCTGCCTTTTGTAGTTGGAAGTTTGATGAAATGGGTGAGCAAGTCTCGCAATCGTGGTCAGTGAAGGAGCAACAAACTTATGAGTCACTAATGAGAAAGAGGCCATCATCTAATGGGAAAAGCTTTTGGAAGCGTGTGTTGAAGTGTTTTCCCAGAAAGTCGAAGAAAGACTTTGTAAACTATTACTTCAATGTTTATATTCCACATCGCATGAGCCTGCACAGGACATCGCCAACCATCAAGCAGATCGACACCGATGATGAGGATGAGGATGAGGCTCCTGATTGCATAGGTTCGCGGAAAAGAGCCGAAAGGAAGAGTCCTATGATCCCCAACAAGAAGGCTAGATATTTACGTACTAGCTAAGTCCATGCGAGTCTCAATAGAAGGTTTGTTTCTTGACCAGCATTTTTTGCACCAGCTTTCCCTCTCTTGCTTACCCGATATATCTATGGAAATCTTTCTTTTGGATCTCAATTCATTAATCCCTTAATTTTTGTCACACCCTTAATGTATGCATCCCAGCAGAAATGCATCATGCTAAAGATTTTGGTCGTTAGTTCTGAAAGTGAAAGGGTGACGGGATAATACAATTGTTGGTCTTCTTGTTCATGCTGATCCCTTCTCACACAATTATCAAATCATTATGGTAGATTTCGAGTTCTGGATATGAACTCATACAAGACTTGAACAGAATCAATGTAAAAGCTTAGCTAAATTTGTAGCTTTTAGTGCATATGACCTGTTGTATTTTTATAAAAATGGAATCTTTAAATGTTTTCTGGCTATTGTTTGTGCATTTTGATTATGATTCTTGTTTGTATCATTACCTCGTCTATTTTCAAAAGGATTATTGACATATAATTACACAAATTTTGATATGATTTTGGTTTTGCACACGAACTTTAAGATGAGTATTCAAATACATGAACATATTAATTTTAGTAATTTTATCACGATTTATTTTTTTCAATCAAATTAAACGACATGGCATTAGATATGATGAGTTGATAACTACGTGGAAATAAATTGATAAATAAAATATAAAAGAAATATTTACACTTGACAAAACAAGTACATTGATTTATTAACATACATAAAATATATATACACTTCACGAGAAAGAAAGAAAAAAATAAAGGAATATAACATAAACACACAAAACGAATAGATCATTTCAAAACTTAGAGTAAATGACGAACAAGTAAGCTATTATAAATGTTTTCTTCTTCTTCACACGTGAACTTTAAGATTTTACATCGTTGTCAACTTATCATATCTAATGCAATGTCGGTTTCAATTTGACTGAAAAAAATATGGTAAAATTACTACAATTAATAAGTTCGTGTGCAAAACCCTTTTCAAAAATACCCCAAAGAAAAAAAAGAAAAAAGAAGAAGAAAAGGTTTGATTATTCTATTTATCACGGTTTATGATTATTTTTAGTTTAAATATTAAGTGAATTATTATTTTTTGAGGGACTATTAGTTATTAATTATTTATTAAGGTTTTTTATCATTATTTGAAATTGTGATTGTTTTTGGTTTCGTCTCAAAAAAATTAACCTTTTGCTTTTGCTTAATAGTTATTAATTTGAAAAAATATGCTAAAGTGGGATGAAAACTAGGATTAATGTTAGGGAGTTGCTAGCGGAATTTGTTATTAATGTTGTCCCCTTTCTCATAGCCCAATAATGTATTGTCCGATATAGTTGGCAAATGGACTTCTACTAGATCATCTGTATTTTTGAGCAAAATAGAGCTAGCAATTTCAAAATCAGATCGGACATCGAATTGGTTGTTTGATTGGATTGTTGGATCACTGGTTCGATCAATTGAACCGATTTGAAAAGACAGGATGACTTGCATATATGATTTTATATATTAAATATATAAATACTTTATTTAGATAAAAATAAATACTTGAATAAACTATAAACATATATAAATTAAATCAAAGATTAAAAAATATATAATTGTATCAACTATAAGTATACAGAATTATATTTCAATATTTATTTGACACCATGCATAATTCAAAGTACACTTTAAATAAAAAAATAATAATTTTAAAAAAAATAGAACATAGAATAATTATAAATTTTGATTAAGTCCTACCATCATTTCTTGTATCATAATAATCAAATGAATGAAAATTTTATGAAAAAATAATTTGACAATGATAATTTAGAAATGTTAAGTTACAAATGATATAATAATAATAATAATTATTGGATATTTATATTTTTTTCATTTTAATATTTAGACTTGGGTAAACTAACTAGCCATAAAGGTCATGAGTTCGATTTTTTGAATCATATTTAGTTTTTTTTCCAAGACCGGTTCAATAGTTCGTCGGTTATTTGTGTTGGCCTTTTTTATATCAATTTTTAGCGGTTTATATGGATTTTTTAAAAATTTGAAAAATAAATATAATCGAAGCGAACACATGACCAGTTTCTGCTTTAATTGGCCGGTCCGTAGGGGTGAGCAAAATATCCAATAATCGAATAACCGAACCGAACCAAACCGAAATATCTAATATTATTCGGGTAAATCGGTTATTTCGGACAATTCGATTATAACCGAAATATATTTCGGTAGTATGGTTTTCGATAGGGTATGAGTTTTTTTACCTGAATATTCGATACCCGAAATTTATATTTATATTAGTTTTTTAATATAAATACTAAACACCAATTACAATTACAATAAACATGACGCATACAAAATCAAAAGGTATATCAGGAAATAAACCCAGCAACTTCAAAGAGTAAACACCAATACAAGAGAGATAATTAACAGAGTCGATAAGGAAGCCATACCGAATCCTACAGGCAAACATAGCATCCGTATTAGATCATTTCAAAATAAAGAAGCTTAAATCGTTAAACAGTGAGTAATCAACATCAGATTGCAATTACAACGAAAAACTAAGTTACACAACACCACATGGTGTGACATTAGAAGGTTCGATGGATTAAAGAAGCTTTGGATTTGGAGAATATGAACTTGGAACTTATGAACTTTGAAATATAAATTTCATGTTTTGAGAAGATTGTAGCATTTTTATGAATTGTTCGTGTTTGATAATGTTTTTTGAACTTTGAACTTATGAAGATTGTTGGTAATGAGTTGTTTAGTATTTGGTAATGTTATTTATGAATATTGCAAACTAGTTATTTGTTGAGTATTAGAATGTCTTTTGTATGTTTTTATTTAGAATTCAGAATCAGGACAAAAATTTGGTTTTATCCGAGATACGAAATAATTTTCGATTATTTTAGTTTGGTAACGAAATTATTTCGGTTTGGTTCGGATATCATTTTTAAAATTTTGGTTATTTAATTCGAATATTTTTTTGACCATACCGACCGAATACCCGAATACTCACCCCTCCGATTTTCAAAATATTGGTTGCTAGTGAAATCTGTTGTAATGTCGTACTGCTATTAGATTAGGCTGAGCCATAGGCGGATCTAGGGGGTAGCTGCACCGGGCTCCAGCCTAGTGCAACCCCCAAATTTTTTCTTCAGTTTATGTATTATATTAAGCCCAATTTAAAATTAGCCCAGTTCAAAATAATTAAAAAATTAAAACAAAATTGTTATTGTTGGATTTTCTTATATTTTGACCCATGAGAAAAGCCCATGAGAAGGTTATAAAATGAAAAGATCAACCACCATTTTGAAGGAGAAATTGAAGTAGCCAAAAGCAGAAAAATTAGTAGCCTTTTTTTCCTCTCGAATTTTCAATGCGCAGATTCGGAAAAATTCCGTTTCTGAAGATTGAACTGTTAGATCATTGTGATTTTTGGATGAAGCTTCACAAAGATCCGGGCCAACGTTTTGACGGTGGAGATCGGATTTTGAGTTTGAAGGTCGGGTTTGTCGATCCGAATAGAGGAGAATTTCGTAATATTTTCTCGATCTTTGCTCGATTTTGATTTCATACATCTTGATGTGCTTATTTTCAGTGTATGATATTTTGTATGCCTCTAATATAATGTAGAGAAGATTGTGTCTTGTTCCATTGTTGATTATAGTGGATTTAAACGACTCTAGTAGTCCCATGATTTTTTTCCTCTCTTTCCTTTTAAGAGGTTTTCTACGCTAAAATTTTGTGTCTCCTTATTGTTGTGTGCCTACTATTTTGAACGACGTATATTGATGCTTTTGGAATACCATATTTATCTGAATCCTCAAAGGTTCATACGAGTTGGGAAAATTAGCCAAACAAAGGTATCATATTCTTCCTCAGCGCTGCATCTGCTCAAGTGTTTGCTGATATTGCTCTCTGCCCATTCGAAAGTCATCAAAGTTCAAGTTCAATCATGACCAAATTTTGTCAATGATTTGGTTGATGGATTCCCTAAAGTTTACGTTAAAGAAAAGTTTATATTGAAAGAAATTTTATTAAAATATAAATATAAACTCAATTATTGATGGATTTTTATATTGAAATCTCATGACAACTTATAAAACATATAAATATTTTAGCATTTATGATATTTAATACTCCGAAGTATTTATTTTTCAATCCACCCCATCATCAATTTTTGGATCCGCCCCTGGGCTGAGCTATTGAAACATTATAACGGAAATCTTAGAATTATTTGTAATATACAGATTTTAGATAAACCTGATGGTTTCGTACTGAAAACAACACACATTCAGCATTTATCTTATTCTTACCTACTTTTACAAGAGGCCATACGTCATTCTTGATATATATTTACAAACAAATATTAACAAAAAATACAAAACCCTTTTCTTTTCGTCCTATTGGAATAAAAGCAAAAATGAATGTCTAAAATGGCAGAGTCGTTTCTTTTTCTTCAGAAAACACAATTTGGACTCATTTGGACACACATGTCCCTACGTCCCTTCATTCCTTTTGCTCATATTTCACATCTTCTGATATAACCAAAAAAAAAAAAAGATCTCACATTCCTACACACACTCGTATATGTACACAAATATATGGCTCATATAGAATTCGAACAAATAGAAGTTGTATGTTCACCATTTCTTTGTTAGAATTATGATTTAAATTTTTACTGTGGCATTAATGGCTGTAAAAATCATTTTTCACCCCTTCAATAGAAAATGTAACTATTCTATCTCCAAAAGTGGTTTGTGTTAACAGGGGAAATTCCGTGTTAACAGTTGTTGATTTGTATTCTTTCGATCTACATTATTTCTAGTAGCCGTTAATTTAGCATGATTATAAGAGTAATCATTATGGAAAAAAAGTTTATCTTTTGCTAAATTTTTTCAATGTCGACCTATAAGAGTTTGACTCTTGGAACTAATAGCAGGACGCAATAAACAATTAACAAACAAATACCAAGCCAATAGTATTATTTATTGGGAAGTACTCTTCTACCATACTGTAAAATCCTTTCTTATTATTCCGATTTAAAACCAACACCAGTCCAAACATCCAGACAATTTTGTGCCAAATGCAAAATTAATATAGATAGGTATCGTGTTTGCCATAATGATTCAAAACCTGTAAAATGATAAAAAAAATCTATAAATGTTCGAAATGAAATTGGAAGAAGTTTTCTTGTAGGGTGTTGAATGATTCAACTTTTTGAAAATTAAATCACCCGTATGTGTGTGCGTGCATATCAATAAATTTTAAACAAATTCAAATATATCTGAAAAATAATCACATAAATTATCTATCTCCTGTAATTTTAATCGCATTAAAAGGAATAAGGAGACATGAGTCTAAGAAAGAAAAATTAAAAAGAATGAAGGAGAAAGATAAAAAGAAAAATATAACCAAACTCGTTTTTTTTGCTGAAAATGCAAAGAAGACTGAAAAATTGGCTCCAAACCAAGAAAAGTGAGCGGAGAAATGAAAATAAAATCATAAAGAAAAGAAAGAAATGAAGAAGAAAAAAAAAAAGTAGAGAAAGCGATTTGAGAATGCAACACGTTCAGATTTTACAGAGAGAGAGGTGTAATGGCGTGAGTAGCTTTTGCTTTTGCTTTCAGACAGGAATCTTTGAAAATCGAAAGCCTCTCACCAACACAAGAAAAACAAAATTTTAATTATATGCACTTTTATTCTATTTTATTTGTATGTGACTATGTGAGTGTGTGTGAACGGATGAAAAATTGTAATATATTAATGTTTTAAATTATTTATAGTAAGTGTACAAACTTGCTTTAATTATCTTTAGACGAGGATAATCTTCTCCTAACCGACGTCTTCACATGTTACATAAATTTATCATAAATATTTGAATTTGACCAATACATAAATAATTGCATTCAAGGATCATTATCCCTATTCTTGCTACAGTCAATTGTTTAAAATATTTTAATTAGAACTTAAATTATTTAATCAACGTAATGTAATAAATAGATTAGGAAGAAACCGAAACCCGGAGCCAAGGTGTGTAACAGAGAAAGAGAAGCAAAAGAAAAAGCATCCAAAAACAAAGTAGAAAGAGAATTTATTATATATAGTGAGAGAATAAGTATACTTCTCTTTCTCACTCACTTTCTCCCCGCTGAGTAGAGCACAGCTCTCTCTCTCTCTCTCTCTCTCTAAACAATCTCCGAAACACACAGCGAATTAGCGCACACATTGTGCAATGCAATGTTGCTGGTGTAGTCACTAACATGAGCGGGGGTGTATAGCATTTATCTCTCACTTATGAATACCACTTCTGCAGACCCAACTGCGCCTCCGCCTCCGCCGCAGCAGCAGCCGCCGCGGTCCTCATTCAGCTGCGACCGCCACCCCACGGAGCAGGTCACCGGATTCTGCCCCTCCTGCCTCTGCGAGCGCCTCACCACCCTTGATAACTCCTCCTCCAACACCCCTTCCTCCTCCCGCCGCCCCTCCTCTGCCTCTGCCGCCGCCGCCGCCGCAATCAAATCCCTCTTCTCCTCCAGTTCCAAAGCCAACAACTTCCCCCCTCCTCCCCCGCTCCCGAAACCCTCAAAAGCCACCACCTTCATCCCCGAACTCCGTCGCACAAAATCATTCTCTGCCTCCAAGAACGAAGCTTTAGGGTTAGCGTTCGAGCCGCAGAGAAAATCTTGCGACGTTAGAGCGAGAAATTCTCTTTGCACGTTATTCTCGCTCGACGAAGCCAGTAAAAGCGGCATTAATAACACAAAACCAACCTTTGCCTCAACTCTTGCTTCTTCTTCCTCTAATCAAAACCATCAAAATAGCAAAAAAATCGAATCTTGCGTAGCAGAAATCGAAAATGAGGAGGATTGTAGGCAACATCCAATTGTAGAGGATAGTATTGCAGTCGTGGATGACGAAGGAGATGAAATTAGGCCTGTTCAAGATTCCCATTTGGAGGGTTTGAGAAAATCGGTCGAGTTAAACCTAACTAGTGGTGAAATCGTGGAAGAAGCGTTTAGTTTGAGTAATCTGAAGCCTATGAAGGATCACATAGATCTCAATTCCCAAGAAAAGAAGAGCTCGGGAGGGAAAATTTGGGCTGCGGCGTCAGTCTTCAGCAAGAAATGGAATAACTGGAGGAGGAAACAGAAGGCGAAGAAGCACAGCAATGGCGAAAACCTAGCTGCATTGCCTATGGAAAAGCCTATTTCTAGACAATTTAGGGAAACTCAGTCTGAGATTGCTGATTATGGATTTGGGAGGAGGTCCTGCGACACCGATCCTAGGTTTTCACTCGATGCCGGAAGGATGAGCTTTGACGATGCACGGTACTCGTTTGACGAGCCGCGTGCATCTTGGGATGGCCATCTGATTGGGAGGAGTTTCCCTAGAATGGCGCCTATGGTCTCTGTAATGGAGGATGCTCCAGCTGTGGCCGTTTCGCGCACTGATATGCAGATTCCAGTGGAGGAGCCGACGAAGAAGTTTGGTGAGGATGATGAAGGTGTGCCTGGAGGGTCGTCGCAGACGAGGGAGTATTATCTGGATTCTTCCTCCTCGCGTAGGAGGAAGAGCCTTGATAGGTCTAGTTCGATTAGGAAGACTGCAGCTTCTGTGGTTGCTGAGATTGATGAGCTTAAGATGGCTTCTAATGCCAAGGTTTCCCCCGCGAAAGTAGACTCAAACTCAAACTCTATGAGAGATGATCTCTCCGAGACGTTTGAGTTGAGCAGTGGATTGAGGGATACGAGCTCTGTGATTGGGAATGGGGAGACGAAGGAGACTAAGAAGTCAAGGAGATGGAGCTGGAGGATATGGGGGTTTATACAACGACGTAGTGGTGGGAGCAAGGAGGAGGATGAGGAGGAGGAGAAATATAGTAGGGTGAATGGAGTGGAGAGGTCGCTCTCCGAGTCATGGCAGGAGACGAGGAGGGATGGGAACGGAGACGTGAGGGGCGGATTCAATAGGAATATGTTGAGGAGCAACAGTAGTGTGAGTTGGAGGAATGGGAATCATATTGAGGCTAGTGGGAGGAGATCGAGTGTGGATATGTATGGGAGTGGGAAGAAGAGGAACGAGTTCGTGTTGGAGAGAAATCGGAGTGGGAGATATTCGCCTAAACACATCGATAATGGCTTGCTTCGGTTCTACTTGACGCCTATGAGGCGGCCGGGGAGGGGGGATGGGGAAGATCAAGCCGACAAACTCGCAGCCGATAGCAAGAAGCGTGCTGAGGCTGTATTGAGAGGGATGCAAGGTCCTCTGCTTTGTTGCTTTGCAATTTAGTATTGAATGATTTGCTGCATTTGATGGTGTAATCACATGAGTTAAATTGTTGTTTGCTATGCATTTTCAGATTACTCTGCGTTTGTTTCTTCCAATAATGAGAATTTCTGTTTTATCCTGTTTTTATGTTCCTGCATATGATCTTGATTTGATCTCAGAAGTAGCCTAATTTGATATGTTTAAAGGGCTTATTGTTTGGATGACTGTTGTACATCACAACTCTGTTCTCTTTTTCTTTAGTATGTTGGCTGCTTTATAATTATTTTTCTGCTTTTGTGATTTGAGTTTTAAAAGGCGAAATTTTCGGAACAAGAGGATGTTACACCATCAATGTATATGGTGATGGGCACTCGGGTCCCATTTGAGTTTTCAAATCATTTATATTTTCTTGTAACAAATGTACGTTAATTATGTGTAGTCTTGTAAGGCGAAAAATAAAATAAATTGGGATGGATGAATGAGGTGGTGAATTCAAATTTGGGAGGTGATGATTGTTGGCAATGATTATTGTGAAGGAGGAGTCATTGTTGTTAGTCGTTATCATCGGAACAAAGCAAAGTGGGTAATCCACCAAAAAAAGAGAAACAATAATTTGGTCGATGCAAAACTTTGAAAATGGACAAATAAATTGTCTTCTAAATTTGTAAATAATTGACTTGGTACAAAGGGAATGTCGCGTTGACAGCAACTAAGCTTCTGTTTTTACCTGAATTTTTGCCGATACTTTCATGACTGAATATTTATATTGATAATAAAAATATCGTAATACAGATGTTAGATGCTAGATACATTATTGAGGAGTAGACGCACATGACCACCAGAAATATTGCCAATTCCCGACAGGAAAATTTGTCACTTACGAGGAATATGTTGCATTCCAATTCTAACTGGAGAGAAAATGCAGAGCCCCACGATTAATTGCAAATAAGATAAATGTAAAATCTCGATAATCGACAAATTTATTTCATTAAAAGTCAAAAAGTTTGCAAGACAAACATCTAACATGCGTTTCAATACCTTTTTTTTCACAAAAGTCTAAATTTTAACCTAAGTTTGTCAAAAAGGTCATGCGATTGGAACTTGAATTATTTCTCATTGTAAAAATCGATTTTATTGCAAATCAGTTTATAAAGGCTCCAACTTCTAAAAATAAATATTCAAGGACCTAATGCACAAAATAGGGAAAGTAAATATAAACATTCAAATTGTTTTATTTTTATGAAACTTATCTTGTACAATCACGGATGGCATGTTGTGTGTGTATTAATGTTATAATTGAAGTAATTGATGTGTGTGGAATTAGACATAAAGGAGGTGCCTTGTACTTTTGTTTGTTTGTTTTATTAATCAGAATTAAAGAATAAAGCAATGAGAATTGTGCCTCTCTACACTACACAAAATGGCATGTTGTCTTTTCATGTGTTATTGGTTTTTGTTTTACTTAGTTATGAGAATATTTATCTCAATGGATGAAGTTTTCCAGAAAATTCCGTCTCCTCTTTCAATCTGCTTAATTTATCGTTTCTACTTAATTTCGACTCTCATCCACTACTCCTAGTATTTTAGTTTTTTAGGAATATTAATACGTATATATTATTTTAGGCAGCATTTAAAAATCCTATGACGCACGAGATCACGATATAATTAAAATAAGGGGGGTAATCCCACATTAAAAAAATAATTAGGAACGTACATATACTAAAATATGTTTGCATTGTCTTAGCTCAGGGATTTGTAGATCTTTTTTTCATATCAAGTCAGGGATTCTCATGCATGCATTATTATAGTGAATTTTTTTAAATGTGAGGATCTCTGTTTACGTAGCTTTATTATGCAAATTTCTATGGCTATGAAAGAGAAGGCTACAGTAAGTGTTTCTTACATGTTTTCCTTTTATCTATATAAAATAATAATTCCTTTTTCTGGACATTATGACAGATTAGAATTTCAATTCATTGGCATGCTCAATCTCTAATGGGTTAGCAGAGAATCCCCCAAAAAAAATCTCTCAACTTAGCTCCTAAAATGGTGACTATTATTAGAAACAGTATAAGAATAAGATTGATTGACATTATCTTTGTATGATATAAATGGTAAGTATGGTGTATCTATTGTAACGAGAAGAAAACTCAATAACTTTTATTAATTAGAAACTGGATCCTTGTCTAAGGGAGTGTTTGGCTAAGCTTATTTTAGAGAGCTTATAAGAGGTAATGTCTCAAGTGCTTATAAGTTGTTAAAGTGTTTGGATAATTGATTATAGAGATAAAATTGACGAGATATGAAGTTGATATTGTATGTGTAGGAAATAACGAACTATAATAAGATTATTTTAGTAAATTCATGGTTGCTTATAAGTTTATGAAAAAATAAGTTCGGGTTGACCAACTTATTTTTAGAGGAGATTATAAGCTCTTGGAGCTTATTTTCACAGCTTATAAGCTGTTTATGAGATATTTTGCCAAACACTTTACAACAACTTATAAGATCATAAACAACTTATAAGCTGTTTTAAAAGAGCTTATAAGCTCAGCCAAACACCCTCTTAGACACTTTACCCCACAAATGCATTTTGTCTAATAAAGAATATAGTTTTTGTGTTAATGATATCCCACTAATCTATGAAAGAAGCCTTCATTTTGGACCCAAAAATTGCCGATTCACAGCCTTGTTTTCATCCTAATCTAAAAAGCACATGAAATGCGTATCAAATAATTAATAAGCTAATTTTTGACTGGGATTTTGTAGAAACTTAAACTTATAAAAATCAATAAAAATATATTTGTTGTGAAAGTCTAAATATGGATATGGTCACGCCAATATCCAGGCAAGTCGGTTTTGATCACTTTCGTGTCTAAGAATACAATAATTAACTAAACTAAACAGTGTTTGAATTCTGAACTAAATACAAATACTGGATTGATCCGACTGAATCTAACAAGCAAAAGGGATTAAGAAAGAATATAAAACCAATCACAGAGATTTAGGAATCCCAGTCCTAATCAAACAAGAAGTTAAATCGTTATTTTATCAAATGAGATTTGCAGTTCACATATTGACGAAATATAACATGCATCAGTGAAAATCAAATACGAGATAAGAAATAGAGAAATATGACTTTCTCCAATCTAATTGATGGATACTTTTTTTCTGAAAACGGTGACAAAATGGTTTTGTATATTTTATTCCACAGGCCTGCAAATATGGCTCATGATTAACATCTTAATCTTCCACAAACCGAGACCACTGAGAAAAGCAAATATTATGATAATCCATTCTTATAATGGAGCTTTAGCCTATTAAATCAATAGATGAAATAATAAGATAATCCACCTAAGAGATCGACATGCACAAACTCTAAAGAACTTTTTTAAATATATATGTATCTGAGCGAAGGAATCCGAAGAAAGAATATAGAGTTTGGCATGTTACTAAAGCCAGACAAAAGAATATAGCAAGCGAGAGATTTGTAGGCATATAAATCTTGGGGATTGACAAATATTCCAAGCATATCTTTAGCCGATCGCTATGAATGTTTTCTAGGGTTAATTACTGCATGATTCCAAATAAACAAGAAAAAGGGCTTTTGCGGTGCTTAACTTCTTTTTCTTTACAATTTTAAAATTGCATGAAAATCATCACTGTGTGAATTCCCAATGGTGAAGGATTGAGAAAAAGGCAAAGAGGAGAGATAGCCCTTTTGCTTTTCTGGTTAATGGCTTTTCCTTTTTTTGGTTTATAAAGTGATCATTGATGTGAGGGAGAGAGAGAGAGGAAATGAGCTTACATCAAAAACACCATTCTCTTTTGGCTGTAATGTTGATTATGTTTAATGCAGCACATCATTTTTACAAATATGGCTCTCCTTTTCTACATTTTGGATGGAATTTATTATATATTATTATTATTCGTTCATTGATGCTGTATTGAGAATCTGTTATTCGGCTTAAAATACCTATATTGAGAAACTTACTCGCTGGGTATTTCTCAATTAAGAGGAAAATACGGAGTTTAAGCCCGACTTTCAACCTGGCCTACTTATATAAGCCCAAATACATAAAATTCAACTTCAGCGTAGTGATAACTCTTAGCCCAAAAAACTAATAATTTGCGGCTCAAAACAAAAGATTCTGCTACTTTTCTTTCCTTTTCTTTCTTTTTGCAAAAAGAATCTTCTGCTCAACTTGGATTAAAACAATTCAAATATTAACGCGACTTAGGGGTGGTAAACAATTCGGTTTCAGTTAACCGAACCGAATTTCTCTAAAATAAGTGAAATCGAAATCGAATCGTTTTAAATTTTCAGTTAACTCAAAATCGATCGATTCCGACGGTTCGATTTTCGGTTAATCGAAAAATAGAATTAAAATTAATTAATAATAAAAATAAATAAAAAATACTGAAACTTATTAAAAATAAATAAAATATTTAACAAATAATTAAATAATTAATACAATAATAATTAGAAAATGATTTTCAGAATTAATATTCTATACATAAATTTTAAATGTAAGAAGAAAACGATCATCATCATTAAGAAAATATAATTAACAAAGTCGAGAATAAAAAGTAGTAATATTATGTTTTTTTTAATTCATGGGAACTCACAACAACTACCTTCGGTGCGTACTGGGTAAAATCCATGTTCTTGTGCAATAACATACAAACCACGTAAGACGGGTAAACCACACTTGGAAAACCAAGTGTGACAAACTCAGACTCATAGAGACGTTAAAGAGTTCGAACCTATGATATTTTGGCTACAAGAACTCACTTTACCACTCTCTTTTAATTCTATTTACATATTATTATTGTTAGCACAAAAACTTGGGCAGAGTCGATCTTACCTAAGGTCGGATCATTTTACGGGTCGATCCGACCCAAATCTGTCCGATCCTGTCTGGCTAATAAATATGTCATTGTATCACTTGATGTGAATAAGTATATCATTTATTCTGAATAAATATATCACTTGCTTGAATAAATGTGTTATCACTTTGTTATGAATAAATGTATCCCTCATTGTGAATAAAACTATCACTTGTTCTGAATAAATGTATCATTTTCTCTCAATAAATATATCATTTGCTCTGAACAAATATGTCATTGTATCATTTTTTGTGAATAAATATATCATTTATTTTTCATAAACAACATTATATCATTTGTTGTGAGTAATGTATCAAATATTCTTAATAAATATATCATTTATGAATTAACATATTAATATTAATAGGTTCAGATCGGATCGGCCCGTGAGAAGACCCGTTCTTAGATAAGTACGGGCCATATGAGAGTTGCCTCTATTGTTAGAGGGTGTTTGGCCGAGCTTATAAGCTCTTTAAAACAGCTTATAAGCTGTTTAGGAGCTTATAAGCTGTTGCAAAGTGTTTGGCAAAATAAGCTCCTAAACAGTTTATAAGCTGTGAAAATAAGCTCCAACGTTTTATAAGCTCCCCTAAAAATAAGTTGGTCAACCCTAACTTATTTTTTCATAAACTTATAAGCAATCATGAATTTGCCAAAATAACCTTATTATAGTTCGTTATTTCCTAAACATACACTATCAACTTCACATCTCGTCAATTTTATCTCTCTAACTCATGATTTTTTCTCTAGCTTATAAGATCAATTGTCCAAACACTTTAACAACTTATAAGCACTTGAGACATCACCTCTTATAAGCTCTTGAAACATCTTATAAGCTCTTGGAGCTTATAAGCTCTCTAAAATAAGCTTAGCCAAACAGCCCCTTAGTGACCTCCAGTTGTCTTATCCCTTTCATTTGAGCCGTGCTATCATTTTTCAATTCAACCCGTTGAACCCGCTGATTCCGGCTATCACGATGATTTAAACTGTGATCAATTTCTAAACACCACTGCTAGGATTTTCCAGTCAACCAAGAGTTAAAATCCAACACATCGTCTTATCGTAGAGAATTAATTATTTAGGCATAAGATGATAGAACCATTTATTATACACATGTACAGAAGTTAGTAACATTATTTAGACCTTCATATCGATCATTTTGTATTAAAAAGTCGTAAGCTAGCTGAAAAATTCAACTCATTTCTGGCACTGGTCATTGCTCGATGGGTGCAGTAAATTAATACTCCCTATGTCCCATTTAAAATGTCTCACTTTCCTTTTTGGGTTGTCCCATTACAAATGTCCCATTCCATTTTAGGAAATAATTATCCCTTTAAAAAGTGTGGACCCTACCCGCTTTTTAACACTTTAACTACTTTATACCATTCTCCTAAATACCCGTATCCAAAAGAAAAGAGACACTTTAAGCGAGACGGAGGGAGTATTTTACAGTCTGACCTTTAAAATATGAATGAAAAAAATTGATATTTCAGATAAGTTGTATATATGGTAGATAACAAAAGATCCAAATAAATAAATAAAAAATGAGCTAGAAAAACAATGAATTTGATGATTCAAATTATTCAAATGGTGATTAGGGTTTTAAAAGGCATAAAAGATCGGGAACTTTTTGTCCCGTGAAATATCTCCAATTTAAATTAAAAATCGTAATTTGTTTTACATATTTTAAAGTCAAACTATATTTTAAACTCCACCTATCTAAAAGTCGGGTAATAAAATATAATGTATATAGTAGATACGACGAGCATTAAAAAATAATCCCAGACTAGAAAAAAAAACATGCAGTCCATCTCCAAGGGTTAAACTCCATTGGACGTTCATGGAGGTTGGGATCGAGATGTGTAGCTAAGATAATGGGGAGAACTTGCCACCCTGCAGGAATTGTGTAATCTGCAACATAAAATTATTCATATTATTTGTTATCAGTAATAATGAATGTTATATATATATATATATATATATATATATATATATATACACACACACTAGAAATTAATTTTAAACTAGTCTCTAAAAACCAATCTGGTCTGTAAATCTTGATTGATGAACGATTCAGATTGATTTTAAAAAAGATGTGTTTTTTTACAGATAAGATAATGCTTTCTCAATATTATGTTTTTTCATGTATAAAACAATTTTTCCAATTTTTATGTTTCTTTACACATAACATAATGCTTTTTCATTCTTACAATTATGTTAGTTTCTAGTTAATAGAATAAAGTTGGTTTCTATTTCATTTTCATTCTATTAATATGTTTTTCAACAGTGCATGAGTACCCTCATGTGTGCCTATATAAATACAGATACTCACTTTATGTGTAACTCTTAATTACACTACCCATAGTTTATGATGAATCTGCATTTGTGGGAGCACATCCACATATAAGTTGTGTGTTTATCTGCATTATCATTCTTTTCTTAGCTAAATCTACCAATCGAGCTTGGATTATACTAAAATGTGCTAACTAGATAGTTTTAACATAATTCTCATAGCCTATGTTAATTATTGATAGATTATTGCGAATTAAAAAGAAAAACATGTATGTATTTTGACATTTTTCAAGTACAGGACTTATCACTTATTTAGAGACGGACACTAAAAATGAAAAAATAATGAATATTTGTCTTTCTACTATACATATATGGCTTGTATTTTATTTCATTAATATATTAGTGTGTGTTTTTATCACTACAAAAACACCATATACTGACAAATATATGTATATATATAAAGATCATGACACGACGAAAAGAGCTAGGACCAGTGACATATAGTTGCCATGGACTAGCTTTAAGTGAATAATAAAAAAGAAGTATTCCCATATCAAGAAATAAAGAAATATTCTTGTATGTTATGTGTCGGTATATATACCTTAAACAATTTGTCTTAGCTCAGAAATAGATATATCTTCGTTTTCATGTTAACTCGGGAAATCGCATGCATGCATTAGAATAACAGTATTGTGTTTATTTATTATAAAATTGAGGATATCTTCGAATAAGATTTACTTCTGTTTACGTAGTTCTCTTTTGCTGTTTTCTATGACTATGGTTGCAGCGGGGCTAAAGTAAGTTTTCACATATAATTCTTCCAGCTATATAAACTATTATTTTTTCTGGACATCGTGACAGATTTCAGTAAGTAGGAACACCTCTCTCTCTCTCTAACATGTTCTGGATCAATAGAATCTGACGATAAGAACGCCATTGATTTGAATTTCGAAAAAATATATAAAAAATTACAACGTATGTTTAATTTTTTTTCAATCTCTTTCTTGTTCCAAAAGGGAAAGCTCTCCATCGGGAGTCTCCATACCCCAGTGACTCAACGGTTAAAAAATTAGAAGGACTTTGTATAATACCTCATGAGAATGTGAGAGGTACCGTGAGAGGACAAATCACGGTGACTTAGTGCTTACGAAATTATGAGCACTTTGTCTAATACCCCATGAGAATGTGAGAGGTACTGTGAGGGGATAAATCACGGTGACTTATGTAGTTGAATATGGTTACAATATCGTGCAAAATTACAATGAAATGATTAATAATAACTATTACAAATGAGATGTCGAAGATAACAAGAACTTATCAATAAGTCGCCAAGTTGAACTTCGCCCGCAAGACGAAAGCGCCCGGTAGTGCTCACGATTGGCTCGTCCCCAAAGGTAACGACTTTCGTCTCGTGTAGTAGCACCACAAACAAGTCGAGCCCGTGAACCGGACGAAACGAGAACCGAACTCGAAAACTAAGAACTATGAGCTAAGAATGCAAGTAGAATGCTTTGCTTTTGCTAGAGAGAATAGAATGTTTTTGCTTATACCTCTAACTCTAGAATGATGCACTATATATAGCACTCCAAGATGGATGTTCTAAGGTCACAATTGATGACAAACATCAATATTCCATTAACTCTTAACATCAAGAGTTGGAAATGAAAGGCCAAAGGCCATGAACCTCATTACTAGCAATTCTCACTCACAACCCATAAACTTCCAACAATCCCACATGAGTGGAAATGCCATATAAATGCAAAACGCAAAGTTCGGTCCTCGAGGCGATATTGCATTTGGAAAGGTAGCTTGTGGCTTGAACCTTCCATAGTCGAAATTATCGAGCATACCGTGGCATAGTGGTTATTTCACCTTGAACTAGTCCTCCATGGTGTATACTGAGACAATAATATTGACACAATATCATCTCAATTTCCATCCGTTCTTACGTTTGTGTCCATTATGGCCTTGGAACACCCTTTGGATTCACAAGTGTACCACTTGAAGCGGCCCACTTCACACTTGCATAGGTGACTATTACAACCAAGTATTCTGCTATACTTGACCTCCTTGAGGTATCCAAGAGTCATTAAAAGTTAAAAACTTAACCTCACCACTTGCAGACTTACAAACACTCACTGTTCTCAGAGAATAGGCATGTTTGAGTGTTTATCACACGGATTTTTATAACCGTTGTCCTTTTGAACCATGTTCTCGGATAATCCAATCATCATGGTTGGGTTTCGCTATAATCATCCTTAAGATGTGGATTTAACACCCATTCCTCTAACAGTTTAAACATTTGATCTCGATTAATGCTTTTTGTCGTGGATCCGCTAGATTATCTATTGATTTTACATAATCAATAGTGATAACCCCACTCGTGATCAAATGTCTCACGGTATTGTGTCGTCGACAAATATGTCGAGACTTACCGTTGTAATATATATTTTGTGCCCTTCCTATTGCGATTGACTATCACGGTGAATCAACACGAGAAGGCACGGGACTCGACTTGACATGGAATATCCTCGAGGAAATTTCTAAGCCATTCGAACTTCTTCACCACCTTATCTAAAGCTATGAATTGATTCCATGGTAGACCTTGCTATACAAGACTGTTTCTTGGACTTCCAAGATACGGATCCACCTCCGATAGTGAACACGTATCCACTTGTGGAAGATGAGTCGATTGAGGCGAGATATCGATTAGCATCACTATACCCTTCAAGTACAATGGGCTCACTGGAATAATGAATCGCATAATTGCAGGTAAACTTTAAGTAACTCAATACGCGTTCAAGTGCTTTCCAATGTTCTCTACTTGGATTAGCTGTGAAACTACTCAATTTGTTCACGAGCAAGCTAAATCGGTCGGATGCGGTTTGAGAAACATCAAACTCTCGATAATCTTAGCATATTCATCTTGACTTATAGGTTCACCCCTATTTGAGTCAAATGAACACTCGAGTCCCAAGGAGTCTTGAAATAAGCTTATCCATTGCATTGAATTTCTTCAACACTTTCTCAAAGATAGTGGGATTGTGTCAAAGCAATTCCATTTGGCGTTCTAAGAATTTTAATTCCAAGAATTACATCCGCTAAACCCATATCTTTCATGTCAAGTTCTTACTTAGCATTCTTTTGTTTCTCCAATCACACGAGTTACTTCCATTATCAACATGTCATCAACATAAAGACAAACAATAACAAAATCGTTATTGAATTCTTTACATAGACACACTTGTCACTCTCGTTGATTTTGAAACCATTTGACAATATAACTTTGTCAAATTTCATATGCCATTCTTGATGGCGCTTGCTTAAGTCCATACAAAGACTTTTGAAGTTTGCATACCTTGTACTCTTGCCGGTACTACAAAACCTTCCGTTTGTTTCATATAGATCTCATCTTCTAACTCTCCATACGAAGCTGCTTTTACATCCATTTGATGAATCTCAAGATTTTGCAAAGCAAAGAATAGCGGCGTTCTAATAGAAGTATGTTTAGTCACGCGTAGTAGGTATCGAAGAAGTCATACCCACCTTTTGTCTAAACCTTGAACTACAAGTCGGCCTTATATTTATCAATAGTGCCATCGACAGATTTCTTCTTTAGGATCCACTTGCATCCTAAAGCTTTACAACCGTGGAAGATCTACTAACACCTAAGTATGATTCAACATAATAGACTCTATCTCAATGTCTATTGCTTCTCCCCACAGATCCGCATCTGGGCCTGATAAAGCTTCTTTTACGGTAACCGGTTCATCATTTAACAATAAAACGGTGTAGACCTAGGTCATTTTCTATTAGCAGGGCCATAAAAAACTTGCTTAGAACTTGAGGGTTCACCTTCTTCAACAGTATGAGAATTGATAGAATCTTCCTCAATTCTTTTACTTGAATCAGAACTATTCTTATCCTTATTAGGATAGATATTCTCAAAGAATATAGCGTTCCTCGATTCAATTGTTGTTCCACATGAACATCGGTATATCGATTTGTGCACAACAAATCTATAAGCACTACTATTAAGTGCATAACCAATAAATATACAATCTACCGTTTTAGGTCCAATTGTAACTTGTTTTGCAACGGTACTTCAACCTTAGCTAAACACCCCACACTTTGAAGTATTTATATGAAGGTTTCCTTCCTTTCCAAAGTTCATAAGGAGTTACATCCTTCCTTTGATAGGAATCTTGTTCAAGATATAGTTGGTCAGAAGAACGGTTTCCTCACATATTCGGGTAATCCGAACTTATTAATAACGCATTCATCATCTCCTTAGCGTTCGATTTTGCGTTCAGCACACCATTTGATTGAGGTGAATAAGGAGCACTTGTTTGATGGATTATACCACTTTCGTTGCATAATTCAAAGAAACGAGCAACATATTCTCCACCTCGATCACTTCTTACAACCTTAATTTTGCAATTAAATTAATTTTCGACTTCATTCTTGAAGTTTGAAATGCATCAATTGCTTCATCTTTACTTCTTAATAAATAAAGATAACAATATCTTGTGCAATCGTCAATAAAAGTAATAAAATACTTTTACCACCTCTAGTTTGTACAAACTTTAAATCACAAACATCGGTGTGAATTAATTCTAGAGGTTTTGAGCTTCTTTCAACGGATTTGAAAGGCAACTTGGTCATTTTGCTTCAACACGATTTCACATTTATCTTGTGTTTTAGATACTTCTATTTTAACAAGTTCATGTTAGCGAGTTTCTTTATAGCATTAACATTAACATGACCAAGTCTACAATGCCATAAATCGAACACTCAAGCAAGTAGTAAGTAGAAGCATTCTCATTAATTTTGCAAGCGCCTTAGAAGGCTTACAAGCTCTAACATCGAGTTTGAAAAGATCTTCTGAGACATAACCCTTGCCGAGAGTCTTTCCAAACTTTCTAACTATTACATATTCTCCACGAAAATCTATATCAAATTTGGCTCTAGTCAACTTGACGAGAGATGAGATTCTTGCGGATCGAAGGAGCATGCAGACATCCTTGAGTTATTTCCACACCGTAGGTAAGTTGAAGTACAACGGTACCAACTCCAAGCACCTTGGAAGTATGATCACTTGCATCGGTCACACCTGCCTTCAACCTCTTTGTAGGTGTAGAACAAGTCTCGATGGACACAAATGTGAACAGAGCACCGTGTCAAGAAACCAAGAAGTAGGGGTAGGATTTGTGACTTGGTTTACCTCAGTTATCATGGCAACAAAGTCATCTTTGTCCCAAGTGTCGAAGTCCTTCTCAACATTGTTGACGCGGCCTTTGCCTTTGTCTTTTCTCTTAGGCTTTCGGCAGTCTTTAGCCATGTGCCCAGGCTTATCACAGTTGTAGCACGTTCCAGAAAATCTGGGTTTTGCAGCTACTTCTTTCCCCTTGCCTTTGTTCATCGGACGAGGGCGCTTCCTTGAAGGTCCTCCCTCAGTCAGATTTGCCTTAGCCTCCATCGGACTTTTAGCCTTCAACTCGCTCCTTAACTTGAGCTTCAACTTGGAGTCGAGCAACCATGCTTTCATGGTCATCTCCTTCGCTTGTGCTTAAGGTAAGATCCGAACCCTTTCCATCCTTCCGCAATTTGTCAATTAAAATTGCAATGGAATATTGTTCGTGCAGAGGCATACCCGGCGTGAACATCGTGCAACGAGCTTGAAACTCGTGTACTTGAGGCATGATCGGTTTGAATCCACAATCTTGAACTCGGTGAGCACGGTAACCACGAACTTCTTCGTGCTAGCCTCCTCAACCGGATACTTTTGGTTAAGTGCCTCCCACAACTCTTTGGCGGTATCCTCGACCGCAAATACATTAAATAGGCTATTATCAAGCCCATTTAACACCATATTCCGACACGATAGTCGAATGATACCAAGTGTCGTATTTCATACGCACTTCACGTCCGCTTCTTCCTCGGAAGGAATAGGCGGCCCGTCTTCACGCAGAAGCTAGCAAGCCCCATTGTGGTGATGTAAACATCATCTTATGCGCCCAGCGTTTGAAGTCGACGCCGTGAAAATTGGCGGTTGTTGAGCCACGGAATGCGGGGTTCAAAGACCGAGCCATGGTGGAACCGCCATCGGCTCCAACGGATTGAGTGGTGGCGGATGCGCTCATCGGATTGGTCGACATCTTCAATTTGCACGATCGGTAACGAGCAGCAGAGTTGGGCGAAATTTCTCGTCTTGCGATTGTAGTTGAATATGGTTACAATATCGTGCAAAATTACAATGAAATGATTAATAATAACTATTACAAATGAGATGTCTAAGATAACAAGAACTTATCAATAAGTCGCCAAGTTGAACTTCGCCCGCAAGACGAGAAACGCCCGGTAGTGCTCACGATTGGCGGCTCGTCCCCAAAGGTAACGACTTTCGCCTCGACCGTAGTAGCACCACAAACAAGTCGAGCCCGACGAACCGGACGAAACGAGAACCGAACTCGAAAAACTAAGAACTATGAGCTAAGAATGCAAGTAGAATGCTTTGCTTTTGCTAGAGAGAATAGAATGTTTTGCTTATACCTCTAACTCTAGAATGATGCACTATATATAGCACTCCAAGAGGGATGTTCTAAGGTCACAGTTGATGACAAACATCAATATTCCATTAACTCTTAACATCAAGAGTTGGAAATGAAAGGCCAAAGGCCATGAACCTCATTACTAGCAATTCTCACTCACAACCCATAAACTTCCAACAACTTAGTGATTAAGAAATTATGAGGACTTTGTCTAGTGCTCACAATGAGCCACCTTAAATAGGATAAAACTCTCACACTATGACTGCTAGAAATTGATCATTGATCATTGTTCTAAATCTGTTAGCTCTTAACAAACTGAACTAAGCCCGTAGGGGCTTCAAACTCTTTCTTTTTTACTTGGCTGTATATATTGAAATAATTGTCTATTTCATTTTCATATAAGCGATAATTATTTATTGAAATCCTGATATGACGAAAATATGAAATGAATTTTTAATTAAAAAGCTAATATTGCAAATTGCAAAATTGAGAGCAAGTTGGCTAAATGCTTTGTAAAGGAAATAATCAAGAAATCAACTTCACGCGTGCGCCCCGATGTCAAAAAATTCCGGCGCCATTATGTCTAATAATTATGTTTTATATTAGGGACTATATAATTATTAACCATAATCAGAATCATAATATTCGTATCCCGAAATTATTCTCCATTTTGTATGCCTCTAATTGGAACCATAATTTCGCTTATAAAGTGTCATAGGATATATGATGCTACGTTAGTGGACTTTGAAAATCTTATTATAAATAAGATTGATTTTTAGATGCTACATGTTCGATGAAAATCTATATTCAAAATTATAAATTGTAATAAGCACATAGTTTATTTGTGCAGTATAAATGATAAAGGGAGAACTTTATATATAACCAAAAGAAATAGTTGTATAAGTTTTATATCTATACTCATAAAAACATGAGTTTTATAGCCATTTTGGCTTTAAAAGACATAAATATCCTTGGGTCCACTCTCTCTCTCTCCTCTCTCTCTCTCTGCCGTAAATTCTCTCTCTCTCTCTCTGCCGAAAAATAAATGAATTCTGCCAAAAATTGAATGTTAAATTAAAGTTGGTAAACATTAATTGTAAAAAGAGGTTGGTAAACATTTAATTTGAAAAATCGGTAGATATTGAATTCAAATCACAAACAATTCATTTGTAACATTACAATTTCAAAGAGAGGAAGGGAGTCGAAAATAATTAATAGAAGAAGTTGTTACCTGCGTTTTTTTCAATCAAACAGTGAAAATCGAGCATTGCTAGCTGGATTAAGGTAAATTAAATCCAGATAGAATTTTTTACGTGTTCTTGAGTACACGGTTGTACTGTTGATGATTCTGATCTAAATATATACATTTTAATACTTTTATGTTCTTTGGAATGATAAATTTCATGTTTGAAGAAAACAAAATACGTTCTTGAGTACACGGTTGTACACGGTAGAAGTATTATGCATCACATATGTTATTTGTGTTGATTTTATGTTAATAAAGTGATTAATTTAATATTTAGGATCATTTAATAAGTTAAATTTAAAATATGATATGCTAACATCGAACAGGTACAAGACACGGCTATATCGTGTAATCGATGAATTTCAAACCGTGCACAAAATTCACGGTGCTGCGGGTTTATAAGCCGTGGCACCGTCGCGTACGCCGCACGACCGCCGTGCATGGCCGTGCATCCGTGTGCACCGTGCATCCGTGTAAAACCGTGCATGGCCGTGCATGGTCGTGCATCCTATGTATCCGTGCATCCTATGTATATGGTGTTATCTTTATATCTTCTTTTGCAACAGATGTCTTGCAACGTCTTATTATACGTCATGGTGGTAGTTGGGACGGAAGCGAGTATATAGGCGGCGACGAGGTTCTCATATACATTGTAGAGAATGATTTCACGTGCTAATTTGCTAAGAAAGATTCATGAGCAAGTAGGCAACAATGGTGGATCGGATTATATGTTTTCTATACGACGGCGCTAGTGATGGAAGAAGAATAAAAGTATCGTTGAAATCGACACTAATTTGTTCCGATTGATTGTGGAACAAAGGATGATCCGATTGTGTATGTGATTGAAAAGGCAAGCGGTTTGCAACCACGGTACACAGAGACACCGGTATTATATGGTTCACAACGATCTACGATCTTGCCCGAGTCTAATGCAAGATGTCTTGGTTCACTATACGAAGATGAGCCGTTGTCTTGAATGAGGAGGAAGGCGAGCTGGTGTATTCGAGATGAAGAGAAGACACGAACCGATGTAGAGATATATTTGATTCATTGGCTCTTGAATTTGGTGCTTGGATTCGACAACCGGGACATCTTGATAAGGTTATCGGACAACGCAACTTCACTTCCGAACACAGAAGCATGATGGTGAGGCTCATGCTACAACTTCACGAACCGAGAGAGGATGATCTGAGCGCATGAGTTACGCAACCGGGTTATTCCACTACTTGATTGTGACAAAGTGCATTGCCATTAGATTGGGTTGAACCTTGTGGAGCCCATACTGACCAATTATGCGTTGATTCGATATTTAAGACGAAAGATGACTTGGCGATAGCCGTAGGATTGTACCACTTGGAGAACCATGTAGAGTACGTGGTCGATCGGTCAAGTAAAACACGTTTGTGGTATGTTTGCAAGCATGGTAACGGTTGTCCTTTTAAGCTACGAGCCGTCCAGAGGGCAACGATATGGAGAGTAATTAAGTTGAACAACGATCATACTTGTCACTTGATTTGAATCGACCGCCCACGACGGATGCACGCTAAGATTGTTGGCAAGTATTTTGCACGGAAATTGGTCGATGAAGGTGTGGTCGAAGCCGAAAGAGATGATTGGAGAGATGCATCGGCAGTTTGGCATTGAGATGGATTACTGACTTTGCTCTCCGAGCAAGAAAGCGTCGCTATAGAGATGACATATGGTAATTTGAGCGGTCCTATCAATTGCTTCCATCATATTTGCATCCGTTGAGAGAATCAAACCCCGGACACTATATGATATTGAGACAGCTCATGATGGCGAATTTCGATATTTGTTTCTTGCTCTTGGACGAGTTTGCATGCTTTCAAGCATTACCTACGGCCGGTCGTCGTTGTAGGCGGGACTCTCTTAAGGGAAAGAACAAAGGAATTTGTTTTGTCACTGTTACGAAGGATGGACATGAAGGAATCTTCCCGCTTGCTATTGGGTTAGGTCCGATTTAGGATGATGAGTCATGGACTTGGTTTTTATCTCGGCTGCGTTCGTGCATTGGTCATCCTGATGATCTCTTAGTTGTGTCTGATCAACATAAGGGCATCGAAAAAGTTGTGGAGTCCGTGTATCCGAGCGTCGTGCATGTGTTGTGCTTTTACCATTTGCGTAAGAATATGGCGCGATTTGGGTCTCATGTTTGTACTGATTATCAAGTCATTTGCATATGCCTATCGATTAGAGGATTTCGAGAGATTTTTTTCTACTGTGGATGTTCTAAAACCGGCAGCACACCATCATCTACTCTCCATTGGGGAGCATAGGTGGTCTAGGTTGAAGTGTCCTGTACTAGTTTCATGACTTGAATCGCGCGATAGTTTCAATAGTCGGTTGTTGTGGGCTCGACGTCTACCTGTTTGCTCGTTGCTTGAGACTTTTCGATCTATTACGAAGAAATGGTTTGACGTACGACGAGCTAGTGCAGCGGCAAGGTCCGATGAGTTGACTGAAGTAGCCGCGTCGAAGCTACATGCCTCTGTCAAAAAGGGGCATTGCTTGGTTGTTCGTTCAACGACCACACACATGTTTAAAGTCGAAGAGGAAAACACATCATATGAGGTTGATTTGAAGAATGGGACATGTGAATGTCGTGAGTTCGATTTGGACGAGATCCCTTGTTGTCACGCTTGTGCTGCTATTAGGTACGGTATTTATCTAAACGTAAAGTCCAACTCATACATTGTGGTTAATTTCTTTTGTGTTTAATTTATTTTGTGATTAAATTCTTTTTTTTAGGCGTGCTGGTTTACAAGTCACTGACTTTGTGGCTCAGTATTATAGACAGTCTGTTTTTGCGGCGACTTATTCTTATCGAATTACATCTGTATCACATCCCGGTGCATGGATTGTACCAGACTCTGTATCAGCTTACATTATTCGACCTCCAATCATCACACGTCAGGCTGGGCGTCCTAGATTGAGTAGGATGCAATCGGTTGTTGAGGGTTCGTCAAGATCGCGTCGTCAAATATGCACACGTTGCAAGGGTCAAGGCCACAACAAACGCTCATGCACAACATTTATTGCCATTAGTGATGAAACATGTGTGGAAAGGACACGACGCAGGAAAAAATGTAGTATTTGTCGAAGTGAAGAGCATACAAGGAATTTGTGTCCTCAACGGCCTCGTGAGTAAGGATATTTGTTGAATTATTTTGGATTTTGTTGAATTTTGTTGAATTATGTTGGATTTTGTTGAATTTTGTTGGATTATGTTGGATTTTGTTGGATTATGTTGGATTTTGTTGAATTATATTGGATTTTGTTGGATTGTTGTTGGATTTTGTTGGATTATGTTGGATTGTTGTTGGATTTTGTTGAATTATTTTGGATTTTGTTGAATTATGTTGGATTGTTGTTGAATTATTTTGGATTGTTGTTGGATTATGTTGGATTGTTGGATTATGTTGAATTATGTTGGATTTTGTTGAATTTTGTTGGATTATGTTGGATTTTGTTGAATTATATTGAATTTTGTTGGATTGTTGTTGGATTTTGTTGGATTATGTTGGATTTTGTTGAATTATGTTGGATTTTGTTATTGGATTAAAATTAAACTAATTCATTTGAATTAGTTAAATTAAATTAAATTAATTAGGATTAATTAAGATTAATTAGTGAGATTAAATTAAATTAATTAGGATTAAAATTAAACTAATTAATTTTAATTAGTTAAATTAAATTAATTAGGATTAATTAAGATTCAACAATCCAACAACAATCCAACAAACCAACAACAATCCAACAATCCAACAACAATCCAACAAACCAAAAACCAACAACAATCCAACAAACCAAAAACCAACAACAATCCAACAATCCAAAAAACCAACAGCAACAATCCAACAACAATCCAACAATCCAAAAAACCAACAATCCAACAATCCAAAAACCAACAACAATCCAACAAACCAAAAACCAACAGCAATCCAAAAACCAACAAAATCCAAAAAAAAACCAACAACAATTCAACAAAAACCAACAATCCAAAAACCAACATCAATCCAAAAACCAACAAAATCCAACAATTCAACATATTCCAACAAAAACCAACAACAAGACCACAGTAACCATATCCAACAAACACAAACAAAAATATCACTAATACTGATAAAAATACTACAATATCCGTCATAAATACAAAAAGTCGAGGAAAATAAACAAAACGAGACAGTAGCCATATCCTACGAGCTATCGATGTACGCTGAGCTAGTATGTAACGCCGACTGTTATGTAACCTCTGAGGCATACCTGTGATGAGGCGATACATATAGAGGCATGCAAAGACACCGCAACTCACTGAGTCAGTCTGCCTGTACTGCTCATCATCGGGCACCTCCGCCAATGTCAGATACCCAGACTATGGCGTCCTCAATGGATTGTTGCTCCAAAATCCAGCTACCCTCATCAGTCGAGGGAAAAGCCGAATAATGGGCAACATCTGGTAACGTCTCAACGCCTAAGAGTCAGGGTTGTACGACAGCGAGTCGTACACCTCAAGAGTCCACGCAACAGTAGATATGCGAACTGTGACCCAGTGATTGCCCCCGACGTTACAGATGGCTAGTATCTGCAACATTGATAATTTTAAAGTTTACATTCAATTGGATAGAAAAATAATAGAAATGAGGTAATAAATTTACCATATCGCACGCACAACCACGGTCTGGTATGCTCTGCAGCATCTCTCCCTTGTACCATCGCTATCAAGTCATCGGGTACTTGTCATCGTGGATATGTGGTCTTTGATAACACATTATAGCCCATAGGATCACCTGGATGAAGCCGGTCGAACTCACGCACAAGCGTTTGCTGCATAAATGAATAAATTTAGTCGGGAATAATTTATGCCCATATAAAGCTAAAGCTATCTATGTTGGAATAATTTAAGGACATTTCAAACTTACATAAAATCCAATCGGTGCTACAACGCATCGAGCCTCATTGATCGTGGGCAATAATACATTGTCAGGATGCTGTGGGTTGATTATTTTCCAATGTATATACAAAGTGTACAACTCCATAACCTAACACACATAAAAAAAGAACACCATTAATTGAATTATAAATATATAAACAAAATTGAATAAATGTTGTAATAAAGTACCTCGCCCGTGAACTTAGAATCTGGGTCGATGATATGATCGAACAGTGTTTGAGTCATAACATGCTGATTCAAATTAGCCACGACAAAAGCATCTGGGCCTGTCTGCCTAAAGATCTCGAAGGCCCTTGGTCACGCCCCAGGGGTACTATACTCTACGGGAGCTGCATGTGGGGTCTCCAATGCAGGGGTCTCCGATGCAGCATCCCCACCATCAGACGATCCATCACCCTCAGGCACGATTGGCTCTCGAGCTGTCGATCTCCGCTGGCTGGCGTGACTAGACTCTCGATGACCCGATCGTCGGTGGCTAGTGTTGGGCCCCTCCTCTGGATCGACCTGTCGTGAAGCAGATCGTCGGTGGCTAATGTGGGGCACCTCCTTTGGATCGACCTGCCGTGAAGCAGATCGTTGGTGGCTAATATGGGGCACCTCCTCTGGATCGACCTGCCGTGAAGCAGATCGTCGGTGGCTAGTGCGGGCCCCCTTATCATCTTTGGGAGACCGAGCGCCTCGATCGAAATGCTCAATAGCCGGCGTAGCTCCCACGCAGATATAGGGTACGAGATCTACATCTCAAGATCTGCGCTCAAGAAATCCGCCAACCGCCGAACACACGTCGAGCCACTCGAGCCACGAGGCCCTCTTGAATCTTCGTCCACAATGGCACGACAGACGGTCCCCGCCACAGCAGCAATGGAGGCCTCGTCTAGTCGAACACTCCTGGCGTGTTCGCAGCACACGTGGTCTGGCTCTGGCGCCTCCTCATGTCTACGAAGCTTCGACTGCGATCGAGACGCGTCAGGTCGACTGGGCTCAACAACCCGAGATGTATCTCGGCACTTCAGCTTCCCACCGCCCGCCACTCGCCGCATGACGGGACATGCTCGCCACCCTCCGCGGGGCTCTCTCACGCACAGCACCGCCTTGTGGCTCAGCGCAGTCCTCATGTGCGCTCGCATGCCGCCCCAGCACAAACCGAATAGCCATCGGATCACCCTCGTATAGCTAAGTAGTAAGCCTCATCAACTCGACCTCCAGCGGCTCCAAGATAGGATGACATAAACGCTAAAAAAACACATACACATTATTAATTATAATGTATTTAATAAATATATAACAAATACTAAACATGAGATTAAAATTACACCGTCGTCAAAAATCCAATATACTGGGTCGGGGACTTCCATGTAGTCCACATCAAGCATCTCGGCAACACTATCTCATTGTCTCGGCACCCACACATACGTCATAAGTCGTGGATGGCCTCATACGACCAAATCAGAAGGCCCAAACAGACCATAGAAATGGTACGCCTTCCTCGTCGCCACCGCCGGGTGCCTATTGAGCACATCAATCCCGTGACAGAGGACCTGGAATGAATAGGAGCCCCAAGGAAAACTCTCCCACATATCCAAATCCTCAGCCAACGCCCAAACCCAAGGCTCGATGGCTTCCCTATCGCGGCAAAGGACGATGAGATATGCTACTAATATAAAAGCCGCCTTCAAGTAATCTGCGGCATCATCACCCAGCCGTTGCTTGATGAATCGGTCATGAGCTCTGAAATAGTAGTCCTCCGACCCCGAAACAACCTATGGAACATGCTGGTCTGAGGAATATCGTGCCTCAAGTTCGGATCAAAAGAAGACGGTCCAAAGCGTAATCCGGAGACCAGGGCGAACTCAAAGATCCCAATCAGATATCGGTTCCACATACGTGAAACCAAATCTCGAACTCCGAAAAACTAGGATCCACAACCTGTCGGGCCATCAGATTGTGCAGCGCATTATTTGCGCTTTCCCCTCTCCTGAGATGAAGCAGATGCCCAAAGCAGCTCTGTCTAAATACGTCAATACATCCGCGCTGCTGTAGACATGTCCTCACCTCGCCTAACACCTCAATTGAGGTATTGGTTGATCGTCCAAGATAGCCTTGCATATGCGGTCGTAACCACCTATAACGAGGCTGTAAATGCACAAGATTAATCAGTATACACTAAATGAAGTTCTAACAGCGTACAAGATTCAAACCGTGTACAAATCTTCAGTACACAGTTAGCACCGTGTACAAGAACCATACACGGTTCTTCAGTACACGGTGCTAATCGTGTACAGATCTTCAGTACACGGTTAGCACCGTGTACACGAACCACTCTAATTTTCACAGGATTTCAACAACAAAGCAATCTGAATTCAATTTCTAAGTTTCTAAACACACAAACTATCGAAATTTCATCACTATCGTGTCATTCATGAAAATTATCGTGTCACACATGAAAACTATCGTGTACATACTAAAATTCTATTTTAAAAGCACGATTACTCACCGGAGGCTGTGGCGCTCCTAAATCGGTGCCTGAAGCTCATCGACCCGAAGTAGAAGGTCGACGGCGCGTTATGCGCTGCGGCGGCGATCGCCCGGCGAGAAGCTTCTTCCGCCGTGGAGAGTTTTCCTTCGGCCGCCGCTTGCTCGGCCGTATCCGGGAGTACCGTGGATCCGATCCGTATCACTCATGTTGTGGGTTTTGCGTGAGAGTGAGAGAGACTGAGTCGAGAGTGCGAGTTCATTTTTTTTTTTTTTACGGTGAGTTGAGTTCGCCATGTAGTTTGCGTTTTTTACAAGGTGAGTCCGTGAGAGAGAGAGAGAGTTGTATCCGTTGTTCGAGAGAGAGTGAGAGTTCACTACCGAGAGAGAGAGAAAACCTTTTTTTTGAATTTTTCCGAGGACTTTTGGTCTTTTAAGCCAAATGACTATAAAACTCATGTTTTTATGGACTGGCTATAAAACTCATATTCCTATTTTTTTTGCTACTTACATATATTACCACAATGACAAATGATATGTATATATGGAATATCTCTATCAAGGGTGACATGCATTATTTTGATGACATGATAACAATCGACACACAAATTCGACGGAAAAATTAAAAGAACACTAAATCAATTTAACTAGTTAAAATTTAGACCTTGTACCCCACAAATGCATTTGGTCTAGTAATCATTGCTATTTGTGTTATATGATATCCCACTTTCAATGAAACCTTAATTTTGGACCCAAAATGCCTATTCACAAGAATCACAACATTGTTTTCATCCTAGTGACCTAGTCTATAAAAGGTAAAAGCACAAAAAAATGGTTATCAAATAATTGTCTAATTTTGACTGAGAATTTCTATAACATTTAAGCTTATCAAATCATTAAAATATATTTGTTGTGAAAGTATAAACATGGTGGCTATGGTCACGCCAATCCCTACGCAATTCGATTTTGATCACTTTCATTTAAGAATATAAAAGCTAATTTCATCTTAATCAAAATTCTAAATAAATAGTTTTTTAGACGTCCATAAAATAGATTTTGGTAGTATATTTCACATTTTCACTCCACACGCCTGCAAGAAAGGCTCATGATTGAAATCCTATAATCTCCCACAAACCAAGATAATGGAAAATCAAATGTAATCACGCGTGGAGCCCGAAATATAGTTTGGGTTAAAGTTGAAAAGAATCAATTATAAAAGTGTTAATATAAAAAAATTATGAAAAATTTTAAAATTATTCACCAAAAGTTTGCATTTAATTCGTTTTTGGGATGTCCATCAAAAGCTTGTATTTTTTATTTTTTGAAACATCAACTACCCTTAATCTACCACTTATTTACAAAAAATCACGCATGGTCCACATTTTACTCTCACTATCTATTAATATATTTATTTATTATCTCCACTCACTTTACAATCATTACAATTTATTAAAACTCGAGCCACCAACAACAATGCAAGTTTTGGTGGATGGGGGAGTATTATTTTTTTAAAAAGCTAGGGGGTGCTTGAGCTCACCCCAACTAGAACTGACAATTCGTGTGTGTCAGATTGTTATCATATCATCAAAATAACAACATGATAAGCCAAAAAACGAACACGACCCGTTAAGGATTTATCCAACACGAATACGACACGACACAGAATGTACAGACATGAGCACGACATGATCATATATATGGCACGATTTTTTTGTGTTGACACTACACGGTAACGACACGATACAACATATATGAAACGATAATTCAAATCAAAATTAAGAAATAAATTAATAACATAAATAAAAATATACAAAATAATAATAAAATTATATATATATATATATATATATATATATATATATATATATACAACCAATGGTTTTATATCAAGCAGGAATAATAAATATAAACACAAGTTTTATTAGAGGAAGTAGAGAAGTAAGTACTAGAGTGGTTGATGGTACAACAGAATTTATAGATTTATTATCACCAGAAACTATAAAGAAATTAATTAAAAGTAATAAACTATTTTCACATATAGGATTAATAATAATAGAAATAAAAGCATTTGGAAGACAAGAGGTAGGAACAAAAGCTTTAGTGTTAATTACCGATCAATCATGGCAACAAGATGTTAAAAGAGCTATTATATCAGGAATGGAAGTAGATTTAAACAAAAATTCAGCATTATTTTATTGTGCTCCTAATATTTTAAAGGATACTAGAGATATAAGTAAAATAAAAATTGCAATACAAACTAAAGGATATACAAATTATGAAGGAAATAATTTAGTAATAAGTATTGGAGTATTAGGAAAAATGAGTACATCTTCAAGTATGAAATATAAAGTTAATATTGAAAGAATGATAAAAGTTATATATATATATATATATATATATATAATCATATTATACGAAAATGACACGAACACGAATGTAACACAGAAATTATCGTGTTACACGAACACGACACAGATCCGAATCGAACACAACACGAAATTATCGTATCGATACAATAAAGATATGAACACGATAAGGCTTAACACAATTATTAATCCTAACCCCGACTCTTCCTAGCCCCGCACTTGAGTGTAATGATACTTTTATTCCACATAAGAACTTTTAGCCTAATAAATTTAAATAAAACCTAACATAATATCCACCCAAAAGCATGCCCAAACTCATACTATATATACTTAAATCAGCATAAATACATAAGCATCCCAAGAAAGAATATATAGAGTTTGGCATGTTACTAAAGCCACACAAAAAACAGAGCAATGGAGAGATTTCTAGGCATATAATTCTTGGGGATTGACGAATATTCCAAACAGAACTTTAAACGATCATCGTGAATTTTCATGCCTTCCTCGTCCTCTTCATTTTTTAATAATAATAATAATAATAGTATGCATGAAAATAATCAGAGTGTGTGAATTTTTGATGTTGAAGGCAAAGAGTCTTTTGCTTTTTGGCACCATGGCTTTTACTTTTTTGGGTTTATAAAGTGATCATTGATGTGAGGGAGAGAGAGACTACATTATTTGCTTCTCTAATGTACCTTTTGATTATGTTTAATTGCATTGCCTCTCTTTTTCCCCTCTCATTTTCTTTTTATTTTTGGTTGGAATATGCAAAGATACTATTCATTCAATGATGGATCGAAATGGGTTGAATTTAGTGGCTGGATATGCGAGGCACAAATTTCAACCAGGCTCCTCACATATAAAAGCAATCATAAATATTCATCTTCATATAACGCTAGCCCGGTAAACTAATATTTTATGGCCCAAATCAAACAAATACTCCCCTTTGATTTAAACAAGTAATTTCATAATTGGGCTGACAATCAAACCCATTTGTTATTGTACAGCTAAAGGTCCAACTAATCCGGTCAAATCAATTAATTTACAGTTTTGTCATAATCTCTACATATTATAAAAAAAATCTCGTCTTATAAAATTTGGTTTGCGTACTATATTTATAGTATATATTTAAATTTAGGATAATAATATCATATGATATACTATATTTGTTTTCAAATTTAATTTACTTCCTTATTTTAAATTTAAAAGATAATTTATTTATATTGTTTTATATATTTGATAGAAGATAAAAATTCTTTAGTATCTATTTTTTTCAAAATTAGGACAACATTTAATTAGCTTTTATTTAAATCTAATGTTTATCATCTGATTTTATGATAATGACAGGGACCACATGGTTGTTCGGCTGTTCCTCATTTTCTGCTCCTAATTGGACAGATAAATGGGAAATAACGTGGAAAGCGAAACAAATGGGAAATATAGTTGGAGAAGGAATTTGCGTTTGAGGGGTAGTTGGGTCAGTAGAGGGCTTCGGATTTTGAAGGTTGATACTGACGGTGGTTGGTGGCGGCGCGTGGGAAAGTTATGGAGATGATTAATTTTATGCTAAAAAGGTTAAAAATAGACAACATCTGGTCAACATATATATTTAATACGAAATTCCTTTGCAAGTTAATTTTATCCTGATCAAAAATGACATTCTCTGATATTTTATTAAATTATTATTTCACTGAAATTTAATTACTAAATTACAAATTATAATTGAATAACTATTGATGATATTCTGAGAGCATAATGTTAGGTGTATGGGATGAATGCATATGACTGTTTTTTTTTTTCAATTTTCAACCGTCTTAGTGAAAAGTGATTGAATCAACTGACAAATTAACTAAGACATGAATTCACTGACAGTAGAAAGGAAGTTGGGACTCAATTATGTGTGCGGAAAATGGTGGAAAGAAAAGGTTAAACTAAATCCACTTAGAAGACTTTTTCAGAACATAGTCATGTGAGAATTATTATCCGATGAAGTGAGAGATAAATATGAGATGCAGTTTTGACTGTGAGATGCTGAATGTAAAGCAAAACAAAACAGTAAGCATCGAAGCAGTAAATGACACATAGATATAACGTGGTTTAGAGAAACTCCTACTACATCCGCAAACATAACGAACATGTGAATTCTTTATCCTTAAGAATTCATGTGTTTATACTTCCAAATGAAATGATTTTACATCCCACGAACTTAAGATCTCTCATCCTTGGGTTATAAGTCATGATCTCTCTTCTTTTGCTTTCACCTAATTCACTTTAGGGTTACTCTTCACATTTTCTTTCAACTACACCTTATTGCCTACTCATAGCTTTACCTTAAACCTCTACCCTCTCTTAGACTTGGTAAAAGGCTACATTTACAACTAACCAAGTGTGCCTTTAAAATGAAGAACAAATCTAAAGATATGATACTTAGGGGCGGAGCCAAGCCCCCGAGAGTTGGTGGAATAAAATATTTAGAATAATTAAAACATTCAAATAAAATTTGTACATTATAAAAATATGCTTACAGATTATAATAATTTCCGACGGCTAATCGTATTCTGAAATCGACGTAATATCAACTCATTATCAATTGTATCGAAAAATTCCATCTCAATATATATAAGTAATCAAATAATTATGCATCCAACAATCTCTCATTCGACTTTGAAACCAATTTTTCACGTTGATGATTTTCCTATGACAAATTTATCCACTCATGTTTGATACCAATATTGAACCATGAATGAATTAAAATTAAAAATATGATTAATAAAACTTATCCATTCAAAAATTGATATGTTTCCAAATCCCAGAGGCCCACAGCACGTCTCCAAATTCCAAAATTATATCATCGAACATAACAAAATTAATTTAGAAAACTAGTAAATAATAAATAAATTCAACTACTTGACTGGTACGATTTTTAATTTAATATTTTATAAATTTCTCACTGCTTTTTATTAAATTATTTGACTAAGCTATCCAATTTAAATCAAACTAAATAAATACAATAAAATTTATCTCAATAAATGAAATATATTAAATGGATATGAATTCTATCTCAAGATATGAAATAAAAAAAAATGGATATAAAGTATATCTCTATTCTTTGCACATTTGGAACAAGAGTAAAAATAATTGTGAGAACCTATCAATTATTCAATCTTGATTTTGTTTTATCTTTATCTTTTGAAAAAAATTGATGGGGTAAAACTAAATATATTTATAATTTTAAAACATAAATAAAGATATATAAAAAGTACACAAAAAATTTGAGGTGGGGTATTGCCCCAACTCCACAAAGTGTGGCTTCGCCCCGGGCATAGGAATGGCAATGGGTCGGATCTGGATCGGATCTGGCTAGGTCCAGATCCAGATTCGATTTTTTTTGTTTTGATCTAGATCCGGTCCAGATCCATTTGGTCCAAAAAAATTAGATCCAGATCCACAAGGTCCAGGATCTAGATCCGGATCCATATGTTTTCGTTTCTAAAATAAATTCTAAATCAACTATAATTCACAGTAACATCATAATAATCTAAATACACAATAATACTATAATAATTATTTAGAATTTCTAAAATTATCATTATATTGGAAGACGTTAGTTACAAATTTACTATAAGGTAGGAAACAACAAACAACTCGATCGTCAGTGGTGTAAGTGGTGCGACCGCCGTGAATACCGATTGATACATATTTGGAAGAATTTGAAATGAAATTAGGAGCATATTTGTTTTGGGAGAATTTGAAAAATAAAATTGAAGAATTTTAAGTTGGGGTTATATATTTAATTATAATAATAATAATATATATATAAATAAATATATATAAAAAAACTAAATGGATCTACGGACCGGATCTGGATCGGATCCGAGTCTCAAAAATTAAATCTCAGATCCAGATTCGAAATATGAGGGTAGGATCCAGATTCGATCCAGATCCATCGGGTCCAATTTTTTGAGAATCCGGATCCTAAAAAATGGATCTGGATCCACGGATCTGGACCGGGTCCGAGATCCATTGTCATCTCTACCCGGGCACACTTATCTAAGCTTTAGTACAAATATTACAAAGTAAGAATAACCTAGATAGAAAGAAAGACTGGAGCTATATGGTTTCAACATAGATAAAGTGGTGAAACCCTAAACATAGAATAACTGAAATAATGTCATAGTCTCTCCGAGAGAATGATATATGAAGTTGAAATTATGTCTTCTTCCTAAAGACATCTAACTTACAGAGCTCATATTGTAGGGAGCACAAAAGTGCTAGCGCTCTTTCCTCTACCATATAAAAATGTTTTCTTTATCTCATGTTCTCTCTCTTTCTCACTCTCATCCCAAGTGAGGAAGTCTCGTATTTATAGACGAAGATGAGCTCAAACTAGCCGTTGGAAAACTTGTTTGAAATTCAAATTCAATTTGATAAATACGATCGTTGAACTTGTTGGTTTGAGCTTTATTGCTTTATGAGTTAGATAAAAGCTTCTAACTATTATCACCATATCTGACTCTTCTTCATCAGCTTCAGTCTGCAACTCTCTTTGACTTCTTATGACTTCATCTTCAAGTAATTAGATCTGCGATAATTTTACTACTAACTTTAGATGCAGATGAGATTTTGTTGAGTCTTACAGGTACTCAGAATTTCGTGTATCTTCCTTGCTAAGACTATATGAAATTATTTGATCATCAACTTACTTGATAATCAAGTTTACTAAATCCTTTCAGTATACTTAGTCTTTATGACGACAGATCTTATATCATTGGGTTTTTGTCTGATGCCATCAGCTGATGTTGCTTCTGACTTCGTTAACTCGATCTCGTTGCTTTGAGGCTTAACTCCTCCGACGAGTTAACTAACTTTTATCTGAGTTGGTTTATAACTGGACGTCTTCAATTCAAATTCCTCTTTAGACAAAGGATTTGTCAAACTAAGTACAACTTCTCAAGAGATAGAGTATAATAGTCCTTCATGTTCTCTAATTTTTCGATGCCTATTTGATTCAGATTATCTGATGTCACAATAATCATTAGGTCCCCTGATAATTTAGACTCCCTAAATCATTTTATGAGTTCAATTTTGCTAATAAACTGATATCAAATCTTTTAGCATTGAGTTCTTTCCTTGTATATTTGACTTGGTTGGCTCTAAGAGTGTAGAATGATAAACCAAAACACTAGTACTTATTTCAATAAATGCATGTAATCATGGTACTTATTTCGGTAAATGCATGTAAATGCACATTAACATAAAAAAACTATTTAATACATTAAAAATTGCTTTCTAAATAGGGTCTATGAATGTTACGGCTCTACACTCTATATAGAGTGCTAAATGACCTCAAATATTAATATACTACAATATTTGTTTATTTTAATTAGAGGCAAAATATTAGTTACGTAACTATTACTAGTCTACTTTCAAAGGTTTGGAGCTTACCAACTCAAACCCACCAACACACTTCTGTTTCGTGCCTATTTATTCTTTTTTCGGCTATTTCACTAATATAGTATCTCATTAATTATAACTAGTTTCTACCTGCCAAAATCGTAGCTTTTTCCCTACAAATCAAAGCTAGCCTCTCCCTCCTTCTACAATGGCTGGCGTCGCGCCATTGAAATCACAGATACGTCCCGCTCTTTCAAGGCCCTCTCTCCGGCCCGCTATCCATTCGGGCACAGTTGGTCTCGCCGTGTCTCTTTCATTTCCGAATTCACGAGTCGAGAAATGGCGCAGTTTTTCGTCGACGTACGGCGAAAGGCTGCCGTCGATGCGGTTGGAGGAGAACGGGAAGGACCGGCGGAGGGTCTGCGTCCCGGTGAGGTGCGCGGCGGAGGGGATTGAAAGGGGGCTGTTTGTGGGGCGGAAGGAAGGCGGATTTGTGGCGGCGGAGAGGTTCAAGGTGGTGGCGCTTGTGGCGGCGGTGATGTGTCTGTGCAATGCAGATAGAGTTGTGATGTCTGTTGCCGTCGTTCCTCTCGCCGCCAAACACGGCTGGACTACTTCTTTCTTGGGCATTGTTCAGGTACCCTTTCAATTTTCATTTTCACCTATATTTTTGGAAAGACAAATGTGGCATGCAAAAAAGTAGCAAAATACCTTCGAAGAATTTGGATTAATTAACTATTTTTTTTGTTAATTTTTGCGGTGAATGAATGTAACCAAGGAGTTGAACTCTATTTGCGTTTAGTGGGGCCGAAGTAAAAGGACTTGGTATTTCCTTCTACTTTAAAAAAAATTAAAATGGGAATTAAGTCTTAACCGTTACATTTGGAGAGAGTTAGATTTGTTTGTGGTTGTTGGCTTGTGTTTCACATGGTTGTTGAGAAACGAGGGGTGGTAGTTTTGTTGTGTCTTTTACTGGGACCAAGTCTCACGTCGTCTGAAAACGAATAGTCGCATAGAGTCTGAGTCAGCACCTTGTTTATTTTATATTTAAATAGATATTTATTATTTTGTAAAATTTCTTTGCTTACTTTGCTTAGAGTTGCGAGTTTCTCCTTGATAATTCAAAAATTGATAAATGAAAACCGTCTTTTTACTCTCTTTAGTTGGCTATTAGGGTGGTAGGTGTAGGATATGGTGATCATAAAGGGTTGAATTCTTGAAACCAAAAAGTGGGTAAGGATGTGCCAAAAAACCTTTATAGTCTGGCAATAATTAGGTTTTTTTTGTGCTTCTTTGGAAAACTTCACCGGTCGGCGGTCGGCATGTGGCTGAGGTCATAGATTTTTCTATAAATAGAATAAAAGGTGGTCTCATGTATATCTGTCCGTACGTACGGATTTTGATACTTTTCTTCAATATAAATGATATTTTTTTCAATGTAAATGATATTTTCTAATCACATGGTAAAAAATGAATGATACTTTTCTTTAATGTAAATGATATTTTTCTTAACAACAAATAATACATTTGTTTGTCTGCATGGTGCCGACGGATGTACATGAGTTTTGGAAGCTTATTTTATGAGGCTTATTATTATTTTGAAGCCTTTTTATTATTAGCTTTTTGGCCTTGCACGGCCCGTCTAGTTTTCTAGGTTAGGTTATATTTTATTAGTTTAGTTGTTTGGATGGCAATTAAAAAAAAATTCACGCCTCCCAACTATTAACACCATTACTCAAGCCTCCAGACTATTTTGCTTATTCAAATTCACGCCTCCTTTTGAATACAGAAGCAATTTCACGCAAAAGACATTGGGAAAGCTATCAACATTTATTCTTCCTTCATTATTCCAGTAGCCGTGGTTTTCTTTAATTCTTATTTTAATTATTATTTGCTTTGATTCTATATGAGTTCTAGCTAATCTCTTATATTCTGGCAACGATTAAGGAAGCCCTAGCATGATTCCTATGTGAGATCTAATTTGTTATTTATCCTTTAATTCGTATGCAAGTATTTGTTGTTCTCTATTTTCTCGCGATTTAATTGTTTCAATCCGCTGGGTAGTCGCGAATATTTAGTGAGTTGGAATTAATTAATAGCCAATTAAATCGGCCATACGTAATCGTGGTTTAGGTTTGATTAGTGGTAAATTGACCTTGGTCAAGGGAATAACAATCTTAATTCGGTAATCCGCGTCGAGTTTATCGGTTTTGAATCGGGTCTCTCTAGTTCTTAATGTTGTTGGCTCATTAAACCTATAGAGCGTCTCTACGGTTGTCGATCGATTAGAAATAGTTAGTGAAGCGTCTTCCTAATTATCGAGAAGCTAAGGAGAGATAAGATCGCGTCGAAGCGTCTTGGTGGTCATAACTGGTTTATTTGCATGAGTTAAAGTTATCTTTGCATCAATGATCAAAATATCAATTTAGGGTGGAATTAATTGGTTCTTAGGAATATCTTCACGCATTTGTTACCTTTCTCAATATTTCTTCTCTTTAGTCATAATTCAATTCCTCGTTCTATTTTTGTTTATTTAATTATGCCTAGTTCCTAGTAATCCCAATTTATTCGTGGTTACGTTGCGGGTCGAAAGTTTAGGAGAATTATCGTCGATCCCTTGGGAGCGATTTTGCTTCTACTGTCTGCGCAGTTTGGGCATACCGACTGTCTGTCAGTCGAATATTTTGCCTACTGCTGTCTGTACGGTTTGGGCATACCGACTGTCTGTCAGTCAGGCCGCACAAATTTTGGCGCCGTTGCGGGGATCGGTTTAAGCAGTGATTCTATCTAATTTTCGGTTTGCCATTTTATTTATGTTATTTTCTTTTAGTTTATGCCTCGTTCTTCTCGTGCGGTGAATTAATTTTAATCCGGAGATCGAGAAGACCGCACGGAGATGAAAAACGAACCAAGGAGTTAAAGGCGGTGCTAGATCAAATTTACTAGACCCTGAAGTTGAACATATAGTTGAAGTTCCAATGGGTGACGAGGCACGTTAGAATCCTAATCCGCCAAGAGCTCAACTGATAAAGAATTGCCATAGGAGCAATCGCCGTTGTGCATCGTTCGCCAACTATCAATGAAAATGCTGAAATACGACCGGTTTCATTCAAGTGCTACCTAAGTTTGGGATTTACACGCAAAGCTCGAGATTGGCTTTTGATCTTCCTCCTAGTTCGATTCGAACTTGGGATGATTGGAAGAGCAATTTTGAGGAAATTCTTTCTGAATCAAGAGTCGCAAATTTGAGAATGGCTATCGATAGCATTAAGCAAAAGAAATGCAGAGAGCTTGTCGACTATTGGGAATGGGTTTCAAGAATTGTGTCGTAAATGCCACGATCATGGATTTTCGAATATCAATTGCTTACTAACTACTTTTATCGTGGTATGTCTCCTCTTGATAGGAAGATTGTTGATGCTTGCGGGGAAGTTTAACTAACAAAACATTGGAAGAAGCCACACAACTCATTCGACATGGTTTCAATGGACAACAATATGAAGATGAGGATGATGATCGTTACGGTTCACATGGCGAAAACTTCGAGTGAATGAGAAAATTGATGCTCTAACTTCCTTAGTTAGAGGCTGCCGTAGCCCAAACTTCGAAGAAGATGAAATGTGATTTGTCTTGAATACTCATTATATCGTCTTGTCTACTGCGGGGAAAATCACTGGAGCAAGCATGTATGGGATCCGGAGATGAGCAACATATGAATGCACAAAGGTATAGGAAAATGATCCTTTCTCCAACACATATAATCCAGGCTGGAGAAACCACCCAAATTTCGGATGGAATCGAAGAGCTGGGCGTATGCACGAAACCTATGCAAGCTGGTCAGTATGCCCATCCCGCCCGTGCAGAACCGAATATGAGTGATATCATGAAGAGTCTCACTCAGGCAGTGAGATTGTCAAGAACTTGGTACAAAGTCAGCAAGCATTCCAGCAAGAGACGCAAGCGCGTTGGGAAGTATGGGAACACAGTTACTCATTGGCACTCAAGTGAATCGGTTACAAAATAACCAAGCAAACTTCCATCTCAAACGGAGTTGAATCCCAAGGAGAACGTGTCTGTTGTTATTCTAAGGAGTGGAAAGATGTTAGTTGAACCGGAGCCTAAAAAGAAAAATGAAGAAGCTGAGAAAACCCAAGGCCATGAGGAGCTGCAGACTTCCACAGAGATCAATTCCTCAAAGGTAAGTGGAGAACCTAAAGTTTCAAATTCTCAATCATTGATTACACCTCCATTTCCTTCCAGGTTGTACGAAACAAGAAAGAAGAGGATGACAAAGACATTTGGAAGTTTTCAAGAAGGTAGAGATAAACTTGCCTCGATTGATGCAATTAAACAAGTTCCAGTGCATGAAAATTCTTGAAGAGCTTTGCTCTTAAAAAATGAAGTTTGGGAATGATGCAAAATTAGAGTAAGTAAGAATGTGTCTGTTATTCAAAGAAAATTGCAAAAGTGCAAGGATCTGGTATGTTTACTATTCCATGCATAATTGGCAATCAGAGGATCGAGAAAGTCATGTTAGATCTAGGCGCATCAATAAATGTCATGCCATACTCTATGTATAAGGATTTAAATTTAGGGCCTTTGAAGCAAACTGGTGTTGTCATTCAATTAGCAGATAGGTCTAATGCATATCCTGAAGGTGTTGTTGAGAATATTCTTGTGAAAGTAAATGATATGTATTTTCCTACAGATTTTTATGTTGTTGACATGGATGATTCTGCTTCTCTAAGAAGATGTTTGATTTTATTAGGAAGACCATTCATGAAAACTGCTAGAGCAAAAATTGATGTAGATAAGGGTCTTTTGAGCCTCGAATTTGATGGAGATATAGTCACTTTTAATGTATTTGAAGCCATGAAGCATGTTGAAGATCCTGAATCTGTTTTCATGATTGATATTATTGACCCTTTGGTTGATAACTTTGTTGAGAAGTGATAGATTAAGGAAGCCTAGCATGATTCCTATGTGAGATCTAATTTGTTATTTATCCTTTAATTGTATGCAAGTATTTGTTGTTCTCTATTTTCTCTGTGATTTAATTGTTTCAATCCGCTAGGTAGTCGCGAATATTTAGTGAGTTGGAATTAATTAATAGCCAATTAAATCGGCCATACGTAATCGTGGTTTAGGTTTGATTAGTGGTAAATTGACCTTGGTCGAGGAATAACAATCTTAATTGGTAATCTGCGTCGAGTTTATCGGTTTTGAATCGGGTCTCTAGTTCTTAATGCTGTTGGCTCATTAAACCTATAGAGTCTCTCTACGGTTGTCGGTCGATTAGAGAAATAGTTAGTGGCGTCTTCCAATTATCGAGAAGCTAAGGAGAGATAAGATCGTCGAGCGTCTTCGGTGGTCATAACTGGTTTATTTGCATGAGTTAAAGTTATCTTTGCATCAATGATCAAAATATCAAGCTAGGGTGGAATTAATTGGTTGCCGGAATATCTTCACGCATTTGTTACCTTTCTCAATATTTCTTCTCTTTAGTCATAATTCAATTCCTCGTTCTATTTTTTGTTTATTTAATTATGCCTAGTTCCTAGTAATCCCAATTTATTCGTGGTTACGTTGCAGGTCGAAAGTTTAGGAGAATTATCGCCGATCCCTTGGGAGACGATTTTGCTTACTGCTGTCTGCGCAGTTTGGGCATACCGACTGTCTGTCAGTCGAATATTTTGCCTACTGCTGTCTGTACGGTTTGGGCATACCGACTGTCTGTCAGTCGATTATTTTTGGTGAAAAGCGACGCACCATCTGCTCATGACAGTCAATCGGTTTCATTGGCCCTGGCATTGCGTTGCTTTGCTTAAACTACGTCCAAACACCTACAACTGCAGCCGTATTCTTAACAGCAGCCCTCAGCCTGAGCTCTTTCAGTCAAGCCGGCTTCCTACTCAACATGCAAGTAAGTGTTTTTTTCGCTTCACTGCATCACAGAATCTACACGCCAGCAAGATTCATTCGTGACAAAATGATTCTAATTGTTTTCATCAGGATATCGCGCCACAATGTGCAGGATTTCTCCATGGTACGCACTCGTATAATATCCACCTCTTCATTCACTCACACGCTGATAGAACTAACTAAGATCGCGCCTAAATGACGATCTTCTTTTTTTCTTTTGCAGGGATTTCGAATTCTGCCGGAACACTGGCAGCAATAATCAGCACAATTGGGACAGGATTCTTTGTGCAGTGGCTAGGTTCATTTCAGGCATTTTTAACTCTTACAGCATGTCTTTATTTTGCTACAGCCATTTTCTGGAATCTCTATGCTACTGGAGAAAGAGTCTTCTAGAATTACCACATGATATTTTGTTTGGGATTTATGATTGATACGAATACGATATATAGTGTATTTTTATTGAAGTAACATTATAAATTTTAATAATTGATATATGGTGTATATTTTCTTTTATTAAAATAACATTTGTAAAATCTTAATAATTGATCTCGAATAGGTTGCGTTATCCATATGATTAAAAAAATTGATATCGCCTCTTTTCTTTGTTTTTTCTTTTCAAACAAAATTTAATTTATCTGTGTTGTGATTGATGTTGGATGATTGTTTCTACTATTATTCTTGGTGGTAGATTATTTAGAATTTGGGAAGAAGTTGTCATCACCAAGTAGCTGTATTTATATGTTACTTTGAAGTTTAATTACTCAATCAATCCGTCCATCATATATGTTCTTAGTTTTTATCGATATAAGTTTTAATAAATGTAATGAGTGTAAAGTGAGTGGAGAAAGAGACTTATATAATAAAATATGTCATATAAATGAAAAATATTGATCATAAATGATTTTTATAAATAAATTGATTAAGTATGAATAAAAACATCTGAATAGAATTCATATCTATAAAAGAAAATGAATGACTATCTTTGAAGTACATACAAAAATTTGGACAATAACCGCATAACGTCGTACACAATCTAGACATCGTTATTTTGCTCGTTGAAACCAATGATCGAAGTTGAAACAAAAACGGTGGAAACCTTGAATTCTACGAACACTGTGGGGTCGAGATTATTATATGCAGAATATGGATAATTGGATATCATAAGGATTCATCACTTTCACACGCCAAATAAATGAAACAAGTTCCTAAATTTCCAAACCCTAAAAAGAAATCAAAAGGAAAAAGAAAATAAAAATTCCACGGGCGTTACCACCTTTACTTTTGTCATTGACCGGCTTCATTTTTTATTCAAGTACTATATAAACATACCAATTAGGATCCCAATATTCAACTAATAAACATATATTTTAATTCTTTAAAAAAATATTTCTTAATATTAGTGGAATATAACAATCAAGTACAAAGAAATGTCCCATAGAAACACAAGAAATGCGTTTTCTTGGTGAAATTGAAAACAATACGTGCATAGCTGGCGCTAAATAAGAGAGAGAGAGAGAGAAGCAGCAAAAAGACAAACAATAAAAGGAGTTGAATAATGAATAGTGAATAGAAGAAGCAAGAGGTGGATGGGGCCAATCATTGTTTTGCAGCAACCTCCTTCCATCACACAATCCCATTATATAATCTATGCCGCAAAATACAAAATACTAACATCTGTACTTGAAATCAGAGCCCTCAAAGATTCAGACGCAGACCAACTCAACCAATTCCCTCACAATTTTTCTCCCATCAAATCACAGCGCTCTCCGATCTTCTTCTCCCCCTCGCCTTCGATCGCGGCTTTGCAGAGCTAAGTCGGAACTTCCCGATTTGCATTTCTTCTCCGACGGCCAAATCCTCGCTAAAGATTCGATTTTGATAACAATTCCGATCTGGGCTTAGTTCGAATTAGCCATGAAAGATACGAATTTCAGGAGCATGGAAGAATTCTGGCCGTTTTACGTGAGCCAGCACTCTAAACCGGCGACGCGGCAGTGGCATTTCGTAGGCACCCTTTGCAGTATTTTGTGTTTGATATATTCGGTGATGTTTAATATGTGGTTGTTGGTAGTGGTGCCGTTGATCGGATACGGCTTGGCGTGGTACAGTCATTTCTTCGTTGAAGGGAACGTTCCTGCAACTTTTGGGCACCCTTTTTGGTCTCTGTTTTGTGATTACAAAATGTTTGGATTGATGCTTACTGGCCAGATGGATGGGGAAATCAAGAGGCTCGGTAAGAGACCAGTGTTGCAGCCCTATTAGTTTTCGGTTACATCACGTTACATCTCTTGTTTTACATTTTCACGTCACATCTACACTTGTTGTAATAGCCTCCTACCTTGTGATTTCCAATGTGTTTCACGTTTTGAATATTACATTTTCTTAGTTTGGATTTTCTTGTGGAGGATTGCGAAATATTGCAATTCCATGGATCTATTAAAGTCGAACTGCGTAAAATATGTCACATGTAAATAATTAAGGGAAAAAAGAAAGAACGTTGGAATCCACGTCTATCCTATGTACCCTAAGAATGGTGTTCGTGCTAATTGAACATTGTAGATAGCCTTCCGTTTGTAGCATAATGCAGTTAACAACCACCACGACCATCATTGAAACAGTGAAGCAATGAAAAAAGAGAACCCCCTTCACATCATAGACTATAAAACGGATCAAATAGAATCAATTTCGAAATTTCATGAGCTGAAATATATCAGATGTTCTAAGCATTCCCTTGCATGATGACGTGATCGAGTTTCTTTGCAAGCAGGCAAAATTAAGGGAACAAGTTTCCTCAGTTACGACATCGCCTTCAATATGCAATTCAATCAGCCAGCAACTTCTCAGAGAAAAATTGGCTCTGCAAAACATCCTGATAATTTAAACTCCATGTACATATCATGACAGAATTTCGCCGGTTAATCCACTCTCATCGATTAAGTCTCTCCCAAGAGTCTCTTGCTGATGATGCCAAGTATGTGTCAGATATTCACTCATCAAGCTCTAAATCACAAGTCAGTGTTCCGCGAAAATGATGGCAACGGCATGGCTTCTTGTGGCCGCAGGATGACGAGAATGCCAAACATTCCGAGCATTGGAAGGACAAGAAGCCACTTCAACAGTTTGTAGTAGTACATATGGAATGTGAGTGAAAAATCATCTGAGAAATATATTCCATTCCTGTCAACCATCTCCACCATTACAGTTCCAGCAGTCCTTACACCTACTGTCGGAAGTTTAATCCGATGAGTCCCAGGATGATCAAAGATCTCGTTTTGCCTGATCGTTCTCTCTCCTTGGTAATTACCAGGAACCAACAAACTTATCTAAGATTACAAAGAAGAAAACTTGGGAAGATTACTAAACAGAAACAAAAATAATAAAATGTGTGGTATTTAGTGGCGGGGCAACATACCGTGACATTATAAGGTGCTTGGGAGCCAGATGGAAACCTGTATCTGTCAACAATCTCGAATTCAACCCAGAAGTGCTTCCCTTCTTCGTCTCTGAAAGCACGTGATGATGGGGTAATATAAATTCCTTGGCGATTGTGCCGATGTGCTGCATTATTTCTCCCTTGATTCGGTGATCTCCAAGCCTGGAATTACAAGACTTGTAAGAGAAATTAAATGAAATCCACCAACAACTGCGAACAGGCTAGTGTTCAGCTATTACCTTGAGAGGATGGTGTGGTGAAGGGGTTGAAAAACAGAAGACATTTCCATTCATGGTGGCAACTATAAGATCGAGGTCATCCCCACCATCAATATTGTCAGCCAGAACCATGCTATATCTGTCATAGAACGAGTTGTTTTTTTGTTGAATAGACAAATAGCAGTAGTTCAAAAAATTGGACAGCATTTATAGCATTCCAAATTATCTTACGCTGTTTCTCCAATATCCACAACATCGGCACATGATGTAGGCCCGTCTACGAGGTATAAATACCCATCAAATGATGTAGTAACAATCGTGAGCCCCTTCTGCTTCTCCCCATGTTTTTTCAAGTCGACTAGAAGAACTTGATTCATCACTCTACCATGTGTTCTATAAGGATATGGTCGTACAATTGATCCATCCATGCCACTAAGGACATATATGTTTCCAGATAGAGTTGGCACAACAACGTCGGTGTGACCGTCCCCATCTACATCTCCGATGGTGGGCCCCTGTAGAAAACAAGTACTTGCTCGTGAGTGTATGTATAGGTTGAATAAAAACCATATTTAGGAGTCAAGATATCACAGATCACCTGTGGAACAAGGCTCTTCACATGTGTTACCCAGATTTCTTTCCCTTGTGGGGTCCACGCAGCAACATTTCCATGGGTGTCAGCCGTAACTAATTCAATTTTCCCGTCATCATTAATGTCAGCTGCAACAACCGCTCCTTGAATTTCAGCCATCTCAAGGGGAAACTTCTCTCTAACTTTGCCTGAATCAGTAAATTAGCAATAAGTACAATAAGAACAATAACAATAACATAAACAATAACAGTAGGAATACTCTCCATAGCATTTCGACTACAACTAGATACCATCATTCAAACCAACAAAGGTTCTCGACTACAACTAGATAGCATTCTTATTTCCGTTTGTGCAATGAAGAACCTCCATTTACCAGTTAGCCATTTAAGCAAACCAAGAATACTCTCTACAAACTGTGTAGAATTAAAGATATTTAATTCATATCCACAAACTGTGTAGAATGAAAGATATTTCTTTCATATCCACAAGAGAAAATAAATTGATTCGATGAAGATCACATAAATTGGAAACCTTAACAAACTGTTGCCATAACAGACTGAGAAACTTTATTGATAAATTTTATGCAAGTAAATATAATTCAATTATACTAGAACACACACCTTTGTGGTCTAACACATAGAACAAGCCAAAAGAAGTGCCAACTAGAATGTCCAGGTTTCCATCACCATCCAAATCAACAACTGTAGGAGAAGAATAGATGTAGGCTCGGAACTTTCCATCTTCGGTACTCATATCCAATTGTGCACTCCATTTAACTTGCTTTGTATCAAGGTTGAAAACCACAACGCCACCAGCAACATATTTTCCGATATCAATACCACCAAGCTCCTTCAAATGTTCTGGATTGTCATAATACCTATCAAACTTCAAATAAATCAGCTGAAAATAACCGTGCAGGCAGTTCTACTATTAGCAATTTATGAGAAACACACACTGCTAAAGAAGCAAGAGCTTCTTCATACTTCCCAAATTTCAAAATTAAGCCACAGGTTCAAATCTCAGACCATTCATCTATTTTCCCCAAAGTACTTTGAACATTGAGAAACACAGTAAAAGTTAACGAAAAGAAGAGCAAAAGAATGTAGCCTGAATGTCAAATAATAATACTTATCTGCTCAGAATGTCACCTGAATAAACCATGAAGAGGCTATATAAAAAGAGAGATACTTTACAGGTATAGACAAACTTACTCGTGGTCGAAGAAGTAAGAAACAGCAACAATCATCTCAAAGACACCATCATGATCTATGTCTGCTATGACCTGAAGTTGGTTAGAGCCAAAATTGATACTGTTATCCAAATAAACAAAGAAGTTGACAAGAAAAGGCTTCAAGCATTGCTATACTTACTGGAGTGCACAAGACATGCGCATCTATATGAACATAATCTTCCAATTTCTCATGTTGTGATTCAGTCCATTCCTCCTCTCCCCACATGGTTTCATCAATATAATCATCATAATCATAGTTATACTCATCTCCCAACTCATCAGTTTCTCTGAACAACTCAAATGAAGAATCAGCATCTGCTTCCAGACCTCCATCATTTTCTACAGTTGCAGCATGAACATCCTCATTGCCTTTTGTATCTTCAACTTCAAGAAGCCTTCTTCTTGCAGTCTTTCCAGTTTCTTCACCACCAGCCTTTTCAGATCCAGAAGCAGAAGATGTATCATTTGTTTGTGGTGGCATCTTGATGTCCGCACCCAGTTGACTGTCATTCTTTTTGTCTTCAGAAGAGGTTGTGCTGTTTGATGTGTCGTGATGAACTTCTTCTGGGACGGAATTAGATGAGTCATGGTCACTCGCTGTGGAGTGAGTGGTATTTGCAACAAGCGTGCTCGCATTTAGCTGACTGTTCTGAAAAACAGAAGAGATTGTGCTGTGTGATGTGTCATGATGAACTTCTTCTGGGACAGGATTTGATGAGTCATTGTGACTCGTTATGGGGTGTTTTGCTGCACGTGTACTTGCATTGGGCTCTGAGAAATAATTCGAATTAGAGATAAAATTTCAAAAATATAACTCCCAAAACAGCAGCATATATCCCACCTCAGGGCTGAGACACTGTACTACATGGTAATACTTGAAAAAATGGTTAAATTGTCTATTACTGAAATAGAGAGTTTTAAAGTAAACTTCAAATGCAAAAATTGGCAGATGGCAGCACCTATCTGTTTATTCTTTGAGAGAGAGAATCTGTATAATGGGTAATTTTACGAAGTACCCTGGATGTCCACAATACTCAGAAATTATAATATTATACCGAGCAGCACCAACCCTATAAAGAAACTTCTAGCACAAAATCGCCATAGCCATTCTTTACAGCATCGTGCAATCACAATAATAACACCTAGGATCTCAAGGAAGTTGTTTGTACAACTATCAAAGTCACATGATGCTTAAATGACAAGAGAAAAAACTTACGACGTAATGATTCCATAAGAGCCTCCTGGATCAATTGGTCATCGTCAACATCTGGATGGGAACGATCAGCAGGATCTGGAAGCAAACCAATATGCCAATCCTTTTTAACTTTCAGCCTTGGAATCTCCAGTTTATCTGACATCATGTATCCTGAAACCCTATTTTAAGAAAAGAGAAGAGGCTAAGTCGGGATAACTATAATTCCATGCAAAAGGGAAGCATTTAGCGTGAAAAGTAGTCACCTGAAAAAGAGCACTTCACCATTGTAAGTGGCTAAAGCAATTTCTCTGACACCATCCTTATCAATATCGTACAGAAGAGGACTTGAGTGGACTGTAGACTGATGAAAAGCTGGCCATCCTGATAAAGTGTTTAATTATAAAATAAACCGTCGTTCTTTATACAAATAGGGACCACTATGCACTCTGATATTAGTTGTTTGATTCAGTATGCATCTCTCCTCTAGATAAACAAGAAGATAAATCGAACTAGACTAGACCATAAGCTCTTTTCGTAATAGCACAAGATATTGCATAAACTGTTAGTGGCACTACCTGGTAATTTATCTCCATCAGATCCTTCTAGGACTTCCAAGTAATGCACAAACGAAGGAACTACGACTTCAAGCTTTCCATCACTGGAGAATAGATTGAGATGTAAAAGCAAATAATAAAAACACGAAATCCCATTACTAGCAGTTAAGAAATCTTGTTAAATTCTATCAATCAATCAATATATATATATATAAAGCAGGCTCAGACCCTGTTCAAAAGATTATCTCTTTTATCATCTAGACTTATAAATCCAACCTAGGTGATTTTACATGGCATCAATATTCCATTAGGTGAAGTTAACAAGCATGCTATGTGCAATGCAATAAAAGTAGGAAAATTACTCCTAATCCTTCCATCACCTGTTAATATCTGCAACCAATGGAGTCGCATATATGCTAGAACTCACTTCAGCCTGCCATCTAAGTTCCAAATGCCGAGGGCATTGTGTATTCAACAGCTCGTCCTCATCACTATCCACAGAGAAATTTACACATAGCTTAAAGTTGCAAAATGAACGCATGACTTGATCTTTGAAGAAAATCATAAATTAAGAATAAACACAAGAATTCGGTTCCAACTGATTTAACACTATACACCAATAATAAAATTCCGTTATCACAAAGAAAAACCCATTTAAGATCGAAACCACGAAATAACATTGAAATGAAAGATGTGAATCCATGTAATGAGATTTAAGAAACAAAAGACTTACAAATTGGGGTAACCAAGGGCATCATCAGTGGCCTCACGCTCTCTAAATTTGTTCTTTTGAGCCTCCTCCGATTGAGATATGCCATGATCGAAACTCAAACACAATACCGCGAAAAAAAGAAAACTAAGACGCGCAAAATTCCAAGTTTTCATGAATTAGGCGCAAGAACTTCCACGATTTGAATTGTCCGAAACAAAAGATTGCAAAAAATTAGGGCAAACAACCAAGAATTATATGTAGTTAAAGCCCTAGTGAGAGGTTTTGGAGATCTGAGAGTGAAAAAACAGTTTGAAGCAGAATTTAACTTGCAGAAAACCCATCAATTTTCTATTTCCTTTATTTTCTCTTCTACTACATTTCTGTAAAACGGTCAGGATTTAGTCTAGGTGAATAGTGAATACCCTTTTCTTTTGGGAGGTGAAGGTAAGTATCCTTCTTACTTCCCATATTTGCAATTGTTATGGTAAATCACTAAATCGACACTTCCAATGTGAGGGGTAATAATAAGCTGATCTCCACATAATTATATTATTTTAGGGAAGTTTACTCTATATCAAATATTTGTCAATTTTAACAACCCAACATTTGATTAAGTTACAAAATGTTACTTATCGTTTTTAAAGTAAAAATATATCTCGTACTTCATTTCTGATATTTGTCTCACTCAAACATCTATGCACGTGGAAAATAGATATATTGTCAATTATTAGTTCGATTTACATAAAAAAATTTAAGAATTTCAGCCAAATATCATAGCTCGACAGTAAGCTCCCCAAGTCTATTAAAATCTTGAAAGTTTGAAGGTGGATAATTCGTACTTGATCAAGAGAGTATCGATTGAGAGAGAGAATTGAGAGGAATTGAATCCGTTTGGACAATAATCAACAAAATCGTTGAGAAAAAAATCGAATTATGAGATATAATGGGATAAATAAATAAAATAGTATTGATGAAAAACTCTTCTCCACTTATTATTTTTACATATGTTTTCTAATGGAACAGCAAAATGGACATATACATAAGAAGTGGGTTCATATGAGATGGTAAATATTAACACTTATTTTTAATGTAAATAATATCTTCTAGTTATAAGGGTGTTTGATCGTGTTTGTAAGATCCTCAAAAAAACTCTCAACTTATTTATAAGTAACAATGAATTTATCAAATTAGTCTTACTCTAGTTTGTTATTTTCAATATATATCTTATCAATTTTACCTCTTTTTAAATTTTTCTCTCTAATTATGATTTATCTCTTTAATTCATAATTCTCTCTCTGGCTTATAAGTTCAATTATCAAAATACTTTGTCAACTTTTAAGCTCTTAAATAATTATATGTTATTAAGCTCTTTAAATATTTTATAAATTGTTAGATCTTAACTCTCTAAAATAAACTTAGTCGAACATCCTCAAGGTATAGTGTAAATGACATTTTTTTAAATAATTGATAATTTTATGTACAAAACCATACGCGTAAAACTTACAATCCAATTCCTTCCATTTCGGCATACATATTGGGAACCATCTAATATTTATTGTTTAAGTCTGCTTCTTTTTAGGGGGATAATAGCGGGTCCACGCATACGAATATAATGATTAATGAACGTTATTATTTGAATATTTATTTTACGTTTTAATATTTATTATATATGACCAATATAGTGTCTTTGCGGTAGTGATATTAGTTGAATTTTGTATCTCATAGTTACTATATCAGATCATTTTGTGTATCTAATGTAAAATGTATATACATGATTTTGTATCTCGTAGATTTATTTCTCACATGTATATCAAGATATCAATTAATTAATCAGCGATCAATGAAATTTAAAATAACAAAAAATAGCAAAGAAAAAACAAGGTAAAGAGCATGATAGAAAAAATGAAACAAATTAGCATGGCATAAAATAACTATTTCACTCACCAAACCATATTATTAAAAAGTTTTCAACATACATCGTAATATTCTTTTCTCTAATCTTATATTCTTATGAAAGTACAATCCGTCTCAATACAAATACTACCAAAGCTCACAAAATATGCTTAATTTTTCGATGGAACTGAGGTCATCTATAAAATGTTCTAAAGTCATGAGATCATGTCTACATCCATCTACTGCAAACTGCCAATCAAGTCTACTAAAAGAAACGTATATCGTTCAAAGAAACATGGAAGCAAACTCGAAATCAGGAAGCAAATCCTCTTCTAGTTACCAGGCTCCCACGAAAGCCAGCAACCGATGCTAGGAGTCTTGTGGTAGTTTTCTCCAGGGCATGATGACGTTCTTCTAACAAATTCTCCGGCATGAAACCCTAATAATGTTTGCAATATTGTGATCACAAAGAAGAACGAAATAAGCATTCATAAGTAACAAAAATGGAATCTGAACTCACATTACATCAAACAAAGCTGCGGGAAGTTTCCATATTGACATTTACTTGAGAGCCATGGAGCTTGGACTGTTCATCTTCAGATCCATTGGCTTTGATCATCTCAGCCACCAACATCTCGTGCTTTTCTTTCAATTCTGTGGAGTTTACAGACTCGGCAATGGCTTGCTTCGTCTCTGCAACCAAGGCCTCGATCTTGCTTCTTGATTCTTCATCTGGTGCGTTTCCAGCCCTTGCCACCTCTGCCTTCAGCAGCTCGATTTTGTTCTTCAACTCTGAGGATTTAACAACATCATCTATAGTCATGGTAGCTTCTCTGTTAAAAGCATCCAATTTGGCCTTAGCTTCTGAAGGGACCACATACAAACCCAAAGATCCGAGAACATCTTTGAATTCCGAATCTAACTCTCTGCACAACTTTGCAACCTTCTCATTTAGCTCTGGGTTTGAGCTGATATCCGTTACTCCCGAATTTGATATCTCAGCCTTCAGTGTTTCGATCCTTTGTTTGACATCAGGCCGGTCCACGAGCTCTTTGAATCTCTTATTGATTTCACTTTTCAAGTCGGCTTTCTTGGGGCTCTTCTTTGAGAAATCGAAAGCTTTTGACAACTCGTTCAGCATATCCAGCTTATACATCAAGCTAGAGTAGTTGGGAGCCGAAGGAAGGTTTTCCTCAAATTCATCCATCAGTTGTTCGATCTTCTCCTTTAAAGCGGGATGTGCGAGCTGATCGTTAACATTCCTCGACTTTGCAACTTCTTCACGGACCATCAAGATTTTTTCCTCCATGCCTAGAGCTTTTGCAGCCTCATTGTATTCGTAGTCGAGCTCTATCTTGAGTTTCTCAATCATCTCCTTTAGTCCTCTCTCGGGGGATCCTGTGGATGACTTGGCGGCTTCTAGAATCTGTTGCTTCAGTTTGTCGATCTCGTCCTTCAACTCCACCTCTGAAGTCTTACTCATCTGAACTATGGGTTCTTCTTTCTTTTTCATGTTTATCTTCCTTTTGGGATCAATTGGGATCCCCTCTTGGAATCCGCCGATTTTCCGGAACTTTTGAGCCCTGTGTTTTAGTAGTGTCTCAGTGTCCATCTTTACAAGTTCCTGCAGATTTCAAATACGTCTCTTACGATCTAGATTTCTGAAAAACACGAGCACTAAAAAATGCTTGCTAAAATGGAAAGTGAAGCACCACTCACATCCATTGTTTCGAGAATTGCAGTTTTTATCTGTTGAGAAGTCCAATAGGGATCTGCATGCGCACCTCCAAGAGGTTCCTGTAAATAATGAGGATCAATCGGATCACTAAAATAATAAACAAGCGGATTACTAATGGTCTACAACCCCAATGATGTTAATACATGAGGTAATAGCATCATTCTTTATCTTCAACCTTATGTTTTAAATTAAAAAAATTCAGCCCAAAGAATTTGATATCATTATCTTGATTTAGAAGAGACTACAATCTTCCAATAACTATGGCAGCAGAACAAGAAGAAAGAGACGAGTGGTTTTTGCACATAGAGAATTGAAAAGGTGAACGATATATTACCGGTATGATGCCATCAGCAATCTGTAGCTTCGTCAACTCTGTTGCTGTTATCTTTAGCTTCTCAGCAGCCTGAAAAAAAGGAGAGGAAAAAGAAAGTCGGTAAGTTATAACTACAACATATGTTCTCGACATGTATACCAGATATGACATCTTAAATTCACCTTTGGAGAAGCTTTCGCAGTCTTCCACAAGATTGCAGCACAAGCTTCAGGGCTATCACATGGAGACGGAAAGGAACAAGTCAAGATGCAGCAAATCGGTTTAACAATTACATCTTTTCTTGACTTTGAAGGCACAAAGCATCTCAAAATACATAGTACAATGAAATTGTTGTTCAAGGCACCTGGCAACGTAGAAGACAGCATTTTCAAGCATTAGCAGCTTATTAGCACAACCGATAGCCAGAGCTCCACCAGAGCCACCCTCGCCCATAACAATCGAAACAATTGGTACTTTCAGACCAAACATGGTTCTCAAGTTCTGTGCAATTGCTTCTCCCTATAAATAAAAGAACAAGAATCAGCCTGCAAACATTTGTCACCAATGAGGAGTTTGCATCAGGGAACGACACTGTACTTGTCCTAGTTCTTCAGATTTAAGGTCAGCATATGCCCCTGGAGTGTCGATAAAGGTGACGATCGGAAATCCATGGTGATCAGCATAGTACATCATGCGTAGGGCCTTCCTGTAACTGTTGAAACCAGCACGGTACTAATAGTATGGTCGTTATATAAAGTGCATAGTTAGGCAAAGGAATTTCCAAAACCCTAGAAGCCTGAGCAGCTTCAAATGGTCATTATTAAGCAAGATAGAGAAGTGGGAATGCTATGGTACTTTTTCACATTGCCTTACTATTAAAAAAATGTTAAATTGAGAAAAATACATGATCTATACACATACCCATGAGGGGTAGGCATCCCAAAGTTGCGCTGAATATTCTCTTTCGTGTTCCTTCCTTTCTGATGGCCCATGAACATGTAGCTTCTGCCATTTATGGTACCAAGTCCAGTGACTACGGCAGGATCATCATATCCAGCTCGATCACCATGGAGCTCTACAAACTGGGCATAGTCAATTGGAAAAAACAAAATTAAATGGCTACTCATTTACTATGTGCTGAAACCTTTTATCTAGCAATATCAACAATTATATCCAATATATTGAAAGCTTTGCAGAAAAGGTTGTGGACCTTCTCAGTAATATTAAAAACATGATCTAGAAATGTTGGCCTGTTTGGATGTCTTGCAATATTCACACGTTGTATAGGAGTCAGATGCGTGTACAGATCCTTCAGAGCCTGCAGTCAGAATGGTGAAAAATGAACAAAGTGGGTAGCGAACAAAAGAAAACGAGAACTCGAAGTTATAAATTGATAAAATCGATAAACTAACATGATGATGCAGTAGTGAAATGTATTGCACTTTAGAGCGGAAAGGGCATTTTATTGACTAAACCTGTTGATATTTAGTTTTTTTTCCTGATGATACAGTGCAAGGTAATAAGAGAAAGAAGGATATATTACTGAATATACCTGTTGATATTTATTTTCTAGCGAAATAATTTGATCACTGAAATCCAGACCAGTATCATTTGCCATCTTTTGGACCTGCATGGGCATAACTATAAGAAAGTGATAACATTTTTATTTTTTTTGGTTTAAGGAGTCTAAGTTGATAAATACATCAAGGAAATTTAAGCTGATCATACATCAATTATCTTTTTCTGGAGATCCATCAGGGGCTTCTCAAAAGCCAAAGTAACTGGCTTTGGCTTCTCTTTCAAAGGCTTGAAAGGTGACAAGTGGCTAAGGACTCCACCCTTCACGTTCAGGTCCGGATCTTCTGGCCATGGATATTCATGCTTCTTCGTTTTTCTAACTTTTGCAGATATAGTGAAGTCACTCCTTTTTGCTCCCAGTTGAGCCCTACCAAGGGCTCTTAGGGGTACCCCGGAAGCACCATTGTTAGAGCTCCTAAGAAGATCGGAAACAGTAGTCTTGGAAGACAAATTCCCAGAAAACGATGTTGGACACTGGGTCATGGAAGTCATCTTTTGACCGATGCAACCAGAAAAATCTGGGATGTGAACTGCCAGAAAATGGCCAATGAAGTGAAACTGTGAGAAATCGTGTAGCAAGTTAACAAAATAAAGAATGAATTTCAGAAAACACAATTCTTGGGAACACATGTGAGTTAGATTTATGAAATTTAATCCACATGAGATAAAAGTCTGCAAAGACAAATGCGCCAATGCCTAGAAATGTTGGAAACAAGAATTACATAAATTATAACTCAGTGTCTGTGCTAGTACTAGCCTTTGTACAAACAAACACAAAAAGCTAAAATTTCATGGTTTTGACTAATTCTCTCAAACAAACTGATAAACACTATTAACACTTTCCTACTAGTGAACTAAGACAACAGGACATACAGCTAATCAAAGCAATAAATATGGGGGGGGGGGGAACTCAAGGATATAAACAAAGCACATAAATTGAAACAAACTCAGCTCCAAATAAACAGGCATCCACAAAATGCAACAGCATTAACAAAAAAAATAACAAAATTGATCTCAACGGAAACAAAAGGTTCTACTCACCTAAATTTATCCGAAGCGTACCCTTAGCTCAAAGTTCCTGAAACCATTCAGATTCAGATCAACAAACCAGAGCTACTCACACGTTCAACATTGAAGCAATCTGATTCTTAAACTCCAAAAAAGAATAAAGAACTCGAAGAATCTAATAAGAAACAAGTAACAAAACAACTTAATAAACAAAATGCAGCTAGAAATCGGAACAGAATCGTACAGTCATGAAGAGGCAACCAGAGCAATTGAAGAGGTGGGGAGTGAGGGAGAGAGAAACTAATATGGAAGGTGGAGCATAGGAAAGATCGTCAGATTGAAGTTCTCACTGAAACTACAAGGAATAAATTAAAATACAGAATTTATTATTTTCGATGATTTCTATGCTATTTTCTTTTTCTTCTTTTGAAAAAAGTAATATTAAATAAAAGAACCTCTGTGCGCAGTGATGATTGATGAAGGGGCAGCTAGCCACTTTGGGTTCGGCCATTAAAGCCCTGGGCAAAATGCTAAAAGACAAACTTCAAACACTGAACTCGAATCAGTTATCTGCATTTTTTGTGAAAACTATTGTTGCATTGATTTCGGCCAGATTTTGAGGCTTCGATTGCTCCTATGTTGTGCATCCTAGGCGAGGCTCGGCTAGCGTGATTTTTTGTCATGGATGAATACATTGTTTTAACTTAATTTTTTTAAATATAATATCCAGTTTCAAATAACAGGTTTTGTGTCAATTTTATTTGGAGCCTATCTTTTAGTACTGAAAAATATAGTCGGACAAATTTCATAAATTTTGGAGATATTGTAATTACAATGTTTGCAAATTGAATTGTAGTTGCAAATTTGAGTAAATTTGTACTACATGAGATAATTGAAATATATTTAATTAATGTATGATATACACACACGCGGAACATTGACATAAATAAAATACACAATAGAAAGTACGAGTAAATATTTTTAATTTTTTTTTTCCACAATGTTAAAATCACATGTATTGTAGTATAAAATGGAATATCGTAAAGCTTGAATTCACGACCAAATTCCATTAATTCGAATAGTTGTAATATATATTGCACAAAACTTGTTAATTGTAAATTTGGAATTTGAACTATAATTGTACGTTGTTAAAATTAAATTATGACACTTTATAACATTTTGTGAACCAATTAAAACAAATTTATTGACATTTTTGGTGAGTACAAAGCGATGATGAATAGGAAACCCGAGTTCTGTAGCTATGACGACAGATTATTATTACTATAAAGTCAAATAAATTTGCTCGGGTTAGGTTCATTTTAGGTGACAATATACTAATTTCCAATTCAGATGCAAATTGTATTTCACTAGTTTTTGGTAGGGTGAGCAAAAACCGAACCGGACCGAACCAAAATGGGCGGTTTGGTTGGGTTTTGAATAATAATTCAGTTCGGTTCGGTTCAAATTTTCAAAACAAAATTAATTGATTCGGGTTCGGTTTGGTTAAAAAATTGGTTTTAAACCGAACCACCAATTAATTATTATTATGTATTTTTATTTTTATATATATATATATATATATATATATATTATTATATTATTAATATTTAAATTGGTTAATATTATATATATTTATATATATAATTATATTTATATATTATATTATATATATTATAATATTTATATTAATTTTAATTTTAATTGGTTAAAAGCGAATCAATCGAACCGAAACCGAATATTTTGGTTCGGTTTTATCTGATAATTCGGTTCGGTTCGGTTTGGGTTTTTTAAAAAATTCGGTTTTTCGGTTTTTCGGGTTCGGTTCGATTTTGAACCGAACCGCCCGAATGCTCACCCCTAGTTTTTGGAAACTTTTTTATGTTTTATCCCTTGTTTTATTGTGGTATATATAATTTACTTTTATTAGTGTTGTATACTACAATATCATATATGAAATAGAATAAGCCATTGAACCTTGACATATGAAATTGAAAAAGACTCAATCAAGACTAATTGGAAACAAGGATCAAGGATTGAGTCTTAACAGTCGTAATATGTGAGTTTCACCTTATTTATGGTGGCTTCTTATGGGCACTAGACAAAGCCCTCGTAACTTCTTAATAGTTGAGTCATCATGATTTACACTCTCACATTCTCATGTGGCTGATGTGTGAGCTCCCGATGGGAGAGCTTCCCCTTTTGGAACAAGGAACAAGGCTAATTATGTCAGTTTTTTTCTACTGTCGGGTGCATTAGGCTAATTATTCCAATATTATTCAGGATTTTATTTTATAGAGTATATTATTTAGCAGGGATTCCCACTGATTATGTTGGTTCACGCAAATGAAGTTTCAAAGCTTGAATGATTTTATTCGAATATTTTATAATTTAATTTTTCTAATTTTTTATTACCCGAGTTGGAAATCTAATCGTTAGGTATGGTTCTCGTTCGTTATCGGGTTTCTTGAATCCGCACAACGCAATGACCATCGCACCACGTGAATGATTTTGTTGCGGCATCATGCCGCTCCAACCCCGTTCGTAGCTACTGTAATAGTAGCTATTAGGGATGGCAATGGGCCGGATCTGGACCGGATCTGGCTAGGTCCAGATCCAGATCCGATTTTTTTTGCTTTGGTCCGGATCCGGTCCAGATCCATTAGATCCAAAAAAATTAAATCCAGATCCAGATCCAGATCCATAAGATCCACAGGGTCCAGGGTCTAGACCCGGATCCATATGTTTTCGCTTCTAAAATAAATTCTAATCAACTATAATTCAAAGTAACACCATAATAATCTAAATGCATAATAATACGATAATAATTATTTAGAATTTCTACAATTATCACTATATTGGAAGACGTTAGTTACAAATTTACTATAAAGTAGGAAGCAACAAACAACTCGATCGTCGGTGGTGTAAGTGACGCGACCCGCCGTGAATGCCGATAGATACATAATTTGGAGCATTTGAAATGAAAATTGAAACATATTTGTTTTGGAATAATTTGAAAAGAAAATTAAAGAGTTTTAAGTTGGGGTTATGTATTTAATTATAATAAAAATATATATATATATATATAACTAAATGGATTTTGGAATGAGAAATTGGGAATGATGCAGACGCATATAACGTAAATTATTTAGGTTAACTAATTTAATTATAATATATATATATATATATATATATATATATATAATTAGGCGGATCCACGGGCGGATCGGACCGGATCCGGGTCTTAAAACCTAAACTCCATATCCAGATCCGAAATATTGATATATGTTCCAGATCCGGTTCAGATCCGTCGGGTCCATATTTTTGAGGATCCAGATCCTTAAAAATGGATCTGGATCCACAGATCTGGACCGGATCCTGGATTCGTTGCCATCCCTAGTAGCTATAGTCCCATTCTCGCTGTTGCATTTGCATTTCCTACACACACAGAGAGAAAAAAAGAAACAAAGTGAAGGATGAGAGAAGAGAAAAATGAAGAGTTCAAAGATGTTCTCGGCTTAGGTGTGGTGCTCCTGTTCATCTACTCATCCACAACCACGTGGTCCAACGGAGACGTCTATCTCCTCGGCGCAGTAATACCCACAGCCATGGTCCCCCTTCAATCCGATAACTCCTCCACAAAGGATGAGAACAAGCACACACACTATTGCTTATGGGTAGGTTGGATGTATCTTACTCTGTCTCTCTCTCTCTCAACAAGAATGAAGGCGACAACATGCTTATAAACTCCTAGGTCTGAAACTCACAAGGAAAGAGGATCTCACAAGGAAAGAAGAAGAAGGAAAATAAGAAAATGGGAGATTCCACATATTCTAGGACACGCAGGGAAGAAAAGGAGATAAGGAGGGTGGGTTGCCAAATGGATAAGAGAGTGGGCCTATTGGTATTGGGCCAATAAATTTTAACATTCTCCACCTTTGACCCAAACGTGGTGTGAGGAGAACATCAGAGAGGTAACCGCACAAAATATCATCATTGCCGAGTGTCTCCTACAAAATCACACAGACAGAGCAAGGAACAAGACGTATAGACACATAGTCCATAAATGATCACAAAGATCAACAAAGAGTAAACTAACCGTGTTCATACCTGTAAAAAACAGACAGGAAAAAATATCCACAAAGCACAAAGATATCTAACACACAGTTAGAAGTTCACAAAGCATGGAGGCTACTAATACACAATTAGAAGCTCACGAAGAAACATCACAAAGCTAACTAACACAAAGCTAGTTGACCATAAAATTCATCACAACCATCACACAGGCGGCATATCACAAAGATTGCTATCACTAAACTAGCATAGACCACACAGATCATAAATCACAAAGCATATCACAAAGTCACTAAACCATCACGAAGTCACGAAGTTGGCACAAAGCCATTAAATCACAAAGCCACATAGAAAGAACCACAAATGTATATTCACAAAGAAAAAAAATACGAGCATAAAGCAAGGGACAAAGCTCTACCTCAAAGTGAGCAACCATAGAGACACACAATGAAACAAATTTCTAAGCTCATGCATCCTAAAATTAAAGCTCAACCACATAGGTCCACCTTAGAGAAAATCACCCGTGGTTTCTTCACTAGTAACCACATTAGCCTGGTCAACCTGTTGATTCTTCTTAGGACAATCCTTGATATAGTGATCCGTTTCACAACAACAATAGTACTTCCTAGGTTTAAATCTAAGTTTTGACTTACCCTTATCATGAAACCTTTTTTCACCCATAACATGCATGACTTTATCCAATTCTTGTGCACCGTTATCAAGTTTTAAATCTAATTCCTTATTTTTAAAACACTCACAACAGTGTTAGGCGTTACATTATCTCTATCATACTTAATAGCAGATTTAACATCTGTAAGAATCAGGAATAACATTTAAAAGCTCAAACCGAGCATAATCATCAATATGTTTATCACTGGTCGATTTTATATCTTGAACTAACTTAGTGAACTCATCCACATTTTCATTAACACCTTTAGACATGTCAAATTTAAAATGGAAGAATCTTTCAATAAAAAACGTCTTAGAAGGAAAAGAAGTTTCAGTATATAATTCCTCTAGTTTTGACCACAAATCTTTAGCAGAAGTTATCCTTCCTACTTTTCTAACAACACACTTAGATAAATTCAGGATAATAGCAGACAAAGCAAGACGATTCATTTGTAAATTTTTTCTCATCAACTTCTTTATCATAAGAATCATCAATAACTTGATAAACACCTTGTTGAATAAAATGCATTCCATTTTCTGCTACCAAAAACCAAAATCCATCTTACCATCAAAATATGTCAAACCATAATTCGTCAAAGAAGACATAATGATACACATCAATCCAAAAAAAATTATTTAAGATTTAATGAAACGGAATATAAATTAGAGTAGCAAATATTCTCAAGACAAATAATATTTTCGATTTAATTACACGACTAACAAACGAGAGACACGTTGGTAAATAGAAACAAAACCCAATCCTATACTACGCCAATCGCTAGTTTTCTAGAATTTAAAATTGAGAGGTTTCAGCCGCTTTACCAGAGCGAGATCCTAAGATTAGGATCCAGACTTACCAACTACGACGAGGAATAAACGTGACTCTGATACCACTGTTAGGAATTGTTCTTGCTCGCTGTCGGGTTGCTATTGAATGTTGCAGCAATGCAACGACCCACGCACCACAGAACAAACCTTGTTGAAGCCGCGTGCAGCTCCAACCCGTCAGTAGCTCTTTGGAATAGCGATTGCGGTCCCTTCTCTCGCTACCCTTGCACTTCCCGCACACACAAAAAAAGAAACAAATTGAAGGATGAGAGAAGAGAAAATGAAGAGTTCAAAGATGTTCCCAGCTCGGGTACGGTGCTCATGTTCATCTACTCCTTCACAATCACGTGGTCCAATAGAGACGTCTATTTCATCGGTGCAATAATACCCACAGCCACGGTCCCCCTTCAACCCGATAACTCTACCACAAAGAATGAGAACAAGCACACACGCTATTGCTTATGGGTAGGTTGGATGTATCCTCCTCTCTCTCTCAACAAGAACGATAGCGGCAGCAAGCTTATAAACTTCTAGGTCTGAAACTTACAAGGAAAGAGGATCTCACAAGGAAAGAAAAGAAGGGAAATAAGGAAATGGGGGATTCCACATATTCTAGGGCATGCATAGAAAAAAAAATAAGGAGAATGGGCTGCCAAATGGGTGAGAGAGTGGGCCAATACCTATTGGTATTGGTCCAACAAATTTTAACACTAATAAAACTATAAAGCACGTCGCTGGAACCCATGTTCAATAGATTTATCTTCAGCCTTTCATTATTAATATATTATATTCTATTGTAGTATATATAGGTGCTTGAAAAATTATATGTCCATTATGATAATGTCATCCAATATTTTTTTTATGACTAATACTAATTGTCTAAGTTGTGTTCTTTACATTTCCAAATTTCTAGATAACAAAGAGCTGAGCAGTGTGTTTATTTGATGAAGATGTTAAACACTGGAAATAAACACATACATCTAATAAATGAAATTGAATCAATTTGAGAATAGTAAAGATGGATCAACCTTAGAAAGAGAAACTAAATGAAAACAGCAGTCCCACATGTCTGACTGATATCTGACTATCTGTATGTACCAAGCCAAACCACACCGACCACCCCACTATTTGAATGAATTTTTGTGGATTCAATAAAAAGTTATTTCAATTTTCAAGCTTTTGGGACGGTTCCGAACCGCCGGTTCATGTAATTTTTTATTTTATTTTTTATTTTTTTTTATTTTTTTGTAATGTAATATGTTTAATATCATCAAAATACAATTATTATTACATAAAACACATGAAATAACATCTAAATCACAAAAAATAAAAAATGGAATGAGAACGTGTGAACGCGGTTTTGGCGCCTCTCCCCCAATCGGGATCGTAGGCAACTTAATTATAATATTTTCAATATTATAATTAAGCTCAACTCTTTCTTTTTGTCTTCAATTAAATTAAAGTATGATTTTATTTGTATAAGTTGTGATTTTTTTTATAAGTTTTAGTTTATTATAAGTTGTAATTTTTGCTACAAGTTGTAAATTGTTATGTGACAAAAGAAAGTATTTCATTTACTAATTATTGTGTCCCAATATTATTTTTTTCGTCATCTCTATGTATATATATACAAATATAATTAAAGAATACAAAAAATCGAAGAATAAAAAAAAAGGCGGTTCATGGTTCGAAGTCTTGGTAAGTCTGCCGATCTTTATTTTTTATCTTCATCCATTAAAAATCGCATTTTTTTCGTACAAAATCAGATCTTGAGGGGTACAAAGTTATGCAAATTAATTTCAACTTTCATCAACTAATTGATCCAAGAAAAAAATTGAATTTGTTAGGTTCTTAGAAAATCCTTGAATTTGATGTTTGAATTGAATTTAAGAAATTTGAGAGGGTTGTTTGGTGATGAACAGTTGCAGATGTGATGCTGTGGAGAAGTAGAAATCGGACGGTGGGATTTTGGTGGTGACTTTGGCTGCTTGGGTGGTGTTTGAGGTATCTTGTTATACTCTGCTCACATTAGTTTCAAACAGTGTTGTTGCTCCTTTTTACCATTCTCTTTTTCTGGGCAAAATCCGCAGCAATTTTGAACAGGTTCATTCATTACCTCGAACCTTTTTTTCTTAATAATTTGACATTTACATCGTCCAATGCAACTGGAATTAGTGAAAATGTCATGATTTTTTCATCTTGAGACAAGTAATTTGTTCGAGGCTATTTCACAAAGTCTGGATTTAAGAATCCATGTCTGTACAGAATTGTTCAATTGCAGCTGCAAGCCTTGGTTTGGATCACTGGAAGTCAAGTTGTCAATATGTGACAGTAAAGCTACATAATCTTACTTGAAATGGGAGCTAAACTATGTGAGCCGAGTCTTGCAAATACTTTTGCAACAGACCTGCTCAGCCTCTCCCACATTTGTATCTCTCAGAAGAAACTGTGAAGGAAGCAGCAGCTTTGATTGGTGATCATGTAGAAAATTTACGAAATAGAAAATCGAACAAATCTGGATACTCTGAAAGTCGTGTAAACACTTTCAGATCAAATCAATTCGAAAGTACTATCGAATTATTCGATCGGATACAATTCAAAGTTCGAACGTTTTGTATGTTCTTTGAGTTTCGAAAATCATTCAATGATCAGAGAACTTTTTCTTTATCAAACTGACGTATATCAGTTTTTGAATAAAACCGTTTTATGATTTTGCAATTATTTTATAATTGCAAAATAGTCCTCGTAATTTCGAAATTAAATTTCGATGAAATTTACGTAAAGTAATTCAACCGAAATAAAAATTTCCAAGTCGACCGACCCGGGCGGGCGCCTGGACCCATGAAGCGCCTGGGACCCGCAAGGGCCGCCGCCTTGACCCTTTGCGGGCGTTGCCCCGAACCCCCACCGACATAATAAATTCATATAAGCGTGCACTCGCACCACCCAACTTATATAAAGTATTATTACGACTTGATAATCGATCAAACAAGTCAATCCAATTACACTAAAATATCCAACAATCCTCCCTATTTTAGTGTAATCCTGATTAACTAAAACAATACATCTCAAAGTAACAAACATATGCATAAATGAAATATCATGACGATTGAATCTCACCTTAGTACACTACACATTCCATATATTCGAATAACGAGGTATCTCTATGATTGAACCACGTGAATTCATATCAATTCACGAAGATAATGTACACATATGTTTACATACATATTTATTCTATCTTGACACTATATTTTACTAGTCGTGTCCTTATCCTTCATAAGCATGTCAAAGCCAAGTCCGACTTCTTGAAGCAACTAAACTTCATGCTCACATAGGTAGCTCTTTATTCTTGCACTGCATATGCAATTTGTCAAAGAAACTATTAAGAATGTAAACATTCAACCTCCTTAACTTGAGTCCGAACACATACCTTGGGATAATTCTTTAATGTGTTCCAATCTCTAGATATTAAGCTTTCCACATTGAATTGACACCTAGCATCATACTAGATGGGAATTGGGTATCTTAATATCGAGAGATTTTAGTGGACTTTAAACCCATCCCTATAGCCGACTTGCGACAAGATCTCTACTTAACCCTTTGGTTAAATGATCGGCTAAATTGTGTTGAGTTCTCACAAACTCCACGGATATCACACCATTTGTAATAAGTTCCCGTCAGATCATGCTATGTCAACACCTAAGTGTCTAGACTTCCATTATACACTGACTATATGCCTTAGCCAAGGTGGCGGAACTATCACATCGATAGATATTGGTGATAACGGTTTCGACCACAATGGAATTTCATAAATCAAATTTCTTAGCCATTCACCTCTTTACCATTCTTTGCTAAAGCCACAAACTCGATTCCATTGTTGAATGAGTGATACATGTTTGTTTCTTTGATGCCCAACATATAACACCACCTCCAAGAAGGAATGTCCAACCACTTGTGAAGAATGATCTTCTAAATTGGTAATCCAACTTGCATCAGAATAACCTTCAATAACTGAAGGAAATCCAGAATAAGTCAAACCATAATCCATAGTTCCTTTCAAGTATTTAAATACTCGATTAATTGCTTGCCAATGAATTAAACTTGGATTATGAGTGTATCTACTCAATTTCCTACAAAGAAAGGCTATATCAGTGCGGTGCTAATCATAGCATACATGGGAACCAATAGCCTTTGAATATTGGTCGATTCACAAAGAACTCCTTTATTAGGCACGAGTTTCACACTAGGATCAAAAGGAGTTCTGTTGGAGAACAATCTTTGAAATTAAACTTTTCCAACACCTTCTCAATATAATGGGATTGAGAAATAGAAATACCATGTTCTCCACGTATGATCTTAATTCCAAGTATCACATCGCCTCCCCATATCTTTCATTTCAAACTTAGATGACAAGAATTCCTTTGTTTTATCAACTTGATCTTGGTCACACTAAAGATCAACATGTCATCCACATATAAGCAAATGATTACTCCTTTACGGAAGCATCAAACTTGCTATATACACACTTGTCCGCTTGGTTAAATACAAAACCATTAGACAACACAACCTCATCAAATTTCGATGCCATTGCTTGGGGCTTGCTTTAGTCAGAAAGAGATTTCTCCAACTTGTAAACTTTATGTTCACTACCGTGAATGACAAAACCTTCGGTTGTTTCATGTAAATCTCTTCATCCAATTCACCATTCAAGAATGTCGTCTTAACATCCATTTGGTGAATTATTAGATTATGTATAGTGCAAGTGCTAACAATAATCTAATGGTGGAAACCGAGCCACGTGAGCATAGGTATCAAAGAAATCAATACCTTCCTTTTGTCTAAAGCCTTGGATAACCAATCTAGCTTTATACCTGTCTATGCTTCCATCTATCTTCATCTTTCTTATGAAGATCCATTTACAACCCAATGGTATAAACCCAGGTGGTAAATCAGTCAATCTCAAAGTTTTACTTTGTCTTATTGAATCCATCTCATCTTGGATTGCCTCTTTCCGAATCGCATATCCCTAGAAGACATAGCTTCAACGTATGTCTTTGGATCATTCTCAATATTGTAACAATATTGATACCGAAAATCAATCTCAATCCTTGATCCTTCCACTAAATACATTTGGAAATCATCACCAAATGTTTTAGCTTTCCGTGCTCTAATACTCTTTCTAGGCTCGGAAGGGTATTATCCACTCTTTCTTTTACCGAATTACTAGAGCTTGCAATCATGTCTCCGTGTTTAGGTAGAGAATTAAATCTATTCTCATTCCCAAAATCAAGATCCCTTGACTCAATAATAGAGTGCTGACTACATAGTCATTAGGTTCTATAACATAGAACCTATAACAAACTGAATTTTAGGATAGCCAATGAAAACACAATCTATACCTCTTTGCCTATGGATTTCATTTAGGGTCGATTAGTCTCACCACTGACTCTACAACCCCAAACTCGAGATAACTCGATTTTGGTGGTTTCTTAAACCAAAGTTCATAAGGTGTAATCTTGTTCTTTTATTAGGAACTCGATTCGATAAATAACAAGTCGTCAACATAGCTTCACCCCAAAACCTTCACTTAGACGAATAGCACAACATTGAATTAATCATTTCTTTCAATGTTCTATTCTTTCTTTCACCACCACCACATTGTGGTGTATATGGAGTGTTGTCGATGTACTATACCGATGAGATTGAGAATATCTTTGGATCATAGTATTCACTCCCTATCGGTCTGAAGAGTTTTAATCTTCACACCATGATGAAGCTCTACTTCCTCTTTATAGATTTTAAATTTATCAAGAGCTTCGTCTTTCGAATGACACAAATAGACATAGCAATATCTAGTAGCATCATCAATGAAAGTAACAACATACTTCTTATTACCAAGTGACGGTGTAGAATGAAAATCACACAAATCACTATGAACGAGTTCTAATAAAGAAGTATCTCTATCCACATGCTTAGAGAAAGGCTGTCTACAAATCTTAGTTTGCATGCAAGTATTACACTTATCTCGCATTTAACTCAAAAGTGGAATTAAACACATTTTCGACATATCTTTCAATCTTTTATAATTCACATGTCCAAGTCTAGCATGCCATAATACTGCTATGCCAAAAGAATTACTAGAACTAGTAGAAGCCATGCAAACAGAATTCTTAACAAAAGAAACATCCAAATTTAACTTAAACATACCATTAAGATAACCAAATCCTACAAAACATTACTTAACAACAAAGAGTTTCCAGAGGTAAATACTAGACAAACAGATCCTAGTCCTTTGATTGGTTCGGTAGCAACATTTCCCATCTTCAATAAAGATCCACCTTAAATTGGCTTCAAGTCCTTAAACCATTGAAGATCTTTACATACATGACATGTTGCACGAATCAACCCACCAAGAGACATCATCATCCGCATATAAAATGCTTGAGATTATGGACACATAATTCTCAACAGATTGATCATAGGGTACCAAAACAAACTGATTTCATTCCGGATCCTTGGATCCACTTGAACAACCGTTTTCCCTTTCCGGACTCCATCCTTCTTAAAGTGTCGGTTTACCACACTTCCAAGACCAACTTAAAGCTTCTTTAAAGAGCTCACCATAGTTCTTGTTCCTTGAAACTTTCGTTTCCTTTACCGACTATGAAACCACCTTCAAGATTCACCCTCTTCCATCATATTAATGGATGGACCACCACCAATTATCTTAGCATCACCAATGAAACTTTTCCATATCACGTATGGATTGTTCAATTTGCAAATGACTTCAAGTTCGACCAAAGTCATTTCCTCCTTCTTATGTTTGATTATTCTTATAATCCTTCCGGAGGATGGCAACTTATCAATGATACTAGAAAGCAATGCATTCATCCATTTTCATATCATATTGGGCTTAATTGTCCCAATATCTAAGCAATTCATTATATTGCTCCATGACAGCCTCGAATCTACCATTTTATAATTTATAAAATTACCAACAAGAAACTTCTTGCTTGAGGCATCTTCGCCATGTATTTGGCTTCGAGTGAATCAATAATTCCTTTGCTGATTCTACATTTTGATACACATCAAGAGGAATCGGACATACCGTTTAAGATGTGGCCACGACATATGTAGTCATCGTTCTCCCAGGCGTTCCTCGTTTCCTCTGGGTTTCGTCTTCCACAACCTCGGGCATGGGAGTACTCGAGCGCATACAACCGTGAGATTCGTCAACATAAAGTGCATCTTCTTACGCCAATACGAAATCACGCCCAAACAAACTTGTCCAACTTCTGAAAACTCGTCATGTCCTTCACAGATTCCTTGTTCGCCATTTTCGAAATTGATTTGATCTTTGTAGAAAATTTACGAAATAGAAAATCGAACAAATCTGGATACTCGAAAGTCGTAACACTTTCGGATCAAATCAATTCAGTACTATCGAATTATTCGATCGGATACAATTCAAAGTTCGAACGTTTTGTATGTTCTTTGAGTTTCGAAAATCATTCAATGATCAGAGAACTTTTTCTTTATCAAACTGACGTATATCAGTTTTTGAATAAAACCGTTTTTAGCTTTTGCAATTATTTTATAATTGCAAAATAGTCCTAATAATTCGTAAATTAAATTTCGATGAAATTTACGTAAAGTAATTAAACCGGAAATAAAAATTTCCAAGCCGACCGACTGAGCCGGTGGCGCCCCTGGACCCTTGGCGCCCTGGGACCCTCAGAGGGCCGCCTGCCTGATTGCAGGCGTTGCCCCGAACCCCACCGACATAATAAATTCATATAAGCGTGTACTCCGCACCACCCAACTTATATAAAGTATTATTACGACGACATCGATCAAACAAGTCAATCCAATTACACTAAAATATCCAATGATCATGTGTCTGAGGATATTGCTTATGGAAGGAATTCAAGAATGTATGTTAGTTGGGAGTCTCATTGACTTCGTCACCTTGGGCTACATTTGTAAGTTCCTCTGATTTCATGCATATCTTTACCTGCAATTGTCTTGCAAATCCCACTATTTACATTATTTTCTCTTCTGGCAGGCCTTCTAGTGCTTCTTACAGTTCCAGAATTTTATCAAAGATATGAAGACCTTCTCGACACACACGTATGTTCTAGTTTGGTTTGGGAAGCTGCAGCAGTTTTATGTTATAGTACTCCTAGTTCTTTCTTTTCTAGAGTGCACACATATTTAAGTATCGTTTTTTGAACTCTCTCCTTGAGCATACCAACATTGGGTACATGTTATAAACTTATAAATAAACATTTTGCAAGGGTTTTTGGGCTTTTACGCAATAAACTGTTTTCTAATACAATGATGAAAATGTTCGATCAATTCTTGTTTTGGCAATGATGAAACATTTTGAGATGTGCGGTGATTTTTCAACCTTACTTGTTGTAACTTCCACATATGCAAGAGATGTGTTGAGATCCTCATAAATATCAAGCACATTGTACATAATAACTAAAAGAATAACACAAAGCTGCCCACAGAATAAATTGATAATAATTCTCCATAAAAATCCGCTACCTTTAACATCTATGATGAAAATTTATATATATATATAGGGAAGGGTTAACGTGAGAACCATTTTATTGTGAGAATGATGAAATGAATATCTTTATGAAAGTTAATGAATACATGAAAGTTAATGAATAAAAAAATAGAATTTTCGTCTCTCATGGGATTCGAACCTTGGTGAAAATTCTGAATTTTTGGATTCATTAACTTTCGCAGCGTATTCATTAACTTTCATAGCATATTCATTTTGTTCGTAAAAATTTTTCGTAGTTCTTAGTTCTCACGTTAAAATTGGTTCTTATTTGAACTTCACTCTATATATATATATATATATATAGTGAGGTTCATGGTTCAGGTAGGAAAGAACAGTTTGGTACGAAATGAGAATGAATCTGGACCTTTGATTTGCTGGATCAATGGTTGAGATTTAATTTCGGTTGTGCTACAGTTTTGTGTTTTGTGTGCTACGCGAATTACTGTGCAGTACTAGAACCCTTATTGTGCTACGCTATAATGAAAAATATGTTAAACTAATATATTTAGTATATGTGCTACGAATGGATGAAATATGTGCTAAACTAACATGTGCAACATAATAATTTTGATTGTACTACACAAATATGAAAGATGTTCTAGACTTACATATCTATTCCTATTTCTTACACTAAGGAGCATTCTCACCATAACTCACCTATAATATATATATATAGATGGTTATGGTGAGAATGCTATTATGTATAAGAAATAAGAATAAATCATAATCATTAATTAGTATGTAATCAATGTTCCAGTGCAACGAAATAAATACGATAAAAAGATAAACATTTGAAAGAATAATATCTATCTAAGATATGAAATCCCACAAAAAAAAAGGAAAGAATCAAATCCCATAAAAATAATATTACTAATCTAACCTCTTAATTTTTCTTGTATATTAAAAACGTAGCATATTCAGTTATTAATACAATACATAAATATCTAATCGGGACCATCAATTTATTATGATGAAGGGCTGAGATTTATTCCTATTTCTCACCAAAATTTGCATTCTCACCTGATCCAAATCTTATATATATATATATATATATATATATATATATATATATATAGAGAGAGAGAGAGAGAGAAAGTTAGGTTTAAATGAGAACCACTTTTATCCTAAAACTAAAAATCAAATAAATTTCCTATGAAAGTTGATGAATCCGTTGAGAAAGAAGCTGAATTCCAAAATTCAAATTTTTTCACCCGGGTTCGAATCTAGTGAGGGGTAAAAATTCTATTTTTTTTACTCAGTAACTTTATCGCGGATTCATCAATTTTCACAATGAATTCATCATTTTTAATTCTCACGATAAAAATAATTCTCACGTTAACCTCCCATATATATATATATATATATATATATATATATATATATATATATAGGGGTTGGTTATAGGGAGAACTCCTTCTAAGATAAGAAATAAGAACTTATCATCACCCTTGATTTCATCTAATCTAATGGATCATATTTAATTCATGCTTTAAAACAAGTTTGACTATTTTCTATACTATTTTTATGATTTAAAACGTGTTAGGGGCATAAAGGTCAATATAAAGATTCGTCCAGCCCTAATTTTCCGTGTAATCCCCGATTTTTAGCCAATTCACATTCTCTCTCTGAAATTAATAATTGTGCATACAATATTAATAGTTGTGTATAGAATTGTATGTTTTTATGCGAAATAAAACAATAACTAAAAATCAAACTTACATAATTGAGAATCCTTATTTGAATAATAATTAATGTAAAAATAATTTTTTTACCCTAAAATAAAGATATAAATACAAATTTCGCACAGAAATCCCACAATTAGTGGGTGAAAAAAAATAATGATATACAATTATGATTATTTTATGATTAAACTAATATGCATAACTAAATAATAGTTGTGGATTGAACACAAGACAGACTCGCACATCATCCATTATGTGGATGGACAATATCATGTTAGCATATTCGTGAACATTGCACAACGATCATAGAATAATGCATAAAACAACGTTTAATATATTATGAGTTACAATACAATATAAATACGGTAATGACTGTTGTGTGCATGAATCATTATGTTAATTACGTAAACATATTTTCAAAATATGCAGGCTAGCTTCGTGCATATCAAATTTAAATTACGCATAGGGTTATATAATAAATGCATAAACTGAATTAAATGAAAAACGAAATTTTACTATGAAATTCTCATGAAAAATCTACTATGCAAGTTGAACATTTTCAATATCCGAAAATATGTAATATGCTTTCATAAAGACCATAAAATTTGAACTAGATGAAGATAATAAATATTTATAATTAATCACCTACCATAAATAATTATAAGAATCCCCAAATTTAAGGAATAAATTAGTTACACTAAAAACAAAATACAATAATAATCTTATTAATAAAATCTGAAAAAATATCATAAAATAACATTAAATCTAAATTGTCGGATACACCTAGATCTACGCTTAGGATTAGTTATCATTTCAAAATATTTGTGGTTCTCATTTGATCCACCCTATATATATATATATATATATATATATATATATATATATATATATATAGAGAGAGAGAGAGAGAGAGAGAGAGAGAGTTCAAATAAGAACCAATTTTAACGTGAGAACTAAGAACCATGCATAAGGCGTTGAAGATGATGCACAAGATGGTATAAAGTTGTGCATAATCTAAAACTTTCTAAAATTATTTTGTTGGGCAACAATTTTAGAATGTTTTCGTTATGCATAACTTTATATGTTTTATTCATCAATTTTATACATTTGTGCATAGTTCTCATGTTCTCACAATAAAAATGGTTCTCACGTTAACCCTATATATATATATATATATATATATATATATAGGGAGGTTAACGAAACCATTTTATTGTGCGACGTGAGCGAATATGTTATGAAAGTAAATGATATACTGCGAAAGTTAATGAATAAAAAATAGAATTTTAGCCTCATGGGATTGAACCGGTGAAAATTCAATTTTGGATTCATTAACTTTGCAGTATTCATTAACTTTCATAGCATATTCATTTTGTTTTCGTAATTCTTAGTTCTCACGTTAAAATTGGTTCTTATTTGAACCAAACTCTATATATATATATATATATATATATATATATATATATATGGGAGGTTAACGTGAGAACCATTTTATTGTGAGAACATGAGAAATGAATATGCTATGAAAGTTAATGAATGTTGTGAAAGTTAATGAATAAAAAAATAGAATTTTCACCTCTCATTGGATTCGAACCACGGTGAAAATTCTAAATTTTGGATTCATTAACTTCGTAAGTATTCATTAACTTTCATAAGATATCTGCTTTGTTCAGTAAAGAATTTTCGTAGTTCTTAGTTATCACGTTAAAATTAGTTCTTATTTGAACCTCACTCTCTCTATATATATATATATATATAAGTCAATTCACCAATCTCTAGTCCAAATTCTTCAAGATGAGGATATGCCCACATTAAAAGAGTTACTGGTCAGAGATCATTGTTTGATCTTGGGAGCACATGCTCAAACGCTCCAACATCTTATTCCCCATTCAATTTAAGAAATCTAAGGTTGATCATTGGTTGATCTTCGCAAACAACATAACAATTAATCTAATAAAAATAATTAAGAAAATATAAATCAAGTCTACGGTTAAATCTTACAGAAAAATTAAGATGATTATGGCTATTCAAATTACAACTTTGATTTTAATTATTGCAATAAAACCCCACGGTCAATTATATACAAAAATCAACTCTCAAAGAGAAAACACAGTTTTTACTTTGAGAGCTCAAGATTAATCACCTCTCTAGTGTGGAATTTTTGAGTTGGATTTGAGACAGAAGCTTTCTAGCCATCACAACTCCAGTCAATGTTGAATCTAACGGAACCTAAACTGCATGAAATCTGCATATCAATCGATTAACCGATTAATCATTTCAATAAAAATAATTACACATTTTTGCAAGCATGATTAACTCAATTTAAAAACTAACCCCCGTGCAGAGGGAAGTAATATTCGTGGAGGTAAAAATCGGTTCAGTTAATCGAACCTGAACTACATGAAATCTGCATATCAATGGGTTAACCGGTTTCAATAAAAATAATTGCACATTTTTGCTCCAAGAAAGATTAGAACAAGCGACTTCATGAGAGAAATGCATACATTTAACCAACTGAACTATGTTATCAACTTGAAATAAAAATAATTTAAAAATATTTATTATAATCTTTTATCAGAATTTTTTTTTATAAAATATTCACCTCTAAACCAGATTCGAACACTAGATCTTAGGTTTTCGCCAGAAGCAACTCAACTATGATAGAATTTGGTAAAATAATATTATGTAATATATGTATGTTATTTTCGGTTATTATTGGTATACCTAAAGCTGACAAAATGAGATCGGCTCAATCGGCCAACCCGAGGTTTGAGCTTCAAAATTAAAGGTCATAAAAAATCGGATCTGAAAAGTCCGCCTAAAAAAACTCGAACCTACCGGGCTTCGGGCCAAAAAAGTCCCCCGGTATAATGCTAAATATACATATTTATAAGTGCTAATAGGGAAAACTACACAAATCCCATAAAATGTATGAACAAATACCCAATCCTTATAAAAACATGAAAAATCAGGAAGAGATACCCCAAATAGCCTTGAAAAAACATTGTCTGAGGAACGAGTTGACTTAAAGCTGAAAAAGCTACGCCAAAATCAGGAATCTTGACCGGGAGTGGAATCCGATCGTCCGATCGGATTCGATCGGATTCTTCTCTACCGATCGGATCCGATCGGATTCCTCCCCCAATATATACCAGACTCTCTCCCTCTCGGATTCACTCTCAACCTCTGGTTTCACCCTCCGGATTCCACTCTCCCTTCTCTCACTCTCCTCCCGTATTTCACTCTCAACCGCTCGCTCGCTCGCTTCGCTCTCTCGGATCGGATAGCTCTGTCACGGAAATCTCGCACCATGGCTTCTCAGGTACGTTGTTCTCTTCGCTCTCCCGAACGGAATCCGATCGGTGTTTAAGGAATCCGACCGGTCGGATTCTTAAACACCGATCGGATTTAATCAACTAACCGATCGGATTTCTAATTTTGGTTAGTTAAGCGTGCTTATTATCATAGTTTATTAGTTAAAGCGTGCTTATTATCATAGTTTATTAGTTAAAAAAAAAGAAATAAACACATACATCTAATAAATGAAATTGAATCAATTTGAGAATAGTAAAGATGGATCAAACTTAGAAAGAGAAACTAAATGAAAACAGCAGTCCCACATGTCTGACTGATATCTGACTATCTGTATGTACCAAGCCAAACCACAACGACCACCCCACTATTTGAATGAATTTTTGTGGATTCAATAAAAAGTTATTTCAATTTTCAAGCTTTTGAGGATTGAAATGAAATAGTAAGTTAGTAACTCCACATGTCAACATCTTCACATTCCAACCTATATGTATATATACGCACACTTGCTGGTGTTAATCCGAGCTGGAATCGGCGGGTCGGAACCGAAACTGGGTCAACGGTTCCGGTTCCGAACCGGCCCGCCTCCTACACGGTTACGGTTCCAGGTCCGTAAATCCCGAACCGTTGAACCGACGGTTCCGAACCGCCGGTTCATGTAATTTTATTTTTTATTTTTTATTTTTTTTGATTTTTTTGTAATGTAATATGTTTAATATCATCAAAATACAATTATTATTACATAAAACACATGAAATAACATCTAAAACACAAAAAAATAAAAAAAATTGGAACCGAACCGTGTGAACCGCCGGTTTTCGGCGCCTCTCCCCCCCAATCGGGATACGAAGGCAACTTAATTATAATATTTTTCAATATTATAATTAAGCTCAAGCTCTTCCTTTTTTTGTCTTCAATTAAATTAAAGTATGATTTTATTTGTATAAGTTGTAATTTTTTTTATAAGTTTTAGTTTATTATAAGTTGTAATTTTTGCTACAAGTTGTAAATTGTTATGTGACAAAAGAAAGTGTAATAAAATATTTTTTTTATTTCATTTACTAATTATTGTGTCCCAATATTATTTTTTTCGTCATCTCTATGTATATATATACAAATATAATTAAAGAATACAAAAAATCGAAGAATAAAAAAAAAGGCGGTTCATGGTTCGAAGTCTTGGTAGTCTGCCGATCTTTATTTTTTATCTTCATCCATTAAAAATCGCATTTTTTTCGTACAAAATCAGATCTTGAGGAGTACAAAGTTATGCAAATTAATTTCAACTTTCATCAACTAATTGATCCAAGAAAAAAATTGAATTTGTTAGGTTCTTAGAAAATCCTTGAATTTGATGTTTGAATTGAATTTAAGAAATTTGAGAGGGTTGTTTGGTGATGAACAGTTGCAGATGTGATGCTGTGGAGAAGTAGAAATCGGACGGTGGGGATTTTGGTGGTGACTTTGGCTGCTTGGGTGGTGTTTGAGGTATCTTGTTATACTCTGCTCACATTAGTTTCAAACAGTGTTGTTGCTCCTTTTTACCATTCTCTTTTTCTGGGCAAAATCCGCAGCAATTTTGAACAGGTTCATTCATTACCTCAAACCTTTTTTTCTTAATAATTTGACATTTACATCGTCCAATGCAACTGGAATTAGTGAAAATGTCATGATTTTTTCATCTTGAGACAAGTAATTTGTTCGAGGCTATTTCACAAAGTCTGGATTTAAGAATCCATGTCTGTACAGAATTGTTCAATTGCAGCTGCAAGCCTTGGTTTGGATCACTGGAAGTCAAGTTGTCAATATGTGACAGTAAAGCTACATAATCTTACTTGAAATGGGAGCTAAACTATGTGAGCCGAGTCTTGCAAATACTTTTGCAACAGACCTGCTCCGCCTCTCCCACATTTGTATCTCTCAGAAGAAACTGTGAAGGAAGCAGCAGCTTTGATCGGTGATCATGTGTCTGAGGATATTGCTTATGGAAGGAATTCAAGAATGTATGTTAGTTGGGAGTCTCATTGACTTCGTCACCTTGGGCTACATTTGTAAGTTCCTCTGATTTCATGCATATCTTTACCTGCAATTGTCTTGCAAATCCCACTATTTACATTATTTTCTCTTCTGGCAGGCCTTCTAGTGCTTCTTACAGTTCCAGCATTTTATCAAAGATATGAAGACCTTCTCGACACGTATGTTCTAGTTTGGTTTGGGAAGCTGCAGCAGTTTTATGTTATAGTACTCCTAGTTCTTTCTTTTCTAGAGTGCACACATATTTAAGTATCGTTTTTTGAACTCTCTCCTGAGCATACCAACATTGGGTACATGTTATAAACTTATAATTAAACATTTTGCAAGGGTTTTTGGGCTTTAATTTACGCAATAAACTGTTTTCTAATACAATGATGAAAATGTTCGATCAATTCTTGTTTTGGCAATGATGAAACATTTTGAGATGTGCGGTGATTTTTCAACCTTACTTGTAACTTCCACATATGCAAGAGATGTAGGGGTGAGAATCGGGTCGGGACCGGGTACCCGTCCCGAGTCCCGAAGTCCCGAAATTTTGCAATTTTTGGGTCCCGGTTCCGGTCCCGATCGGGGCTTCGGGACTCCCGGTCCCGAAAATTTATAATTTTTAGTCCCGGTCCCCGTCCCGATCCCGAATTGAAATTTCCCGAAAGTCCCGAAATCACGAAATTACCCGAAAATGTCCCGAAATTACCCGAAAGTCCCGAAATTACCCGAAAATGTCCCGAAGTCCCGACGTCCCGAAGTCCCGAAATTACCCGAAAATATCTCGAAAGTCCCGAAATTAAAATTAGATATATTTAAAATCGGGACTTCGGGATTTTCCGAACGGGACTCGGGATTTTCCGATACCCGAAAATTAAAATTTCTCGATCCCGGTCCCGATCCCGTAAATTTCGGGACTCGGGTCGGGACGAGAATTTCCCGAGTCCCGATCCCAAATTCTCACCCCTAAAGAGATGTGTTGAGATCCTCATAAATATCAAGCACATTGTACATAATAACTAAAAGAATAACACAAAGCTGCCCACAGAATAAATTGATATTAATTCTTCATAAAAATCCGCTACCTTTAACATCTATGATGAATATATATATATATATATATATATATATATATATATATATTTATAGAGTGAGGTTCAAATAAGAACCAATTTTAACGTGAGAAATAAGAACTACGAAAATTCTTTACTGAACAAAATGAATATGCTATGAAAGTTAATGAATCACTGCGAAAGTTAATGAATCCAAAATTGAATTTTCACCGGGTTCGAATACCATGAGAGGCGAAAATTCTATTTTTTATTCATTAACTTTCAACGTATTCATTAACTTTCATAGATATTCATTCTCATGTTCTCACAATAAAATGGTTCTCACGTTAACTCTTCCATATATATATATATATATATATATATATATATATATATATATATATAGTGAGGTGTAGGGATGACATATGTTTAGCCCTCGCCCCGAGGATCTATCTTGGATATTTAATTCACCATACATTGATTATATTCCTAGCATGCGTCTATATAATTAATTGCAACACATAGGGGTTTTCTCGTGTTTACATTTGGATCTGTCGAGGTGGATCGGGATGAACGAATCGAACGGATCAGACGGGTCGAGACTCGTGCTTTGACCTTCTGGACTGTATCCCGGTTGCCCAATCTCCAACGTCGAGTGAGGACGATCTATGGAGAATGCCCCGGAAAATCACCCAATGAACTCACTAAACTCTCGAAAATCCTCACAAGAATTCTTGTGATTCTCGAAAAATATGATGATCAATTATGAGCATTAACCTAGACTTTATCTCATACCTTATATTTATAATGCACTACCTTAATCCCATATGGAAATTACCATAATCCTATATGGAAATTACCATAATCCCATATGGAAATTACCATAATACTTTATGAAAATTACCATACTCCCAGGATTATTACCATACTCCCAGGATTATTACCATAATCTTATATGGAAAGGATCTATGCATATACCATAAATATAATAATATCCTTGTAGGATAAAGAGAATAAAATCTTGCCATAGTGAGTGTTGTTGGGGCGCCGATTTTCCATAGGGCTACGGGCTGGATGGGCCACCAGGGATCAAATCTGAGGAATAAAGATGGGCCTCAAATAAATTAATTATCTTATGTTCACCTGAACATAAATTAATTTATAAACATTTATTCATGCCACTAGAGAATAAATGATGACTTACCCTTTATTACAAGTTGAGTCGGGCTTGCACTTAGACATTACGAATCCCGTATTTAAGATATCGAACGTTCATTAATTATTTATAGCAATCATCGCTTAAAATAATTAATATCTTTAATTCCTTAAGCAATACCACTCAACCTTATTATTGTACTTGAGCTAACTCAACTGCGGGGTTTAGTACAATAAACCTTTGAGCTCCTTAAGGAACTTCATCATCCTAAACGGATACGGTGACTCGACTGAGATAACTAGCGTGACATACAAGATCGCCACCATCCAAGATGCGGAGAATCTTGGGTTAAAACATATAACCTCACCCATAACAAGTCAAAGTGATGGTCAACAACTCATACTCACCTAATACCTTATCGAGGTTTAGATCATCGTAAGTCACCGAGATCTTGGTTCTTCACAACAGATGATAGAAGAACACATCTCATCGTGATCCTTCAATACGTCGAGACGCACCGGTATAGACAAGTAACTAAGTCAAGTCACTTCTTATATACTGCGACTATACCGACAACTCGTCCTCAAGTTGTCTCACTGTGAAACTTTTATATCTCATTAAGCTTGCCCAATCATACGGACTTACGTGATCTTCTACACCTGTATGATCTAACTTATATATGAGATAAGGGGACACAAATATATGCAATCAAGTATTCAAATCGGATAGGAGATTGTAATAGTGGTAATAGAAAACATTGTATACAAGCTCAACCAAAGCGCTTTCAAGATACAAATCCAACATGAGGTTCATGGTTCAGGTAGGAAATGACAATTTGGTACGAAATGAGAATGAATCTTGACCTTTGATTTGCTGGATCAATGGTTGAGATTAAATTTCGGTTGTGCTACAGTTTTGTGTTTTGTGTGCTACGCACATTACTGTGCAGTACTAGAATCCTTATTGTGCTACGCTTTAATGAAAGATATGTTAAACTAATATATTTAGTATATGTGTTACGAATGGATGAAACATGTGCTAAACTAACATCTTATATATATATATATATATATATATATATATATATATATATATATATATAGGGAGGGTTAACGTGAGAACCATTTTTATTGTGAGAACGTGAGAAGCAAAAATGATGAATTCATAGTGAAAGTTGATGAATCACGAGAAAGTTATCGAATCCAAAAATAGAATTTTCGCCTCATAGGATTCGAACCGGGTGAAAAATCAATTTTGAATTCATTAACTTTTCAACGGATTCATCAACTTTCATAACTAATTCATTTGGTTCTTAGTTTTAGGATAAGAATGGTTCTCATTTGAACCAAACTATATATATATATATATATATATATAGGAAGTGGATCAATGAGAACCACATCTTTTTGCGAACTCATGAATCGTGCATAAGACGTTGAAGATGATGCACAAAGCGGTATAAAGTTGTGATAACGAAAACTTTCTAAAATTATTTTGTTGTTCAACAATTTTAGAAAGTTTTCGTTATACAACTTTATATTGCTTTGTGCATTATCTTCAACGTCTTATGCATGGTTCTCAAGTTCTGAAAAAAGATGAGTTCTTACTGGATCCAACCCCTATATATATATAGGGAGTGGATCAAATGAGAACCACATCTTTTTTGCGAACTCTGCGAACCATGCATAAGACGTTGAAGATGATGCACAAATGGTATAAAGTTGTGCATAACGAAAACTTTCTAAAATTATTTTGTTGTTCAACAATTTTAGAAAGTTTCGTTATGCACAACTTTATCTTGCTTTGTGCATCATCTTCAACGGCTTATGCATGGTTCTCAAGTTCTCAAAAAGATGAGTTCTCACCGGATCCAACCCCTATATATATATATATATATATATATATATATATATATATATATATAGAGAGAGAGAGAGAGAGAGTTAGGTTTAAATGAGAACCACTTTTATCCTAAAACTAAGAATCAAATAAATTTCCTATGAAAGTTGATGAATCCGTTTAGAAATAAACTGAATTCCAAAATTCGAAAATTTTCACTCGGGTTCGAATCTCGTGAGGGGTAAAAATTCTATTTTTTATATTCAGTAACTTTATCACGGATTCATCAATTTTCACAATGAATTCATCATTTTTTAATTCTCACGATAAGAAATAAGAACTTATCATCACCCTTGATTTCATCTAATCTAATGGATCATATTTAATTCATGCTTTAAAACAAGTTTGACTATTTTCTACACTATTTTTATGATTAAAAACGTGTTAGGGGCATAAAGGTCAATATAAAGATTCGTCCAGCCCTAATTTTTCGTGCAATCCCCGATTTTTCGCCAATTCACATTCTCTCTCTGAAATTAATAATTGTACATACGATATTAATAGTTGTGTATAGAATTATATGTTTTTACGCAAAATAAAACAATAACTAAAAATCAAACTTACATAATTGAGAATCCTTATTTGAATAATAATTAATGTAAAAATAAATTTTTCTACCCTAAAATAAAGATATAAATACAAATTTTGCACCGAAATCCCACAATTAGCGGGTGAAAAAATAATAATGATATACAATTATGATTATTTTTGTGATTAAACTAATATGCATAACTAAATAGTAGTTGTGGATTGAACACAAGACAGACTCGCACATCATCCATTATGTGGATGGACAGTATCATATTAGCATATTCGTGAACATTGCACAGCGATCATAGAATAATGCATAAAACAACGTTTAATATATTATGAGCTACAATACAATATAAATACGGTAATGATCGTGTGAGCATGAATCATTATGTTAATTACGTAAACATATTTTCAAAATATGCAGGCTAGCTTCGTGCATATCAAATATTTAAATTACGCATAGGGTTATATAATAAATGCATAAACTGAATTAAATGAAATTTTACTATGAAATTCTCATGAAAAATATACTATGCAAGTTGAATATTTCAATATCCGAAAAATATGTGATATGCTTTCATAAAGACCATAAAATTTGAACTAGATGAAGATAATAAATATTTATAATTAATCACCTACCATAAATAATTATAAGAATCCTCAAATTTAAGGAATAAATTAGTTACACTAAAAAGCAAAAATACAATAATAACCTTATTAATAAAATCTGAAAAAAAAATATCATAAAATAACATTAAATCTAAATTGTCGGATACACCTAGATCTACGCTTAGGATTAGTTCTCATTTCTCAAAATACTTGTGGTTCTCATTTGATCCACCCCTATATATATATATGAGATGGATCAGGTAGGAAATGATAATTTGGTAGGAAATAAGAATGAATCTGGGCTTTTGCTTTGCTATATCAATGGTTGAGATTTAATTTTCGGGTGTATTCTGCTTTATGTTTTGTGTGCTACATGATTATTGTGCACCACTAGAACTCTTCTTGTGCTACTGTTGCAATGAAAGATGTGATAAACTAATATATTTAGCATATGTACTACTGAATAGATGAAATATGTTCTAAACTAACACATGCAATATAGTAATTCGATTGTGCTACACAAATATGAAAGATGTGCTACTATTCCTATTTTCGTACATTAAGAAGCTTTCTCACCATAACCAATCCTTATATATATATATATATATATATATATATATATATAAGGGAGGTTAACGTGAGAACCAAAAACTGATGAATTCACAGTGAAAGTTGATGAATCCGCTGGGAAAATTAATGAATCCAAAAAAATAGAATTTTCGTCCCTCATGGGATTCGAATCCGGGTGAAAAATTCTGAATTTCGAATTCATTAACTTTCTCAACGGATTCATCAACTTTCATCTAATTCATTTGGTTCTTAGTTTTAGGATAAGAATGGTTCTTATTTGAACCAAACTCTATATATATATATATATATATATATATATATAAGTCAATTCACCAATCTCGACTCCAAATTCTTCAAGACGAGGATATGCCCACATTAAAAGAGTTACTGGTCAGAGATCATTGTTTGATCTTGGGAGCACATGCTCAAACGCTCCAACATCTTATTCCCCACTCAATTTAAGAAATCTAAGGTTGATCATTGGTTGATCTTCGCAAACAACACAACAATTAATCTAATAAAAATAATTAAGAAAATATAAATCAAGTCTACGGTTAAATCTTACAGAAAATTAAGATGATTATGGCTATTCAAATTACAACTTTGATTTTAATTATTGCAATAAAACCCCATGGTCAATTATATACAAAAATCAACTCTCAAAGAGAAAACACGGTTTTTACTTTGACAGCTCGAGATTAATCACCTTTTTAGTGCGGAATTTTTGAGTTGAATTTGAGACAGAAGCTTTCTAGCCATCACAACTCCAGTCAATGTTGAATCTAACGGAACCTAAACTGCATGAAATCTGCATATCACTCGATTAATCGATTAATCATTTCAATAAAAATAATTACACATTTTTGCAAGCAGGATTAACTCAATCTAAAAACTAATCCCCGTGCAGAGGGAAGTAATATTCGTGGAGGTAAAAATCGGTTCAGTTAATCGAACCTTAACTACATGAAATTTGCATATCAATGGGTTAACCGGTTTCAATAAAAATAATTGCACATTTTTGCTCCAAGAAAGATTAGAACAAGCGACTTCATGAGAGAAATGCAGACATTTAACCAACTGAACTATGTTATCAACTTGAAATAAAAATAATTTAAAAATATTAATTATAATCTTTTATCAGTAAAAAAATTATAAAATATTCACCTCTAAACCAGATTTGAACACTAGATCTTAGGTTTTCGCCAGAAGCAACTCAGCTATGATAGAATTTGGTAAAATAATATTATTTAATATATGTATGTTATTTTCGATTATTATTGGTATACCTAAAGCTGACAAAATGAGATTGGCTCAATCGGCCAACCAGAGGTACCCGAGGTTTAGGCTTCAAAATTAAAGGTCATAAAAAATTAGGTCTGAAAAGTCCGACTAAAAAAACTCGAACCTACCGGGCTTCGGGCCAAAAAAGTCCCCCGGTATAATGTTAAATATACATATTTATAATAGTATTTAGCCAAGAAATTCTTGGGGTGTAGTGGTAATTGCACGTTATTATCTTATGAGAGGCCTTTGTTTGATCCCAAACAATTGTATTTTATTATTTATAGTATTAATTTATTATTATTTTTTTTCTTTTTTTATTTCTTATTTTTAATTTTTTTTTTCATTTATTTGCTTAATGTTTGAACCATTTTCTTGGAACATCTATGAAAGCTCACTGATCTCATCTTAAATTATTATTATATAAATTGTCTTAACTATATAAATTAGAGTCGGTAAAATGAGCCCGGACCGAAATGTTCGTCCGGGGTACCTAGGGTTTGGGCTAAAAAATTAAAGATCCGAAAAAAATTGGGCCTAAAAAATCTGCCGGAGAAAACCTCGGCCTACCGGGCTTCGGCCCAAAAAATCTCGGGGTTTTAGGCTAAAAAAACCCACCCGATATTCTATTAAATATACATATTTATAATATTATATAATATACATATCTATATTTTTTTTAATAATAATTATTATGTTTTATATATATATATTTTTTTAAATTATACTTTTAGAAAAGCTAGCCTGTCCGAGGTTGGTTTGGGCTTCATATTTTTAGGCTCGAAAATTTTTGGACGAGCCTAACTAGACCCGCTACTTTGCCAGCTATAATTTAAATAGGTTATATAACTATTTAATAATATTAATTATATTTTATATAATTATTTATCTTTTTATAATGGAAAACATTAATTTTATATATTAAAAATTAAAAAATAATCTAAAAAAAGTCTGCCCAGGCCAGAAAAGTGTAAAATCCAATCAGGCTCGGGGCGGACCGATCCGACAAGCTACTTTTACCAGCTACATGTATACCAATTCGGTTATCGGGTATGTCGATGACGAAATTTCAGAAATCACAATACCAATACCGAATCGAACCCAATAAAATCGTTTATTTGGTTAACCGATATCCATTGATTCGATTCGGTTATCCAAATAACCAAATTTCCAATACCAAATTCTCACCCCTAAATATTCGTGAACCAAGATTTCGAAACTTCGAGTCGTGCCTAGGGATGGCAACGGATCCAGGACCGGTCCGGATCCATTTTTAGATCTGGATCCTCAAAATCTGGACCGATTTAATCTGGACCGGATCCGGAACATATATCAATATTTGGATCCGGATCGGAGTTTAGATTTTAAGACCGGATCCGGTCCAGATCCCGCCAGACCCGCCAATATATATATATATATATATATATATATATATATATATATATATATATATATATTATTTTATTATAATTAAATTAGTTAACCTAAATAATTTCTATTCGTATGTCTCGTCATTCATTCCCAATTTTCCATTCCAAAATCCATTTAGTTTTTGTATATATATATATATATTATTTTTATTATAATTAAATACATAACACCAACTTAAAACTCTTCAATTTCCTTTATCAAATTATTCCAAAACAAATATGTTCCAAATTTCATTTCAAATACTCCCAATTATGTATCTATCAGCATTCACGGCGGGTTGCGTCACTTACACCACCGACGATCGAGTTGTTTGTTGCTTCCTACTTTATAGTAAAATTGTAACTAACGTCTTCCAATATAGTGATAATTGTAGAAATTCTAAATAATTATTATAGTATTATTATGCATTTAGATTATTATAATGTTACTGTGAATTATAGTTGATTAGAATTTATTTTAGAAACAAAAACATATGGATCCGGGTCTAGACCCTGGACCTTGTGGATCTTATGGATCTGGATCTAATTTTTTTGGACCCAATGGATCTGGACCGGATCCTGACCAAAGCAAAAAAAATCGAATCTAGATCTGGACCTAGCCAGATCCGATCCAGATCCGGTCCATTGTCATTCCTAGTCGTGCCATCGTTCAGATCAGCCAAATCAAAAGAGCAGTTGCATTGCATCATCTAATACTTACTAAACTAGGATTGGGCCAATTAATGGGCACAAATCCAAATAGGGCTCAAGCTATAGTCCGAAAATGGGCTTTTCAAAACACATTACCAAAAGCCCATCAAGTGATAAGTTGCCCTACCAATTAGTTGCTTTCCCTTAATTAATGAATTCAACCTAAATCCGGTTTAAAAAAGCACTCAATCCTAAACTTTTAAAACTCTAAAATAAAGCGAATCAAGAAAGAAGCCTTTATATTTTGTAGAAGTTTCCTTTAGATGAATGAGATAGATAAGATTGATGGGATATAATAAGATTAAATTATTTGGATTGTTTAATTTTGTGTTTAGATTGATTGACTGTAATGTATGATAAATTAAATGATTGTAACTAAAATGTAGCATAATACCAAAACTATCCTTGTGGTATAATGAAAAAGCAAAATTTAAAGGTAAAAGGAACCAACAATAATTTTGTTAAAGGTATTTTTTAAATTTTGCACTATAGATTGAAAGATGACTAAATAATCAATCCAAATTTAGAATGGTTACTAATCATCCAAATGAATGATTGGAGCACAAGCTAAATTATCCATCACAGACCAAATCATTCAAACCAAAGATATGATTATGCAAGCTGGATCATTTTATCGATCAAATTTTTTATTAATCAAACCAAAGACCATCTTTCTATTTATTTATGTTTATAACATACAAGATTGAGCGAGGTCCATACAAGAGCTAGCAAATGGGTGGGTCGGGCCGACCTGGTCCAAGCTCATTGAGCTTTCATAAAAAACCGAATCGGACTAAAAATTCATCGGGCCAAAATTATTGTGGCCCAATCAAATTCAAATGTCACTTTTAATACAAAATTTCCCAATTGAACCGAAACCGACGGACTTTCCATAGTTATGGTCCGTAATCAGGGGTTTATTTTAGTGAGTATTTGGATTATACCAATCAGAGACCAAGTTTAATTTTTAATAGGGAAAAGTATTATGTCGAGCACTTGAGCCCACTTTTCCATTTAGTAGAATTTTGTTGTTGGATTAAGTGCAATTTTTGACTTCTTTTTTCGTTATTTTATTCGGATAGTTACTTTGTAGTGAGTGATGTTTGGTGGTGGAAATATAATTAGTTTTTCTTGTAAGTGGTAATGTAAATGCTGGCAAGATCAATCTAACAACTTAAATAATTGATTAATAGTAAACTCGATTTAATTACCAATCACATTGTGAAAATAACTTATGTTATCGTGTAGACAATACATTGTATAAAAAGTAAATGAACAAGTAAATGAAAGAAAATTTTCTTTTCTTAGTCAATCGCCTGCAATAAGCCTATTCAACTTTAGAAGACTTTTGTCAACCCATCATATTTTGTTCGGATTTACTTTGCGTTCGGACCATACAATTCTTTTGCAAAAGATATGTTGCTACTCTTATCTAGGCTTATCGATAGAAGAGTGTTATCGAATTAGAATTAATAAATAAGTATCGGTTTTAGATCTGGAACAAACTCATTAGATTCCGGATCGGATCAAATCCAAACCATCAAATTATACGTTCGGATTGGATAATTACTCAAATTCTAAAATGATTATCAATTTATATGATTTTTCATAGCTTAATAAAAATGACAATTAATTAATAATAGAATATCTAAAACATACTAGACAAGCTCATAGAACAAAAAAAAAAAAAAAAATTGGATATGTTTAGACTTGAAATAACCGGATCGGATCTGGACCAGTTCGTGTCTGAATCGGTCTGATATTAAAACCAAAACCACTACTAATAGGCTATGAGTATTTCTAATTCGATTGGAAAAATTTGTCATTTGATAAGTCTATTATCATCCCTCTGAATCTTAAAAATATCAACTTTTTTGAAAAAAGAAGAACGTGATCATTATCCACCTTACCAAATTTGAAAACGGAAAAGCATTTGTTGAACTGGCATCATTTGTTGTGATAAACTTGGTCAAAATATAGTCATCATGACGAACACACAATTGGTATATTTTATCAAAATTATGGTTGATATTTGACAAGCACAACAATTACTGATGTGATAGCTTAAGCTTAAAAGTCATATTATAATTATAAATTCCACGAAAATTTGTGATTTTTATTTGAATAGTCTTTAATATTTTTTTAGGGACGATCCTATTATTACTTATGAAGTAAGAATTGGCCATGCGTGACTTATGAATACTGTAATTATTGATTTTCATTCACTAATAAATAATCTATGTTAATAAAAAGAACAAAAAAAAAAAAAGAATTGGTCGTGGCATGGCCCATGTGATTGGTTCAATAAAAGGAATCACTTGTTGACGACCATCACATGCCCCATTATTTCTGTTTATAGTAAAATAATATGAATTCTTTCAAAAAAAAAGTAAAATAATATAAATGGAATCTACGTACAGCCAATTGGAATAAATTTGTCCATATGTTTTTGAAGTATGTGACAAAATTTAAAGTTCTGCCAGAACTCAGAAGTTATAACCCAACTCGAAACCATTTTATTTGGAAAAAATTTGACAAACAAATTAAAATTTGTCAACAAAGTGGGGTTCTTGGTTGGTAGACAACTGATGTTTCACTGTATTTTGCATAATATCTTGTCACGTTATATAATTTTGGGTCCCAAACTATTGTTCAATTATTATGTATCTAGAAATAACAGATGAAATCTTCAATTTTCAATCGTTATATTATACTATCTGCCCACCTACTTCTGTAAAATAATATACGAGATTTAAAAAGCACTAGAAAATTTCGATAGCAAAATTTGAAATCTAAAATATGTTCAATTTGACTAATGTACGGGGATTCCAAATAAGGAAAAAGGATTCTCAAAAATAAGTGATATTAATTTGAAGTATCGTATACTTGTCTTTGAACTAATTCTTGACAATTAAAATCTTCAACTCCTTGGAAAGAGATCCAGTCTGCCATAGTTTTTTTATGTTACTATATCTCATTATTATATTTATTATTTTCATAATATATTTATAAAAATGAAATTTATTATAATATTATGAATATACTTAAATTTTATTTAGAAAATTAAAATTTAAAAATTATATACCATAACTTTAGATTTATCAACCTAATAATGAATTAGTAATTAATAAAATGAAATTAAATAATAAAAATGATTATATTTATTATTTTCATAATATATTTATAAAATGAAATTTATTATAATATTATGAATATACTTAAATTTTATTTAGAAAATTAAAATTTAAAATTATATACCATAACTTTAGATTTATCAACCTAATAATGAATTAGTAATTAATAAAAATGAAATTAAATAATAAAAAATGATTATATACCATATTGGATGGAAGCCGTAATTAATAGTGACAAAATTAAACTAAAACATATAAATTCAAATTGAAAAAATATATATGAAAGAAATAAAATAAAATATGAAAGTGAGATACAAAATAAAACACTAAATCTGAAGCCCAGCTCCTCATAATACGCAATTTGTTTAGATCAAATATCAACATATTTACTAAGGCCAACTTTACACTATCTAGCCTCTCTTAAGATTGTAATAGGTGAACTAGAAATCGACATAAAACTTCTATCCCCATTGGTGCTCTTGTCGAACGAAGACGATGCATACGACTTCAAATAATCCTCGAACCCCCTCTCGTCGGGGCAAGCCCCCGGCGCCCTCCAGACGTCGGGGACCTCAATCTCGCCATCCAAATAGCTCGCGACTTGCCTCATACTCGGCCTCGCCGATTGTTGGTAGCTCGAACACATGACCCCCAACTTCAACACCATCACAACCTCACCCTCATCAAAATCATCGTTCATTCTCTCATCCACCACATCAAGAATCCTCCCCTCTTTCCAATTGTTCCACACATAGTCCACCAAAACTAGGTCGTCGGGCCCTGACTTTGACTCGATCGGCCTCCTCCCGCATGCCACCTCGAGCATTAGAGCTCCAAAAGCATACACGTCCGAGCTCGTCGTGGACCGCCCTGTCCTCGGGAGCTCCGGTGCGAGGTACCCTAACGTCCCCACAACCCGGGTTGTACCCGGGTTCGATCCGTGATCGTACAGCTTCGCCAGCCCAAAATCGCCGAGGCGGCAGTTCATGTCAGCATCAAGCAATACATTACTAGCCTTAACATCTCTGTGTAGCACGACTTGCTCGTAACCTTCGTGCAAGTAAAGAAGGCCAGATGCAACGCCTTTGATAATCTTGAACCTTTGCTCCCAACTCAATACACATTTTGGTTTATCAAACAAGTATCTATCTAAGCTCCCATTAGGCATGAAATCGTACACCAATAAAAGATCGCCTCCACACCTGCACCAGCCCTGCAGCTGCACTAGATTCCGGTGGCGGAGGCGACCGATGCTCGATATCTCGGACACGAATTCTTGAATCCCCTGTTTCGAATCGTGCGACACGCGCTTCACGGCGACTTCAGTTTTGGGGTTCGCAGCGTGCCTTTGTAAACCCGGCCAAATCCGCCGCTTCCGAGTAGCTCGCTTTCCTTGAAATTTTTGGTGGCTTGTTTGAGCTCTTGGTATTTGTATCTGTGTGGGACGATCTCCAGTTCCACGATTCGATTATTTCGCGATTTTTGTATTTCCGTGATAAGAATACAGCAAGCAGGATTGAAGATGATATGAATACAAACGACGTAATCGAGAGGCTTACGATTAATTTGGTGTGCTTCTTCTTAATTCCTGGCGCCGACGGCAGGGAATCCAAATCTAGGGATTTGGATTCTCCCCTCATTTTAAAGCTCCAGCCTAAGACATAATGGGAGCTCGCGAGCAAACCGGTCGAAGCAGAGAATCCGACGTACATTTTCTCTTGAAAAATTGGAGACAGATCGATGGGGAAAGAGAGAGTAGGAATTTTAGGTTTCGACGAAGTCGGCGAGAGGGTGACATTCACAAGAGTTGTTGCAGAATCGTATTCGATCCACGCGAAAAGAGGCGTCCGGCCCTTGAGATTGAGATCGTGTTTCACCGAATCGTCGCTGAAATAGGCGGCGGCGGCGGAGGCGTTGGAGGACAAGGAGTTGACATCGATGCCGATGTGGTTGTCGTTGATGTCGCGGAATTCGAAGTCCTGGACGGTGTCGAACTCGACGGCGAAGATGTGGTTGGAGAAGTTGCCGGCGTCGGTGGAGTTGAGCAGGCCGAGGTACTGGCTCGGGAGGGAGGAGCTGAGCTGGTTGTTGGGGGCGACTGTGAAGGCGAAGCCATGACCGCCGAGTTTGGGGTATTCGGGGTGGATGGAGAATGCGAAGCACGTGGAGAAGGAAGAGACGGTTTTTGTGGTTGAATTTTTGAATTGGATCGGCGATGGGTAGAATGCGTGGCCTTTCAGTCTGCTGGTCTCGTTTGTGAGTTGCAGAACGCCGGAATTGTGGATTAGGGCGGCGCCGTTTAGGGTTATGTTTGGTTTGGGGTGGAAGCCGATGTAGGTGAATTCGTCGAGCTGGGACGAAGATGGGGCGGTGAAGAGAGAGAAAGGGAGGAGGAGGATGAAGACGAAGGTCGCCATTAAAGTTGCAGGGAATAGTTGAAGTTTGAGAATGGTGGGATTTTAGGATTGGTGTTGTTAGGTGACACCAGCGTTGAAGATTTTTGAAATAGAAATTGTAAAATATGGGCGTTAGTGATGCTTTGCAAGAAAGTGAAGGGAGCAGATGTATAGTAGTGTATATTTTATTGCAATTTGCAGAGATTGTTTGCATTGACAGAGGTCCAACGTTTATTTTTAGTGCTTTCCTCTCTCTCTCTCTCTCTCCCTAGAAGATTTTCTCTTTACCAAATCTCTGTTAGTTAAAATGTATATTTTTGTGTGAACAAAAATGTTCTCGTTTTCTGTAAATTTTCTAAATATATTGCAAGCACTATTGTATGAAATATTTATTATACTTTGTATTTCATACATAATATTTATCCAATAATACCTTATTGAGTGATGTTATTCGACCATAATGTTATCCAGTCATAATCAGTTTTATTGAATGAAAAAATCGTTTATTTAATATTTGATCTATTAAAAAAAATTGTTTTACATTAAAACTATCTTATGGAATTATATTTTTGTTCCTATCGAATGAAAATTTTAAATTTAAATTTTAAATTAATAAATTTAATACTTTTCGGAATAGGTGAGAAAATGGTATTTATGTAAAAATGATTAATATATTAATTTAATATTATTATTATTTTGTTAACTAATTATATTGATAATTATTAAAATATCCAAGTATGGCCAACCATAATGTGACAGCATAGCTTTATCATTACTATAACGCATATATTACATCAAGCAAGAATTTAAAAGTTCCCACAATATTCTAAGATTTGAATAGAGAATATTTGTAACAATGAAAAGAAGTTATGTAAATGTTAGCTAATAAAATATTCCGAGAAAAACTTTTGTTCTTGTTACAATTGATTATTGACAAACACTCCTGTGAGCGCGCGCTCACCATGCGTGCTCACATTAAAGTTGTTTTAATGCAGTATTAATTAGATAATTAAGAATAATTTAGTTTATTAATTATTAATTAGGATGTATTAATTATCAATTATAATTATTATTTTTAGTTAAAATTTATTATTTTCAATTAGGTTTTATTAATTCATTAAAGTTTATTAATTCTAATTAGGATTTATTAATTTCAATTAGGGTTTATTAATTCAAATTAGGGTTTACTAATTTTAGTTAAGGTTTATTAATTCATAATTAGAGTTTATTAATTTATAATTAGGGTTTATTAATTCAAAGTTAGGGTTTATTAATTCACAATTAGGGTTTATTATTCAAAATTAGGGTTTATTGTTTTCAATTAGGATTTATTAATTCAAAATTATGGTTTATTATTCAAAATTAGGGTTTATTAATTCTAAAATTAGGGTTTATTAATTCAAAATTAGGGTTTATTAATTCAAAATAGGGTTTATTAATTCAAAATTAGGGTTTATTATTCACAATTAGAGTTTATTAATTATTAATTCAAAATTAAGATATATTAATTCAAAATTATTATTTATTAATTTACAATTAAAGTTTATTAAATTAATTAATTTTAATTAGAATTAATTTAAACTAATTAATTAATTAATTAATTAGGATGACTTAATTAACTAATTAATTGGGATTAATTAATTAACTAATTAGAGGTGATCTCACCGTGCGCGGGCGCGCACAGGAGACCACCTCTTGATTATTTATAAGTGTAAGCAACCTTAACTTAATGCTTCACATTTCATTAAAGGCATCTCTTTACTAATTTCAGAGGTCGTAATAGTCTTCTCTTTTTTCCCCCTTTTTTCTTGCAGAAATAATAAATATGTGCAGACGCCATTTCTATCTTTTTTTTTTCTATTATCAAAGTCTATATATCAATTCCGGGTGTCTGTTCGTTACAATAGGGTATTTTACACGAAAAAACTGAGTATTCAACCCCAATTTTATCTGTTTTTAAGTAACCGACCCTGATCCGATTTAATTAATCGGGGTACTCTAATATCCGATCGCGTACCCGAGTCCCGTACCCTACTAATTCCTGAAATACCCGATTTTAAGGAATATGATGCTGATGAAATCAAAATCCATTGATAGAAAGTTAGGTACTATGGTAGTTCAGATTTCAAAACTTTGCTTCTTTCAAGAATGAGGAGACTATAGTTAACACTATTGTTCAGCCTATCACAGAGCGAACCGAATATTGCTGATTCATTTTGCAAGAGTCAGAGAAAGGCACTACAATGTTACTGAACGCGACGAAACCAAAACAAAGAATCCAATGCACAACATAATTGTACACAATCGATCAGAAATCGAATAATATTTCACTAAAAATTTCGAGTGAAGAAATTATCGATTACAAAACAGGGGCGTTCTAACACAGAAAACACCCTTGTGACTCTGAGATTGAATTCATACAACAAGAATTACTTGAAAGTGTTACATGCAGACTCAGATATTTTCATCAGGGGGTCCAAAAAATGTATGAGATCTAAATAAATATAATTTTATAAATTTATAAAAAGAATTTTACAATTAAAACTAAAAAAATAAGTGTTATACGCTTAAAAATAATTAATGTATCCACAGAAACAATCAAAATTGATATTTTCATTACCAAAAAAAAAAACAAACCATTATTTTCTATGTTTAGCTCCCTTTCATTTTTTATGCATTTATTTTAAACATATTTATTTTTCATATATTTTGTATCTTTAAATATATATTTTTAATTACTAAGTATTAAATTATTGTTATGTCCTAAGTGTTTTTTAAAAATCCAGTGGGATCCAGTGCCTCACTGCCTCCTGGGTCCGGTTACATGTAACAATTAAATAACCACTAAAACCCCCCAAGTTAATAATTTTAAGCATGTAGTATAAACTGAGATGCACACAATCAAATGACAACTAAAACCCAAGTTAATAATTGGGTGGTAAGTTTATTTATCACATCGAGTATTTTAACCTCATACCTGCAGGGCTGTTGCTGTCGGAGGCGACGGGGCGTGACCGACGACGGGGACTGAGGAGGCGGGAGTCAAGGAGGAGACGAGACATATTTCAATTTAATGTACTACGTCATATGGCAAAATAAATGCAACATTAACAACCAACAAAAACCACATCAAAAGATTAGTAAAATATTGAGTAGCGAGAATTACATACTTCGTTCTTATTTTGATTTGTTTTTTCTAAAATTTTCCTGAGGTTGGGTGGTTATGTTGATTTTGACTATTGTGCTTTCATGCTTTTCTTAAGATTTACGAGTTGGGAGGCTTTGGGTCGGGGCTATAAGTTTTTAGTTTGTTAGGGTTTATATTTAATGACATTATTATTTTATCAAAAAATATTCATGAATTATAAGAATAAAACAATACATTTGTTATTATTTTATACATTTTTTTTTAAAATAAGAGGCTTCCATGAATAAAAATGGGACTATGAATAAAATAACTTATAAAATCAAATTAGTTGGGCTCACAGTCACCGCCCACCAAATTGGATTTTCTATTAGCTTTGGGTCCACACCCAATTATTTATAGACATCGAAACAATGGCTACTATATTTAATTCAACGATTTCAATATGAATTCAAACCTCACTGTAATAAACTCATTAGTGGTCACTTCATTGAGTATCTATAAATGCCAATTTCTGAATTCAAATACAAGCACAGTTGATTTTGGATATTATATTCATTATTATAATGATATTACATTTTTCATATACTTTAATAATTAATAGAGAGATAGATAGAGAGAGATGAAAATACTCCCATTCACTATATACTCATCTACAAAAATTCTCAAAAAATCCTTATGACCCAAAGCAAGTAATTTTTAGTCATTTTTCAGGAGGTTCATTAACAACTAATTCAAAAGGTTTCACGCCAAATAAAAAACAATTACTCATAGAAAATTTTAAAAAAAATGAAATATATTATATAGAACCTGATTCAATCTGTTTGAAAATGGAAGCAGTCTACACCAAATTATTAACACAAAAGTCTTGCAATTATTTACCATAACATTATCTTGAATTATAAACGTAACATCCATCATGACTTGTTGCAATGGAGCAAATGTTACTAATTGTTGACAGCGTCTTCGTTGGCATCGCCGAGCGCCGCCTCCTTCAAATACTTCTCCGACAACTGAACCCTCTTCACATTTTCTTGCTCTCGAACGAGCATGTTACCGTACTCGATCAGCTTCGCAAGGCTCATTTTCGGCTGTTCGAATTCGGGCGGTTTCTCCCTCGAGTTTACGAGCTTGCTCCCCATCTTCTCCACTCCTACGCTTGCGATCCACTTCCGCACTTGCTCATCGTACATTCTCGCCCTCACCGCGCCAAAGAAATCTGCACACCAATCAAGAACATTATAGAGACATTTTCTTTGACTTGGCTAGATAAAAACAATATAAGCTAATATTCGCTAAATACTTGGATTAGTTGAGTAGCTCAGAACATGCTTAATATATATGTAATCAGTCCCATTTGGGGTCGGATTGGGCTGCCACGTTTTGGCCCTGCTAAATTTGGACCGGCCCATCCCAAAATCTCCCACTGGCCATTCATTGATCTGAAATTTTTATTTGGCTGACAAATTTGACAATCTTACTGTCAAAATAAATGTTCCCTGTTAATACCAAACGGCTAACAACCGCTACTCACAGGGCGGGCAGACATACCTATAGATTGTCCTGGGAAAGTGTCGACGAGCTCGACGACGTCGTCTATTGCCACGTTGTCTGTCCGGAAGATTCCGGAACAGACGCCGATCCTGTCCTCCCTGGTGGGAGCCCAGTAAAACTTCTCCATCCGACCATCGCGGATGAGGGGAGCATACAACGTTGAGAAGTCGTTTCCTGTGACAATTACAGGCACTCGAGGATTATCCTGTTTGTTGTACATTCCCGGGAGCTGAACATTGGTGGGACTGTCAGCAATATTCATGAGCGTGGCATTCACCATCTGATTGTTCACCGTGTACTGCGTGGCTCCTCCGAATCTTCCGGCGCCGGCATCGAGATCGTTGATGAACAGAACGCACATTTTCCCCTTGGCAATCCTGTCTGCTGCCTCACGGTATCTTTGCCTGATCAGTTTCGCCGGCTCTCCCGCATTTCCGCTTTCCAGTTCTCCGGCACTCATCATAATGGGACTGCGACGCATTAATTCATTATACTATCATAAAAGTATGTAGTTCTATAAATCTTAATATACTTAAAATATTCTAATACGTACCATTTAACTAGTATGACAAAATTAAAAGGGACTTACTTGATTCCCATTTTCGAGAAAACGAGCTCGCACTGGAATGACTTTCCCTGTCCTTTTCCTCCCCAGATGCCCAAAATCAATGGCACCTGAGATGAATTTTTGGCAATATAATTTTCACTAATTTCTATTCTTCAATTATAAACAAGGTGTAACCTATGAGAACATGAAGAGACCTTGATGTTTGGGAGATTCATGAAGTTTTTAGCAATGTGAACCAGTAGCTTGTCCATGAATGCAGGAGCAATGTAGCATCCATTCATATCATTATCAAATTGGTATCTGAAAAATTCATCATCATCATCATCATCATCATCACTGAAAATTTATAACTAAATGAGAGTTAGTGATCTTACTGTCGGAGGCCGACACTGAGGTACTCATACGAGCTCAAGACAGCGTCGTGGGTGCCGGCGCCTGCAGGAGCTTGAAAGAGCGTGTCGACCATCCCTTTCCCTCTGGTGATGTCCTGCTGATCGTCGGAAACGTCCGTCACCAGCCCCCTCCATCTGTCCCCATCGCTCTGTTTCTTCTCATCAACCTCCGCAACAATTACCTTAAATCTCTCGCAGCAAATCTTGGACTCTCGCGCTCTTGATCTCACTTTTTTTCCCAGGAAGCTCGTGCTCGGAACCGATGCGACCGCCGCGCTCGAACCACTCGCGTTTAACTGCAACCGAAAGGGATTAAAGATACTTTGATATTGTATTCAACAAACTGTAAAGTTTGGAGGGGGGGGAGGGAAGCGTAGTTACCAATGGTCTGTTAACAGCTCCGAGAGTTGTAGTGGAAGCAGAGGCGGCCATGTTTGATCTTTTTAGTATTGGATTTTATCAAAGCGAAAGGTGGCCGAGTATTTGTTCGTTGTATTGTTTCTGTTTTTCTTCCGAGTTTTTAAGGCAGTGATATTGGTGCGTCGAAGTGTGTGTAAATGGGTAGGGACATTATTTATAGATGGTATAGGTATTATCACAAATAGGTCGATTTTGGGGAAATAATATTACTTTGGATTGGGTTGAGATTTCTTTCCCACTGCTACATAAATTGGAATTATTTGACGCTAAGTGGATATGAAATTATTTTGGGAGTGATGATTGTTAAAATGAGCATGGGCAGAAGTGGATGTAACAAGTGGAGTCTTCTGGGAAGAAATAATTATTTATATGTTGATATTCTATTATTTTGTTGATTTTGGATAAAAAAATTAAATGAATCGAATTTAAAAAGAAAAGATAATCGAACCAATTAGAAATTTATTCTGTAATTTAATCGAAATAACTGAAAAATATTTCGATTACTTAGGTTAAATTGAAGTTTATTTAAAAAAATAAAAAATAGCTCATTTAATGCCTTTATTCATTTTTAGATCAACCACTTTAAATTGTTAACCACCGCATAACTTTTAGCAAAAATAAATATAAATATATAATTACATCCCAGCCCTCGTCCTAAATAAATAGTTTATTTTATCTCTATGATAACTAAATGTTAATTTTCGATCAAAAAAAGATTTGCTTATTGAAAAATTGAATATAATATGCATGTTATTTAATTAAAAAGGCACCACCTACTTTTTATTATTTTGGAATATCGTGAACATGCCTCTTATTTTCTAATGTACCATACTGGCTAATAGAGAGAGTGGAATTTTAACGAAATCAATGATTCAATCTGCAATTAACAATAGCTTTTCAGTAAAAAAAAAGATTTTTTTTATCCTTTTTTTTTGTAAAAGCTTGCATTCGATAAAGAAGAGAACGAAAGGTTAGGTTCCCTCTTCAAATCATATATATATATATATATATATATATATATATATATATATATATAGGGTTGGGTTAAAGTAGTCTGGGTCATTAAATAGTATATAATCTCAATCTATACCATACATTGTGGCCACATGGATAGCATGGACAAGCGACACGTGGCATCACATTTTTTATTTTTATTTTATTTTATTTGAGGGCAATCTGAATTTTTTCTCCTTCTTCTTCTTCTTCTTCTTCTTCTTCTTCTTCTTCTCAGAATCGCCATCGCTCATCTGAGAAGAATAGGAAACCGACAACAACAATAGCACAATGGAGGCAGTCGCGGTGGCGGCTGTCACGACGATGAAAGTCGAGGTGGCTGATCGCTGCCTGAAATTATAGAAAAATTATTAATTAGTTGCTTGAAATTGAAGAAAAATAAATAGAATTTTGAGAGAAGATTGAGGTATCAAGAGAGATGGTGGTTATGGTGATGTTTATGACGAAGTTCGCCAAAAAATGGAGTAGGAGACTATGGTTTATGGTGGAGTTTACCGAAAATCAGAGAAATAGGTGAATCGGAGAAGGAGATGACGAGATGATGCCATCTGCGAAGAATATGAATATTGATATACATAGACTTGCATCATAATACACATAAACCTGCATCATAATATACGTAAACTTGCATATGCATAATAATATAAAGGCATGCATATGAAAAAACAAAACATGCATACGACTAAACATAAACATGCATATGAATAAACATAAACATGCATAGAACAAAACACAACCCTGCATGCTTTGAAACAAAAATTATCATTTTCGATATCTCTTTTCTCTCTTCTTCAATATGCACAAACACTTTCTTGTTGATCATTTGATTTCTTTCTTTTTGATCATTTGTTTTCTTTCGAATTATGAAACTAAAAGTAATTGATCTGAACTAGAGAAGAAATTATGGATAAATCAATATCACATTATTTTCGTGTTCAACATTATGCAGTTCTTTGTTCAAGCATATGCAGTTTTTTGTTTTAAAATATGCATGGTTCATTTTTCTGTATCACATAACAAATCAAATTGTGTTGTTTTGTGTTCAACCGTATAGAATTTTATGGATAACAATATGCATTTTAGTGTTTAATGATATTATGTTTAATTACATGCATGGTTTGATTTTCTATATCACATAACAAATCAAATTACTAATATAGTCTTACTGTAGCGAAATCAGCGAAATTAAGATTAAAAAGTTCGAAAAAATCTCAACCATAGGATCTATAAGATGAGTGGATGAGATTGAGTACTACATACTATCTCAGGCTCGGATACTATTTGATCCCTCCTATATATATATATATATATGTGTGTGTGTGTGTGTGTGTATAATTGATATATGTCTCATTGTATGTTACTGAGTACGATCCATTCATCATAGTTTACATCAAATATTGTTACAATAATTATCGATGTCATTTTAAATAAAATTTCTTAATATATACTCAATCTGACTCCTTACGTCCATCACTACAAGAAATAGCGCGATCAACGACGAAAATTTCCGTCGTTATACCGAATAAGTCCGTCAATGATCATAAACAACGACGGAAAAAGTCCGTCGGTACAAAAATATCGCTATTCCTATCAATGACGGACTCTTAGTCCGTCGTTGAATCACCGTCGGAACAACGACGGATATAGACGTCGCCGTTGTCTATGCACGACCATCGTCGATCAACGACGTATCAACGACGGACAGTCCGTCGTTTTTTAACGACGAAATACTATCCGTCGTTAATCAACGACGGAGATGCCGTCGTCGATCAACGACGGAAAAAAATTCTTCGTTGATTAACGACGGATGATATTCCGACGTTGATCACCGATGTAACAGAGACGGACTTTCCGTTGATCCGACGGATGACAGTCTGTCAGTAATTAACGACGGATCAACGACGTACATTCCGACGTTGATCAACAACGGTCCATTTCCGTCGTTGAACCGCCGGTATTTTAGATTTTTTTATTTTTTAATACATTATATATTTTATTTTCAATGCAAGATTCAAAATCACAACCACTAAATCAATAAAATATTTGCAACATTCAAATATAATTTTAGATAAACTAAAATGTTTGCAACATTCAAAATACAATAAAACTAAAATATTTACAACATTCAAAATACAATAAAACTAAAATATTTGCAACATTCAAAATACAATAATATTTGCAACATTCGAAATACAATAAGAAAAAAGTTATTCATGATCTATTTTTTCTCAAACAACTTCGGTATTAAAATCTTAAGCATCTCGGCATGAACTTCTTGCACATCTTGATCATTCACGATAGATTTTTCTTCAACGTTAATGACATCATGATGAATGGAATGTGTAGAAGAACGATGCATGTCGCATGTACTAAATGATGTTATTGCATCACTAATTTACAAAGCAACATACTCAGCTTTTTTCAAGATGCTTTTGCCTCCTCAAGAGCCTTTTCCAGTGATGTTTTTACATCCTCAAGATCATTTTCATTTGTCATTTTCAATTTTCTCTACACAAATAAACTGAATATGAAAACAAGAAATGATAAAAATTATAACATTCCATTTATAATCTTTCTTTAAAAAAAACTCTTCACACATTCCATTCCCACACCAATAAACTCAATCATTCCCGAACTAGAGTTAACAATCAACGTTAATCACAAACTCTACTTGAAGTCAAATTGAAAGAAAACCCTATAAAATCTACATCTACATTTATAACGTCCTATTTATATATTTAATGTACGTTCATATAAAGTATGTGAATTGCAATTAAACTAAAACATACCCCAATAGATGGCCAATTGTCTCGTAGATTCAACTGCTCGGATGAACTCCTTTATGTGCAGCCTTTTGTAATCAAAATAAGGATAAAATGAAAATTTTGACATTATTTTACTATAAAATCAAGAATGGGTCGAGTCTCTGCACGAGACATCTGATACGAAGGTCCATCCTTTTGTTTTCTCGTTTTTTTCTAGATTCTTGACTACACTCTGTGTCTGAACTCAAAGATCATTCGTATTGAATAACAACACTCAAACCATCTTCCTCGTATTCAATTCTATACGAGTTGTCATGTTCCTTCAATTTTGCTAAGATAAGCATATAATGAGGATCATCCTTCTCCTCACTGGAAATAGAAATTGTAATGGTAGTCTTCATTATTGTATCTTAGCTTTTCATTCGACTCCGTCCTCTTCTGCTCATCACATATTCTTGACAGATGACCCATGTATTCCTTGTCCATGCTGTGAACAAGCAGCATTTTTTGATATTACCTGATTCATCGCATGATAATGATTGTGATTATGAGCAGCATCAAGATCATCCTTACTGCTTGAACAAGAAGTAAGGATGCTCTGACCGCTTGAAAAGAAGTGAGGATGCTCTTGATGCTGCTCATAATCACAACCATTATCCTGCGATGAATCAGGTAATATCAAAAAAATGCTGCTTGAAAACAGCATGGACAAGGAATACATGTGCCATCTGCCAAGAATATGTGATGAGCAGAAGAGGACGACGTCGAATGAAAAGCTAATATACAATAATGAAGACTATCATTACAATTTCTATTTCCAGTGAGGAGAATGATGATCCCCATTATATGCTTATCTTAGCAAAATTGAAGGAACATGACAACTCGCATGTAATGAATACGAGAGAAGATGGTTTGAGTGTTGTCATTTTGAGTTAAGACACAGAGTGAAGTCAAGCATCTAGAGAAAAAACAAGGAAACAAAAGGATGGACCTTCGTATCAAATGCCTCGACCCATTCTTGATTTTATAGTAAAATAATGTCAGAATTTTTATTTTATCCTTATTTTGATTGCAAATTCTTCACTCTTTGAATTTTCTACGCAACAATTAGAAATGAAAATGATCAAGATCAAGATCAAGATCATGATATTTTTGGAAAAATAATTCTAAAAATACTTATGAATGCCATAAGTAGCTTAGTTTATAAGTTATGAATCGGGTATTTTCCTTTGAATTTTGGATTTTATGAATTTTCTTTGTTACATAGACAACCTCTACGCAACAATCCATATTTTCCTTTGAATTTTATGAATGCCATAAGTAGGTTTAGTTATGAATGACATTTTGAAAACTCTTTGAATTTTCTACATAACAATTCTATTATGTCGACGGCCTAAATCGATTGTTCTTTTCCTTTTATTTATAAGTCGATGTCCGTTAAAAACGACTTCATCACATTATGGTGGTGGGCGAATTTAAGCTACGAATACTTGAGCATAATTTGAAATGAAGCAACTTATAGATGGCCAACTCTAAACCAACTTCACTCATTATTCAAATCAATTTCACCTTGATGTACATGAACCAACCTATAGATGACTACGATGAATTTATCATCCCAACAAGTTAACAATCAAAACATTTAAACATATATATAATCAATATACTCAAATCACATATTACTCAATTTCATCACATATTGTCATATTCCAAGCAATTAATTTGATCGACAATAAATTTGTAATTTCATCACATATTACTTAATTTAATCACATATTACTCAATTTCATATTGGTATAATCACATATTACTCATTTTATTTCATATTACTCAATTTCAATGATCCGACATTAATTTATAGAGACAAAAATAGTAATTGAAATTAGTCGGACTTCTGATTGAAAATGATTTGCGGACGGACGGCGAGCGCGGGCAGAGACAGGAGGGAGGCGAGACGGGACATCGGTGCAGAGATGGGACGCGCCGAGAACGGGGCAGAGACGGCACGACGGAGCAGAGACGGGACGCGGCGTGGGGGGAGGCGAGCCGAGACAAGGGCACTGTCCGGAGAGGCGAGGACGCGGCGTGGGGAGGCGGTGGAGTAGGGGCAGGCGAGACGGAGGTGGTGAGCGAAAGCGGAACGGAGGCGGGCGTAGGAGGCGAGCGAGTCGAGGGGGGGAGGCAGCCGAGGCGAGATGGGGAGGTGAGGCGGGGGGCGTGGCGAGACGACGGAGGAGTCGCCGGAGAAGACGACGGCGAGGCAAGTCCAGAAAAGGCGACGATGGCGTGGGATGCGGCGATCCGGGGCACTTCGTTGTCCGAAGAAGACGACGAAGTCCGACGAGAGCCGGCGATGTGGCTAAAGGCGACGAGGTGAAGGCGATGGCGACGACGGCGCGGTGGGAGCTTCAGGCAGGGCGGCGCGGTGGAGGCGCGCTCGATTTAGGGTTTAGGTTTAGGGCTCTGAATGAAAATACAGAGGTGAAATCTCGTCTTATTTTAAAAATTCAACGACGAAAAAACAACGACGGAAAACCTACGTCGTGATTCCGTTGGTGATCAACGACGGTCGTTTATTCCGTCGTTGATCAACGAAGAAATTACGACGGAGTAAACAGCGACGCGACGGATATTCCGTCGTTGTTCCCTCGCTGATCCGTCGTTGATTTACTCCATCGTAATTCCGTCGTTGAATGTTCGTCGTTGATCCGTCATTGATTTAAGTTGTCGTAAGTCCGTCGTTAATTAACGACGGAGTCACGACCGTCGTTAATCAACAACGGAAACCAACGAATATTTTGGAACATTTAAAAAGAGATCATCCGCCTTAAAACCAACGTTGTTCCGTCGTTGATTAACGACGGACTATTATCCGTCGTGTGTTCGTCGTTGATCGAGTGAATTTCTTGTAGTGCATAGACGTTACAGTCGGAAGAAATGACCATGGGGGAGAGTATGAAATGAATATTGTTAAGGGTATTGAGATTTTAAAATTATAATTCTAAATAAATATTATATATATATATATATATATATATTAGTTATCAATTATTCGATCGGCTAAAAGTCAGAATTATCGAAATTTAATTATAACAGAATTAACCAAATCAAATTTGATTTTTTAATTTAGTTTTGGTTCGATTATTCGATTTCAAATCTTTTTTGATCTCGAATTATTTGGAGATATTTAAGTTTGGGTATTATGCTTTGATTACCCCCATAAATAATTGGCATGATTAATTTTTGCGTTTCTTATTCTCAGACAAATTGATTATATTTTTTTTCCAGAAGAGTTAATTTATCAAAGTAGTCATTTTCACATCGTAAAGATAAATAAAATAGTTAAAAAAAGAAAAAATATATAAAAGGTAGCCAATTTTTTGGTTTAAAGTACTGCATTGCTCTTGATTCAGGTGAATATGTCATAATTCACTACTACGAAATTTCGTAGTTGTGAATCATAGGCAAAATGTGGTCAATTTTCAACTAAAAACTTTGTGATTTTGAATTGTAAACAAAATAAGGTCAAATCACGACTAAGAATTTTAGTGGTTGTGAATTATAGACAAAAATATGATCAATTCATAACTAACAAACTTTTTGATGGTGAATTATAAACAAAATATGGTCAATTAACACATAAGAAACTTTGTAGTCATGAATTATGAACAAAACATGATTAGTTGTGATTGTAAATTATTATAACAACAAGAGTAAAATCGTAAGACTTACTATTATTTATTTTTCATATTTGTAACTATTTTATCTTTTCTTTTATTTTTCAATAGCAAAAATATAGATATTATTAGTTCACTCCTTTTAGAAACATACATGTTAATAGGAAAAAGAAATAGAATATTACCTCAGAAAATAACTCGTAAACCAACTATTGGGATTTAACGCATCTACTTGAGAACAATCAGAGGATTTCACCATCATTTCAGTATATTTTACACAGAATACATTACATTGTAGTATGACCTCGTGACAATGAATACCTATTAAGATAATGACACTTTGCAATACAAAATTTAACAAAAAAAGGAGAGGAAATTGAATTCATGACTACATATTCGCTTGTCCAAAGTGAAGTAGATCTCCCACCAAATCATAAAATCTCTAACAAAATTCCAGTGTCAAGAGACTAAACTACAACAGTTCCTGGACGAATGAATACCAAAAACTCATATTCATCATTGATCAAAAGAAATGAAAAACAAGAAAAGAAATCACGATATCTTCCCCATCGATCATGTCATTCACCATAAACACTCCGGTTCTCAAACCTAAACACGCAGCTCAACGCCACCAGCACTTCAGCAATGGCAGCTTCCGTCTTCTCCTTATCACAGAAATGCAACGTCTGCAGCAGAAGCACACACGGCTTCGAATCGAACTTTACCTTATCAGCATGCCTCTCCATCTGCCACTTCACGGTGTCGTCCGCCATCGGCGCCAGCCACCCCATGATCTCCACCGTCGCAGCCCTCCACCCTTCCGCCAGGAACGCATCATCCCCACCGCATCTCATATTCTTGCTCAGCTTCGCTCTCACCAACGCCTTGAGATTCTCCGGCAGCATCCCGTAAAGTGCCTCGCGCTCGTCGCGGCCAATTGACGACGACGAGTCCAAGTACTTCTCCACCAACAGAATCAGATTGCCGTAGTGTAACGCCAGCCCCGACCCGCCCAACGTCGCCGGCCCTGCGGCATGGAATACTCTGTTGTTTTTTATGACCTTTTCTCTATCAGTTTCGAAAGCGTCCCAATCACAGCCAAAAATCCCCGATTTTCGGCTGTACAAACGGATTTTGTTAGGTTTAAACTCTGTGTGCACATGGCCTGGGTGTTCAACCAATTGCTGCTTTATCTTCTCAATCAGGTCCAGATCTCTCTGCTGCTGGAAACACGCAACTTTCAGCAACGAGATCGCGGGGAGAATCGTGATGTACGGCTTGAAAACAGAGCAGATTCTGATGTAGACGATGATCACAATCGTCGCCATTATGCTCACACATTTATCACACGATTTGCGCCACAGAGATGTATCTTTCAAATACCTCACGTCCTTGCGCTGAATTTCGAGTTTCTGGTTGAACAGATCGGAATTCGCGTCCACTTCCTTGTTCCTCCGCTTCATCTTCTTCTCCGCGACCTCCATCTCCACCAGAGTCGCCAGCGCCGCATGGAGGCTCGCCGTCGAGGAAACCAATTTCTCCATCTTATGCACACGTTTCTCGGAATACCTCGATCCGTATTCCAATTTCCGGAAATCGAGGACGCCGAGCTTCAGATCCGTGTAAACGAGATCGAACTGATTGAGCCACGGATCGCCGCATTTCTTCCCCAGCCGCGAAACGACCGCGGCGGCGTGATCGAGGTCCTCGGTCCTCTCGCCGCAGGCGAGGCTCAGCAGAAACTCCTCGTCCGTGGAGGTGAGATACGATACTCCTTTGGATTTGATGATCTGGTTTTTCAGGCGGGAAATCTCATCGTCGGAGAGAGATTTGTAGAGAGAGATTAACCTCGACATGGATTTGGCGGTCTCAAATGCGAGGATTCGCAGACGAGGGGCCTTCTTTTTTGACTGGTCGGTGCAATGGCGGCGAGCGTGGTGGTCTTTTTTGGAGGAGGCGATCTCCGGCAGCCAACCTTTATGCTTGAAACCAACCATTATTGTTTGGGGTTAAATTGATTAGGGGAGGGTGATAGAATGCAAATAATGGAGGAGGAACCGAGCAGATTCCGAGGATTTGTCATTGGATTAGGGTTTCCGATTGTTGTAACAAATTTTGGGAAATTGGGGAAGACGGAGCTGTTGAGTGAATATCAAGGGTTAACCGTTACACCAGAACAATTAGTGGATTTTATTTTATGTTTTTTTTTTTTGGACTAGTATTTTATGTATTTATAAAATATGGATGTGTGATGACTATAAGAAACTGGTCTGAGTTGGTAATATACTTTATGGATTATTTCACAATAGTTGTGGTTTTCATTGTTAAAGAACAAATAATACTAAGATATTCAAATTTCCCGCCATTTAAATAATCATTTGATAAATATAATTACCTAGCTAACTAACTTTCTCATCCAACGGCTACTATGCTTCACTGTCAATCCAACGGGTACTGCTATGTCAAATTCTCCTCGTGATCGAGGACTTGAGTTCAGATCCTACCATTTCCTTGCTCTGTTTGGGATTGTGCAAATTTTATATAAGACGATCTAACAAGTTAAAATCCATCAAACTAATAAGACATTTAAAATCAAACTGATATCGATTTGTATATATATAATTTTACTAGTGTTTTAAATTCAAATTTAATCCATGAGCGGTTTAACAGGTTTTAATCCACCAAATGTCTTACACGAGACTCCCCCTTAAGATAAATATTCATGAGGTATACTTATCCATTTAAGCCCAAAAATTATTTTTATTGTTGATTGATTGAAGTTGCCCAATTGAAAGAAAAATAATAATTCAACCTCTGTAAAGTATTACTCTTGTTCGATTCAGATTCAAATTTTTAAATAAAAAAATCCAATAATTATAAATATATATATATACTAATAATATTTTATTTAGATGTTTCTAACCCTAATATATATATATATATATATATATATATAATCATATATATGGTTACAAATTTTGGATTTTTGCAGAATTTTTGATTTTTTTTGGTTCAGTTTGATTTTGTTATAAATAATTTGTATTTTCGAATAATTCGGTTTCGATTCAGATTTTCTTTTCAAAATTTAATTTTTTAAATCGATTCGGATTACACAAAAATCCAAACTCAAACCCAAATACAAATACTTACTCGTTAATGTTTTATCATATGGCAAGATAAGACAAGATGCATCATAGAATGATGAGGCGTTCCTCAAGCCATACTTTTTTTTAGCTAATTCGGGACATTCATTTGGGAGCCCACAAAATGTTTTGGGCCGAACAAAAAAACCTCTGGTGCTGAAGACCATAACTAGACTCTACCATCTTTTGTTGTTGTTTTTTTTTTTTTTGAGAACAAACTCGTATAATTTGCATCATGTATACATATAATGATGTACAAATATCACATGTCTTAAATATAACAAATATCTTCAAATCAGTCACCTACCCATACAATGTATCATATCACGAAACACATAACTGACTCCAAATATATATTTGGTGAAATATCTATAATTTTATTAATTTTTATCCATTTATAAATTTGATCAATCAAATATCTAACATAAAATTTCCCTAAAAAAAATCAATGTAAAATTCTGAAAAGAAGATTGAAGAAAATTAGCATATCAATATCAATATATAATAGGATTAGTCAAACTAGGGCTGACCAGTCGGATAACGGGTACGGGTAATACCCGACCCGACTCATACTAGATTGTATCAGGTACCTAATACCCGATTTTGTTGGGTTTCGGATCGGTATCGTGTTTTAAAGATTGGATATTTTTGGATATCGGGTATATCCATCGGATAATCGGGTATACCAGAATACCTATATGTATTAATTTTAACATATTTATATATACTTTATATATTTACATATATGATTATTTATAAAAATAAAATAAAGATTAAGAACCTGAACACCTCTCCTTTCAAATGCTCAATCACGCTGTCTCTATCTTTTCTGCCTTCGCACTACCGCACCACGCCTTAGCCGGTGGTCCATACTGCGATTGTGAAGGTTATTTTTGGTCGCAGCTTGGTAGATGCAGAAATTGGAGCCACCAAGAGCTATCTGCATCGATTCTTTCGATTGAAATAGGACAGAACCAACTGGAAAGCCATGACGGAGGGATGAGATAAGGGGGCTGCACGGACCACGAAGGGCTTCTGATCTGCCGCGTGTATGTTGTGTGATGGAAGCAGTGACAGACGGATGGGGAAAGAGGAGAGGCGATGCAGAGCAGATCTGGTGTGTGTTGTGTGAGAAGTAGTAGAGAGAGCATCTTGGTAGAGAGAGGGAGAGAGAAACTAGATTTGTGAATGTGTGTTGTGTGCGTGTATGCGAGGCGGTGTGTCTGATCTCAACTCTCTTTTTTTTCTTTGTTTCTCAAATTCTCAATCTCTATTGCAATTAAAAATCGGGTAAATTAGGGTACCCGATTAAATAATACGGGTCGAGATCGGGTATTGAATTTGGGACAAAATTGGGGTTGGATATCCGATTTTTGGGTAAGGTACTCGACCCGTACCGTTTAGACAGCCCTAAGTGAACTTAGTGTCACCTCATCCTCATATCTTAAGTGGTAACATTCAATTCCTCTATGCTTATTTATCTAAATTTTTATGTAATGCCTTTCAAATTCTAATTATAATCATACCAAAATTATCTTATCCCATATTGATTTCTAATCATACTCCACCAATTGAACAACTTGTATATATACTTAGAATCAATATGTAATTTTTCATACTACAATTATTTTAAACCACTAATTTAATTTGCCTAATTAATTAATTACGTGGCCAAATAAATAGTTATATTTTTTAAGTTTTAAACTATCCATTTAATGACACCTTATGGATGAATAATGGATTTAATTTGTATGGTTTAATTTGAACATATTTCGTCTGGTTTTTGGTTCCTATCATGATTGATTGAAGGATTATACATGTGATATAATCCCTCGTCCAACTATATATAATATAAATAGACTTAGATATATAAAAATACAATCGTCGTCCAATTATAAAATTAGTTTGTTGTTAATTTTTCACTAATAATATATGTTTGTATATTGTACTTTTTTTAATTAATTTTATAATCATCATTTAGAGTTGAACCCAACACGCTTTATTCAAAAGTTTAATTTATCAGTATCCAAATTATTAGTTTGAAAGATAAAAAGAAGAAAAAATAATATATCTAGGGGAGCATGATGCTATAATAAGTTTAGGATATTTTTCATTAGTCCACAGAGCAAAACTAGTACGGAATTGAATTTGTTCTTTTTGTCTAATATTATAAGCTATAAGAATATTTTAAGAGAATATTTTTTTATTGTATTTCTCTACTTAGCTTTATAAATATAGATTTGAGATAATACAATTTTTTATGTAGAGTACACATTTTTATTGTGGAGTAGCAAAGTGGATACATGAAAAGTGCATATATATTTTATTATAAAAAAAAAGAAAATATAAGATATTAATGGAATATAAACTCTTAAAAAATATTGGGTATGATGAACAGAACAGAGATAAGAATGAAATTGCGATATGAATAAAACCATGGATTGAAAAATATGCTAAAAGACTTTGAAAATAAACTTTTGGTAAGATATCCATGTAAATAGAGATTGAACATGTTGTTACGAGATAACTAATATTTGATATTAGTTATATAAGATATAACATTTAATATTTTTTAAATTTTAATAATAAAATTAGTCATCACATGTCACTTACTAATCATACTTCATATTGGACATTAATATATAGAAAAATTTAAAATCAATGTATATTTTCTCATCCCACAAATATTTTACACCCTAATTTAATTTGACCAATTCATTAATTAATTGACCAAAAAAAAAATACTTATATTTTTATTGAAAAATTAATTTACTTAAGATTACTTTAGTCAATAATATTTAACTATCAAATAATGTGAGTCCATATAGGTTAGAGTAATAAATTAGCAAATTACTATTTCTAATCAGACTCAAACTTATATAAATAGTTGTGTATATTTTTTCATCCCACAATTCATAATTATTTTGCACTACCAATTTAATTTGGTCAATTAACTAATTAATTGGCCAAATAAATAGTTATATATTTTTATTGAGAAATTTTATTTAATTTTGCTAATATTATCTTTAAAATTTTTATGAGACTTTACCAATTCAAGATAGAAATAAAATTTTACTTTTTTTATAATTTTTTAAACAAATTGAATCTAGCATAAATTTTCATAAACTTCAAAAATTGAAAATCTAAAACAAAGGATATATTTTGTATAATTTTTATAAATAAATTTGATACTCATATTAATTTTCATGAGATTTCACAAATTGATGATTTTTTTAAATAAATAGTAATGTCAAATTTTGATTGATAGGATAACCAATTATTATAATATATATTTTGTAAATATAAATGAATTCATTTAATCAGTGGATATTAGTATACGAGAATGAGACGAGAACAAATAGTAAAAATAGTTTTTTATTTGTGACAATTGCATGTATATAAGTTCTAAATATATACGGACATTGATTGATATATTTACATAGATATTTCTCAATTTTTAATCTATTGGAGCAATATATATTTTATTAATTATATATTTCATAAATTTAAACAAATTCGGATAATTAATGGATATTACTATATGAGAATGAGACGAGAACATGAGAATGAGACGAGAACATGATTTTCTCTATTTGTAGGTCTTTTGTTATTTATATTATTTCGATAAAAAATATAAATTATAGACAAGTAAATACATTAATCGACATGTCTACATAATTTTTTTAATTTTAATCTTTTTGTTATTTATATGATTTATTATTAATAATTAATCATGTAGTGTTCAACTTTTATTGAGACGAATAACTAATTATTGTAACAACTTATATTAATAAAATTAAATAGGTTCAGGTAATTTATCAAATGTGGGACGTGTGCTGTTATGTATATGCTAGACATGTTCTTTATTTTTAAATCTTTTGTTATTTATATTATTTATTATAATTGTTTATTCTGTAATGTTCGAATCATTATTGAGACATATAAATAATTACTATAACAACTTATATTTATAAATTTAAACATATTTCGGTAGTTAGCAGATATTTTTCGGACAAGAACGAGTAATAAAATCATTTTTCAATCAGATTTTGGATATGTACAAACATATAAATTCCAATCACTAACAACTTATATATATAAATTTAAACGAGTTTAGGTAATTAATCGGATTTAAGATGCGTGTGTGTAAATATATTGTAGACGGGTACAAACATTTATCAACATGCTTACATATGTTTAAAGTGATTGCGACCATTAGTCTTCAAGTCTACGTTTAATTTTCATCATATTTTAAATGTTTAGTTATTTTTATCATTTTAATATTTTGACAATCAGTAGTGCTCGATTTTTTTAATACTATATACTATTGATGTTTACTTTATAATATTTGGATATTATTATACGAATGTTGATAATTAACATTTATTTTATACGTAATTATTTTTTATAATCATAGATATAAAGTAGTATAATTTCCTATCGAATTTCGATAGGGTTGCGTACTAATAGATTAATAAAACAAATAAGAGCATGGTCCATGAATGTAGAACCTTAGGCTTTTCGATGCTACCAAGATGGACAGGTGTTCATTCAATTCACCAACATCGAAGCGACCAAAGCTTTTGTATACATCGTAGTCTGATTAGCTGGTACCTTCGGCAGTACAAGTTGTACATATTACCTCCACTAATAACGCCAGTTTGGTGGCTGAAATTATGGTGAAATTGTTTGATATTTCTCTCACATGATCTACGGAGGCGATACCGACTCCCATTGATTGCAGCCTCCGATTCTGACTTCAGCGACGTCGTTTTGTCGCGGCGAGCCACTCATAATTTGACAGCACTCTCTAATAGGCGCCTGCATTTCAACCAATATTCAAACTCGTTGCAACCATCGAGACTATTGATGTTACAGCCACCGAATTTTCAGTTTTCTTAATCTAATTGACCTATTCATATCTTTGCCGTCCAAAATTACGGCTTTTAATAAATATAACACTAATGTAGCAACATTAATTTGTACAACGACTATTCATATTTTGGGTTGTGCAGTATGAATTAAACGAAAATACAATGGTTATGATGGGTTCCTGTGGTCGAGAAGTCACAGGTTCGAATCCCATCAAACGCTTCTATGGGTTTGAGGCTATCACACCTGGTTTTTCAAGTGTGGTTTACTTGTCCTATGTAGTTTGCAGGTTATTGCGCGGGGCGTGGGGTTTCTGGGTGTCTTGCAAGATAGCGGATATGAGTTCCTATGATACCAAAAAAAATAAAAAAAAATAGAAAATACCTTGTTCCAATATTGAGGTTGAAGCAAGCCGGCAGTGACATTAAACCCTTCCAACAAATAAGCAGCCTTGTAATTTTGTTTGTGACATTTGGTCCTGAATCGAGATTGAGCCCTGGTGTAGGTGGTGGTAGTAAATCCGGGCTCAATCTCCTGGATCCCGTCGAAGCCAAACTCGAGAGGTCTTTCGCAAGGATCCAAGCTCATGAGTCGAGTATTGAAAGTGAAGGGCCCCCGACCCCAGGACCACGTCAAAAATGTCTGGAGCGGAGTATTCAAATCCTTGGCGGTCAACATAAAGGGGTATAGTTGAACGTAGTAGCCCCACGAAACGGAGACGGACCAATTTCGTGTCAAATCATAGCAAAAAGTATGCTGCACTATTCGGCTGGGATCGAATTCGTAAGGCTCCATTAATTTCTTGACCGAGGCGACTCGAGTTGTCTCACGAAACAAGGGTTGAAGGTAGTCTAGATGGTGCAGTGAGATCAGAGGCGCTTGCGGATGCGCCGAAAGCAGTCCAAACGGATTTCCTCGTATATCCATCTACAGAAGACAACCCATCATCATATATCATATAGATAAAAATATAAAACACTATTTCAATTGTATTTTACCTGATGAAAACCAACTTCTTTTGTGAGAGGGACGCCAATTTCACTCATGCAACCACCAATCTTCTGATCGGACCCGTAAAACGCCGCGTACCGATCAATGCAACGGTCGAGAATCCTCACGAGCGCCGCCGCCAAGGGGCGGCTGATGGCGAACCCGCCGCCGCCGTAGCCCATTGTATAAGAATGCACCACATCCTGCTCCACGCTCTCGGAAACGCCGCCGATGTAATACATCTGCTCGTGATCGTATTTCTTCAGCACAGTCACCAAATTCTGTGTGAAGAAAACCGTGTCGTCGTCTCCCATCACGAACCACCTCACGTCTTCCAATCCGAGCTCGAAGCTCTCCTTCACGATCCGCGCGATGCGCACGGCCGACCTCGTGCCGTACCAGCACGTGTACTTGAACCGCGCCGTGTCGGCGGAGATCCTGTACGGCGGCGAGGTATCCGGCCACGGCTCCTTCGGCGGCTCGTCGAGCCAGACAAAGCCACGGGTGGCCTTGGGCCGCCACCAGAGCTCGCAGTAGTGGCGGCGGCGCCGCCACGTCGCGGCGGAGCCGCTGATGCCGAAGAGAATGTGGTGGATGTTGGTGTCTTCGTTGGCGGTGGTGCGGAGGAGGGGCCTAGTGCAGTCGGGGCAGATGAGGCGCCATTTTGCGGCGGGGAAAGATGAGATGAAACACAGTGAGAATACGGCGAGGATGGAGAACGCGGAGAGGAATTTCATCAGATTCCGGCCAAAAATTGGGAATTTGAATAAGAGGTGTTTCGAGGGTTTGAAGGAGTGTTGTTGAGTCGAGATTTTTGATGAATCCGGCATCTGTGTTTTCTTCTCGTTGATTCTTTGTGAAAAATTGGAGGCTGTGAATGTGTGTGTGTGTGTGTGTATATATATATATGTGTGTGTGTGTTTAATTAATACATGTCACAGGTGTCAACATATCAGTTTGGTATCGAAGGAAAAATAGTTTTTGGCTGGTGTGATTGCTTGACTTATTTCTTGACATTTTGAAATTAGGTCTGGTGGGATAAGACACGTGAATAGCTGGAAACTAAATGGAGACTTATTTATGCTGCTATTTTTTCTGCAACTAATTAATTAAGATGGTAATTCACTAATTTGTCTTTTATGATTTTTGCCTTGGTTTTGTACGGGACGGAGATTAGATATCATTCTAATTATTGACCTGCTAATTGGAAGTGCAGATGCATATTTTTAATAACAATTTTAAATTAGATTTGGTTATCTGATAAATATTCAATTAACAGAAAGATCAGTTCGTGTAGAAAATCATTTTCTGGAAAGATACATTTAGAATAGTATGGGTGCATTTTTGTCGATAACCATCAAGAAGTTAGAATCCGAACTCCCAGAATCATTTTATCGGGATTTTTTGTAAAAACAATGACTATGGAATTGGTTGATTTAAATATATTTGTGGGTTGTGAAAAATTATTTTCCTTCGCAGTTTGGATATATAATTTCTTCCATAATTTTTTGTGTTCAATAATTTAATTTACTATTTTAATAATACTTTTTTAGAAACAGTTTTAATAATACTAATATAAAATTATTATGATTCAATTAACTCTTAACTCTACTTAAAATTATTATTATAAAACTATATACCTTATTTAAGGAATACTGAACTCCAATAATTAATCTATTATTTGTAAAAATATTATAAATTAAATATAAAAAACTATTATAAAATCTAATTTGACATAATAAACTCTAATCAATAATTGCAAAATTAAACGAAAACACAAAAAATTAATTTTATAGAAAAATTATCGAGTGTTTCCATAAGAAGATTAATACAGTGTTTGGAACAAGCTAGAAGTAAAAAATTTGAGCGTTTGTATAGTTGTATTAATAGCTGAAAAAGTTTTGTCCGGGGCGATTATTGCAGATTTGACACTGTTCATGCTTGGGTTTAATGCAACATTGCTAGCATTTAATTAAGTAATTAAATGACATAAATCGATTATCTATATAAGCGAAAATGGATAAAGTCGCATATCATACATTTCTTCTACCTAGCCATAAATTATAAAAATATCCAAAATCTTGGTATCATAATTATCTTGAAAGATAACAACCATATCGTGCAAGAATCAAGATTTTGTTTCTCTCGTCTCTAGCTAAATATGCAAACTCCTACCTTGCAAATTAACCAAAATTTGACCCTACCTTGCAAATTAACCAAATTTTAATTGAATTTATTAGGGTTTACTCAGCTTAATTTGCGAACATGATTTTTGGATAATTTTTAACCGTCTTCATGATATATTCCAATCTCCTTAGGCGAGTTAGCTTTAACTTAAATGCAGCAATTTTCCATATATATCATAACATTAGGCATCTGCTTTTTTAGTATCACAAAACTCCAATACGGACGTGTAATAACCCGATCGTCTAAAATTCATTTAAGATTGATTAAGTTGTTAGTTGAGGTTTTTTTATTTTTATATATAAAAAAAATGAAACGAAAAAAATTTGTTTCCCCATTTTATTACTAATTGTCGAAAATTTGGGGATGTATTACTAAGAATTTTGTTTGGTCTTTTAATCACATGTTTGATATTATAAACAAAATATTTAGTATTATCATACTAATGTGTTGACCAAGAAGGCTTTCATTTTATTTTCTTTTGGATGACCCATTTTCTTGTGTTGAATCACAAAGATTTTTATTTTATTGCATTTCTTCCACTACATGACATATTCTAATTACTTCATCCGTCCCATTTAAAATGTCTCATTTCTTTTGGATACGAATATTTAGGAGAAATGTATAAAGTAGTTAAAATGATAAAAAGTTGATAGGGTCCACGTTTTTTGAAGGGATAATTATTTACTAAAAGGAAATGAGACATTTGTAATGGGACAACTCAAAAAGGAAAGTGAAACATTTTAAATGGGACATATGAAATATTTGAAACCATTAGGGAGTGTTTACTTTTCCTTGTGATTAACATTTTGAAGGATTACGTATTTGATGCATTAAATGTGTGATAAGATAATTTTTATCTATCAATCATTTGTTTACTACAAATGATTAATAGAGGATTAAAATTGAGATAAATAACTCTCCCTTTATTTGGAGTTATTCCAATCCTACGTATATTGATTAGATTAAAATTAATGGAGAACAATTCAAAGGATTATAATAATCTCGGGCTTTAGGATATCTCAAAATGTTAATCCTTAAAAATAAACACTTGATTATGTTGAATTAATTTTATCTATCCAACCTAATAATGTAAAGTAAACACTCCTTTAGAATATTAAAATACTTTATGAGGTACAAAAGCCTTTCAATTTTCTTTGGGGGGAGGGGGGATGGAGAGGAAAAGAAGAAATGGTGATGTAAGCATAGTGTTTTGATTAGAATTTGACTATGGCATAAGCGAAGAAAATAACACACACACTTTCAGCCACACCAAAATTCACGAAAACACACACCACCATTGAGAAAAAGAACTCCACTCTTACAACTTTCAAGCTTATTTCCAAGGCTATTTTTTTTATCTCTTACCAATTTTAATCCATAGAAAGCATGGTCATCATCTCCTCTACACATCTATGGTTTAATTTTAAAATTTCATCCAAGTTATGCATGTTTCAATTTTATCTGATTTCTCATGAAAATAAATGAAGGAAAGCTTGAATCATGTGTATCTATGTACTAAATATGCTTAGGAGTTCTTGGTGATCGTATATATGAATAAAATTTAGAGTTATACTATTCGGCCATAATGTGGCTGACCATAATCAACTTTATTGAATGAAAAAACCATATATTTAATATTTGATCTATTAAAAAATCGGTTTAATTTTACATTAAAATCATCTTATGGAATTACAATTTTGCACTTATCGAATGAAAAATTTTAATTTAAATTTAATAATTTAATATTTTTTAGAATATGTGAAAAAAGGGCGTGTGGTCAGCCATAATGTGGCCGCATAGCTTTTGTAAAATTTAAGCTTCATGAAGTTCTTTAATAGGGCTGAATCTTTGAAATTTTTTTTTTGGGATCTTGATATTTAATTTTCTTGATTATTAGCATGTAGATATGTGTTCTAGATATTCAAGCATGATGTGTAATTGATTTCAAAATTTTAAAATCAAGTATGAGAAAAGAAGCATGGTGGTCAAAACTTTAAGATTGGATTTTGTCTAGATTTTGAGAGAAGAGGCTAAATTTCTTAAATCTATGAACTTAATATAGCTTAAGTTTTCTATATGATTGGATGATGGATTAATGTATAATATGATATAAGAATGTCATATGAATTTTGTAGTATTTTTATTCCAAATCTAGAAGAAGTTATGCTTTATGATCGAAAATCTAGCTGCTTCTGCCACCCTCTATTCAAACTGCAATATCTCTCTCGTCCGAAACTATTTTTGAGCATCGTTTTTTTCTAAATGTCATCAGCCACACACCCTAATTTGTTCTATAACAGAACAGTTTATTGTTCAAATTTTATTGTTCTGCACATCAACTTTTATGTCAAAATCTACTTGTGATTCCCAAAGTTGTTCGATCCAAGAAGTAATGTTAGTTTCTTTTGTCCGATCAAGGTCATAAATGTCATGAAGAAGGTCATGTGAAGTATGTTCCTATGTGACATGTAAAGTATGCTATTAAAATTATAGAACATTTAGGTGATGTTAATAAGAGCACGAAAAAATCGAAAGTAGAAACATATTTGTCGATAACAAATCAATTTGAAATAGGGCAAATGTTGTTCAGATTTTTGTAAATTTTTCTACCATGAATGTGCAGGCACTTTCTTCACTAAAAATGTTCTTTTATGAGTTTATATATATATATATATATATATATATATATATATATATATATATATATATAATTTTAGAAAGTTTTTAAGTATGTTTAAGTGATCACATATATGATGCACTAAGGCTGCGCCTGAAAGCTACGAAACTGCAATAAGCTTAGCACTCGAATTTTATTATTTTATCTACTGTGAATTTAAATATTATTCCTTCGTGAAAAATTCTCCTTTATGTGTCCAGAATCAACATCTAAAATTTGGGAATTTTTGAAGAACGTTTTAAATGTCTAAACTTGAGACGAACTAAGACTACTCAATGAAAATGAAATTTCAGCACATTTAGAGTCATAATTTTTAAAAGATGTTTCACTCAGTTCGTAAACAACTTTGAATATGTCGAGCATATTTATTTGAAATGAGCATATTGTGGTGTTGAATATATTAGTGCGTGAGCATAGTTACGTTTAATGCATAAAGTAATGTTTTATGCATATCATAAATATGGTGTTAACTGTGACGTGAGAGACGGAACATAATTTAAAATCTTGAGTTCCAAGTTAGGGGTTTTGAACCCGATTTAAGGTTTATATGTTATTAACAGATAGTACAAGCTTGTTTCAAGCTTAGAGATGTTAAGAATTTAAAAACAATGAGTAAAATGTGTTAAGAGAGAAAAACTGGTAGCTTCACAACGATTGATTTAAATGAATTCGAGGTATAACCATGCTTCATAAAATGGAATTGATTTCATAACTGAAATCATTTTACTAATAACTACCTAGTATGACAAAGTTTTCTGGGAATGTTATGAGGTTTGAAGCGATGTTTTGTCTCATTAAGCAACGAGAAGATTTGATGAGGAAATACAAAATTGATGAACTATAGTTTTCGAAGGAAACAATAACCTTATTTAGTTAAATGTGCAAAAACCCTGAAAAGTCAAAACTAAGTAATAAACCATGATAAGGTTCAAGAAAGTTATCGAGTCCATTATGTAATCCCAACTTTGCTAGAGACTTGAACAACGTACTAAATTAGTTTTTTATGTAAAGGTGAAATAAGAAAGTAGCCGACGAAGGACAAAGGAAGGGCATAGAGTTAGGAGGAGATAATACCAGTTGGGATTTCTTCTCAAGGATAAAATGAAATGTCAAATGCTTTATTAACGATGCTTCTTTTAAAATGAAATGATGATAATGTTTACTGTTAATTATCTGCCCAAAATATTTATGTTTTATGTATGTATCCTATTTGTGTTGGTTCGCCAACTTGATATTAATCGAATTTGGATCCTATGCTAGAGGAAGAATTCCTTGCAAGGGTTAACGTGTACATTGATGGTAACCGTGTGTTGAAATGTATGTTCACCGATTCGATATTTATTTTCGAAAGGTTTTTGGCGGTCTAGCGTCCGTGAAAGGTGGCCACCTTCTACGACGCATGATGTTGTAGATATGGATCATACGAACGGAAAATGTTCGGTTGAACAAAATTATGAAAATGAAAGAAAATGTTTAATAAGCACGGGCATTTCAAATAAAACCTCGTGTGTTATTGATAAGGCAATACAACTAAAATGAAAAGTTTTAGCATGAGTGCACTGAGTATTTTAATACTCAGTCCTGTAAATTCGTTTTTGATGTGCAGGTTGAGCAGGTGATGGAATGGAGAAGTGTTGAGCAATGAGTCTTTGTGTCGCTAATAAGTTATAGATCGAATCTTGAGTGCACATCGTCATATGTATATTTCACTGTTACGTCATGATGTTATATATCTATATCTAAATGCTAGTTTTCTATGTTTGTATGTCACCACCACACAACGTCCTCTCTGTTTTCACTTCTTAATTCTCATCCCGAGTCATAACTCCGGCTAGGGATAGCGAGCTATGACAGGACAGTCACACCATGCGAGCGTCTAAAAAGTGTCAATTATTTTAAAGAAAAATATCATTAACATTAAAGAAAATTATCATTATTTTATACAATGTATTTAAAAGTATTCTCTACATTGAAAAAAAATATCATTTTTTTTTACCCTGTAATTAGAAAGTGTCATTTGACTAAAAAAAAGTAAAGATCAGCATATGCATTCATTCTCACAGAAGACTACCTCGTTGGATATTTATTAAATTCATAGACACCGGGCTTTCCCTGCTGAACTGCTGCATATTCATATTGTATATACACATAGCTTTGTGCGTCTAATATTAGCTTACTTATTCATGTCAAAATCCAAAATAATACTTAAGCGTTAACATTATATGCTTAATCTTGATAATAACAGTAACGATAGCAATAACAATTAATAACGACAATAATAATATTAGTATTCAATTATGAGAGAACGGGTAACATTTTCTGTTCATTCACAGAAAAAAGGATGTGAGAGGAAGAAACGAATATATGATCACACAGAACTAATCTGTATATATGTATATTAAATTTGAAAATTTTGAAATAACTAACCAGATATACGTATTTTCCTTCCATAGATCCAAATCTTCTTCCGCCATCGAGTTTAGCGCTAAAACAAGATAGAATATAGAAGATCCAACGTTGGTCTCCTTTCATAGACGTCTCCGGCGCGCTCTAATAAAATTAGGGCTTTGACTTTGCATGATGATGAGGCTCAGGTCCTAACCGAAGCTCAAGGTCTACTTCACCATTCCTCAATTCCACTTTTCTGCTCTCTACACCACCGCTCACCGCTGGCGGAGCCTCCGTGAATAACGGTATTCCCTTAGAATAGTTGTTAAGATTTTCAGCTTGATCATCGTCGTCATGCCTCCGATCATTTTTAAAGCTCCCGAGGAAGGACTCGGGAGGATGACTCTCGTTAGAATCAGCGTTTCGCGAGATTTCCAACGAGAGCAAATTTTCGTCGGAGAACTCGCGGAGCTTCGCTCGATCCTTCCTGTGGATGTTCATGTGCCCTCCTAGTGCTTGCGCATTGGAAAACCCTCGTTTGCAGAAACTGCATCGAAATGATTTCGTTTTGAAACTTTGCTCAAAATCGTCGCCTAATATAATCAAATGTTGGGATGATTCCAGCCTCAACGGATTAATATCCATTTGCAAAAAAATGAGTTTGTGAGAGAATTGAGAGGGAGGGTGAATCATAAAGATTGAGACTTTGTTTTTTTGAGAGATGAAAGTGTTGTTTTAATTTTTATTCTATCTTTTGGTTTGGGATAAAATAATACTAGAGTTGGTCAAATGGTCGGTTGCTCGATTTTGTTATATAGTTTTGATCGAAAACGTTATATCAAGCGCGCGTGCTGATAATTTTGGTAATAAAATATTGGAGTAACTATTAAGAATTTCGAGAGGGCTCATGCGGCCTGAATATTTGTGTCCCAAAACATTGACGTGGTACATCTGCAAGGATGTACCTTAAAAACTATATAAAATTTTGAAGTGTATTACTTGATTTTATAAGTGTACATTCGGTCAATCTCGATATAATTTCGATTGGTTATAAATTTAGGATAATGTAAACCATGTTTCAAACCTTATTATATGACAACTTCAACATAAAAAAATATGGCCGGTTTAATGTGAATTCTTTGTTGGGCCTTGTTAAATTGACAAATAAATTTTTAATACAATTAGTTGAATTTGAGATTTTTCTTGACAAACTCTTAATCGGAGATATCATTCGAGGTAAATATTTCATACTATTTCTTTGTGATATGTTTTTTTATCATCAACAAACATCATAATTCATACATACCTTGAGAAATATTGATCTCAATGGCCGAGATCATCAAAAGATAAATTTCAAAAAAGGAAGATTATAAAATATTGAAACTCTAACAAAAGAGCACAAGAAAATGAACAAATGTCCACATTAGTTGTTGAGTGGTCCACTTCCGTGCGCAAGGTGCGGCCATCGAGCACTTGTAAATGATGGCCTTAAAGGGGTGGTCGCACAGGGGTGGTCTCCTGTGCGCGCACGAGCACAGTGAGACCATCCCGAATTAACTAATTAATTAATCTTAATTAATTAATTATAATTAAAATTAATAAATTAAATTAATTCTAATTAAAATTAATTAGTTTAATAAAATATAAATAATAATTTTGAATTAATATATCTTAGTTTTTGAATTAATAAACCCTAATCGTGAATTAATAAACCTTAATTTTCAATAATAAACCCTAATTTTAAATTAATAAACTCTATTTGAAATTAATAAATCCTAATTTTGAATAATAAACCCTAATTTTGAATTAATAAACCCTAATTGGAAATAATAAACCCTAATTTTGAATAATAAATCCTAATTATGAATTAATAAACCCTGATTTTGAATTAATAAATCCTAATTATGAATTAAAAATTATAATTAAAAATTAATAAATTTAATTATAAATTAACAAAATCTAATTATCTTTACTCACCATAATTAATATATAATTATTTTAATAAAAAACAAGGGTGAGCTCACGGTGAAACGGAGCTCACCCAAGTTTTTGTCAAATATATAACCATAAATAAACGATTGTGCATTATGAATTATCTGAAAAAAAAGAATATGCAAACTTGCATTTTTTGGTAAGCATACAAATTACTTGAATTTAAATATAGAGCAAACCGTACAGATGCGATGAACTATGGAAATTCATTTAATTTTAAGTCGCCCGTGGAGAAATAAGTCAACGCTATTTCTTTAATGTGTGTAAACTAAAAAATAAATTGATGGACTTTGTTATCTTTCTTTTTTTATTATTTACTAATTTTTAGTTTTATTTTTCCTTTAATTTTTCTATGGTCTAACATGGGATCCTGTGTGGGGGACAGAAACTGAACTCAGTGACATTTTTTAATGATGCGCATAGGCTCAACCTGTGACTTGGAAGTAATGCCTTCAAAAATATGGCCTGCCATTGTATACAACCAAATTTTTGACTATTCACATTGAAAATATGTAAAATTAATATTTTCTATTGAAGAATATGTCAATTGAATATTAATTTAATGTAATTTAGATGATCTAATTTTGTTTATACGATTGAAAAAGGTAGATATATAGAATTACGATGTATAAATGGTAAGGATGATTTGATTCATCATGCTGTGAGTTATTCTTGAAATTTGATAAGGGAAATTAAAAATGATTATTGGTTTGAGATTGAAGATTGAAATATTAAAGGGTGGCCGTCTTTTCATATTAAGGCACGAGCCGGCAGTGTGTTATATGAATCAGCAGGTCGCATTTGTGACGTCCTTCTAGAAAGTGATACTTCTTATATGGAAATGTCTCACCTCTTCTAGTTCATATTAGTGAAATAAATCGAGTTTCGTTAGCTTTTAAACTTATATATATATATAGATTCATTTTATTCCGGCTTGATTGAATTTTGCAGCCGCTCAGAATAAGACATCCTCTATATATATATATTAATCAATGGAAAAGGACACGTATTATAAATATAAGCTAATTAATCTGAAATCACTAGAGTTATTAAGAAAAGTATAGATTACTGATAACATGCGCTTTGGTCGCATTCCTGCATGACCTCACCATGCATGTGAGACAGTGATAATTTTTACATAATTTTATTGTCTTTTTTCCGTGCGACTTACTGCTGTTAACCTCCAATTTTCTACACGTCCCTTTCTTTTTTTATTAACATTGATTAAACTACTGCTCGAACTTCTTGCGTAGTTATGATCTTGTTAATTTATAAACTTGATATCTATACAACTAAAAAGTTATTATCATAATAATATGTTTCTTGTATCACTAGTTATTGTTATTGTTGCTTTTGTTTTTATATTATTATCATTGTTCAAATAAAAAAAATCATTTAGAACTTGAATTAAAAATGAGACACTTATAAGGGTCAATAAAAGATGAATACCATATTTATAAATAAATGAAAATTTAGTGTCTATTTTGTTATAAAAAAATATTTAGCATACTGACAAATATGGATTTTTAGTGGTTTTTAAAGTACAAGTGTGACTATTTTGTACTCTATTTCTTTATTTTTGTTTTGTTTTCTTTTAACTATGCATAAATAATTTTCTAGTTAACCATTGAGTTTGTATGACTTAATTGAAATTATGTGATTTATCTATTGATAGCAATTTTGCTTTTCACTTCATGGTTTGTGATTCTTGGTTCCTAATTTCATGTTGAAATAATTGGCTACTATTGATGCATGCTAGTTAGTTAAATATTTAGCGGATGTAATTGAGTTGTCGAATTTAGAGATAATTGTAGGAGGAATATTCTTTGTGAACTTTTAGGAGTTAACATGGTTTCTTGAGACCTAGATAGATTCTGTAGTTATCTACTGTCATAAGTCTTCCCAAAAGAAAGATTGTGATTACTTATGTGATCCTCCACATGATTTGAATTAAATATTGGTAATTGAGATAATAGGTTAATTGGATGATTAAGTTGATCAGACAATACATTCCATAGGGTCAGTCTAGTTCATCTATTTATCAAGTCCCATTTTTTTTACGTTTTTTCGATTTTCTACGTAGTTAATAAACACCAAAGTTCAATCACATCATTTAACCTGAATAATAATAACGTGTTTATCTTTAATTACTTGTTGTGTGCTCATTTTTAAGTTATATACGATACTCTGCTTGTTAACTTGCTATAGTTGCACCATTTAGTTGCATTAATATTTGCTAGAATTTAGGGATCAAGCCTTTTTTTAATAGAAAAAATATAATTTAAATCATTTTGAGAAATTATCCTGTCGACTTCCCCTACTTATTTTGCATAGATTATAACTGTTTCTGTGGAACTATAAAATAACAAGAGCCCATTGTCAAGGCCCATATAAAAGTCGTCCCATATTCAACTGGTTTATAACAGCTACGATCCATTCAGAGTTTAAGTACACGGGCTTGTTAGTTAGGCCTCAAGTCGTAAGCCGCGAACGAGTTTAAGCCTACAATATTTTTAGTTCTACTTTATAAGTAATCAATTCTAACTAAATTTTCCCAAAAGTTGTGTAAAGAATTTTGTCAATCTCTATATTGTTTTCACTGATATCAGAAAGTGCTTTTGGACCCATACGTGCTTTAATCCTTTAAAATTTCTGTATTAAATTGATAAAAAAAAGAAAGTGTTTTTGGACCCATACGTGCTTGAGGGAAAAAATATACTCAAAAAATATGATGGTATATTTTATTATAGCACTTGTTTATTTTACATCATATTTTGCAAAATATACTCATTATGATATACGATGAATATACATATATATATATATATATATATAGGGGAGGGTTAATATTAGAAACATTTTTATCGTGAGAACAAAAAAATGATGAATTCACAGTGAAAGTTGATGAATCTACTGAGAAAGTTACTGAATCCAAAAAAATGAAATTTTCGTCCCTCATGGGATTCGAACCCTGGTGAAAATTATAGAATTTTTGAATTCTGTAATTTTAACGGATTCATCAATTTCATAATGAATTCATTTGGTTCTTAGCTTTTAGGATAAAAATGGTTCTCATTTGAATCTAACTATATATATATATATATATATAATCATGTCTGATGGCGTGAGCCGCGTTAGAACTGGGGGCCCTTGGACCCCCCCAGAAGTTTTGAGTATTACTAGTATATATTTAGTATTCATACCAAGAATTCATATAGCGCAGTTGGGTTGGCCAATTTTCTTCATTTTGAAGGCTGGGGTTCGAATCCCAGCTCTGTCATTCTCTTTTCCTTTACAAAGTGCAGAGCCGGTATTGTCATTCTCTTTTCCTTTACAAAGTGCAGAGCCGGTATTGGGCTTCATCTCTCCTCTTTTTTCCTTTTTTCTTTTAGTCTTTCCTCTTCTATGTTTCAAGAAATTTTCCTTTTTTTTATGTTTTATTTTTCTTTTCCTATAATTTAGTTATATTCTCCTCTCCCTCTACTTTGTACTCTTTCTTTTTCTTTTCTTTTTTCTATTATTTGTATTATGTTCATAAAATAAAAAATGTATGCAAAAAATATAGTTTTTCATATGTGAACTAATATGATCAATCTAATTTCTAAAATTTTATGATAAATTATTCTAACAACAACCAACTGAAGTCATCTAAATTATTTAAATTTTTATTTTAAGCATCTAAAAAACTTCTTGATGATAAAATAATCAAAATATAGATCAATTGAATATATGATGACTATTTTAGAAATATAAGTGTTGAACCAAACTATTGAATGAACTTAATTTCGTACATTGAAAATGATGTGTTTGTTAATGAAACTTATGATGGTGATTGTGTTTAACTTTTATTTTTCTAACATTGTAATGTAATTTAACTACTAATTTTATTTTTAAAAGAATTGGGTCCCCCAGAGTAAAATCTCTGGCTCCGTTACTGATCATGTACATTAGCATCCCTTAGGTCATAAACTAAAAATGATCCCACCAGAATTATCTATCTCCACTTATTTATATTGAACTTTATATATTATATGCCTACTATACTGACCAGTAAATTAATTAATTGAAGAAATGCCTTTAATATATATACTGATCTCTTTAAACAAGAAATCCCCCATTGGCCATGCAGATATCCTCACAGCTGTCAAAGAATAATAATTAATCAAACAACTCGAAAACACAACTGCTAAATTCTGGACTCAATAACATTTATTCCTCTAAGTTGCAATGAATATAATCTTGGAATTCTCGAATACTCTAAATAGAGTAATACACCAACAGCCTAGCTAGGAATTACAACCCCATTCCTTTCACTAATTAATTAAAATTCCATATGGTAAGCTGTCTCCACACACACACACTTGTACCTATATGCCTCTCTCTCTCTATATATATATATTAATTTCTTAGAATGAGACATCTGATACACCATGTGCTCATCTCAACATACTTCACTAATATCTCTCTGCATTTTCATCAGAGCTTGTTAAATTTACTCAAACAAGACAAACAGTGGCCAATCAAAATGAGAAACCTTTTTGCACTTATTCAGAACTTCGACAAAATCAAAGCGAAACTAAAATGTCTGTTTCCGAGTAATTAATATTCAAGACTTGTGTTTATTTCAGAATACCCATGCCAGACTGAAAAGACAAGGGAAAATATCAAGAAAATCATATAGAAACTCCCAAAAACCAACATATACTAATGTTAAGGGATCAAGAATCACGGATATAAACTTCGATATTACTGATAAACATAAATAAATTATATCTAAGAGTACTCATGATAAAATAATGTAAGAGGTATAATTCTTGTTAAACCCTAGGTAGAATAGCCTTTGTTTGGTACCCGAAATCAACTCAACTAGTTTGGTTTCTTAATTAGGGTTCCCCAAATATTCTTTAATTAATCCTTCATCCTACACCTAGATCTATATTCCATTTCTCTCTCTGTGTGTGTGTGTGTGTGTGTGTGTGTATATAAAAATGACAATAATGTACACAGAGGAAGAGACAAAAGACGCGAAGTTAGCGCCTAAGAGCGATGATGCAACAATATTCGATTTTGTGGAATAGAAAAGGGTATGTTTAGAATAGTTAAATGGGTTGATTCCTTGTAGTTGGTGGCAATTTTGGAAGGATTGGGAGGAAAAGCGAAAGAAGAGAACACAAGTGCATGGAGTTATGTCGCAGGAAAACAGATGGGCATGCACGATAATAACAGTACCAAGGAAAAGGGAATCCATGTTGTCTTCTATCTGACTTATCTATGTCAAAACTCAACTTTCTGTCTTTCTTCTTGGATTCTTACCATTTACTAAACACATTTTGTCAGCGAGGTTCTTTTCAGTCGGGAAAAGTGCTCCTGTACTTCCATCTCATCCTTACTTCACTCGCAGTTCTCTCTCTCTCTCTCTCCATTAAATTGGTGAATTGAAAGAAAATGGTCCTACTTAGGAAATGCTTGAAGTAGCTAGGGATGCAATCAATATAAGATGGAATGTGGAATATTAATTAACCGTAAAGCGACAGATCTCACTTCGTTCTAGGTGAAGGGATGAAGACGTGGGCTTGTTTAATTCACCACATAATTCTCATACAATTAATCCAATTCTAATTCTACCGTATATGGTTTTGTATACGAACTATCCATATATCAACACATATAGTTAGATTATCTCAAAATAAAAATAAAGAATCATATATATATAATTGGACGAGAACTCGGTGTCACACTATTAATTACCATCACATAGAGCCAAAAGCTACTCGAGAGTAGTTTCAATCCAATCACATGTATCATCGACAGAATAGAATCTTGTCCTCTTCTAAACATTTTCGTATCATAAAAATTGTTCTTACACACATCGTTTTGACAATGTTGAATTTCCTAGGGGACAAAAGGCATGAACATAAGATTACCCATTCAACAATCATGTCAAGATGATGATCAAGTTGATGACATATCATCTTTAATTTCACCTCACAATTGAAGGGACGTAAGAAACAAAAACAACTCTATACATATATGCTTTAATCATTCCGAATATGGATTAGTAATTGATTCACTTGTACAAACTTCAAATTCCATAAGAATTCAAGCAAGAACAGTCATAGTACTCTTCAAGAAATCGAAGAGGCCTAGGCATCTAAACCATAAATAACGAAGAGAAATACATACAAACTAATTAAGCAAAGTATTTCAATTCTTTCCTTTTCTTTTAACTCCATAGTTTCACTTCACCTTTGGAGCATCGCCAAGCCTGAGCTCGAGATCCAATTCGTCGGTAGAACCGAGCTTCAACACCTCCGATTGAGGAAGACATCTCTCAACTGCACTCATCTTAAGCAAGAAACTCAAGGGTTTCGCTTCAATCCTCCTCCTCTTACAACTAGCGACCTCCTCGTCGCTAGACGTGTTCGTCGCTTGCCTCTGGCGACGGACCAAATTCAAGCTCATTGACAAATCCTCCGTCTCACAAACCTCCTTCTGATCAACCCTAGAGTCGGGACCAGCGGCTGCAGGTTTTTCTCCTCATTCTTGGTCGAATCCACACCACGATCTCGTTTCTCGGAGAGAAAACTCGACCACGACGGAGGATTGTCGGTTTTCTCAACGTTGGGAGATAAGAAACGAAGGGTTGATGTAGTTTTCTCCTCAGTAGTAACTCTTTTAGGAGGAGAAGAAACCCTAATCACATTCGGAAGGGGGGAAACGAAGGGCACGGAATCAGGAAATTGATCCGGGTTAGGGTTATTGTACAAGAAGGTACATATTTGAGATGATGAGTATGGTGCAGCACCGAAGGATGTAGAAGGATTCAAAGCGTGGTTTTGAGGTACAACCTCGGATGTGGTAGGGTTTGGGGATTGCTTCAATCTAGCCCTATCTCGCCTGTGGACATTCATGTGGCCTCCAAGAGCTTGAGCTGACCTAAAATCTCTTCTGCAGAAGCTGCAAGAGTAAGATCTAGGAGGCCAAACGCACCCTCCGAGTGCACCGGCCGCATCCTCCGCGAAGGCCTGCTCCTCCCACGAGTCGCCATAGGAGCTCACAGCCGCTACTCCAGCGTTTAATTCGGGTTTCGACTTGGCCCACATCCAATATCTTGCCTCCTCCATTCTTGAGAGCTCAAGAAAAATCTAATTTCTTGGTGCAGGATGAGATAATTAAGAGGTTTTTTAGTGGTTTTATATTGGATTATGATGGGTAGTCTACATCTGGTTTTATGAGGAGGAAATTAAGGTCTCAACATAGGAATCTATGAGAAATTGAGATGAAGTAACTAGCTGAAAATGAGCGGATTTTGGCTTTGTCTAAGTGTATGGAAGGCAAACAGTACTTGCCTCCAATTTTGGTTTTTTTTTCATGCAAGCTAATATTTTTTCTTTTTGGATTTTGAATTTGTGGTTTCAACTTTCAACAGACAAAATCACTGTGGATACCTACATAAATATTATTCATTTTGCAATTTCTTGGATGGGTATATACGATAATACGAGGCCAATTTTTAGGTTTAAATAATTATTGTGGTGGGGCCGACTAGGGGTGAGCAAAAACCGAACCGGACCGAAAAACCGAACCGGACCGAACCGAAATGGGCGGTTTGGTTCGGTTTTGAACAATAATTGGTTCGGTTCGGTTTCAAATTTTAAAACCGAAATTAATTGATTCGGGTTCGGTTTGGTTAAAAATTCGGTTTTAAACCGAACCATGAATTAATTATTATTATATATTTTTATTTTTATATATATATTATATATATGTATGTGTTATTTATATTATTAATATTTAAATTGGTTAATATTATATATATTTATATATATATAATTATATTTATATATTATATTATATATATATATATTATAATATTTATATTAATTTTAATTTTAATTGGTTAAAACCGAACCGAACCGAACCAAATCGAATATTTCGGTTCGGTTTCGATTTTTTAAAAAATTCGTTTTTTCGGTTTTTCGGGTTTGGTTTGGTTTTGAACCGAACCGGCCGAATGCTCACCCCTAGGGCCGACTCTTGCTTTGTGTGGAAAATATATTGCATACAAACTCAGATATGATGATGTGCTGATCGGAATTTAATTAGATTCTTGTTACATTGTTATGCTATCATGTCTTCAATCTTACCATGGTTAAGATTCAAGTTTTATTTTTTATTTTAATAGTAAGATTTAGGCAATCACCCTTAATTTTGTGAGAGTATATATATGTATATAGACTGAGGTTTAAATAAGAATCATTTTTAATGTGAGAACTAAGAACCACAAAAATTGTTATGAACAAAATGAATTTGATATGAAAGTTAATGCACATGTGGAAAAGTTACTGAATCCAAAAATCCGTAATTTTCACCCAGTGTTCGAATCCTATGATATGCAAAAATTCTATTTTTTTTTAATTCAGTAACTTTTCCACCGGATTTATCACATTTCATAACGAATTTATTTTCTGGTACTCACGTTCTCACGTTGAAAATGATTCTCACGATGAAAATGATTCTCACGTTAACCATCTCATATATATATATATATATATATATATATATATATATATATATATATATCCCGCTTATTAACTTATCTAAAAACTTGGTTAATGCATATATATGGATGGAGCTATAGCGCAATTCCTTTTAATTTTGTCCATAAATTTAGTCAGATCAAAGAATGATATTTATTCCTATTTTTCACTAATATTTATATTCATATATGATTCAAATCATATATATATATATATATATATATAATATCAAAAAATATTATTTATGTGTAAAAGAGCATATATAAGAATAGAGAATTCAAAATTTTATACGTGGAAAAAATATAGTACCGAAAAAGCAAACTTTATACGTACGAAAGCACATCTCATTTGAAAAAATCAATATGAATCATACATCTATCAAGATCTATTGATAAGATTGGTTTATAAATACTAGCAGTAGGAAGGTTTCTATTTGATTCTCTTCCTATAAATACACATTCAAAACATGATTAGGGGAAATTCCTATAGCAATCGGAGCTCAAGAATGAGGAATTCGACATTTGATGTCTCAAACCCAAATCCCTCAATTCCACATTGGGTTTTATCCTCTCTTTTTCACTTTTGGTTGGATTTAGGAATTTAATTGTCAATTAACACATATTGTAACTTGTCTCGTTCTTATTGTAACCCAAAAGAAGTAATGGACTCAAGGTCTTGATTTTATTTCATGATTTTTATTATTTAATAATGTATGTGTATGCATATGTATATGTATATGGGTATTATGATGAGAACTATGTATTGTGAGAAATTATGAATGTTATACTGAACTTATAAAATTTTCGCACTGCACATATAAATTTGTTGTACTAGATTCAATGCAATAACTATACGTACTATTGCGTATCAACTTTATACGTTCTATGTAGTTTCCCAACTTTTGCTTCACATTTGCATTCTCTATATATATATATATATATATATATATATAGAGAGAGAGAGAGAGTTAGGTTAAAATGAGAACTATTTTTATCTTAAAAATCAATAACCAAATAAATTCGTTGTGAAAGTTGATGAATCTGTTGGAAAAGTTATTGAATCCAAAGATTCAAAAAAAAATCACCCGGGTTCGAATCCTATAAGGGGCAAATATTCCATTTTCTTGGATTCAGTAACTTTCCCGACGGATTCATCAACTTCCACAACGAATTTATCATTTTTTAATTCTCACGATAAAAATAGTTTTCGTTATATATATATATATATATATATATATATATATATATATATATAGGGAAGGTTAACGTGAGAACCATTTTTATTGTGAGAACGTGAGAACCAAAAGCGATGAATTAGCGTGAAAGTTGATGAATCTGCTGGAAAAATCTTGAATCCAAAAATAGAATTTTCGCCTCATGGGATTCGAACCGGGTGAAAAATTCAATTCTGAATTCATTAATTTTCTCAACGGATTCATCAACTTTCATGCTAATTCATTTGGTTCTTAGTTTTTAGGATAAGAATGGTTCTTATTCGAACCAAACTTTATATATATATATATATATATATATATATATATATATATATATATCAATGCAAATGGATGGCCTGAAGACAAATAACTTCAATTTAACTCCAGTCTGTTTAATTTCGAATATCACTGAATCCAGCACGTGCCAAGTAAATCCTACTGGACTGCACATGCTACAACAAGGCAGTCAGTTCAGAATTTTGCAAGACATGCACTTCGCCTTCCGCGTACAAAGATTAAATTGGATTTCTTAATGATGTAGAATATTAATTCAGATTCGTTTATTTATTTATTATTATTTCAGTGTTATTATGTATACATATTTACTGGATAACATAAGGTTGATGTAATATTAGAAAATTAGATGGATCGCCTTTTAGATCAAAGTCTCAAACACAGAATGACTGATGTATATAACCCACACACACACACACACATCGTCATGCATTAAAAAGCTCGTTGCTATGCTAGCTAATTAATCAATATTTATAGTAAGGTATATGGGGTCTTAGTTTTTTCGGAAGCCAATTGTCTAAAAAATGTTCATCTCTTGCGCCGCAGATACAATTTAAAAGAGAAGAAATCCAATAATTATTAAAAAAAAATAGTTCGGAGGATGAGATATTCGTAGCCAGATCACTTACCTTTTTATTTTTTTTAAAAAGCCACTATGCTACAAAACTTGGTCACCTCCCTTTCCTTAGTTTAGTTAGTTAAAAGAGTGTACCAAATTCTAAGTATCGCCTGGTTATTGTTCATTTATAGATTATAGTCGAAATCAAAATTCTCCCAATTCCAAAACATAGCTACGAGATTCAGATTTTTTTTTTTAAAACGAAGTTATATGGAAATGGACGCCAGAGAATTACCCCTAATAATCTAATAGATTATTGGCGTGGCCAATCCTATAACTTTACACGGTATCAAACTATAATACTCAATAAACACCAAAACTCATTTAAGGTGAGGACGGATAAAGTATAATTTATTTTTAACAAAAATATCATTTACATTGAAGAAAAGTATTATTTGTTTTTATACTTTAATTCGAAAATATCATTTCTATTGAAGAAAAATATCATTTATCTTGAAAAAAATATCATTGTCCGTATATACGGACGTCCGCACAGAAGACCACCTCATACTTTCAGCAATTTATTCTGCAGATATATAATAAGAATCTCTTTGGCAAATGATTAATTAATCTCTTTAATAACGATGATTAAGCTACTGTACAGTCTATAGTTAATGTCTTTGGCCCTTAAATGACGGAAGAATGCTTGTAAACTCATTCACTCGTAGCATTTCATTAACCATTAAGAATAAATATAGATATCTCTCTCCTACTATTATATATTATTTGATACGATTATATTCCATTCTCTATGGGAATTAGTTAATCTAAAGTTGACCCATTAAAACTAATAAAAAATGAATTGGCCAAATCACGATCTCAAACAGAAGAAAAATCAATTAAATCAAAATTCTCTCTGAAAAAATTAAAATTTAAAATAACAGTAATTCCTAGTAAACTTGATTTATCAAGAATGTATGAAGAAATAATATATACAGATTGTTAACTGTCCGGTCGTGCAACTTTTTGTAATATTATGAGCTTGGACGGTTTTTAATTCGAAATATAAAATTGTTTAGTTTATAACGAATTCAAACATTAACCCCATCATCATTTTTTTTAATTTATGGGAACATGCAGTCGCCATCTTCGATGCAGACTGAGTAAATCCTACGTTTCTGTGCAATAATTTGTAAGCCACACATAATGGATAAACCATGTTGGAAAACATAGTATAACATACTTAGACTCATAGAAGCATTAATTAGTGCCAAAATCATTCTACTTTCATGTTAATTTGGCAGACGGCTACTTATAAGTTGATTTGAATATGCAAAGGGTCGGTTTTATGTTATGACTAACAAGTAACAACCCTGCCTACTATTAGAATACTGGCATTCGCATTTTGTTTTGTCCGAATTTGAGAATATAAATAAAAGAACACGGAAAATAAAAGGCTCAAGGCATCTTACCACTTTTTGTATTAAGATTTTAGTTGTTGCTATCATGTCCCTGGCAATATATATCAATGCTAATATTGATTTAATAAAGTTATAAACACTAAATGCATATTTAATTTTAACTAAGCACTACATCTTTGACTTCAAGACACACGCTCTCATTTCTATTTTTACTTTATCTGGAAGCGTATATATTTGTGAGTTTGAACTTTGAGTGCATGAGCAACTGAGTTTCTAGTTATTTTGATAAGATTGCTAGAATAAATTGAACCGGAACTATACTAGCTAGTGTGAAGGTGCAATGTCAAGAATTTGGGAATTTTGAAAATTAAATAGCACGATCCTAAATATAAAATTTAATCTGCAGTCCAAACCGATCTCTTTATTCCCTCTTAGTTAAATTCCAGTCTTGCTATAATATATTAATTTGCCGGTTCACCAAAACAAATTTTAGAAACATTTTAGTATGAAGAGCTGCTGCATAAGCCATATATAGTTAATACAAATTAATTTGAAACATGGGCGGATTTATGTGGGGCTTGCACCGAAGCCAAGTGGAAGCTCAAAACTTTTTCTTATACTCATATTTTGCTAAGTCGAACTCAAAATTAGTCTAGTTCAAAATAATTAAAAAAATAATATGAAGTTGTTGTGTATCGAATTATTTTCTCTCAGTGTGATCTTAGATTCGATAATTTCTTTCAAACCATTTAATAATTATGATATTTGCCAGTTTAAGAATAAATTCTATTATAAAGATTTCATTAACTAAGATACTATTTTTTAGAGTATGAGTTAAGACATTAAATAAGCATGATATGATAAAGATACAAGAGTTTCAAGTTTCTACACTTGTTGAGTTGAGTCAACTACGAACTAAGAGTGAAAGGTCGGAAGTCTAAGTTATGTTAAATAGACTAATTAGTTCATCTAATTTTGACGTAACATGTTTCTACTGCTATAACTGAACAATCGCTTTTCACAATGAAACATGTGAAGACAACACTTCGTAATAAGATGGGGGATGCCTTACTTGAAGATACACTAATGCTTTATATTTGAGCTCCTTAAGGGACGTCATCATCCTAGCGGATACGGTGACTCGTCTGAGATAACTAGCGTGACATACAAACGCCACCACCCGAGATGCGGAGAATCTTGGGTTGAACATATAACCTCACCCATAACAAGTCAAAGTGATGGTCGACAACTCATACTCACCTAATACCTTATCGAGGTTTAGATCATCGTAAGTCACCGAGATCTGGGCTCTTCACTACGGTTAGATAGAAGAACTCATCTCACCGTGATCCTTGATACGTCGAGCGCATCCGGCATAGAAAAGTAACCAAGTCAGTCACTTCTTATCTATACATGATCTATACCGACAACTCGTCCTCAAGTTGTCTCGGTGTGAAACTTTTATATCTCATTAGCTCGACCAATCATACGAGACTTCGTGATCTTCACACTTGTATGATCTAACTTATATATGAGATAAGGGACACGGATATATGCAATCAAGTATTCAATTCGGATATGAGATTGTAATAGTGGTAACAGAAACATTGTATACAAGCTCAACCAAAGCGCTTTCGATATCAAATCCAACAATCTCCCACTTATACTAAAGCAAACTTTTAGTATACAATGTGTCTCTCTACTAGCTATTACACACAACCATCACTTTGCTTCTCCCACTAATACAAAAGTTTCCTTTCTAAGTGGGTTCCATCTAAGCGCAATTGAGCCCTCTAACGTCCCGAGCGTAGACTTATTTGGCGGGCTTTAGTGAATGGATCCGCTAGGTTATCCGTCGTATCAATCTTTACAATCAAGACGTCCCTCGTCTAACGATTTCTCGTATGACATGGTACTTTCTCTCTATGTGTTTGGTCGCCTTGTGGGTCCGTGGTTCCTTCGAGTTTGCCATCGCACTGAGTTATCACGATGAAACTATGATACTCTTGGGCAAACCGGTACCACATCTAGATCCTGAGGTAGTTCTTGAACCATACCGCCTCCTTAGTAGCCTTGAGCGGCTACATGTTCGAACTTCCATGGTAGAGTCCGCAATGCATCATTGCTTTGCACTCACTTGGGATCGGCTCCACCTCAAAAGGTAAACACATAGTGCGAGGTAGACTTATTCTTATCACGGTCGACTTGGAAATCCAGTCCGAATAACCCAAAGGCATTAGACTATCCGCATGGTAAACTAGCCTATAATCTGAGTCCTTTCGGATACTTGAGCATATGCTTTCTGCGGTCAATGTGCTTGTCGAGGTTAGGCGATATCTAGCTACTATGCCTCTTGCGCCAGATATCGAGCGTGCATAGCATTGCATACATGAGACTTCCTACGGCGGAAGCGTGGGAACTTGTCTCATTCCTCTATCTTCTTTGCGAACACGGATCGCTCCTTTAGATAAAGGCGCCATGTCTGAAAGGTAGCAATCCTTTCTAGGCGGTCTGCATACTAAAACGAGTAATCACAGTATCAATGTAAGACGCCTGAGATAAGCTCAACATTTTCCTCTTGCGATCTCGGTAAACCTTGATCCCAAGAATGTACGCTGCATCTCCTTAGTCTTTCATTTGAAACTGATCGGATTACCAACTCTTTACGTCTGATAACAACTTCACATTGTCGCCAAATAGAAGAATGTCATCTACGTAAAGTGCAAGAAATACCACATTACCGTTGACATCTTTGTCTTGTATCGCCTCGCTGAACGTCCATGGGTCGATTATTGCCTGTTCGTTTTCTGGGACTAAATCCGAAGATTCACCCACGAACATAAATCGCTCGGGTTGACGAATAACCCTCCCACTACGACGAGGCTTCACAGCACAATGGCGACGGTGGGTGTAAACTTGTGGTTCTCATCTTGCACAACTTCTTTGGGTAGGTACCACTCATGCGGTCGGTATCTCGGTGGAACTCGACCCACTTCAATTTCTTGAAGTATCGGTGTCGATCCTCCCACTAGACTCGACATCTCGTACCTTTCGCCTAATCGGTGGTGGAATATGATCATCTTCTAATTCTTGAAGAATGATTTCAACTTTGGATTTATGATTTTCATGTAGTCTCTTCTAAGAATCGGGCATTAGTGCTAATAATGATCTTGATCCTTAGGACTATAGAATAAACCACCTTCGTTCCTCTAGGATAGCCAATAAATGACCTTGCATCGATCTAGCCTCCAACTTGTCGCCCTTCTTGTTCGACATGTGCCGGATCGCCCATATCCTTATGTGGCTTAAACTGAAACTGCGCCCAAACCACAACTCGAAGGGGTCTTTTCAACCGACTTGGAAGGTACTACATTTAGCAAGTATGTCATTGTTTCTAAGGCATACCCCGAACGAAATAAGCAATCCGCATAGCTCATCATTGATCTAACCATTTCTAAAAGAGTCTATTTCTTCGCTCGACACACCATTTTGTTGTGGTGTGCTGGGTGAAATCTTGTTGGGAGGTAATCCCACACTTCACTAGATAGTCCATAAATTGCGTTCTTGAGGTATTCGCCACGCGATCGATCGGACATGATGACTTGATACTTTACCAAGCTTCGTCTCCCTCCGCCTTAAACCCTTTGAATTTCTCAAAGCATTGGACTGCGGTGAAGCGGTATACGTATCCGTACCTTGAGTGTCGTCAATGAAAGTGACAAAATACTGTACCCTCCACGAGCTTGTGTGGACATTGGTCCACACAGTCGAATGGACTAGCTCCAACATTTCTTTGGCTCTATAACCGCCCGCTTTGAAGGGTGCTGGTCGACATCTTACCTTCTATACAGGATTCGCAGACTGGGAATGGAGTAACTGCGAGATTACCCAACGCTCCATTCTTAGCCAGTCTTTGGATCCTATTTAGATTGATGTGAGCTAATCTAAGATGCAGAGATATGTGGTGTCATCTTGAAGAAAACTTTCTCTTTTAGGGTTTGATGAAGATCTGACATAGTTATAGGTATTATGTTTTGCGAGAAATAGTATAAAGCGAATTATATAAAGTGCCAACACGAGATAAACCGTCATTTCTTATGATAGAAACACCACTATCAAAAATAACAGAATATCGATAATTTTCAAAGCGAAACAAGGTTCCTTGAAAATCGACACATATAAAGCGTCTTTTAAAACTAAGCTGTTTTCTCAAACATAAAGTAACATCTCCAACCGCAACGGCCTCGACTTTCGCGCGTTGCCCATGGAGATCGTTATCTCGCCATCAAACAGACTCCTTGTCGCGGGAACCCCGCAAGTGTAACAAACATGATCGATTATGTCCGTATCTACTACCCAAGAATGGGTAGAACAAGTCGCTAAACATGTTTCCGTTACTAAAGCAAACGGCGTACCTTGAGCCTGAGCATAGGGCACTTGCCTTCCAATGCCGATCTTACCGCACTTCAAGCACTTGCCCTTCTCCTTTGGCTTCTTCAAACCTCCGTGGCAACCACGTTCTTGTTCCCATTACTCCCACTATTTGCCTTGCCTCTTCCACTTTGGTACCCTTTTCTTTTCCATTTTGCAACGAAAATTTTGGGCCCTTAGATGTGGTAGCAGAGCATGTGCTCCTTTTCCCATAACTCCTTCCGCAAAGAACGAGATCATTAAGCAAGCGACTAAGTGTAAACTCGGTCTTGCTCATGATCGCATTCACGCCGAAAGTTCTCAAAAGACACAGGCGGTGTATTGAGGATGATATCGACCTTGGCCCGTCATACCTCCTCCCAACCGATCAAGACTATCCATGAGATGAGTCATGTGGAGACATGTTCATGGACCGAACTTCCTTCTTCCATCTTACACGCCAAGATTTCTCTCATTGTGTGGAAGCGATCGTCCGATCCGATCGCCCAAACTTACTCTCGAGACTTGACCAAATATCGTCAGGTTCTACCATCGATCGATCTTTGCACTGCAAGCCTTTGGACATAGTAGTCATCATATAGCATTTAGCCATATTGTTTGACTTATTCCAAAGTCGCTTGACTCTCGTTGCTCATTAGTCGATCGTCGATGAGGGCATCGGGTTTAGGAGTAGTGAGAACAAACATGTGTTCTTCAACGATAAGAACATATTCCATGTTTCGTTCCACTCGATAAAATTTGGACCGGATAACGGTTTTGTGCGAGCATATTGATAATCGATGTAAGAGACATATCTGAAGCGATAATGAAAACACATAAGCATACGATCGCATATAATTCGTAACAATAATATTGTAACCTTTTGATAAAACAATATTAATTGAAACCTCCAATCGCCCGAGGAATCCCACATGCAAGCCACGCGTGTGGGCGTTTACATGAACCCTCGACTGGACTAAAATATACCTTTTAGTCGTTAAATTTCAATCCATGTCAACTTAACCTTATGACAAATGAAATTAACGATTGGACCTCACTAGACCACATCACTATCGCAAGAAGGACTTGGCGGAAAGTTGTACTCGAGGTGATGTCTAAGCAATGACCACATTTTAAAAATAGAAATGAATTCTTAGAATTGGCATACTCACTCGGACCATACCGCTTCTAATTCAAATTCTTTTGTTATCTCATTTTATATCTATCTCTAGAGAACTTATGAAAATCGCACATGCAAGCCACGCGTGTGGGCGTTTACATGAAACTCCCACTACTCGATAGATTTAAAATGTTTTATTTAGAAATCTCATCTAACAAACTTATGATAAGCGGTGCAAGCAAGCCAACGCGTGTGGACGTTTACTCACAGTGCGTATCACTTTGTTTAGAGATTAAAAGGTGGAGGTCTTGACATTTTAATTTGAAAAATTAATTTGTCGGGTTGCTTGCTTAGTCTTTTTATTCAAAAGGTTTGTCCATGCAGATCACGTAATCCTAGCATGCTTGTCTATAGAACTCAACATGTAAAACATGCTCGCAGAATTCTAAAATATGCTTGAAAACGCGATAAACCTAGCATGCTTACTATGCGCACTTAAATACGTAAAACACTAAAAGGTTTGTCAACGTAATTTAAACATACATAGCATGCTACTGCATAATTTAAACATCCACGACATGCAATGAACGATAAAAATAAAATAAAACGTTCATCGTGGCCCACTCGTGAAACCTGCACTTTCAAGTCTAATCTATTACATAGAATTGCAAAGTACAGAATAAAATCTCGAAAACGGGCCTCGCGTGCACGGGCACGGACCGGATTCTTCAAAACTGGATTCGGGCCGGAAATTCGGATCTGGGCTGAAAAACGGGTTCGGGCCAGATTTGGGCCAGTCGACCAAGATGGGTTCAGGCGCGCTGTAAGCAAGCCCACAGCAAGCCGCCCAAGACAATATCGCCGCCTTTCTCGCGCGCGTCGGTTTCGCCCTCGTCGCCGGAGTCGCCGAGAAGACGCCGACGCGCAGCGTCTCGTCGGCAAATGTCGAGTCATCTGCGCGCAGGTGTCGGCATCTGCCGAGAAACCTGCGGCGACTCGTCGCGCTAGTCGCCCGGCGATCTGCCGAGAAGCGTGCTACCGGGGTGCCGAGAAATCTGGCGTTGAGGTTTCCGTCGTGAAACTTCGCACCCTCGCCGCATGTATCCCGCCGAGCCCGCGCATAATGCGCGTCTTTGCCGCCTCGGCGCCGCCAGCGCCATCGCTGCTACCTCGCGTGCCACTCGCGATCGCGTGGCGCTCGCGAGACCGCCGAGTGTGCGCCGTGTCACCGTGTCTGCCGCCGCTGCTGCACGAGGTTTCAGCAGCGCGCGCTCTCGTAGGCCGAGCGCCGCTGAACGCTGCGCGCGCGCTTTGCGGCGCTGCGCACACGATCTCGCCTTACTTGCCGCGCGCGCGCAGACGCCGCTCGTGGCGTCGCCCGCCGCCGAGACCTCGTTGAGGTTTCTGGCGCTGCTCGCTGCGTGATCGCGAAAGCGCGCGCGCTCGCCGAAGCGGTGCCGCGGCGCGCGCGGCAGCGCGCCCGCACCGCCCGGCTGCCGAGCCATGCGCGCCACCACCGCCATTCGCCGAGCGCGCGCGCAGCACGCCGCCGACCGCCGCTGAAGCGCGCGCGGCAGCAGGCGTCTGCGGCGCGAGCGCCGCACGCCGCGTCGCCGCGCGCCCTCCGCTGTCGCGTCCGGTTTCTCGATGTCCCCGTCGTCTCGTTCTTCGCTTTTCGTGCCGTTCTTCTTTACGAGATAAGATTTGCGGAAAAATCTAATCTAACCACGGATTTTCTCATGGTGAAAAACAAAACCCAACAAAACAAAAGCGAGCCACGATGAACGCGGATCCACAATTAATTAATGCGCGTAATAATCAAGCGTGAATTAATCCAGCGAGCGAATATCGATCCGGGCTCGATACCAGTTGTAGGGAAAACTATGTTTAGCCACCGCCCGAGGATCTATCTTGGATATTTAATTCACCATACATTGATTATATTCCTAGCATGCGTCTATATAATTAATTGCAACACGTAGGGTTTTCTCGTGTTTACCTTTGAATCTGTCGAGGATGAGCGGGATGAGCGGATCGAGACTCGTGCTTTGACCTTCGGTTGTATCCGGTTGCCCAATCTCCAGCGTCGGTGAGGGCGATCTATGGAGAATGCCGGGAAAACACCCAATGTACTCACTAAACTCTCGAAAATCCTCACAAGAATTCTTGTGATTCTCGAAAATATGATGATCAATTATGAGCATTAACATAGACTTTATCTCATACCTTATATTTATAATGCACTACCTTAATCCCATATGGAAATTACCATAATCCTATATGAAAATTACCATAATCCCATATGGAAATTACCATAATACTTTATGGAAATTACCATACTCGAGATTATTACCATAATCTTATATGGAAATGATCTATGCATATACCATAAATATAATAATATCCTTGTAGGATAAAGAGAATAAAATCTTGTCATAGTGAGTGTTGTTGGGGCACCGATTTTCCATAGAGCTACGGGCTGGATGGGCCAGCCAGGGATCAATCTGAGGAATAAAGATGGGCCTCAAATAAATTAATTATCTTATGTTCACCGAACATAAATTAATTTATAAACATTTATTCATGCCACTAGAGAATAAATCTTGACTTACCCTTTATTACCGAAGTTGAGTCGGGCTTGCACTTAGACATTACGAATCCCGTATTTAAGATATCGAGCGTCCATTAATTATTTATAGCAATCATTGCTTAAAATAATTAATATCTTCATTCATAAGTAGTACCACTCAACCTTATTATTGTACTTGAGCTAACTCAACTGCGGGGTTTAGTACAATAAACATTTTGAGCTCCTCATGAGGGGCGTCATCATCCTAGCGGATACGGTGACTCGTCTGAGATAACTAGCGTGACATACAGCACCGCCACCACCCAAGATGCGGAGAATCTTGGGTGGGAACATATAACCCTCACCCATAACAAGTCAAAGTAATGGTCAAGAACTCATACCACCTAATACCTTATCGAGGTTTAGATCATCGTAAGTCACCGAGATCTAGGTTCTTCACTACGGTCGATAGAAGAACTCATCTCACCGTGATCCTTCAATACGTCAAAGACGTACCAGCATAGACAAGTAACCAAGTCAAGTCACTTCTTATCTATACCGCAACTATACCGACAACTCGTCCTCAAGTTGTCTCGGTGTGAAACTTTTATATCTCGTTAAGCTTGACCAATCATACGGACTTACGTGATCTTCTACACAATTGTATGATCTAACTTATATATGAGATAAGAGGACACGATATATGCAATCAAGTATTCAATTCGGATAGGAGATTGTAATAGTGGTAACGAAACATTGTATACAAGCTCAACCAAACTGCTTTCAGTATACAAATCCAACAAATGCTTTATATTGAAAGAGATTTTATTAATAATAAAGTTATAGACTTTATTATTGATGAATTTTACGTATTGAAATCTCACAAGGCACAACCTATGGGAGCATAGAAATATTTTGATATTTAAAGAATTAATACACTGAAGTTTTTATTTTTCAACGCATCATATTATTAAATTCAGCATCCGCCCCGGATTTGAAGAAAAAAAATTAGAAGAGTTGTGACATGAGCATAGGTGTATGACTTAGTAATCAAAATATTGTACTAGTAAATTAATTACAACTCTCCAATCCAGAAAACACATGTATATATATATATATAAAAGATCAAATAATACCCGAGCTTGAGATAGTATGTAGTACTCAATCTCATCCACTCATCTCATAGATCCTATTGTGGAGATTTTTTTGGATTTTTTAAGTTTAATTTCGTTGATTTCTCTACAGTAAGGGTAGATTATTAATTCGATTTGTTATGTGATTGCAAAAAATAAACAATACATTTAGCCGAACTGACTTATGCATTTAAATAAACATAAAATACAAGCAATTGAACATAATAATGCATGTGGGTTGGAAGCGCGTTGGGCGACGATGCATTTTTACATTGGCCAACAATGCATTTTTACGTTTCGTTAAATGCATGAACATGTTTTATTAAATGTATGAACGTGTTTTGTTAAATGCATGTTTGTTCATGTCAACATGTAGTTTTATGTTTTGTTAAATACTGTTTTATGGTTTCCAACAGCAAATCTCACATCCATTATTCTCCATCAATTCCGCCGTTTCTTTCCCGGATTACTGATGAATTTCACCGTGAACCACCGCCATAGTCATCATCTCTCTAGATTCTTCAATCCTCTATCAAATTAATCTTCTATTTTTACTTAAAATATATCAATTTTATTATCAATTTTTTTTCTTTTTCTTTCTTTCAAAATCTGTTGTTTGTTGTTGTTCGTGTATGTTGCTGTCGCTGTCCGTCGGTGCCGCCGCCTGCTGCCAAGGAGAAGAAGAAGGTTGATTTGCTTTCTTCCTATTTTGTCTCTTACGAAAATTAAAAAAAGAAAAGAAAAAAGAGTTGTTATGTATCAGCTTGTGGTGCGGTCACATGTTCAAATGTGTGGTCTAGATTGAGTGCTACATACTATCTGAAGATCGGTACTACAGGAACTCAACTCTATATATATATATATATAGTGGTTATCGTGTGGATACTCCTTATATTATAAACATGAGGACAAATATCAACAATTGATAAATCAATATGGATACTTCAGATTCAATGCATAAATTATGATGCAGATACACAAATGTACAGTTATATGTAGATATGTTTATATAATTAATTCAGATGCACACTTAAAAATAATCAATAGATTTTCAAATTCAATAGACATTATATGTTCTCATCGATATATATGAATGATTGTATGTACATGAACCAATTATTATATATATATATATATATATAGAGAGAGAGAGAGAGAGAGAGAGAGAGGCACACTCTCACAAGACCCGTCCTATCTAATGACGGGTCTTCTAGTGGGTCGGCCCGATCCAAACCGGACCCATTAATATTTATATGTTAATTCATAAATGATACATTTATTCAGAATAAGTAATATATTTATTAAGAGTAAGTGATTCATTTACTCACAACAAGTGATACAATATTGTTTATTCATAGTAAGTGATACAATGACACATTTGTTTAGAGTAAATGATACATTTATTCATAAAAAGTGATACAATAACATATTTATTCAGAACAGGTGATATATTTATTCACAGTAAAAGATATAATGACATGTTTATGGGTCGGATCGAGTCGGATGGATTTGGATCGAGTCTATCCGTGAAATTACCCGATCTTAAATAGGGTCCGTCCCTATCCAAGTTTTTGTGATATATTAATTGTCAAATATTGGTCAATATATTATATTTAAGGAAATCGAAGCCAGCAAGTGCACTGAAGAGTCGTTAACATGAAATTAGAGATTGAAAGAAGACGCAGTCGCAGTCAAGTTGTGAAGGTCATTCTCTTAACTAAATTAGAGTAGAAGTGTCTTAGACGTTGAGTGTTTCTAAATGATGTTGTTGACCAAGAAACATCTCAATTATGCAACATATATGTATTATGTATATACCCACACATACACCTATATAAACAGTCAAATACATACACATCATGTCAGAGTACTTTGTAAAATGTACAAGACATCATGCATACAGCTTAGGTGGACTTCAACTTTATATGTACACAATAATATTTATAAATCGTGTTTCACATGATCACCAATATTTGCTATGCGTGTATTTATAATATTATCAACATATTATAGTATCTGATAATTGAGAAAATACGATTGATCGATCTTAATTTCGTTAGGGAAATAAATACGAGAAGAACATGAGGATTTACGTGGTTCGATCTTTGAATTAGATCTCGTCCACAGGCGAGAGAGAGTATTCGTGTATTGAATATGTAAGAAGCGATTACAAATAGTGTGGATGCCCTATTTCGTCTAATCTAGTCTCTATTTATACACAATTATTTTGACCTAGATCTTAAATCCGAGGTCTTCTCTAACTAGGATTCGAGATCTTGGATATGATCTTAATCCTATCCCTTCTCGAATTATGATTCTTTTAGATATGGCCGAGCCTTCTGCGTTCCCACTGGTTTTAGGGGTCTTCTTGGGCCGAACTTGTCCAGGCCGAGCTTGATGTCAGCTTTACTTGTATTGGGCCTGATGCTTGGGCCTGGCAGTTGGGCCATATCCTATCACAAGCCCCTCCCCAAAAGACGCAGAAGCGAGGTCGTGTTGGTTTTGGGTTGTTTATGTCGAGGCGGGGCGCGAACGATCTGTTGGCATTTTTCTCGGGATCTGACTTGGTGTGTGTCAATGTTTCCGAAGTCATATATCGAATGCCGCGTTTGCAGAGGCGTCTGCCGAGGTCGTGTGCGCTGTTAGTATCTCTTGCCGAGGCGTTAAGTCGAGGTTTTTCGATCGCTTCACCGACGTGCGTTAAGCCGAGGTCTCTGGCCGACTTCACTGCAAGGCGTGAAGTCGAGGTCTTCGTCGGCTTCACCGACGGGCGTTTAGCCGAGGTCTTCGATCGGCTTCACCCGACGAGGCGCGCGTCGAGGTCCTCTCGATCGACTTCACTGACGACGGCGTTAAGCCGAGGTCTTCGATCGACTTCACCGACGAGGCATTAAGCGAGGCCGAACACGGATTTTTCTCGCCGTCGTCGAGTACGGGACACGGGATACACATTTAATGCGCATTTAATGTGGCGCGATCGATTCCCGATAAAGCACATAATGGGGAATATCTTCCTTGATACCCCATTTTCATATCACTTTGTCATTTCCAAAAATGCACTTTCAAACTTTTGATATTACGAAAAAAAAAGCGTGTAACCATCGCCATTGTTGTCTCGGAGTTCATCACCATCATCTTCGATAAAACAAAAGTAAGTTATGACTTCTTCTTCTTCTAGTAAATCCTCCGAGGTCAGACAGGTCCGCATTGTCGGATTCGCCGCGGTTTTGCATGTTCCCTCGCGGGATTTTGGTAAAGTGTCTTTTTTCTTCTATCTTAAAATCTCGATATAAAGGAGATTGTCTCCCAATCTTGTATTTCTTCCGATATTTTGTATGTTGCCCCGTCCAGGAGAATAGGGCTTGTGCCCTCCGAAAGGGTTTGTCACCGTGTACGAAGGCGACCTCCGAGCTGGTCTTCGTCTTCCTTATCCCGTGTATGTCGAACTTCAAGCAGATGTTGGCATATCTCGCCCAACTTACGCCAAATTCTTTCCGACATCGATGGGCCTAGGTGTCTATGCTATCGGCATAATTTTCCTTTCACTTTGGGGCTTGTTCTTGGTTTTGCAAGCGAAGGGTGGCTCGGGTGGTATTATTTATCACCCTTCGCAAATTCAAAGCGAAGATAAAATCAAAGATCTCGAACGCGGAAAAGTTTTTCTTCCGCCGGTTCGGCGGATCCTCGAGTTCATATGGCGATCGGAGAAGATCGCTGATGTGATTGTCGACGAGATCGACGGTGGCCCGGAGGAGGCTTTGGACAAAGTTGGTCTCGTGACGAGGCCCTTACCGAGGCCGAGCTTGCCGCGGGCTTAGCCCTTATGATCCCGCCATCGAGGTGGAGTCGGTGAAGGGTGAGGCCCTCCTTTTTTTCTTTTTTTCTTTTTATGATTATCCGTGCTATGCCCCGACTTGTTGTATTTGTAGTGAACTTGTTCGTGGGAAAAGAAGAGGAAGGCATCGAGCTCGATGTCGAGCTCCGCCCCACGACTTTGAAGGATGTCCGGGACATGCCCGAAATGGCGGGAGGCTTCAAGTCCCTTCACCGCAGCCACTTAAGCGCTTGAAGAAGGCTGAAGCATGCATTCACGAGACCTCGGTTGATGCCGGCCGAATGTGTGATTGTCGGTTCAATGACCGCCTCGTATCTTCCGAGGTAGCGACTTTTTCTTATACTTTGTGAAGTAATATAAAGAATATGTTCTTCGACCGATGGGTTTTGTATAGGGGTCGAGGACGTTTGGCCGAGTGGCGAAGGTGGCGGCGGGCATGTCTCGCCGAGATGGCCAAGATGTCGATCTTATAACGGGTTACTTGAAAGGCGCCGTTCTGCTAGTTTGACGGGTTGCCGGTATGCTCATGAGATGGAGGAGAAGAATCTCCTCGCTCAAGATATTTGCGATGCCGAGGCAAAGATCCGGACCTAGTCAAACAGGCGGCGGACGAGGCTGCCGTTGAGGCGGGCGAAGGTAGCCGAGGCGGGCGGAGGCGGCGAGACCAGGCGGCAGAGGCCGAGGTTGCCTTGATGAAGGCCGAGGTGGAGGAAGCTCTCGCCGTCGGAGAACGGCGTGGCGAGCTCGCAGGGAAATGCCGTGCTTTGCGGAGAGGCATTCTGTCTGCGGGCTTCTCCGGGATGGTCTCTGACGTGGCCGAGGTCCTAAATAAGCGTGCCATTTCAGATGCCATTGAAGAAGTCGCCGAGGATTACCCAGAATTGGATAAGTCCAAGTATGGGTATGAGGAGACAGAGGAAGATGCTATGCGGCGGGCCTATGTCGAGGTCCTCGTCCGCGGTCTGAAGGAACCGCCTGCCGCAGAGCCTGGCTTCGTCCTCGACTCTGCTAACGGCGGAGTCAGTCCGTGCCTGCCCCGTGGACCGAGATCCCCGACCGATGCTTTAATTTCCGATCTATCTGAGGGGTCGGGAAGGCAAGGTTGAAGCTTTGAAGGCGCCGAGACCCCGGAGTTCCTGAGGAAGTCAAGACAAAAAGTCGAGTTAGGCGGATGAGGTCGAGGCTTCCCAAGCTCAGGAGGCGGCCATCGAGGTAGATAGGTTCGAAGCTTCCGGAGGGTCGATTGATCCTTTTTTTTTTTTGAATGTACATGTACATTGGTTTACTCAAGGTGTAATAAAATTACAAGTTTATGTGAAGAAACTTATCTTTTATTCACTTTCCCGAAATGCTTGATGCTTCCCGCTGGTTGAACCAAATCAAGACTTGTCGCGGACTCTGAATCGAAAGAGGTCGAACTCCTCCATATAAAGGGACAGTGGGCCATGCAAGTGGAGGCGATATTAAGTATAGAGCTGCCCGGAGAGTCAGGACGAGCTCGGGCTCGCCTTTGAGTTGGAGGAGAAGTTCGAGATTGCCGAGGAGGAGGCTAGAACAAGATGGCGAAAGCATGCGAGTATGGGAAGTCATCCACAAGTGGTGGGATGACCATTCCCGAGTCGAAGCTAAGGTTGTTGAGGTCACGCCGTTGCGCGAGGTACAAAGCGTGAGTACAAAGAAGAAATCTGGCGGTTCACGGGCGAGTTCGTCACGAACCGAAAATGCTCGGAGGTATATCAAGGCCGTCGTTGCTCGACAACCACGGCTTGAAGAACCGCTCGACCGGATGCAGAGGTCTCTTCTTCTCGCCGGGCTTCTCTGCTGCCCGGACTACAATAAATGCTCCAATTTTGACGATCCGGAGTGGCGAGCTCAAGAGAGACGCGCTATGGCCCAAGAGCGACGTGGATCCTCAGGGCCGGCCGGGCATCATCGGCGGCCGAGGTCGATCTAGCGTGGCTGCATCGTCAAGTGGCCGAGGTCGAGTGGCGGGGCTCATAGCGAGATCGAGGACGAGGTGAGGTAGGATTAGTATAGATGCTCTGTTGAATCCGCATTTTGCTAGGGATCGACTAAGCTTTTTCCGCCTCTGGACCCACTTCGCCTCGTGATGTACAAAATGTATAATTTGAAATAAAATTATTTTTGCTTTTTGTTAACTCTTGAGAGCACTTGTCTACAATTACCGTAACCGATAAGAAGGTAGGTCGTCCTTGTTTGGCGAAGATAGTTCGTTCTTCTTGGTAAAACAAGGTAGTTTGTCATCGCACAAAGGTATCCGTCCTCGAAATAAACGAAGGTATCCGTCCTCGCACGAAGCTTCCTCGAAATAAACGAGGGTAGTTCGTCCTCGTATGAAGGTATCCGCCCGAAATAAACGAAGGTATCCGTCCTCATACGAAGCTTCCTCGAAATAAACGAGGTAGTTCGGTCGCAAATGCGAAGGTATCGTCCTCGAAATAAATGAGGTATCCTTCCTCGCACGAAGGTATGGGTTCTGTTTTGCCAAGTTTTATCGGGAGGGTGGTCCCTTACGCGTTTGAAGTTCGTCTTCAGATTAAGCGAAGGTAGTCATCCTCCGTCGAGGGTATTGTTCGTCCTCAAGAGGGTATTTTATAAGAGTTATGTGCATAAGTGACAAATGAAAACATGCAAGACAAAAAAAATAGATAGAGAAAAGAAAAGATTTTATTGATAAGAGGTAATGGAACAAGACGACAAGACTGGACCCGACCTAACAGGACTCAAAGACGAACAAGACTCAACTTTCGACACTTATGCAAAATATCTCTTCAAATGAATGATGTGCCATGTGTTGGTATTTGCTCACCGGACAAATGGGCGAGCTTATAGCTCCTTTTCCGAGGACTTCTTCGACCGTAAGGTCCTTCCCATGTGGCTTCCGGTTGCCGAGCTTTGCGGCTTTACCGACTTCATTATTTACGAGCACGAGGTCGCCTACTCGAACTGTCGGGACTTGAAACGCTGGTTGTAATACCGAGCTACTTGTTGTTTGTACCGAGCTTCCTCGATGTGGCGAGGTCTCTCTTTCTTCGAGCGGATCTAGATCGCTCGTAGATTTTCCCATTTGCTTCCTGCGGAGAAGTGAATGGTGCGGGGCTCGGTATTCCGATTGCAGGATCACCGCTTCGGTCCATATGCCGATCGTAGGCGTTTCTCCGTCGCCGTCAGAGGTGTTGTTCGGTATGACCATAAGACTTGTGGTAAATTTTCCACCCAAAGACCCTTAGCTCGGTCGAGGCGGGTTTTGAGACCCTTCACAATCGTCATTGGTGACTTGATCGATCATTTGCTTGAGGATGGGCGCATCGAGGTGAACTTTGTTGGATCCAAGCTCTTGACACCAATCTTTGAATATCTTATCGATGAATTGTGTCTCATTATACGAAAGAAGGATATGAGGATGCCGAATCGACATACTATGTTCTTCCGCACGAAGTTGAGGCGTTTTGCTTGTGATCTTCGCGATGGTTCTTCACCACTTCGTGAAGTAGTCGCGACAATCGGGAATTGAAGTTGCCCGGTGCTTTACGAAAGCGGCCTACGATGTCGATCCCCACTGCATAAATGGCGAGGGCTTTGTGCGGAGGCGAGGTCGGTCTGCGGTAGCCTTAGCACGTTCCGTGAATTTGACACTTGGACACCTTTTCACAAGGTTGAGTAAGTCTTGAACATTGTCGCCGATAGTATCCCCATCGCACGACTTTCTTTGGCGGGGCTCGGGGTCGATGTGACTTCCGCATGATCCTTCGCACTTCCCGTAGTATGTAATCAGCTCGGTTGGACCCAAGCATCTTAGGAGAGGCTGGAGGTATGATTTCTGTAGAGAACTCCCCGCCTAGTACATATCGCAAAGATTTGTTGGGATCCTCCCGGCCTCGAGCTTATCATGGGCGATTCGCCTTTCTCCGTGTATTCTTGAATAGGAGTCATCAATTAGGCTCTTCGTCGAGACTACGTTGACTTCGCTCCTTCATTAGCATCATCTATGCTTCGGTTTGAACTTCCTCTACTAGCGGGCTTGTTGTGAGAGGCCAATTTGCTTAAGATGTCCTGCTTTGCTCCTTGGGATGCGAATTATCTGGAAGTGGGAGAAAGTTTGTTGTAGGATTTTAGCTTTCTCGAGGTATTTCTTCATCCTGCGCTTTTGCCTCGCTTCCCAACATGTGGCTTACGACGACTTGAGAGTCACTATGAACTTTCTTGCTCGTGTCGAGACTTTGAGCTGGCGAAGTCCTGCGATCAAGGCCTCATCTCTGCCGTTGTTCGTATTTTTGAGCGAGAACCGAAGTGCGTATGTGATCTCTTGGCCATCCGGTCCAAGGAGCAAGATGCCGACTCATTACCCGTTTTCCGAAGCCCGTCAGCGTAGACTTGCAAAGAATCCTCCGGTTTCTCGGTGAAGTGAGCCTCGGCAAGAAAGTCGCTAAGGCTCGACCTTTGATGGCTTGACGGGCGTAAAGATATATCATGTTCGCCAGTTCAATTGCCCACCGCAATTCTCCCCGAAGCTTCGGCCGTCGCCAACACCGAAGTGGATGGTCATGAGGACTTGTATGGGATGTGCATGGAAGTATGGACTAGTCTCCTTGCAAAGATTTACTAATGCTGGGAGAGCTTCTCCAAAGGTTGATACCTTGTTTCGGGCCTTCAATGCTCGGTGATGAAGTATACCGAGTCGACGTCCTTCTTCTCGTGCAAGATCGACTTATTGTTTCGCCCAAAGCGGCGAGGTATAGGAAAGGACCTCTCTTTTTTGAAGCAGATGAGTAGGAAGTTTGGCGAGGTAGTTTTGAGATCTTTAAAAGCGGACTTATGTCTATCATTCGTGAGAACTCCGAGCCTTTTGAGGACCTTGAAGAAGGGTAGTCGCTTGTCCATGGCCTTTGAAAAAAGCGGCTTAGCGCGGCTATGCACCGGTCGGTTGTGCACGTCGTGAATGGTCTTGGCATCTTCATTTCTAGAATGGTTTGAACCTTGGATGGGTTGGCTTTAACCCTTCTTATGAAACCCAAGATCCTAAAATTTTCGGACCGAACCGCAAACGTGCATTTCGGGGTTCGGTTTGAGGTTGACTTTTAAGTAGTAAGTCGAGGACCATCCGGAGGTCGGCGACACATCGGCTTCCTCCATGCTTTTACTACGATGTCGCCGACGACACCTCTACATTCAGACCTATGTAGGGTGGAATATTTTGTCTACCATTCTTTGATAGGTAGCTCCCGCATTCTTAAGTCCGAATGGCATTTTCTGTGTGCGAAGACTCAAGTGCGTAATGAAGGCTGTCTTGGCAGATCTTCGTCATCCATCAAGACTTGATGATACCTTTATATAGGTCCAGAAATCAAGACTTGAACCCGACCAATGCGTCGACCTTCTTATCGATGTTGGGAAGGGATAGCAATCCTTTGGGCAATGTTTATTGAGGTCGATGTAGTCAATGCACATTCGCCATCCTCCTCCTCCTTTCTTCACCATCACGGGTTGGCTATCCATGTCGGATATTTAACCCGAACAATATGCGAGCTTTTAGTAATTGATTTACCTCGTCATGGATGACTTGGTTCCGTTCGTCTGCAAAATTGTTATACACGGCGGTTTTGTCTCGGGTCGATGTTAAGCTTATGGGTGATGATACCGGGGAGACCCGGTCGTCGAGGGGCGACCAAGCAATCGTCCTGAATTCCTCGGGAGTTGGATAACCCGCTCTCTCAATTGGATGCCTCGGTAAAGCCAATCTTGACGACCTTGGTGGCTCGTCTTTGTATAGCGTGACCTCTTCCACCGGCTGCCGAGATAGGCGTTGTCTCTCTTTACTTCCAACTCTCGGGTTTCTTTAGTTGCTATGCTGTGGGTCTTTGGGTTGGAGCCCATGCACCTCGTAGGGCGACTTGTAAGCATTCCTTGGCTCGCTTACGATCCTCTCGGATCACGGCTACACCCCTTTTGTGGGATCTTCATCGTCGGGTGGTATGTTGAGCATACCGCCTTATAAAGATTCTCACCAATCTCGCCCAAGATGATGTTATACGGCGAGTAGGCCTTCACTACGAAGAAATGTACCACCTTGGTGGAGCTTGTCGAGCTTTCCCACCGTGACGGTAGCTCGATTATCCCTTCCGGCGTGTTTCCTCCGAGCGAAGCTTGAGTGGCGGCGGTGCTGCTGAGGCGCCGCCTCTACTCCTAACTTATCAAGCATTCCTTAAAAGGATGCTTACCGATGCGCCATCGTCGATGTATATGCGCTTCACCAACTTGTTTGCGACCTTCGCCGGATTACCAGCGTCTTGGTGGGGCACTATTGCAGTGCACGGGGTCGTCTTGGAGAAGGTGATCGTTCGTCCCTTCCGAGCCTCTTATTGACACATTCGCAAGATTATGTGGACTTCGGCCGGCTTTCAAGGAGGACTTCGTGACTCACAGGGAGCCCGTAATGGTGGAGATGACTCCGTCATATTGCGGTTCGTCGTCTCTTGCCCGTCTTCACTGCCTTCTTGTTAGGCACACCCCTTCTTGCATGTTTCCTCCTTTTCCGGCTTCGTTGAGGGGCCTCGTCTTGTCCGGCTAAATCGGTCATGACCTTTGTATTTTCTCGGGACCCCGCCCTGTACTAACACTCGATATCCTCCATGAGGTCTCGGCACTCCTCCGTGTCGTGCCGTAATCTTCATGGAAGGAGCGATCTTGTCATTTGTTCGGCGTTTTGACCCACCGTCATTGGTCGAGGTTTCTCGAACTTATCCATGTGGAGTTCATAGATTTCGCGCGGCCCGTCAAAGGAGTGTACCGAGGTCGTTCGAGGAGGTGTTGCGGTCCGAGCCTGGACTCTATGGGGTGGCGTATTCTTTCAAGGCGCCGTCGGCCTTGGCCACGATTTCCTCGTCCTTCTTCTCTTCCTTTTTCGAGGATCCGCCTTTTTCGCCTCGCTCATTCTATCGGCCTCGTCCGCCTTGGCGAGCGATCGGCTATCGCCATAGCTCAAGTGGCGATCGGGGTTCGATTGACGATCTCTTTATATAAGGCCCCGGTGGATGGATTACGAAGGCCGAGATGATGAGGAGGTCGTTCACGTCTGCGACCTTGACTTTCTTTATTGAACACAGTCATAAAGTCGCCGATGGACTCTTTTCGATCTTACCTCAAAGTGAGGAGATGTGCGAAGTCATTTTGACTCGGCTTACCGAAGAACCGATGGAAGGCCTTCATCGATCGCGGTAGGAACCAATGCTCCCGGGAGGAAGACGTCTAACCACCGTGGCGTTGTCGACTAGTAATTCGGGAAGAGCTTGCACATATGAATTGTGCCGAGGCGTTGGTTGATCATATTGTCTTCGAGCTGCGAGAAAGTTCTGCGGGTCCTCGATCCGTCATAGGGGTGATGCTCGGCACCGATATTTGTGCGGGAGCGGGTATCGAGTATTTCGTTTGAGCGGGTGACTATCCTCCGTACCCATCAAAACCGCCCTCGGAGAGTGAGGCGGGGTTCATCGATCGAACTCCTTTTGGTAGTAAGGGCTGGCCTCGCGACGGTCGCGACGTCCTTTCCAGCTGTTCGTCCTCCTGCGGTCGGTTTGGGCCCCGACTTGTGCGGGGTTTTAGCGCCCATGATTTGGATCTTTGGGGATCCACTCGTCGCGATGCCTCGTGTTTAGGCGAGGCTTGCGTCCTTTCTTCGGGATGCGGTCGACCTTGTGCTTGGCGAGGTATTGGAGGAAACTCTCCTTGTTTTCTCGAAACCCTTGGCGGCGTCGTCGAGGTTTATCGAGGAGCCGGAGATTCTCCTTGGTTCTTCTTGTGATCTCCTTCGCTCGGTATCCTGCTTTCATGCGGGATGGGATTCCTTGTTCGTCGAGTGTGGACATGCCGCCGGTCGATTCGGGACCGGCTTTTTCCAGTGATCTCGGCGTGTCCGACCGCCGTTGTTGCTGTTGTTGCCGACGGCGACTCTGGATGTGTGACTTCTGGTATACATCGTCGTGATTGATTCCCTGTAAATGAAAGTTGATCGAAAACACAAAATTTTCGTTCCCACAGACGGCGCCAGTGATCGATCTTAATTTCGTTAGGGAAATAAATGCGAGAAGAACACAAGGGATTTACGTGGTTCGATCTTTGAATGGGATCTACGTCCACGGGGCAAGAGAGAGTATTCGTGTATTGAATATGTAAGAAGAGATTACAAATAGTGTGGATGCCCTATTTCGTCTAATCTAGCCTCTATTTATACACAATTATTTTGACCTAGATCTTAAATCCGAGGTCTTCTCTAACTAGGATTCGAGATCTTGGATAGGATCTTAATCCTATCCCTTCTCGAATTATGATTCTTTTAGATATGGCCGAGTCTTCTGCGTTCCCACTGGTTTTAGGGATCTTCTTGGGCCGAACTTGTCCAGGCCGAGCTTGATGTCAGCTTTACTTGTATTGGGCCTGATGGTTGGGCCTGACAGTTGGGCCATATCCTATCAACGATATTTAACGGGAATGTAACATGATACCATGAGTTTTTTCTGCAGTATGAACAAAATTTTAGATTATCATCTATATGACTTTAAATAACTCCTTCAATACTAGAAAACAGTCAGTATTGGACATAGATCTTATAGTATAAACACTACTTACATATTTTAAATTGAACGAAAATAATTATAATTAACTAGAACATGAGCACCGTGAACATTTAAATATGTTTTTTTTTCATTGTATCATTGTATGTATCATTAGGTTTATTTTATATGGTATTTGCTATATTCATGGGAAATTCAGATTACTTTAGGTTATTGACTTGGATTTTTCATTGAAATGAATGGAAGCCCATGCATGGGCTTGATAAAACTTCACTCCTCTATAAAAAGAAGAAAAAAAAAACTCTTTCATTGAAGAAATTTCCATTATATACAGTTAAAAACTTAAAATTCTCGTTTTGATAAAGAAAATAACCGTCCCTTAATTATAGAGGTTGTGATAACTTAATCTTGAACCATTGACTAAAGGCAAATGTATGATGAAGATGAATTCTTATTTCTTATTTTGAGGGGTTTGTATTATAACTCATCCCTATATATATATATAGGATAATGATTTTTATACATATTAATACCCTTGAATTTTAAATCAGAACGGTTCGGTTTTAGAAATTGATTTTTTACTTAGTTATATTAAATGATGACTAATATACCCTTTACATATTTGAAGTACTTTTTCTTGTATTTTTTATTCACCTGTTTTTAGGAAACATATCCTAACAAATTTCCTTAAAATTTGCCTCTATGTTTACAAGATTAATCATGCATAATTTTTGGCTGCATTTTTTTACTTTGTTTTTTATAATTCTTGCACAACATATTTACGTGCATAATATTTTGGCAACTTTTTTACTTAATTTTTATTTTATAATTCTTTCAAGCATATTTATGTGCATAATTTTTTGATCGGCACTTTTTACAATTTTTTCTTCTTTTATTGTTTATTGTTTGTTTAACTAATTCCCTCTAATTCGAATTGAATCACAGGTTAATGTACTACCTGCTCATGTAGCATATACGACAATAACACAAATTACTATTTCATTTCTAGTAATATATTAATGCAATTTCCACTAGAATAAGTATACATGCATGATGCAGTTAAAATTTTAAGGAGAAAATTAATGGATAGATAGATTTTAATTCAATTTTCGTTCTGATCCTTTAATTTTAATTTCATAATCGTGCGTAAAGCATCGTTTCCTTCTTCTTAATTCATGTTTCCGAAAATTAAGGCAACGTTTCCTCTTCTTTATTTTTGTTTTCGAAAATTAAGGAATTTGAATATATCTATTCCTAAATTATTGCAGAGGTTAAATCAGTAAAATACTATTTTAATTAAGAAAAAGTAATTACTATAATTTCGGAAATATTACAAAATGACAAAAAAACCCCATAATGTAATTATATATTATGTAAATTTATCGGTACCCATATATATATAGTGTGTGTGTGAAGTACCGGTCAAGATTACTATTAAATTACATGCAAATCCAAGAGATAAGACGCAACAGAGACGCCCATCTATCTTAGCGAACAAAGCTAATAATAAGGGTAAATTTTGTCCTAAATATATTAAAATACGTATTAAATTGTCTATATTAAGACATTCTACTTAACACGCATGTCTTCATTCTCAACTTGAAAAGTAAAAAAAAAATTGTGGACCCAGTTCAAAATTTTGTTTTCTTGATTTCTTGAACAAGCTGAGACCACTTAGTATGAATGGCAGACTAGAATATATAGATTATGAAAGATCGTGGGAAGGAAAATATATAATAAACAATTGTAACTAGGAAAAATCAAATTTAGAAAAGATTATCGTAGGGTAGTCAAGAAGGATATGAATTTCGAGTGAAGTGACACTCGTTGATTTAGATCTTCCTTTTTTCTTTTTTCTTTTTGAGTTGGGGAAGGAGATATATAGTTGTAGGAGTATATTTAGGTCTCTATATTTTAAAGTTGTATTTAGGGCCTGACAGACGCAAATTAAATTTGTAAGTTGTGAAATAAGTAAACACACTCGATCTCTAGAAGTATCTTTAATTTTTCAATAATACATATATTTCTAAACATAAGAATGATAAAATGAATAACGGTGCAACAGTTCTAGTCCATAAATTCAAATATATATGGACATCATCCAAAAAGAAAGGAAAAAAAAGAAAATGATACAGATTTGGTGAGTTTGGGCCATCCATATCTTGGAAGAGTGGGTCTCAATTAAATTCGGGTAGTCTTTTATTATGTTATCGATCGACCCCAATAAATAGACGGTTTATTATATATAAGCTACGGTAGTATGTTTAAAAAAAAACAATTCTTAAAAAAAATCGATATAATAACTGCTTAGACCACCTTATCGGTCGGTACAACTTTAATATATATTCTCCACTAACCATCGTCATCATCGATAGGGTTTCAGTATAAATAATAGAAAATGTGTCGGTAAATAGTTAGCAAAGAATAAACTTGTTATATATTTATTAATTAACGGTGAAGACAACAATTTTAGGTGAAACAGATCGCTTTATCATGTATTATTTAAATTGTTTGATTGAGCCTCTCATTATTTTAATACGAGTACAAGAGATTTTTCGCTTTTATTTAAAGCATCTTTAAAATCATAATTTTTATTTTTTCATTTTATCAACCAAATGGTCAAATTATATTGACAGTCTTAATTTTTAGTTGGTTCTTTCTTTTCCTAGAAAGGGTGAGAGTGTGGTAAACTCATTAATTGTTTTCCCCTCCCAAATCAAAGAAGAAGACGAAGAAGTATATGAAGTCGTTGTGAGTATAAATACAATAAATCTAATTGGCATTTGGTTACATCAAGTATGTTAATTTATATTTCATGGTTGCCAATAGAGATATCTTCTTTTGTTGATTGCTTACCTTTTATTCTTGCCTTTAGAATGTCGTAAACTTTATTGAATTTATTATAGTATTTTTAAAAATAGATTTTAATAATATAGCTTATTTATCATTATATCATTTGATAATCCTAAAACTATGGTTATAATCTAAATTTCAATCCATCACCATAAATTGCACACTATACAATATGATATCTCCTGTAAATTTTCGTATGTGAGTGCACTTATATGTTTATGTAGATACAATTCATACATGTTCAAAGTGCTTCTAAAATAAACATATACGATACACATGTTCAAAGTGCTTTTTAAAAAAATCGATATAAAAACTATTACTCACTATTATGTGAATTTGATTGCGGGATTGATTCCTTTTCTAAACTGAGAAACTATTAAATTGTAGTCCCTCCATCTCATTATTGTTGGTTCCTTTTCCTTTTTGAGCTATCCCGTTATTGTTGGTCCGTTCCAAAAATTGAAACAATTTTACATTAAAAAATATCTCGAATTTCGTGTCACACATTACTTTACACACAAAACATAACTTTCATTAATCTACGTATAAAAAAATGAACCAATAATACCGGGACAGATGGAGTATATAAGACAAAAACTTGGGTGAGCTCCGCCTCACCGTGAGCTCACTCTTGTTTTTTGTTAAAATAATTTTATATTAGTTATGGTGAGAAGAATATTTAGATTTTGTTAATTTACAATTAAATTTATTAATTCATACTTATGGTTTATTCATTCATAATTAGGGTTTATTAATTCACAATTAGGATTTATTATTCAAAATTAGGGTTTATTATTTTTAATTAATAGGATTTATTAATTCAAAATTAGGATTTATTATTTTCAATTAGGGGTGACCACATGCGCGGACCACCCCAGTATATAATTAAAATTCTCCCACGAAAAGACCCAGAATCTGACCTTGAACTACAAGCCCAAAACAAAATGCTTTTTTACTTCTCACTTCCTAAATTAGTAATTTAGTACTTAAGTTATGGTAACTTTCTCGTATTTGTTTTCAAATTGCACGGCCCATTATTGGTTCTAGGCCCGTCACTGTTTGCTGTTGTGTATAGCAGTTTGGTACATAGATTATTGTATTTGCTCAAATGGGCCCGAAAAGTTTTCCCTCCTTTAAATAATGCAAAAATAATACTAATTTCTATTTGAACATTTGCACTTCCAAATACTAGAGTTCAAGATCTCTGGTAAGAAAAAGTACCGCCATCCCCACCAATTAGGCTATCTGTATGATGCCTATTTATATTTTAACGAAATGTTAATCAACTTTCCAAGTTATTCAGTTTTAGCCAAAAACTACTTATAAATTTGCAATTTTAGATTTATAATGTTAAACCTGTTTTTTTTTTTTGTTAACTTAATTAATGATGTAGTGCTAACTTGTTAGCTATTTTCTAGGTTATTATATGTTAGGAATATATTTGTTTTATAATATAATTTGTTGAGCAAGTTAGTAGATTCCTAGTTTAGTTGGGATTTTTGTGTTGGTTTTCCTAGTTTGGTTATGATTCTTTTGTATAAATAGGTGATTTAGTTTGGTTATGATTCTTTTGTATAAATAGGTGATTTGATGAGTTTATGAATATAGAGTATTTTGTCCCCGACATCATGTTTCTATCTTTAGTTTAACATGGTATCACAACGATGTTCTGGATCTAGGGTTCGAAAATTAGAAATTTGGGTTTCAAATTTGAAAATTAAAGTTTTTTAGTGAAAAATGGAACAACCACCCATTTTCATTTGGAACTTCACCGGTCAACACCGCTGGCACACCTTCGTCGGAAGTCCGGAGGCGGAAGCCACGCATGTGGGTCTCACGTGTCGAAAGAGTTTTCAGCCCAGTTTCATGTTTCTAGTGCGTGAAAGGGCGTGCATGGCCGAAATTTGCTTGATCGGTCCCGTTTGATTTGTCTCAATGTCCTCTTCAGATTGTGTACTATTTGTATCAACACTTGTGAGGTATGGGATCCATTCTTGGTCAGATTTGATATTTGGTGTGCGTGAGTGCATTTGTTGCCAGAATCAGTTTCGCTCATTGATTTTTGCTCGCCTAGACATTTGTGGGTTGTCTGGATACTTGTTTGGATCAACATCTGATTGATGTGAGATTTAATTTGGGTTAGAGTCGAATTATGTTTAAGATTTCAGTTGAAGTTCAAGTTTCAGATTTTTCTTTTTGTTCTTTTTTTTTTGTGGTTTGAGTTGATTGTCTTTGTAACAAGCTATACACGATTAATATCAATGCTCCAGCTTGAGGGAGGTGTTAGAAAAATATTTATTTTATGGTATGACTTGTTAAGCAAGCTAGTAGTTTCCTAGTTTAGTTAGTACACTTGTGTTGGTTTTCGTAATTTGGTTATGACTCTTTTGTATAAATAGGAAATTTGATGAGTTTATAATATAGAGTATTTTGTCCCTACAATCATGTTCCTATCTTTGATTTAACGTCATATAAGTCATTTATTTTGATTTATGATCTTTATAACATGGAAGTGTGGAAATGTGTAGTTTTCATGTACTTTTTCAGTAGCCAAGTCAAATTTTTAATGGTTATTTTAAATTATAGCCCGAATTTTGATTCAATGTGGCTTTTAAGTCTGGATTTATAAATATTATACATATATCATGTACTTAATTTGTGTTGTTAGTTATACTCGAGTCAAATTCTTTCGATCAATTAAAGTTGTGTATTGTCAGAACTTGATTTGGTATTTGTAAAATATTAGATTTCAGCTTTCGATGATAAATATCATATTTAACTTGTAAATTTTTTGATTCGAGTTATAAAGTGAACAAGAAAGATAAGTACAAACAATATTTATAATATTTGTAAATTTGGACTAAAAAGTGACCGTGTGGTTAAAGTTCAGGCGATAATACAAGAATAACCCAATTTTAATTGATTAAGAATAAAGCAAATATTGTAAATCGTACAAATCGTAAAGATTATATTTTTATTGCAATTTTAAAAATATCTTTGTAAATCAGAATACAAGTAAAAGTGATGTTATTATATTCAATTATTATTTTTATAAACAAGGCTATTTTTGTATCTTTATATAATATAGATATATATGTAGGAAAAATATGTAGAGTGTTAGAAAAATTAGTATTTCTTGCTAAATATCCAAATCGATTCTCTAGTTGGAACGAGTAGTGCCAATTAAGTTTGGTGATTGATGCCGAAAGTTTAGAAAGATATCTCGATACTAAAGAAACTTATATTTGGGTTTACTTAATTAATCACCCTTCATTAAACAAATCAAAGTATTGAGTTCATGTAAATTATGTGGGACCACCTCTCTCTTTCTATTTGTTTTATTCATGATGAATCGAACTAATAACTACATAATTAATAATGACAAAAACTCTTATATGCTTCCCCCTGTGCACGCACGGATCTGCTTGGTTCAGGTTCAGATTGGATCTAATCTGAATACATGTTCTATGATTTGTTATACATATTGATAGGATACGGCCCAACTACTGCGGCGGCGCGGGCGTCAAGTAAGCACGACATCAAGCTCGGCCCGACAAGTTCGGCCCATGAAGACTCCTAAAGTCGGTGGGAGCAGAAGCTCTCACCATATCTAAAAGAATCCTAATTCGAGAGGGATAGGATCTCGAATCCTAGTTAGAAGACTTGATTCGAGATCAGGTCGATACATTGTGTATAAATAGAGGCTAAATTAGATGACATAGATTCATTCACTCTCTTTGTAATCGCCTTACACTCTCAATACACATACTCTCTCTCTTGCCCGTGGACGTAGATCTTATTCACGATCGAACCACGTAAATCTTTGGTGTTCTTGCGCATTTATTTCCTTTACAATTTAAGATCGATCAACGGCGCGTCGTGGGAAGCGAAATTTTGTGTTTTCGATCAACCACCGCGTTTGGAAATAATCATGACCAGTACACCGAAGCCGTCATCCGGGACCGTCGCCGGCAACAACAACGCCGGCGGCGAAAGGAACGCCGAGCTCGGCTCGGGAAGAGCCCAATCGGAGAAGAAACCCCGAGGGCATATCCAAAGTCTCGACGAGCACGGACACCCGCCTGCGAGGAGGCGGTTACCATAGCGAAGGCAATCGTAGTAATAATCCGGGGAACATCCGCTCATAAGTAAACCTTGACGGCGTCGTCGAGGATTTCTCGAGAAAAATAAGGAGAGCTTTCTCCGGACCTCGCGGTGAAATGTGGTCGCCACGTCTCGAAGAACGGAACACCAAGCCTCATCTAGATACGAGGCATCACAACGAGGTCGGGGCCCAAACCGACCGCAAGCGAAGCGAGCAACGCGGGAGAGGACGTCGTGATCGCCGCGGCCGGCCTCGATCGCGAATAAATCCATCCAGCGAACTCCGCCCGATCTCCGTGGGACGAGCAGCGCAGAAAAGGCATCGAGGCCGCCGCGAAGTCGGTCCGAGTCACCTAAGCGAGTTCGATCGTCGAACTCGTCCCGATCTCGAAGGGCGGCTTCGATGGATACGGAAGATAGTCACCCGTTCTCAAATAGAATACTCAACACTTCTCCCGGATAAATACGGGTACCAAGCATCGCCCCTATGACGGATGAGGATCCACGTAACTTCCTCTCGCGGTTCAATACAACATGATCAACCAACGTCTTAGCTCGGTTCACATGTAAACTCTTCCGGAGTTACTTGTCGACAACGCCCGCGGTGGTTCGACGATCTACCTACGGAAGCATCGGCTCTATCGCGACCTAATGGCGCCTTCCATCAAGTTTCTTCCAAAGGCGAGTCAGCGTCGTCATCGCACACCTCCTCACCATAAGGCAAAGCCGTAATGAGTCCATCGGCGACTTCATGACAAGGTTTAACAAGGGTGTTTGAAGGTCGAAGACGTGAGCGACTGTTAGTCATCTCGGCCTTCAAACGGCATCTTACCGGGGCCTTATACCGAGAGATCGTCGCACGAACCCGTCTTGCCAGTAGTAGCGTGGCGATAGCCAACCGGTTCGCCAAAGCGGACGAGGCGATAAGAGAAAGCGCAAGCGACAAGACAGACCCCGGAAAGGGAAGAAGAGACGAAGGAAGGAAGATCGGAACAAGGCGGTGAAGCGCCGGGCCATTACATCGCCCGATAAAACCGAGGCTCGGTCCGGCGGCGCCTCGAGGCGACCTCAATACACCCGCTGACGGCCGAGGCGTAAATTCACGACTCCATATGAACATGTTCGAGAAGCCTCGACCGATGCCGTGAGGAAGAGGTGCCGACCTATGGATAAATCTTGCTCATTCCATGATGATTACAGGCACGACATCGAAGAGTGCAAAGAGCTCATGGGTGAAATAGAGATGCTAGTCGGGACGGATCCACGAAGAAATACAGGGACAGTCGCCAAGCCGACCAAAGTCAAAAGAAGAAAAAAGGAAGAGGGAAATTGTGCCCCTACAAAAAACAAAGCGCAAAGACCGACGAGGAAGGAGATGGCGAGCCCCAATATGACGGGTGGTCTCCACTATTACGGGCTCCCTGTGAGTCACGAAGTCCTCCCCAAGGCCGATGCCAAGTCCTAGAACCGGTGAACCTACCAATAAGAGGTTCAAAAGGACGAGGCGATCACCTTCTCCGGGGCGACCCGCATCAAAGAATAAAGACCCCACCGGGATCGTTGGTGATCCGGTAGTAGTCGCAAATAAATTGGTAAAGCGTTTACATTGACAGTGGCGTCGGTGAGCATCCTCAAGAGAATGCTTTGACAAGCTAGGAGTAGAAGAAGCACACCTCGCACAGCACCGCTGCCACTCAAGCTTTGTCCAGAAGAGACGCGCCTGAAGGAATAATCGAGCTACCCGTCACGGTGGGGAAAGCACCAGCGACCTCGACCAAGGTAGTGCAATTCTTCAGTAGTGAAGGCCCTCGCCGTATAACATCATACTAGGCGAGATTGGCTGAACGCTGTAAGTAAAGCGGTATGCTCAACGTACCACCCGACGATAAAAATACCCACCACGAGGGAACGGCCGTGATCCGAGGTGATCGAGCGAGCGAGGAATGTATGCGGTTGCCTTACGAGGTGCCGGGACCTCGTCCAAAGACCCACGAGCATAGCAATTAAGGAAACCCGAAGAGTTGGACTCAGAAGTACATCGTCACTCCGGCGATCGGATGGAAGAGGTCGCATTGTACAAAGATGAGCCATTGAAGGTCGTCCAGGTTGGTTTCACCACGGCACTGAAGTGAAGGATCGATCATCCAACTCCTAAGGGAATTCGGGACGTGTTTGCTTGGTCTCCCCGACATGACGGAGTCTCGCCGAGTATCATCACTCACCGGCTCAACATCGACCGAACATAAAGCCGGTTCGGCGAAGCAAAGAATTTTTGCGGCGAGCGGAATCAAGTCATTCATGACGAGGTGAACCGATTGTTAAAAGCACGCATCTTGTTCGAGGTCAAATATCCGACCGGATAGCCAACCGGTGATGGTGAAGAAAGGAGGAGGGGGATGGCGAATGTGTATCGACTATACCGACCTCAACAAGCATTGCCCAAAGGATTGCTATCCCCTTCCCAACATTGACAAGAAGGTCGACGCGTTGGTCGGATACGAAGTCTTCGGTTCTTGGACTTATACAAAGGGTATCACCAAGTCCTGATGGACGACGAAGACGCCGCCAAGACAGCCTTCATTACCGACTTCGGGTCTTTGCATATAAAAGATGCCATTCGGCCTTAAAATGCGAGGGCCACCTATCAAAGGATGGTGGACAAAATATTTCACCCTACATAGGTCGGAATGTGGAGGTATACGTGAGCGACATCGTCGTCAAAAGCGAGAAGAAGCCGCGTGTTTCCGACCTCCGGATCGTCCTCGGCCTTCTTCGAAAATCAACCTAAAACTAAATCCCAGTGCACGTTTGCGATCCGTGCGGAAAGTTCTTAGGGTGTTGGGTTTCACAAGAAGGCTAAAAGCAAACCCGTCAAGGTCCAAACCATTTTGGAAATGAAGATGTCAAGACCATCCATGGCGTACACAAGTCGACGGGTTGCATAGCCGACTAAGCCGCTTTCTTTCAAAAGTCGCGGATAGCGACTACCTTCTTCAAGATACTCAAAAGGCCCCGAAATTCTCATGGGATGATGTGCAGTCCGTCAAGACCTCAAGAGCTACTCGCCAAGCTCCCCACTCTATCCGTCCCGAAGAGGAGAGGTCCTTTTCTCTACCTCGCCGCCTCGGACGAATCCATAAGTGCGTCTGAGTGCGAGAAGAAGGACGCCGGTTCGGTGTATTTCATCACCGAGCACTAAAAGGCCGGAAACGAGGTATCGACCCTGGAGAAGCTTGCCTTAGCATTAATAAACGCCCGAGGAGACTACGTCCATACTTCCATGCACATCCCATACAAGTCCTCATCGACTACCCACTTCGCAAGTATTGACGAAGCTCAAGCATCGGGAGAATCGCGAAATGGGCAATCGAGGCGGGCGAGCACGATATATCCTTCGCCCGCCAGCCATCAAAGGTCAAGCCTAGCGGATTTCTTGCCGAGGCTAACTTCGCCGAAAACCAAGCCCCGAGTCCGACGACGATGCGAAGCCGAACCCATGGTTGAAACACCGAGGAGTCCGACAACCCCACGTTGACGGGCCGGGAAAAAAGGTAGCGGAGCGGTATCTTACTCCCAGGCCGGACGACCAAGAGATCGCCTACTCACTTCGGTTCACATTCAAAATACGAACAACGAAGTGGAGTATGAAGCATCGATCGCAGGACTTCGCTCGCTCAAAGTCTCGAGATACGAGCCGTGCGAGTTCACAGCGACTCTCAAGTCGTCGTAAGCCAAATATTGGGAAAATACGAGGCAAAAAGCGGCGGAATGAAGAAGTATCTTGAAAAGCAAAAAGCAACGGACTTTCTCACACTTCCAGATAGTTCGCATCCCGAGGAGCAAAATAGCCGAGCGGACATCTTATAAATTGGCCTCGTCATCAACGAGCCCGCCAAGAGAGGAAGTCCAAAGCAGAGCATAAGCGATGTCAAGACGGAGCCGAGGTCAACATAGTCTCGGATGAAGAACCCAATTGGATGACTCCCATTCGAGTACACGGAGAAGGCGAATCGCCCACGACAAGTCGAGGCTAGGAGGATCTGAACAAATCTCTGCGATATACAATTGAGCAGGAGTCCTATCTGAAAGTCATATCTCCAACCTCTTAAGGTGCTTGGGTCCGAACCGAGCTAATTACGTTCTACGAGAAATACACGAAGGTTCGTGCGGAAGCCACATCGGACCCGAGCCTTGTCAAAGAAAGTCATGCGATGGGGATACTATTCACAACAATGTTCCAAGATTGATGGACCTCGTAAAAAGTGTCCAAGTGTCAAATCCATGGGAACGCACTAAGGCTACCCTGCACCGACCTCACCTCCGCATGAGCCCTTGCCGCTTATGCAATGGGGATCGACATTGTGGGCCCCTTTGTAAAGCACCGGGACAGCCCAATTTTAATTGTTGCGATCGACTACTTCACGAAGTGGGTGGAAGCCGAGCCCTGGCGAAAATCACAAGCAAGAACGCCTCAACTTCGTATGGAAGAACATAGTGTGTCGCTTGGCATCCCCATATCCTCCTTTCGGATAACGGAACACAATTCACGGATAAGACATTCAAAGATTGGTGTCAAGAGCTTGGATCCAACAAAGTTCACCTCGGTGGCCCATCCTCAAGCAAATGGTCGGACCGAAGTTACCAGCAGGACCATCGTAAAGGGTCAAAAACTCGTCTCGACCGAGCTAAAGGCCCTGGGTGGAAAATTTACCACAGTCTTATGGTCGCATCAACAACACCTCGGACCTCGAGCGGAGAAACACCATACAGTTTGGTGTATGGAACCAAGCGATGATCCTGCGCAGAGATCGAGTATCGAGTCCTCGTACCATTGACTTCTCTCGCCAAGCAAATGGGGAAAATCTACGAATGATCTAGACCTACTCGAAGAAAAGAGACCTCGCCACATCGAGGAAGCTCGGCACAAGCAACAAGTAGCTCGGTATTACAACCGGTAGCGTTAAAACCCGACAATTCCAAGTGGGTGACCTCGTACTCGAAATAATGAAGTCAAGAAAGCCGCGCAGCTCGGCAAGTGGAAGCCACATGGGAAGGACCTCACCGGTCGACGAAGTCCTCGGCAAGGGGCCTATAAGCTCGCTCAATTGTCCGGTGAGCAATTACCCAACGCATGGCACATCATCCATCGAAGAAATATTATGCATAAGTGTCAAGGGTCGGGTCTTGTTCGGTCATATTTTTAAAGTCTGTTTAGAGTCCGAGTCTTATTTGGTGGTCGCGCCATCTTTTATCAATAAAATATTATTTTACGAGTTCTACTTGTCACTAATGCATAATTGATCTTCACATTATTTACCCTCTACGGAGGACAAATTCCCTCGACGGAGGTCGATTACATCTGTTTCATCGAATGTAAATTTAAACGCGCATGCCTACATACGAGATCGACTACCTTCGTTTATTTGAGCGTTCTCTATGTAGATGAAGGGACCACCCTCCCGACGACCTCGGCAAAAACAGAACCATGCCTACATACGAGATCGGACTACCTTCGTTTATTTCGATCGTTCTCTCTATGTAGATGAAGGGACCACCCTCCCGACGACCCTCGCAAAAAGCGGGAACCATGCCTACATACGAGATCGACTACCTTCGTTTATTTCAAGCCGCTCTCTATGTAGATGAAGGGACCACCCTCCCGACGACCCGGCAAAAGCGCAGAACCATGCCTACATACGAGATCGACTACCTTCGTTTATTTCGATCGTTCTCTCTATGTAGATGAAGGGACCACCCTCCCGACGACCTCGGCAACAAACGGGAACCATGCCTACATACGAGATCGACTACCTTCGTTTATTTCAAGCGTTCTTCTATGTAGATGAGGGACCACCCTCCGACGACCTCGCAAAAAAAAAAAAGGAACCCTAACCTTCGTGCGAGCGATTTCTTTCGAGCGAATTTCACGAGACGAACTACTTCGCATATTACTCTTGTTCAAATACAAAGTCAACAAGAAACCATTCTTATTAAATAAAAGATGTACGGTTACATTTTACGAGGACGGAGCGGATCGGGAAAAGTCGAGCCAATCCCCAGAAAAATCGAATTCAGACTCATCTATACTAATCCCACCTCTACCCGTCCTCGGTCTATATTACGGGCCCGGCCAGCGACCTCGGTCACTTGACGATGCAGCTCTGCGAGCTCGGCCTCGGCCACTTGATGGCGCCCGGTCTCGACGCTGGAGGTCCACGACGTTCAAGGGCAATAGCACGCCTCTTGTGCGCGCCACTCCGGATCGTCATAATTTGGTTCATTTATTCTAGGCGAGAAGCTCCCGAGAAGAAGAGGCCTCTGATCCCGTCAAGTATTTCGTCGAGTGTGGTTGTCGGCGATGACAGTTTGTATATGCTCCGAGCCTTTTAATTCAGCGATCGCCCGTGAATTGCCGGAGGTCCGACCATATTCGCGCACTGCACCTCGAACAACGGCGGCGCCTCGACAACCTGGCTTCAACTTCCGGGATCGTCATCCCACCATTTCGTGGATAACCTCCTCGTACTCGGCATGCTCCTCACCTATCACCTTGGCCTTCTCCTGGCGACCTCGAACGCCTCCTCCAATTCAAAAGGCGAGCACGAGCTCGTCACGGCTCCCTGGCGGCTCTATGTGACATCGACTCGCCTGACGTGACCAAGCTGTCCCTTTATATGGAGGAGTTCGACCTCTTTCAACTCAAGAGCCCGCGATAAGTCTTGATTCGGTTCAACCAAGGAGAAGCATCAAGCATTCGAGAGACAATGAATAAAAAGATAAGTTTCTTAACATAAACTTGTGATTTTATTAACATGCCCTTAGCAAAAATCAATGTACATTTACATTCAAAAAAAAAGTGAAAAAGATGGGGGGATCAACTGACCCTCCGGAAGCTTCGGCCATGTCCACATTCGCCGCCTCCGAAGCCTCGATAGCCGCAGCCTCTTCCGCCTATTTCCGCCCGCACTTGCCCTCTTGGGAACCACCGAGTCTCGATCAAGCATCACCGCACCCCCACCCCTTTGCATAATCAGATAGTAAAGCTTCGGTCAGGGGATCCCGATCCACGGGACAGGCGCGAACAGACTCCGCGGACAAAAGAACCGAGGAGGAGGCAAGGTTCTGCAGCACGGGAAGCTCCTTCAGGCCGCGGACGAGCACATCAAAATAGGCCCGTCTCAGGACATTATCCTCGGTCTCCTCGTACCCATACTTGGCTTTGTCCAGGTCTGGGTAGTCCTCGGCGACATCTTCGATTGCATCCGAGACGGCGCGCTTATTAAGCACCTCGGCCGCGTCCGAGACCATCCCGGAGAAGCTCGCCGACATGAACAGCCTCTCCGCAAAGGCGCGGCGTCTCTCCTCGCGAGCTCGCCATGTCCGCCTCCGACGGCGAACTGTTCCACCTCGGCCTTCATCAAGGCAACCTCGGACTTCGCCGCCCGGCCCTACCTCCTCCGCCACAGTGCCTCCGCCGACTGGCCTTGTCGCTTGTTGCCTCAATAGCCATCGCATCACCGCTTTCGTTTGACGAGGTCCGGACCTTAGCCTCGGCCTCGGATATTTCTTGAGTGAGGAGGTATTCTCCTCCACCTCCCGAGCATACCGGCCACCCGTCAAACCGCGTGGCGCCTTCAAGTAATCCGATATAAGATCGATATTTTGACACCTCGGCCGCCACGTCCTCGACCCTATACATTATATACATCAGTCGAAACACAATTTTATACTACAACACAAAGTATAAGGACAGTACAAAACCCGGGAAAGAGACGAGGTACCGACTTGGAACCAACGATCAAGACTCGACCTCAAAGAACCGGGACTGTGGATTACATCCTTCCTCCTCTTCAAGCGCTTGAGTGGCTGCGGTGAAGGGATCTCGAAGGCCCCACATCATTTCGGCATGTCCTCGAAATCCTTCAAGGTCGGAGACCTCGGCTCGGCCAGCAGAGATCGGTTCGCCACGAGATCGGCTCCTTCCTTTCTTCTTTCTTTCCCTCGGAAGGTTCACTACCAAGAAATACATAGGTCAAGATCAACACGTATAATCATGCAATAAAGAAAAAGTAGGGCCTCACCCTTCACCGACTCCACCCCGGAGGTAGGATCATAAGGCTAAGCCCCGCCGCAAGCTCGGCCCTGAGAAGACCTCGTCAACAAGGCCAATTTTGTCCAGCCTCCTCGGTCACGAAGCCCTTGTCGACAAACACATCGGCGATCTTATCGGATCGCCATGGAAACTCAATTGTCCTCGAAACCGCTGAAGAAGAACTTCTTACGCGGTTGGAGATCTTGATTTAATCTTGGCTTTGAATTTCCTACGGGTGATAGATAATACCACCCCGAGCCGCCTTCGATTCAAAAGCGAAGGACAAGCCCTAAGGTCAAAGGAAAATTATGCCTATAGGCATAGACACCTAGGGCAGTCATATGCCGGAATGAGTTCGGCGAGAGTTGGGCAAGAGATAGGCCAAACATCTCTTGGAACTCAACGTATACATAGGGGTAAGGAAGACGAAGACCAGCCTTGAGGCTGTCCTCATACACGGCAATAAAACCATCCGGAGGGGCACAAGCCCTATCCTCCGGACGGGGGGCAACGAGCTCAATATTAGAGGGAATACTATATTGAAAGCAGATATCCCTAATATCAGAAATACCTAAGATTGAAGAAAAAGAAGACACTTTACCGCAATCCCCCACTGAGGGGAATCGCAGACTACACTTAGAGAGGCATGTGAATACGGGTAAAAGCAGTGAGACACTAACGAATTAGGCGGGAAGCAGACACGATTTGGCCTTCAGCGACTCGTTATGAGAAGAAGTAGCCATTACTTACTTTTGTTTAACGATGAAGAAGGCAAGAAGCTTCAAGTCGTCGATGGCGCAGAATAACTGTTTTCAGAAAGCAAGGCGTTTTTGAAACCGAGAAATGCGTAGGCAAAGTGATAAGAGATATTGCGTATCGAGGAAGACATTCCCCTAATATGCACTTTATCGGGAATCAAACGCGCCAATTAAATGCGCATTAAATCGTATCCGCGTCGAGACTCGACAGCGGAGAAAATCCGTCTTGACCTCGGCATAACGCCCGTCGGTGAAGCGATCGAAGACCTCGGCATAACGCCTCGTCGGGTGAAGTCGATCGAAGACCTCGCTTAACGCCTCGTCGGGTGAAGCGGTCCAAGACCTCGGCATAACGCCTCGTCGGGTGAAGCGGTCGAAGACCTCGGCATAACGCCTCGTCGGGTGAAGCGGTCCAGAGACCTCGGTATAACGCCTCGTCGGGTGAAGCCAGTCAGAAGACCTCGGCATAACGCCTCGTCGGGTGAAGCCAGTCAGGAGACCTCGGCTTAACGCCTCGTTAGGTGAAGCCAGTCAAAAGACCTCGGCATAACGCCTCGTTAGGTGAAGCCAGTCAGAAGACCTCGGCATAACGCCTCGTTGCAAGAAGCTAGGACACCTCACCAGAGATACAAACAACAAAAAAGACCTCGGCAGACGCCTCTGCGAGCACTGCATACGATATACGACGTCAGAAGCATTGAGTCAGACAATGAAAAGTATGTAAGATCGTCGAACCCGCTTCGTCACAACAACCCCAATCCAAAGATGACCTCGTTTTCTGCGTCTTTTGGGGGTTGTGATAGGATCGCCCAACTACTGTGCCCAAGCATCGTGCCCAATACAAGTAAACGACATCAAGCTCGGCCTGGACAAGTTCGCCCATGAAGACTCCTAAAGTCGGTGGGAACGCAGAAAGCTCGGCCATATCTAAAGAATCCTAATTCAAGAGGGATAGGATCTCGAATCCTAGTTAGAGAAGACTTGATTCGAGATCTAGGTCAATACATTATGTATACATAGAGGCTAAATTAGATGACATAGATTCATTCACTCTCTTTGTAATCGCTTACACTCTCAATACACATACTCTCTCTGCCCGTGGACGAGATCTTATTCACGGATCGAACCACGTAAATCTTTGGTGTTCTTGCATTTATTTCCTTACGAATTTAAGATCGATCACATATAAATAATATTTATTCTGAATAAAAGTAATAGTTCTTATGAATAAAAGTAACAATTCTTCTAAATAAAAATTATATTGTTTATGATAAAAATGATTGTTCTTATGATTAAAATTGATAGATATTATAAATAATAGTGAGAGTTTTTATGATAAATATTTTAACCAATTATCTAATATATAAGTAATAATTGTCATAAGTAAAAAAGATAATTTTCATGAATAAAAGTGACAATTCTAATAAAGAAAAGCCATAGGAGTTTTTCTTAGAAATTTTTCTATCTTTTACCAAAAAAATGATTCTAATAAAAATGATAATTATATTAAATAAAAATGATAGTACTTATAAAAAAAGTAACAATATTTATAAATGAAAATAAATCGATCGAATCTGAATCAACCTCGAACCACGCACACTGAGTAGGGATGGGTCAGTACGGTATACCGAATTTTTTTCAAAGTACCGTATATCGTACTGAAAATTACCGTATGCAAAAATTCATACCGATACCGTACCGAACAATTCGGCATACCCAAAGTCGGTATACCGAAAATTACGATATGATAAAATTTTATATCATTACCGTACCGACTTTACGGTATACCGGACTTCAGTATAGCGAAATTACCGAATTCATACCATATCGAACTTCGGTATACCGAATTCATACCGAAAATACCGAATTTATACCGAATTTTTCGGTATGTACCGCGGTACCGGTATGTACCGATAAACGATATATACCAAAAATTTTAGTATGTACTGCGGTACGATATATATCGGTATACCGCGGTATCCAAAAAATTGATACCGTTACCGTACCGAAAATTAACGGTACGGTATCATACCATACCGAAAATTACGGTATATTGAAAATTCGTTATTTTCGTTATTTTTTCGACACGGTAAGTTCGGTATACCGATTTTTTGGTATTTTTTCCCACCCCTAACACTGAACAGCAAAGCGCACGAGAGCGGGCCACGTAAATAACATATATAATAGAAGTCCTACTCCACGAAAAAGATTCGGTCAATAGTTAAATATATTGACCACTAATATTGCAATTTAATAGTATCATGATTCATTATGAGTTAGTCTCCAATTTCAATCTCAAATTCCTCATTTTCTATCAAAAAAACAAAAGATGGAAGTAGGGATATAAATGAATAGAAGCGAACGAATATCACTATAACAAATCAAATTGAAACGTATATCACTATAATTGAATCGGTGTTCAAATCTCTTTCAAATATTTTTTCGATTTGTATTTGAATCATATAGTGTTCGTGAATACTCGAATAGAATCGAATATTCGTTTCAATTTTTTTCAAGTGTATTTTAGACTATTCTATTCTCAATTTTTAAGGAGAAAATTTCTAAAATCGTATTTTAAATAATATGGAGCTATAAACACTCAATAACATATGTAAAAAGATGACTCCACTGTTTCGAATCTCAAACCATTTGCATAACGTAAATAATAGCGATCAAGTGTATAAAAAACAAAAAAAAATTGATATTAAGTTCATCAAAATAGCACTTAAAGTAAACTATTTGCAAATGGCAAGCATCCAATCTTCCATTAGGGTGATGAGCGTGGTGGCAGTCTGGTGGCGTGGTTCATGGTGGCTCTAGGGAGATGAGCACGATGAAGTGGCAATGCGGTGAGGGGAGTAGAGCGACGGTGGCACCGGTTGGTTGTGGTAGAGACGTAGAGAGGTGGTTGTGGCATGCCAGCGGCAGCGAGGAGTGACAACGGTTGCTAGGGGTTATAACGCGAGGTGAGATGTGGCGGTGGCGTAGTGAGAGAGGAACGAGATGTGAGAGGATGAGGGGATGATGCAACTTTTAATCTTAAAACTATGGTTTTTTTTTAAAATAATTTTTAATTTTTATGATTTAGAAATATGAAGCAATTTTTTTCTTAAGTAGCAGTACATCCGTAAATATACGAAGAAATGGCCTAAAACACCAATTATAGATGGGATTCTACATGTACCCTTCGAGATCGTATAATTAAATACATATTGATTAGACTATTACATAAGAACGTGAACATGAAGTTTACTCAGCACGCATCTAAAATACTCCATCCGTCCACCAAATTCGTGCATTTAATTTCATTTTGGTCCGTCCACTAAAAATGTTCACTTTCCTTTTTAGAAACATCAACTTTACATTTTTACCCTCAACTTATTCATTTATTTACAAAAAAACACTCATAGCCCACCTTTTTACACTGACTATCCATTAATATATTCATTTATTATCTCAATGACACACCTTTTTATACACATTTATTTTACACTCAATTACAGTTTATTAAAACCCGTGCCACCAAAATCGATGAATCGATTTTGTTGGACGGAGGGAGTACAAGCTAAGAATTTTTCATTAATTTTTTTTAAAAGAACATATCGGTTAAATTAAAATTAAACAGAAAGTTTTGTCGCATAAATAAACTAACGTTTTTCTCGCTTTGGTTTTATCTACATACTAATTTGACATCTTCTAGAATGAACCTGTTATTAGAAAATATGGATAATTGCATGTAATTACATGAATTGCACACAAATATTTCTTTTCTAAACAAAAATATTTGAATTTACAAATTTTCTAATTTTGCACACACGTAAATATTTCCTATTAAATTTGAATCTGGTCTGTCTTATTATGTGGCTTAGTAATTGAGGCGTGGCATATGCATTGCAAGACTGCGGCAAAAAAATTATGGATTTGTGACTGCTCTGTCCTAAAACCCTAAATCGAATGATTTATGGATTTGAAAGCCATTTTTTAATTATAAATGATGATATTTTGGTGTTGTTTTAATACTGTCTCGCTTTTTTCATCTATCGATTTGGCCACATTGGAACCTCTGATTGCCAAGTCAGCTTCGATTTGAGGTACATTGTGTGTAAAATCAGAAAAACTAGAAGTTCATGTATTTATATTCAAAATAAAACAAAATATTGTGCAATACCAGAAAATCTCCAAAATTTGCGTATTTATAGGCAAATATACTTGAAAAATAATGGTTGACTTGAGCAAAAATAAGTTCCGCTCTTAATGAAAATTGTACATTTCATATTAAAATTTATGGTGTACATTACTAATTATGAAATTCGTCGTCTGGTTACAACAAGAACTTTTAGATATGTGAGTTGTAAATGAGTCAAGCCATGCATGCTGTAAAAGTCAAATTTAATTTATTGAATACTTAAATATAAATTATAATGTATTTGATGGAATATAATTTCAATAAAGTAAATTTGTTTTAAATAAACATGCTTTTATTACATGAGTATATATAAAAGATAAAATAAATTGTCGTATTTAAATTCAAATTATTAGTAAAAAAATATTGTAGAAAACAATACTTCGAGTCTCTATCGAGCCGATTCACGAATACAAACATTAAATACGGAGACAAAATCTCCAACTCCCAACTAAGACGGTTTTGGTCGAACCCACTTTGTTCCAAAGATAATAAGTATCAACTCAACTTCATTTTAATTCATTACACCGAAAACCCAACTCAAACTAAGTTGCAGAAATCTAAACTAAAAAATAAAAGAAACCATGGCATCTAAAGAGCAGAATTCCAACAGGCAAAAACGATGGAGTCTGGAAGGAATGACAGCACTTGTCACTGGTGGCACCAAAGGAATCGGGTATTTTTTTTTTAAAAATACTCGTAAGTTAATTTATGAGTATACATAACATATATATAGTTGAGTGATCTTTATTCGATCGTAATGTGGTACCATAATCAACTTTATTAAATGAAAAAACTATTTATTTAATTGTTGATCTATTAAAAAATTGGTTTTACATTAAAACCATCTTATGGAATTACAATTTGCACCTATCGAATGAAAATTTTAAATTTAGATTTAAATTTAATAATTTAATATTTTTCAGAACAGGTGGGGAAAGGGTATGTGGTCAGCCATAATGTGGCTGCATAGCTTTATTGTATATAGTTTTCTGTGATATATCTTATCTTGATCTGTTTGGTAATTCATTTGTTCTGTGTGTGTGAAATTCTAATCTAGATACGCCGTTGTTGAAGAGCTTTCAGAATTTGGTGCGACGATTTATACGTGTTCGAGAAATGGCTCTAAGTAGGATGAGCATTCGGATTTCGGTTCAGATTAGACAAAAATCCGAACCGATCTGAAAACCCGAATTTTGACTTTTGAGAAAGAAAAAATCTGATCTGAACCGAATACTTGAAATCCAAAAATCCAAAATTTTAATAAAAAAATCCGAACAGAACCAAAAAATCCCAAATTATGAAAAATCCGAAAGTCAGAAACCAATTTTTGTTAATTCTTATATATATTTATATTTAAGTGGAAATTCATATATATAGTCATCCAAGTTAAGGAATGTCAAATTATAGCCACCAACATTAAAATGTCAAATTATAGCCAACTTACTGGCCCTATTGGGACTATTATCACCAAATAGTACCAATAGGTCCAACCAAATAGTTGGAGATGATGAACAAAACGGCATAAAGTTGTGATAATCTAAAACTTTCTAAAATTATTTTGTTGTGCAACAATTTTAGAAAGTTTTCGTTATGCACAACTTTATATGTTTTATGCATTATCTTCAACGTCTTATGCATGGTTCTCAAATTCTCAAAAGATGAGTTCTCACTAGATCCAACCCCTATATATATATATATAGAGGTGGATCAATGAGAATCACATCTTTTTGACTCATGAACCATGATAAGACGTTGAAGATGATGCACAAAGCAGTATAAAGTTGTATAACGAAAACTTTCTAAAATTATTTTGTTGTGCAACAATTTTAGAAAGTTTTCGTTATGCACATCTTGTAATTGCTTTGTGCATCATCTTCAACGACATGCATGGTTCTCAAGTTCTCAAAAGATGAGTTCTCACTAGATCCAACCCCTATATATATATATATATATATATATATATATATATATATATATAGGAGATGGATCGGTAGGAATGAATAATTTGGTAGGAAATAGGAATGAATCTGGACCTTTGATTTGCTATATCAATGATTGAGATTTAATTTTTGGTGTCTTCTGGTTTTGTGTTTTGTGTGCTATACGGATTATTGTGCAACACTATAACTCTTCTTGTGCTACGTTGAATGAAAGATGTGCTAAACTAATATATTTAGCATATGTGCTACTGAATTGATAAAATATGTGCTAAACTAACATGTGCAATATAGTAATTCGATTGTGCTACAAAATATGAAAGATGTGCTACTATTCGTATTTTAAATACATTAAGAACTTTCTCACCATAACCAACCCCTATATATATATATATATATATATATATATATATATATATATTTAGTTTGGTTCAAATAAAACCATTCTTATCCTAAAACTAAGAACCAAATGAATTTGTTATGAAAGTAAATGAATTTGTTATGAAAGTTGATGAATCCGTTGATAAAATTAATGAATTCAAAATTCGAATTTTTCACCCGGTTCGAATCCCATGAGGCGAAAATTCTATTTTTGGATTCGATAATTTTCCAATGGATTCATCAACTTTCACCGTGAATTCATCAGTTTTTGGTTCTCATGTTCTCACAATAAAAATGGTTCTCACGTTAACCCTCCCCTATATATATATATATATATATATATTAAAACCTTGTTTCATTTAGTAGAAAACACTTTATGTTTAATGTTTGAAAATTAAAAGGCTAGCATACAGTAAATTAAGATTTTAGTAATACGTCTTCAAAAAAAAGATTTTATTAATATGACTGGATACAACCATTCGAAAAATTAACGGATTAAATGGCGGGGGATTTAATAAAATCATGTTAGTGTGTATATTTAACCAACAATATATATAATTGACAAAATTTTGACAAAACTGCAATAATAGAAAATCCTAAATTTATCTCTTCAACTTACCCTTCTATGCAGTGGCGGACCCAGAAATTTTATTTAGGGGGGTCCAAATAATTACTCACTTCGTCTACCAAATTCGTTTACAAATTTCAGTGGCAAAAGTTTTAATAAATTGTATTAAATGTAAACTTAGTGGAGAATGGGACCCATAACATATGAGGGGGTTATGTGGGATCATATCCGTAAGAGGAAAGTAAATGTTTCTCGTTGATGGCCCAAAGAAAAAATAAGTAAATGAATTTTTGTGGATGGAGGGAATATATAATTTATAAATCTATAAGAAGATTTTAAAATTAAATTTTGAAATAAATACTAATTTTAATACCACTATAACTCTATTTAAATTATATTATATCAAAAAGGTTAAGCACGACCATCTCACAATATTTCTCTTTTATTTTTTAGTTTGGATGGATAGGTCAATTAACTGATGAAAATGAAACATATATGTTTTCATCTACCTAAATAATAATAATATTTGAAATGAACTCTAATTTACAATCTTCTAAATTATGAATAAGGAACTGCAAACAAAACTTTATTGAATTCAAACTTCAGTTCTTAATAGTATAGTGTAAAAGCAAAATATATTTTAATTATTGATACATGCGTCATTATAAATAAGCATCAAGTGATAGAATAATATAATAGTAGAAAATGTTTAATGGTATAGGATATCAAGTTTTCAACTAAAGAATAAAATATACAATAATTGTATACAAGTAAAAATCGTATTGTTCATAACTTGCATATCATCAAAAATTAGATGTAAATATATTTTCACTAAGATACTAAAAAACATAGCACCAATAATGACAAAAGGAAAATTAACTCAATTTCTCTATCACACAAAATACACAACTCTACCACAACAAAAAATATTAATCTATTTTAACAATTATATGAAAAATACATATATATATATACCTAGTAATTTTTTAAGACCCAGGGGGGCCCAGTGCCCCCACTGCCCCCCCCTCTGGGTCCGCCAATGCTTCTATGTGTGTTTAAGTAGAGAATCAAATACTAATAGATAGACATTCTTTACACGGAAGTTCACCTTTTTGGTATTTTCGAAGAGACTGTGAGATGAGAATATCAAAACGTCAAGATCTGACAAAAATAATTATATGCGGCTCACAAGAAATCAAAAACTTAGATGAATGAACTTTTTTTTCATGAAAATTAGAATTAAATGGTAGATGATATCTGCACCAGTTTTTTTTATTGATGGCTTATATCTTAATAAGTATAGACAAAAATAGGTGAGTTATTTGGTTGTTGTTCTACCTATAATTAACTTGGTTCACTACCACATCCCATTTGTTACGATATTCATAAATTAAATAAAATATTCAACAATAGTACACTTACGAATTGGACCACCTAGTTCTATATTTGATGCTGCCCTCCTAATAGCTTCACAATCATCACAATCTTGGTTATGTTATTAATTCATGTGAGAATCTTAAATACGTAACGACGACACTATAAAGGTTTCTTGTTGAGCTTTTATCTTTTTTCAAAAGGAAAAACTTTCCCTCGTAGCCCACATCCCGGCCTCATAATGTGAAGCGGTAAATCACGGTGACTTAGGGATTAAAAACTTAGAAGGACTTCGCATAATGTCCACAAAAAATCATCCTAAAGAAGGTCAAACTCTCATACTACGGCTGCTAAGATTCGATAATTAGTCTATATTCCGAATCTGTTATTTTTAACCAACTGAGCTATAAAGTATATCCTACAATATTGTAAGAAATTTCAAAAAGTTGTGATAATGGCGGGCTGGTCATATGTGAATACGGAATAAGCGTTGTTGCCGTATGAATTAAATATCATGTTTTTAGCCAAGTTGAAACAATACTTCCGAGTTCCGATTTCAAGATATGAACAGGTGTATTTACATTAATTCTTTTTTGTTTTTCAAATCTGGCATCATATAATCAGGTTAGATGTTAAACAAAATTTAAAAACTAAAAAAGAAAAAGGAAGTCGAACATCCCCCCCCCAAAAAAAAAATCAGAAATTGAAGCATGTATGGATGGAGTTATTTAATTAAATCTGTAATAAATTTATTAATTTGTGTAAACGATGATAAATAGATAAACAACGCTGCAACAATTTACTGAAGAATGCTTGTGATCACACTGCTGAAGACTTGGATCGTATAGTGTCGACCAACTTAGAATCCCCTTATCACATCTCCCAATTGGCTTATCCTCTTCTCAAAGCATCTGAATCTGCAAACATCGTTTTCATCTCTTCTGTTGCTGGTGGCATCGCCCTCCCTGCTCTGTCTGCTTATGCTTCTAATTGAAGAGAGACAAAACTAGAAAGAGACAGAGGCTAACTATGTTGGTAACATTCTTCATCTTTTCTTTTCTTTTCTTTTTTCTTGCAGGTGCAATAAATCAACTAACGAAGAATTTGGCGTGTGAGTGGGCGGCGGACAATATCCGCGCCAACGCCGTGGCACCATTTGGTGTTAGAACTACCATTATCAAACCTGTATATATGTATCTAGTATTATTTTTCTTTTTATCTTTTATAATGAGTTTTATCGATTTAGGGCTCGACTAACTTTTCTTTGTATAAATAATTTGACCTAATTAGGAGGAGGTCGACATGTCGATTCTGCAGATGTTAGCGCCATTGATGGCTTGAACTCATGTGAGGCGGATAGCAGTAGCAAATGAGATATCACCGTTGGTTGCATTTCTGTGCCTTCCAAGTTCCAGCTGCTTCTTACATTACTGGCCAGGTTATTTATGTTGATGGAGGTAGGGATGTCAATGGGTGGGTTTTACCCGGACCGATCTGGAATCGTTCAAAACCCATTAAATTTTAAAGCAGCGGTTCTGGTTCCGGTTCCTGTTCCAGATCCGCTTTAGACCCGGACCGTTTAGACCCATAGTTTGATGGTCCGGTCCGGTCCTGATCTCGTTTCGGTTCGTAACCGTAACCAATATTTATTTATTGGTTCTGGTCCAAGTAAAATCCGTCTATTGACGAGCCTAAGTTTAAATAGGTTTGTCAATGAACTAGTTTTATCCATATCGATTCAAAATCACTCATAACACATTAAATTATAAAGCAACGGTTTTGGTTCTAGTTCTGGTTCTTGTCCGGTTCTACTCTGGTTCTGGTTCCAGACCCGCTGAGATCCGGACCGCTTAAGACCCATAGTTGATGGTTCTGGTTCGATCCGGATCTAGTGTCTAATGGGTCGATCCGCAACCGTAACCATTACTTTTTCTGGTTACGGTCGGGTAAAACTCACTCATTGACATCCCTAGATATCTGGAGGCTATACAGCAGGCTGCTACTAGAACTAATAATTCAATATTGATTCCTACATGCTGCATCCTTAATTTTCTGTGGAATATTAAATAATTGTCTAAACTAAGCTTGTGTGTTTATGGCATGGCGACATAAGAGTATTGATCCATGAGAGTCCATATATGGCTAGGGTAATTTCAATCAATCTTAGCCTAGCACCATTGGATTGCCTTGCAGATGGGTGTTGAAAATTTTGAATATCATTATCTTGTTTAATTCAGTTTATTAATGTTTATTATAATATTGGGATAAAATAGATTTCATGCACTATATGGGGAAACGCAATAGAATGTAACAAAAATAATTGTAATTCGTAAACCAATCTTTGAATCCAAAACCCAACTTGCTCGATCTCTAGAATCCTGGCAAAGTCGAAAGCACGTCCAACATAATATCCAACGCTAGACTCGACCGAGGTTTCTTAATAAACACATTATCATTCTATTTCTTTTAAGAACTTAATGGTTTTGATTCAATAATCATAATATATACAATTTGATAAAAGAATCAAACCGAGAAAAATGAGAATCATGGGCTGCCCACTTTGAAGAAAAAGATGACCAATGTCTTGGTTACGGGAGACAGAGACAAAAAAAAATCGCGATGGATAAAGGATGTCGACACCAACAAAGCAAGTCTATATACTTATATATGTTTACAGCCCGCCTCTTGAATTGTATGTTGATTAAAAGCGAAGAAAAAATGTCGTATCGTGCATTTCTTGCCTGCTTTTGTATTTTTCAAAACGTTTAAATAGGCATTTCTTGCTTGATTTTGTATTTCTCAAAGCATTTAAATAATTACATTAGACGGATCTATATTTGACTTTGAAACAGATCAAGATCTATGCAAGTTCATTTTTGAAATTTAAACTCACAGTACTGACAATCAATTAAGAGGAGAAATTCGCGAGTTTAAGATAAAAATCAATTCTGCAAATCTCTATTGAGCTAATATACATATACTAATCTGCCCATGACGGCAACAAAAATCAGATAGTTCCGAAAACCTTCCAAGAGTTAAGTTATAGCTCAAACCAAATACCATAGATTCCGCGCACCTCACATTAGATACAAGACAATCCAACAATCTGGACAGCCTAGATGCTAGTTCAGATAGGCGCTCGATCTTTTTGGAGTTGCATCAAAGGCCAAAATATATCCAGCCGATGGAAGCTTCCTGAGGTCTGGAAAGGAGACTATGCAGATAAGAAATGAATGTTGTTCGTACACCATAGTTGAGGTTCTATGCAAAATTCAAGTTGGTTTGAAGACGACATAACAAGCATGTTTCAAGCAAAGCATTGGAAGTCTCTATGTTATGACTAAGAGGGTGTTTGGCTAAACTTATTTTAAAGAGCTTATAAGATGTTTCAAGAGCTTATAAGACATAATGTTTCAAGAGCTTATGAGTTGTCAAAGTATTTGGATAGTTTAACTTATAAGCTAGAGAAAGAATCACGAGTTAGTGAGAAAAAATCATAGTTAGAGCGAGAAAATTGACGAGAGGTGAAGTCGATAGTATATATGTAGATTATAACGAATCATAGTAAAGTTATTTTGGTAAATTTACTATTACTTGCAAGCTTATGAAAAAATAAGTTGGGGTTGAGCTACTTATTTTTAAGGGAGCTTATAAGCTGTTGGAACTTATTTTAACAGCTTATAAGTTGTTTAGGACCTTATTTTACCAAACACCTTGCATGAGCTTATAAGCTCCTAAACAGCTTATAAGCTGTTTTGAAGAGCTTATAAGCTTAGCCAAACACCCTCTAAGGCAAGCTGCAGTTGCCTACGACCAACTTGAATGCAACAAAGTTCATGGTTCTTGATAGGATAGAGATATTGGTGTTTTTAATTGGAGAGTTTTGCCAAAGGAGAATTGGATGGATTTGTCATGTCAATTATCCCAATCATGTATAATCATTCTATAACTAAATATGTGCCACTTTGAGACTATAGTTTTATCGCTTGGCATGAAATTGATGGAATTTTTATCCTCTTGTGCTCCATCAGCAATCAAAGCATTTTATTCAACAATGCAAATCTATGTTTGTATGAAAGAAAGCAATACCTCAACAATGAAGCGGGCCCAACATGAATTATCAGCGGTGTTCTCCATCACACCTTTAAGGATACTTAATTTTAGACGACGAATCACATCAGCAATCTCTAGAAAGCAATCATGATCGGTGCAGACCATCTGGTTGAAGGTGAGACATGAGGAAGCTGTCAAATCTCAATGGTATAGATCACAATAACATAAAGCAGAACATGTTGCATTTCTTGGCGCCTTCTAAAAGAGCACAAGCATAGAAAATACTATAAGATAGGAATACCTCTATAAGCATGTGTCTAGGATGGTCTAGATCTTTCACAATTATGGGGCAAAAATGTTGCTCGCTTCCTAGTTCTACAGCCCAGCTTGTCCCATCTTGATGGCTACACTTGACTTTAGCTGGTTTTGTTGTATTTTCATCAACTTCCTGAAAAAGAAGTTGACCATTAAATTTCTCCAAATGCTAACTCTGAGCATACCATGGGGAAGGACATAATTATTTTACAAAGACGTGAATTTTACAGAAAGGGAAGCAGAGATGGTGGAGTGCATTTAGCTTATAAAGTCCAACCCTGTGGAACAGCATGCATAGTTATTTACAATATTCTTACCTCTTCGAGACTTGGGTGCCTCAACTTATCAGCCTGATTGGTCACATTTCTTAAGAAGAGCATGTGCTTTATGGTCTTATCCAGGAGTCTGTCGATGCTACACTGCATTCAAAATAGGAAACATGTTAGCAATTACTTGAAAAGATGGAGTAAAGGAGTATGAAGGATATGCAAATGCAAACAGCACTTGCCTTTTCACCGTTTGGTACGAGCTCCCTTAGCTCCTTGATCCGGTCTTGAATCAACTGCCTATCCCGTGGTTGAGGCCTTTGAATATCACCACTGCGTGCCCTTTTCTTGCTGTTAATTGATAATCTTGATAATTTTCTTTGGTTTACAGGATCACATCGCTTTGTTGGTTGCTGCATATCAGACAGTGAACTAATCTTGCTTTCTACTGAAGATACTGGAACAGAGAAATTAGATATGGTATCTAATCTCGAGGTAATAGATTCAGATATCAAAAAGTCCAGAGGAACTTGATCTTCGTTCATTGAAGCACTGTGTTTGGATTGACCATGACCTTTGGAAAAACCACGAGAGGGCATATTTATTGAAGTAACATGGGACTTTTCAGATGAATTATCATCAAATCTGTTGCTTGTATTAGCAACAACAGTTTCAGAGTGGTGCTCCACTTCCACCTGTTTCACAGAAAATCCAACAGACTCCACTCCCGACACATCCACGGTAGCAGGGGGCACTCTGTCACCAATGGAATGACAAACAGCATCTTGACCCAAGATAGATTCACCATAAATACGTTCCTGAGTTTTATCCTGTAAAACTGACCCAAGAGCTGTGCCCAGTTCAAAAGCCTCGGGGAAGTTGACAAAGTTGCTTACGCTCTCATAAATGGCATCATCAAAGCCTTTGCGTAAAAAAGTTGGTTCAGTTCTACCTTCCTCAAAGTCATAATCCATTAGTTCATTCACGAAATCCCCACACATCCTCCTATTCAACTCATGATAACGAGGAGATGCCCTAAGTCTTTCTTCGTGAATAAATTTTGAGATTTCATCCTCATAATTTGCATATGGTAATTGACATGGTTCAGGTACATAAATTGTACACATTGGTTGCTGAATTTCTCTTTCAGCCACATTCTCATGGTTATCTTCTACATGCCTCTCTGATGAGTTGTATAAATCTTGGAACATGAATATCGGCACCATCTGATTTGCAACTAAGTAGTGATCTTCTACAGCATGAACAGAATTTTGATCCTCAATTACTTTTTCTGTGGTAACAGTTGATGGCTCCTCTAAATTATCCATGAAAGTAGACATTAGGGAGATTTGTGGAATATATCCATCACTTTCTTTATGAGTGTCAAACTTATTCTTGAGATACGCAACTAGCGCTGCATCTTCAGCCACCTGATTCATTAAATAGCAAATTAAGTTAGAAGGCACAGTTACTAATCAAAACCCAAGAAGAGGTAAAACAAGAAAAGTAAAACGGAGGAATAACAAAAAGAGCAATAGGAGAAGAGAGACAGCAAAGCTGATTGGATATACAGGAACAAACTAATTTCACAACAAAAACAGAAAGAGGTGCCATTTATTAGTTAGCGACCACACAAATTGTGAACCCTAAACTATTTGCAAAACGTAAAGCAACAGAAAAAGACCACCGTTATAGAAGGAAACACAGAAAACTTGAATATTGTGAAACAGAATACACACCATTTCCATTGATCCAAGCTGTAGAACACCATCAGGAATTACAGGCAGAAGCAATATTGTCTGCATGAGCATTGCAAAAAACATCATCATATAATGGTTTAAAGGTTTTATTCCACTATTTTTTTTCCCTAAATAAGCCATAGTGGACAAACATAAAATGCAGTATCAGAGACACATTAGAAATATATGAAACGCAGCCATCTAAATCATCAATTTGCTAACCTTTATGCCAGCCGCAAATTGAAGTAACCATTCATCAGGATACTGTTACAAAAAAAAAGAAGCAATAATTTTTTTTTTAACTTGAATGATAAATAAAAAGCCCCTACAGATTTCACATTGTATCGAGAGGTAGACCTTAGCAACTAAAATGGAATTCAAAATATCAGTTTGTATGCTGTCTGAATAAATCCAGCGAGCATTTCCCTTAAAAGCTGCTTCGCCAACCAGCCTGTTTGATTGTAGAACATGAGTACAGTTTATCACATATCATAGGATCTCTATCTAGATGATAAGAGGTTGTATTCGAATGAATACATAGCATAAGTTTCACTTGAGAAGAGAGATAAATTTACCCTTTCCCCGCTACATGAGAAGAATGCGACATTTCAGCAATTGCAAATCCAACTAGATAATCGCCAGGAGTTCCATTAAGCAGACTCGGTGTTAGAGCTGATGGCAAAATCATATTTGGGTTTTTGAAGTACAAATCTTCTACCGGGCTCACCATGGCATCTCTTGGCTTTGAAATGTCACAAAAGCCATCTTCCCATGCCAAAATTCTGACAAGTAATTTCAAACTTTCAACAGGCCATCACTATTTATAATATTCCACAGTAGCGACTGTGACCTTCATTTTATATAATGCAAAAAACTTAAATCTCTACGAAAATAAAAGCTTGACTTCATTTTAAACAGAAATAGACGTGAAAACAAACAAATTTCATAATAGATATTTCAACATAAAATTGCGAACAATTAATGCTCTTCGTCTTTCATTATCTTGAAATCATAAAATGCTGAGAAGAAACAAAAGAATTCAGGTCGAGAGTTGACTTACATTTCATCTTGATGCTTAAGCTTCCAGAACACTGCATAATTCCAAGGAGAATTGCAGCAAAGAGTTTGGAGGAATGGCCGCAAGAATCTACTCCCCATGGATTAATATGTTAAGAACAAAATTAAACGTACGTTGCAACAAAAATACCCAACCAGTTAGATCAAAACAACGACTAACTTCCACGATATGACCCTCGTCCTGCCTGTACAATCCATAGACCAGCTCTTCGTTTCATTGGTGGCTCCATCGGTGTGAATAAATCCAACATTTCTTCAACTTTTTTGGGTTGGTACAAAGATTACAGAAGGAGAAAATCAATGGGAATAACGAACAAATAATTTTCTGCAAGAGAACTCCATGATCTCGTCACCAATTGATTTGTGAGACAACTGTTAATCGTGCAATAAACACATGAAAAAAGCTCCAAACTGCTCAAGAGAACCACCAATATTGTCTTCCTGTAGCGAAAAAAGTTGCTGTGGTGTAACGGGTATAAAAGCAAGAAAACTACTTCTTGTAAGGTATAAACTGACACAATACTCAGGAACTGCAATTACAGGTGGAACAAGCTCAAAGCTTGAGAAGTAAGATGAAATTCAAGAATTCGGCCAGGAAATAGGAAAGAGCTAGTGTTTCTGTGACTCTAGTCAGATTATTAACCGTAGTCATCTCAGCTCTCAAAAGCAGGTAATTTCATAATATTCCAATAGAAAATATGTAGCCTATGCATGTGCCAACCGTTCACCTGGAGTAAAACATCATATTTAGGCATATATTTCCATGACAGTTCCTAAAACTGCGCTTCAGCTTTAGATTATACTATAATACTAACTAAAAATACTTTCGTCACTTCGTATGATGTAACTTTTTGCTTTAATATGAGTTCATTTTCCTTCCCATCACTACTGATCCGGATATAGCTAAGCTTTAAGTAAAATTGGATGCATCGATTTCCACTAATAGACTTTACTTTTTTCCACGTCTCTTTCCCCACAAACAAAAACTAAGAAAACTTAAATTTAAATTTCAACATCATAACACGCTTTACAATTAAATCAGAATATAAAGATGTGAAACTAAAACTATAGTCATTCTTCTTTGTTCTTTTTTTTCAGAATCGCAATATTAAGCAGTAAAAAAACTTTATGCACCGAACTAGGAAATCACAATCAACTGAAAATATAACAATTAACTCAAAAGCAATTTCATCATAAGAAACCTAAGCAGCAAAGCAGATATTTCATGGAATTTTTTCCTGATCCTAATTCATCAATGCACAATTTAATTACTAATGAAAACTTACACTGGAACAGCACTTCAAATGACAGAATCGTGATAGAGTTCAAACTCGTTAACCTCCATTTCTGATTATTAAATAGAAATTTAAGCTCTATGGAACTGGAATTTCGGTGTCGGTTTTGGGACGATACAGTAGAATGAGAATCTACAAATCTAGTGGAAAAACCAGGCAATGGCTTTTGCTTTTTGGTGGGAAGACTTTTAAGAGCTAATTTTTATTTATATTAAATAAAAGATATAGATATGCATACATGGATAGATTATTATAAAAATATTTTTATTGTGAGAATAATATATTCTTTATAAAAAATCCTGTATTAAATAAAAATATTTAAATTTTGGTTTTTATGAGATTCGAAATCAGATGATATACAATACATTTATCCAACAAAATAAATAATCATACATCTTCATAATCCAATGATTGAAAATAATTGTCCCGATCTCATTTTAAATAGATTTTATTTGAATATATATATATATATATATATATATATATATATATATATATATATGAAATGATGAATCCACGAAAGTTATCAATCCAAAAATAAAATTTTGTCCCTCATGGGATTCAACCCGGTGAGATGGATCGGTAAGAAGGAATGAATAATTTGGTAAAGAAATAGGAATGAATCATGGGATTCGAACCCGTGAAAATTTCAATTGTTGAATTCATTAAGTTTCAACGGATTCATAACTTTGATTCATTTTATTCTTAGTTTTAGTGATAATAATGGTTTCATTTCAACTAAACTATATATATATATATATATATATATATATATAAGGGTTGGATCAATGACCAGATGAGAAATGAGATTTAATTTCGGCTAATAATAAAAAATAAGGTTGTCAAATAATTGGTAATTAGTAGCTAAAGGACATGATAGTAATTTTGTACTCATGTTATTATGTGTACCGCTCCATCTATCCCTTTACATATCTCGCGGATTCCATTTATGCGATTCATTAGATCTCGCTTGTTTGTGTAGTTTTTTTTAATTGATGTTATCGTTTAAGTATATAGTTTGAACTCTTCTTGTGGGCAAATGTGCATCTTAAATGTTAATTTGTTCATGAAGTAAAATTTTAAAATATCGATAATTCAATTAATTGTGCATATATTTAGATAATGCACACAACACTGTAATAATGAAAGATGTGCTGTAACTAATATATTTAGCATATAAAGAAAGAAAAGAAAAGATTAATTCCATAAATGCTACTTTCTTAACCTCAAAAGATGAAATATATTTGCTAAACTAATTTAATTTAGCTTTGTGTTGTGTGTACGCGGACACGCAAACATAATGTACTAAACTAATATATTTAGCATATGTGCTACGATTGTCTTCTACACAAATATGAAAGAGATGCTAGAATTACATATCTATTTCTATTTCCTACACTTATTTCCATTCTCACAGAACCATCTCATACATATATATATATATATATATATAACCACATGGATGTAAACTCGCAACCACATCTTTTTGTAAAGATTATACAAAACGATATAAAGTTATGATAATAAAACTTTCTAAAATTATTTTGTTGTGCAATAATTTTAGAATGTTTTCGTTGTGCACAATTTTATAGATTTTGTTCATCGACTTTATACATTTGTATATAATTCTCAAGTTCTTAAAAAAGATGAGTTCTCAGTTGATCCAACCGTTATATATATATATATATATATAAGCACAGGATATATTTGTTTACATAAGTCTACTGTTAAAAAGATATTGGGCTGATGGCCCAGTGACTGAGTGGGCTGCTAGTGATTGGGTAAAGCCCATTTTCTATTCTTTATTGTCGTTTTCCGGATTTGAAATCTGCCCATAGTTAGATTTAATGAAGCGAGGGGATGGGATTTTGGGCCCACTTCGCATATCTCCTCGTTGAAATGACTTTTAAAAGTATACAAAATTAGAGATGCATTGAATTGAGAGTGCTGACCAGCGCTGGGCCGCCTTAAGCAGGTAGCAGCCTAGCAGGTAACAATAAAATAATTTAAATTTAAATTTTTTAATAAAAATTAAACTGTGTAAGACAAATACTTCCTCCATTCTAATAATAATGACTCATTTCTTTTTTACACGTAGATTAAAAAAGTTGTGATTTATGTGTAAAATAGTTGGTGGTACGAAATTCGAGATACTTATTAGTGTAAAAAGTGTTTCCTTTTTTACAAACGGGTCAACTTAATAGGATAGCCCAAAAAGAAAAACGTGCCAACAATAATGGGACAGAGAGAGTACTTCATAAATTAAAACAAAATATTCTAGACTAGCCATTGCCATGTTATTCTATTGCCTTTATAATAGAAACTTAGTAATTTGACACTTAGTAAAACTCAGTCTCTGATATAAAAGTTCCTGTTTTTGAATAATATTTCATAGAACTACATAGAATAATAGAGTATTTATAATTTAAAATCTTAGAGAAATCAACTTTAAAAAATCTTGGAGAAGTATCTTTTATAATTTACACTACCATTTTTTGATCACGTAAAGGGCGGTTATAAGATTAATCAACCAAAGAACTCGCAACATTTGCTCTTAGATATAAGAAGTGTAAATATCTACTTTACCAATAAAGTGGTATTGGGAGGGTTCAATGGTAAAATAGGTTATTATGGTCAAAATATCACATGTTCGAATCTCACTAACGTTTTTATAGGCCTGAGCAATGGCGGAGCCACATGGAAGCATGAGTAGGCTCAAAGCCCACGCCAACTCATTTTTATTTTTATTTTGTTCTTCAAATATCGACAATAGTCGGAATTATTACAATCAGTCCATGCCAACTGCAGTGAACGGAATGAATAATTATGCAATAACCCTCCCCTAAAAATCCTCGCTACGCCATTGAGTCTCAGATCTCTCACTAGAGTGGCAAAGTAGCCAATTTGGGCGGACCGGCCGATCCCGGGCTCGTCGGGCTTTTACATTTTTCGGGTCGGATCAGGCTGGACCCGAATTTTTCGGGCCTAAAAATATGAAACCTAAACCAACCCCGGACGGGCTTTCGGGCGGGCGGGCTTTTTTATATTATTTTCTATTTTTTTTAATATATAAAATAAATATTTTAAATTTAAAAAAAATTCATGCGATAAGAACATATTGAACTTACTTATTCTTATGGTAATGCTTCTTATACATCTTGATCTATTTATGTATTCATGCGATGATGATGTAATGCAGTATAATTTTAATTCTTTAATTTAAGGAGAAAAATTAGTAATTATAAATCAAAGATAAATGATATTATTAAACGGCAATCTCACTTATACGCCTAAAATAATAGAAAAAATAAATTAATTATACACTATATATTTAGGATCAATGATTCAAAATAGTTTTTAAATACTATAAGGTCATTAATCATCAATCTATATATTTTTGAAGATCATTTCTCTTAGAAATTATTTTTGAATGATTTATGAGGTTATTATTTTTTTTCATAATTCTAATGTATTGCAATTCAAAAAAGTTTATTTTCCTGACCAATATGTGAATTAGTAATAAAAATGTTACTATAAAATATAATTAATATTATTAAAAAAAATATAGATATGTATATTAAATAATATTATATATATATATTTAATAAAATATCATGACTTTTTAACCCAAACCCCGAAGCTTTTTTTTCAAGGCCAGTAGGCTCGGGTTTTTTCGGACGGGCTTTTAGGCCTGTTTTTCTGGACCTTTAATTTTAAACCCAAACCCCTCGGCCGAGCTCTCGGCTCTATCTGTCACAACTGATTTTTCAAGAGTAGTTTCGTTATGTGTGATTTACAAACCGTTATTTACTCATATCACACTATTTGATTTTTCAAGAGAATTTATTTAATGTGTTCGTAATTAGGGGTGAGAATCGGTTGGGACCGCACCCGCCCGAGTCCCGAGTCCCAAGTTGTAATGTGTGATTGGACTCTGTCCCAAAATTTATTATTCCCGGTCCGAATTGAAATTTCCGAAACAAGTCATCATGTATGGTTTTTAGACTATTACATAGGGACATATAATTTACTTAATGTGCGTCATAAATAGTGATGACAGATTCCCAATTATATTAATAAAGAGAGAGAGAGAGAGAAGCTCTTCGTAATAGCGCTCATTGGTTGAATATTTTAATAATTTGTCGTAAGTGCGAACTAATCTGGATGTTTATTTCTTACAACAACTAATGCTTCCAATCTAATCACCGAACTACACGAAACACGTAAGGCAATAATACATTCATTAATAAGTATTACGGTGAAGTCAACTTATTTATGCATTTTGCTTTTTACGTTGACCAATATGCTCAACTATGTGATATTTTATGCTTATTTTTGGTAGTTTATATCTAGTTCGATTGTCAATCTAAGTACAACTTTAACAATTGATTGCAATTTTGACTGTATTTTGATAACTCGATCAAAACCAATGTTTGAACAAGTACTCTTTTAATGAGATAAATTAATTGTGGTAGAATTGATCCTTTGCTCATCATTTAAGATAGATATAGATACTTATTGTATGATTAATAAGTGATCAAATCATACCAATAAAATTGAATGAACAATTTGGGATTTAGAATATAATACAAAAAAATGGCAATATTTATTTAAAGAGATTTTCTTCAGGTAGGATTGTGGTTGAAGTGGTTCGAAATTATGTGTGAAAAAATAATCATATATTCACAAATGTAGTTTGTACAAAATATTAACTACCGGTTCTTTATCTTTCAAAAAATTGTTTTTATGAAATTAAATGTTTGATGGATTGAGATTCAATGTTCCATCGGTGTTCCATACTTTGTGTTTTACTTTCAATTTTCATGATATTTTTCATCTCTTCTTTAGTTTCAATTTTGTATGTTTTAGTTTAATTTGTAACTGTTAATTGGGTTTATTCCATCCGAATTAGGATATATTAATTATTTTGTGTCATTTAATTTCACTTTCATTAGTTAATAATTCATTTTTAGGATTGATGATTTCAAAGTTACGGTACACTCCTTCCATCCCCAAAATATGTTTCTATAAATCTTTGGTGTTAGTTTTAATAAAAATTATTGAGTGTTTTGTGTGTGTAGTAAGAGTCTTACATTAGTATACTGTTAAATTAATTAGTGATGGATTATGAGTGGTAAAAATATATAAATAAGTGGTGTTGTTAATGGTAATAAGTAGAGATATTGGTGAGTCATGGCCATAGGTAGTAAAATATGTAAATAATTGATGTTGTTGAGGGTAACAAGTAGTAAATATTTTGTGGGATAATTTTCATAAATGAAAATAGAATTTGGAAATAAAGATGCATAATTTGGAGATAAAATATTTCAAATATTGAATTTCACCAATATCTTTGAGATCAAGTCTACCACTTATCTAGTTTTCATGTATAATTTACATTTTGTGTACGATTTTGTAGGTTATTGCACATGAGCAAATATAGTTTATCCCTCTTGTATGGTTTGCAAAGGTCGAGTTTGTCATAATTGATTTTCAATATATTTTACCTCTTTTATATGATTTGCAGGCTACTGTACGTGTGATCTCTTATATAGTTTGCAAATTATTGCAATAAATGAGATTTACCCAAACACACTTCGAATTACGACTATATATATTCATCACATCTAATGTAAAAAAAGATGTAGGAAAATTCAAATGAAATTATAACCTATATTAACTATTATAGCACAACTTGTCTATCTGATGCTGGATGACTCGACTTTTTGCACCCTACATATCAGCATCACTAGATAGAACGTCTCAAGATGTGAAAATGAAATTTCGGGGACAATTTTCTTATTTTAATAACAACTTACATGAAAGGGTAATTTTTTCCAACTTGCATAGTTAGTTGTCAAATTTGAAGAAACATCTACCATTTAGCTTAAGCTAGAGATCTTTAAGTTAATGTAATAAAAGTAAATACAAAGGTTTAAAAGTTTTCAAATGTCTCTTTCTCACTTTCCCCCTTAATTATTTATCCAACAAATGTTGACCTCTAATAATTTTATCATTACAACGAAAGGATGGCAGCATATCGTTTTCTCAGTACTGTTATATCTTCAGCACTAAAACCTATCTTTTGAATTGCAAAAGTCATTTTATGTTTAGCAATTAATTCGTAGTAGATGATTAATTATACAGTCATTATGAATATTGCTACTACTGTAGGATACTTCATTGGGAAAGTTGAAAATTTAGAAAGAGTAGGGTTAGGTCTGGGACAGATGGTAAAATTAACGTGGTCTGGGCATAAATAGTGGACCAAATGATTTTTGAATTTGTTTGGTAATTATTAATAAAAAAGGGAATATATATTTTAGTGTGGACTTGTCTGATTGGTGAGAACACGAGGAGTGTAATCCAAGCAGACTATGAAAAAAAGTGTTGGCGAACATTATTATTGCATCATGCATTCCTTGGACGGATCCAATGAGCTGCTTAATTTGTGGGTGATATTATGCTTCCTATTTTCCCCCTTTTAAAACATGATGCATATTTGCGTGATTGATTTGCTTTAATCATAGGCGCAGAATATTTGTCAAGATCCTATGGTCCTGCTTATCTTATTTTAAGTGTATGTTTAAGCGAATCACAGCCACCCGCTTAATCGTGGGATCAAATTAAGAGGAAGCAATGGCAATTAATACTGAAATAAACAATCATCAATGGATGAAAGATAAACTCCGTCGCTATTTGAAGTGCACACTGAACAAACTCTTCCCGTGCAATGTCAAATAAGAGAGGTATTTAAATTGCACTGATAAAACCAAATACATCAAGTTCGGCCAATAAATATTGATGAAATTTGAATTTAAGATTTTGATACCCACACAATCATTGAAGCACTCCAATGTAGAGATGTCAATGGGTATGTTTTATCCGAACCAAAACTAATAAATAAGTAATATTGGTTATGGTTCTGAAACCGATTCATTAGATACTGGATTCGGACAAGACCCGGACCATCAACTATGGGTTTTAAGTGGTCCGAATTTGATCGGGTGTGGAATCAGAACCAGATCAAAACTAAAACCGAAACTGTTGCATTATAATTTAATGGGCTATGAGTGATTTCAGATCGGTATAGATAAAACTGGCTTATTGACAAGCCTACTTAAACTTAGGCTTATCAATAGTCGGTTTTACTCGACCGTAACCAATAAATAAATAAGTATTGGTTCTTATTATGAAATCGGGACCGGACCCGGATCGAACCATCAAACTATGAATCTAAACGGTCTGGGTATAAAGCGGGTTTGGAACCGGAACCGCTGCTTTAAAATTTAATGGGTTTTGAGCGATTTCGGACCGATTCGAGCAAAACTCATTCATTGATATCCCTACTCCAATGGGAATGAGTTGGATTGCAAATTTAGTTTTGTGGATTTGGAACGGTTACATCCTACGGAACTAATTAAAAGTTTCACCAAATAATTCTTACAAAAAAAAAAAAGTTGCATTTAACTCGTGTAATCTTATGCCGGAGCGGGAATAAGTAGTAAAAGTGAGATACTAATTGAAATGTAGTTATTTTCATAGTTAAGATGCATGATACTAATGGAATTAATACTAGTTAATACTGTTGCTGATAAAGGTCACATGTAGGTTAAAAACATTATCATGATTTAATTTATAGTAATTAATAATGGTTAATGTATGAGCCATGACCCGAAGACGAATCATCATGAAATGGAACGTTCGGAATTGTTCCAACAGACAAAGTTATATGTTCGAAATTATATGAAGCCCGCGAGGCCCGACCAACACAAAGTTATTCAATCATTCACTTGTGGTAGAACATACTTTTGATATATATATATATATATATATATATATATATATATATATATATATATATATATGCACTAATACTTTATTGCTAATAGAATATTCGAAATAGAAGACATTTTTAATTGGTTGGAAATCAAATTTGTGACTAGAGATATCAAGAATTCCCTCGCTCCACTAATAAGGTGCACTATGTTACAGATAATAATACACAACATGTATATCGATTCATTAGTAATTCTAATGTTACATTTAAGCAAACATATGTGTACATGTATATATTTGTCTTATGGCTGGAAATTAGAGTAGGGAAGATAGCATAATTATTGCAGCATATTAAAGCTATAAACTGATTTAGATGGTGTTTGGCTGAGCTTATAAACTCTTTAAAACATTTAATAAGCTGTTTAGGAGCTTATAAATTATTACAAAGTGTTTGGCAAAATAAGCTCCTAAACAGCTTATAAGCTATGAAAATAAGCTCCAACCGCTTATAAGCTCCCCTAAAAATAAGTTGATCAACCCTAACTTATTTTTTCATAAACTTATAAGCAACCATGAATTTACCAAAATAACTTTATTATAGTAATTTATTTCCTACATATATACTATCAACTTCACATCTCGTCAATTTTATCTCTCTAACTCACGATTATTTCTCTATCTTATAAGATCAATTATCCAAACACTTTAACAACTTATAAGCACTTGAAACATTATCTCTTATAAGCTCTTGAAACATCTTATAAGCTCTTGGAGCTTATAAGCTCTCTAAAATAAGCTTAGCAAAACACCTCCTTAGTTGTTCCTTCAAGTATGATGAATAGTGGGTGCTAGTATTGGTAAAGGTATGCATATACTTTATTTCAAATCTACTAACTTTTAATCAATTAAATTAATTTGTGGAAACAGACATAGACCTTAATTCATTATTGTTGGCATGAGTTAGGGGGTGTTTGGCTGAGCTTATAAGCTCTTTAAAATAGCTTATAAGCTATTTAAGAGATTATAAGCTCAATCAATGTGTTTGACAAATTAAGTTGTTAGAGAATTTATAAGTTTTCAAAATAAGCTCTAAGAGCTTATAAGCTCTATTTAAAAAGCTCTAAAACCCAACTTATTTTTTAATGATCTTATAAGTTACAAAAAAACTATAAAAATAACCTTGATATATTTTCTTATTTCCATGTTTACCCTTGTTATCCAAACACTTTAACATCTTATAAACTCTTAATACATCATATCTTATAAGTTCTTAAAACAACTTATAAGTTGTTAGAACTTATAAGCTTTCTAAAATAAGCTTAGCCAAACACCCTCTTAGTGTCAATGTCGAGACCATGCTTGTGTCAATTTAGCGAGCTAATACATTGTGAAAAAGAGTTGGGTTCGTTAGCTAACTAGTCCTTATTTACTTCAATTTTTTTATAGATTAATATAGATGATTAGGTGCCACGCCACATCCAACACCGCATTGGAAACCTTCCAGAAATTTTCTTGATCTTTTACAAAAGCTACATTTGGGCACCATACTTTTGGGACCATATTTAAATGTTGTATATACATATACAATAAATAAATAAATATTAAATTGAGTAAGATGAAAATATTGAGGTTTTCGAAATGAGCAAGACATAATTGATAAAATGAGCGACACTGAGAGGAGACAAAAAGCACGCACGCCTCCATGTCCTTCTCTCAATATGTATCTCATCTTTTAAGAGTTGGTTGAATCAAAATAAAAATTACATACTTCAGATCTTCAATTTCGGCTGTGGTTTTCATTATTAAATGTCACTATCATCTAATTATTTGTAGCCAAGGCCCAAAGATAACAAGAAGGAACACCAATACACAAAGGAAATTGTGTGCGTGTGTTGGATGCAGCCTTTAAAAATTCTGTATTAATTGACCAAAAAGGAAATAAATGAAGTGTGTGTGTGTTGGCCTAGTGGTAGAGTGGTTAATGCCCGACGCTAAAGGTCTCGGGTTCGAGTCCAGTGACGGTTAATTTCTGTTTCTTCATTCCACACTTGAATATAAAAGATCTCGGGTTCGAGTCCACCGCGACGTCATGGCCTAGTGGTAGTGGTTAACGCCGAGGTCAAAGGTCTCGGTTCGAGTCCACCGCGACGCAAGCCTTTAAAATTTCAGAATTGATCCAAAAAAAAGGAAATAAATGACTTTAAAATTTTGTATTTAATTGATTGAAAAAAAGGAAATAAATGAATGCAATCAGTTGATTTCACAAAGATGAAATTGAATCGATAAAAACTTAGGTTTCAAAGTTTGACAAATTCAATCACCCACATAAAGTGAATACCGAACCTAATAAATATAACTAGTCTCATAAAAAAAATATGATCATAGGGTTTATCGTGTCGGGCCGATAAATAAAAAATCTATGTTCTAATTTATTTCGAATTATATGCATCGTGTTACGACATTGAATTCAAGGAATCCAATGGAATTTAACTGTCGTTAAACAATTGAGTGATGCAATTTTGTAAGCCAAATTTAATCATTTCGCGCGAACAGTGAATTTACTAATTATCTTATAAATATTGTTTTCAATGATTTGCACACTCCGAGTTCACCTTTATACGCCATTAGTTCTAATTCCACAATATTCATAAAGGCCCATATGACTTCATGGGTCTCATTCTCCTAGCCCAAAATATAGCCATTTTTTTTGGTTCAATCATGTTGAGGAATTTTCCTGGGCTCCATATTTTAGGGAACACAGACATGTCTCGAACTTTATTCTAGCTTTGAGCCTTTGACTATTCAAATTCCATATATGCATTTAAAATGGATTAACTCCAAAAAAAAGTTTTATTTAATAGGGAACACAAGAAATGACTTGTCAGAAGGGAACGCCATACTTTCAACGAGCGGTTATAGTTAGGGATGTCAGATGGGTTTACACGAATCGATCTTGAACCGTTCAAAATCCATTAAATTTTAAAATAGCGGTTTTGGTTTCGGTTTCGGTTCCAAACCCGCTTTAGACCCAAACCGTTTAGATTTATAGTTTGATGATCCGTCTGTACCTGATTCTAGTTTCATAATCAGAACCAATACTTATTTATTGGTTCTGGTTCGAATAAAACTTGTCTATTGATAAACTTAAGTTTAAATAGGTTTGTCAATTAACTAGTTTTATCCATATCGATTCGAAATCATTCATAACCAATTAAATTATAAAGCAACGGTTTCGATTCCAGTTCTGTTTCTTGTCCGATTCTGGTTCTAGATCCGTTCAGATCTGGACCGTTTAAGACCCATAGTTGATGGTCCGGGTCCGATTAGGATCCAATGTCTAATGGATCATTTTTAGAACCAAAACCATTACTTATTTATTGGTTCTGATTCGGGTAAAACCGACTCATTGACATCCCTAGTTATAGTTATGTAACATTCCAAATCCAGATTGAATTCAAATATTGTAATATTCCAAACCTCTTATGCAATCAAGTTTGGTTTCAAATTGTTCAACACCATGTATTTTAATTCGATATAGCCGGCCAAGTTGTCTTTTTCCGTCCGTTTCAACTTAAACATTGAATATTTGTCTCATTAAGCGCGTATTAGCATATAAAATTTACAACTCAAAAGAAAAACATTAAATAGTTAAGTATATTTGAATATTGAAGTACTTCTCAATTCGGATAATAGTTAAGAAAAACATTAAATAGTTAAGAATATTTGAATATGCCTGGGTTTATCTCATCCAGGCACACATCAATCCCAGCATATTAATAAATATTATATATATTAAAAATGTAAAAATATTTTTTTAAAAAAAGCATTGCGAGCTAAGGAGGGAAAATTTGCAAATCGAATAATCAAATAATATTCGGATAAAATAAAGAAACAGTAAGAACAAGAAAGCTTCTATATATTTTAATTTGAACCAAACAATCACACATAAATAAAAAAAGGGCGTGACTGTCATTTAATTTGCTATTTAAACTTTTAATTTTAGTCATTTAGATATAGATGGCACTTTATGTGGTACTTATATTATAAACCGGCAGATGAAATATTTTCTAATAAACTAATTACTTGTATATATATCTTCATCGGGACTAATTAATAACTAGAATAAAAGCTTTCATCCCTAATAGAAACTAGAGACTATAATCCATGCTTCTTTATATATATTTAATATTAGTATTTTATATTAATGCTTCTTTAAATATACAATATTATTTTTTCTTTTAATTATATATATATATAATCTTTTAAAATATAATTTAATGTATAATTGCACATATTCCTTTTATTATATATAGTTACATATTTCTTTTAGAAAATATAGTAACACATATCTCAATATAGTAAGTCTAATACATATTTTTGCTAGATATGTTCATTTAAAAGATACATATCTCTTTTAGGTATATATTGTATTAGGATAACATGATGTGTATAATTATATGACTATATATATATATATATATATATGTGTGTGTGTGTGTGTGTGTGTGTGTTTGTATTATTTGAATATGATATAATATATGACTAAATAATAATAATAATAATAATAATAATAATAATAATATAGTTATCTATCTAATTAGTGACATCTCGCCAAATATTTACTGTAACATGTTAATGCATGTTTTAACCTTTATTAACAATCATATTAAACATTTTGCAATAGTTTATTTCAATAAATTAGCAATATATTGTTTGATATCTAACTAAAATAAATTACTAAATTACATAATTATATGTAGAGAGCAATAAACTAACCCTATTTATAATATAATATACTAAACACAAAATAGTTGTTACACGTCTCAATCAATATAATATTCTAAATTCAGTATATATTTATTGCTAAAATATTCATTTTAATAGATACGTATTATGATTCTAAAATAAGTTGTCTATAACCTATATTAACTATAAGATAAACATAATTATAATTCATATGTAGACTTTCTAAAGTAAATGAAATGAGTAAATATAATAAAATGATATGAAATAGTAAGTAAATAAAAATATTTTATAGTATATTAAATTTACATATTATATAGTTTGTATCATAATAAGTGCATATTATATAGTTTGTATCATAATAAGTACATATTATATAGTTTGTATCATAATAAGTACGCAATGGAAAACAAGAGCTATAATCAAATATAATCACATCAATATTTTAATATCACAATCGAATACTGAGATAAGTAATAATAAAAATATTAAGTCAAACAAACAATATTAAACCAGCATTAAGATAATAAAGGAAAATTTGAATTGAAATAACATGCTAGTTAAACGGTATACCATTAAAATTTCAGTATGAAATGGTTTATTGAAAGCACGGAATATCGTGAAATTACTGTACGGTATACCGCAAAAACGGTACGGTATTAGTATGTAAAATAATCCATAATAAAAATTTGGTATAGCGATCCACAATAGACCGAAAGATTTGGTATAAAAATTTGGTATAGCGATCCACAATAGACCGAAAGATTTGGTACAGTATCGATATAAAAAAATCTCATACCATAAGTTTCAATACAATATGGTGATTCCGATACGGTATACCGACCGATCCACTCCTAATTAGGGCTGTAAATGAGTCAAGCTATTCGGAGCTCGACTCGATAAAAGTTCGTTCGAGTTTGTTTAGTGAAGCTCGTTAGTTAAACAAATCAAGCTTGAGCATGGTAGTATTCTACTCGTTAGCTCGTAAACAAGTTCGTTAACTGATTTAGCTTAAAAATATAAAATTATTAATTAGATATAATTATTTTCTTTCTATAATTAGTAATTATTGTGTTAAATCTTTTAACTACTTTTATTTGTTATAAAAATCAATAAATATATTGTGTTATTGTGGATAAAATAATTTATTTTTAATATAAAATAATTAATATTCTAAACATATATCTAAATTTGGAAAGTTTATTGGATTCGACTAAAGCTCGAATAAGTTTCGTGATTCGAAATATTCGATAAATAAAATTTGAGACTTACCGATCTTAAACAAACCAAGCTTCAACACGATGATGTTTGTTCTACCGATTACACCCCTACCCCTAATCGAGGCTATCCAATTCCTTCGCAATATTTATGTTCTTTACTATAATAAGTCCGTCCAATGTATATACAATAATAGTTACGTTCTAGAAATATGACGAATAAAAACAAGAGATTGCATAGCATATTAAAACAAATGACGAATTAATTCTCTATTTTGAACACCAATCAAAACAATGTGATACAACTGTTATGTGGTAGTTGTCAAAGATATCGCCTTCCAATGACCTTTTCAACTCTATCACTTAATTGATGCTAATCATATTCCCATATCGTGTCTATCAAGATTTGCCACGTTATTTTTGTGCAAATCTGTTTGCCTATTTTCCCTCAAACTAAACCTCCTTTCGTCGATCCAGGACCACCTTAAACGCTCTTCTTTTTTCTCTTTTAAAACTGCACACTAATGTAACAAAATTAATCAAAAATACTAAATTAACAACATATAAATTCAACGAAACTTATATACAAAAATCAGAGAAAAAAATTGTATTGTTTTAATAATAATAAAAAATAGTTACAATTTTAAACTGTACTTGCAATTTTAACATAAAGCGGCAGGTGTACTAAAAAGCAGGCTAACTAAATTAATATCGTGGATAGAAGATGATTAGCCATTAGCTCGAAAGCTTAAGGCACATACTACCTCTTTGATGTAACTCATCAGCTTGATGATATGTATTATCTCAATTTCAATATTCCAACCAATCACAATAGTATGTTTTAGTATTTCGATTTATATTATACATATTTTATCATTGCACCATACTCATCGATAGGTGGACGTGAATCGCGATCATATATCTATGTATTTGATCACATAATATATGTGCCATGATTTATTTGCTCATATCGATTGATTAAAAGCAATTATGCATAGCGAATTATTAACTTAATTAAAGCTTTGATCATTCAAATTTGTTGAGTGTTCAAGAATATCTAAAGGATAAGGTCTGAAAAAACTCACAAGTTTCGTACTATATGATAATTAAAAATTGGGAAAAATTTAGGAATAAATATAATTATATATTAACACAGCAAAGGATACGCTTATCTTCAAATAATATGAGATATAATGGTAAAAGTCTTGTACGTGCAAACATGAAGAAAATAACGCGTTAGCTAAGCCGAGTCCAGTTCTTGACACTTTTTGCTACAAAATATTTGTAATCCAGAAAGTAGCAAGTATTAGGTGTTAAATTCCTCGGCTTACGTGTGGCCGCCTATTGTTTTCACTGATATATTTATTTGTTAAAGGTATATAATTTAATCAGTGTGGTGAACTTGCTGGGATTATTTAAATTAGTAGCCTAAGCAAGCACGAAAAGTAAGGTTTGTATTATTAATTAAAATAGTGTATAACCCGTCGAAATTCGATGGAAAATCATTTTATATCGTAATTTATAATCATACTTGTTAATCACCAGAATCTGTTTAAAATTATAAATATAATTTGTTGTAATAATTGGTTATTCATCGTAGTTACAATTCGAACATTAGATATTAATAATAAATTAGAATAAATAACAAAAGATTAAAAAGTTAGAGAAACTACTTGTATAGAATTTATATATTCATACATGTCACAAACTCGATTTTAAAAATTGGTTTTACTATTGATTCTCGTCCGAAACTTATGTAATAATACCAGTTAGTTATCTAACCCCATTTAAAATTTATAAAATATCTAAATAGTTAAATATAAGTTGTTTCAATAATAAATCACTTATGAGATTTCATAATTTCAAAACCTAAATCTATATCCATTCAAAACAAAAACAAATAAACTTAAGAAAATTATGTATAACTATAGATAATATCACAACATATAATCAAGTCTTTCGATAAATTTTAATGACTTTTAGGTTTGAATTTGTTCATTTTTCAAAACCTAAATTCATTCAAAACCAAAATAAATAAATAAATAAAATACTTGAATCCTACATTAACTTTTATAAGACTTCACATATTCAAAACTAAATCTATTTTTATATTTTGGTTTTTAAGATTATGGTTTTTATTAGTAAATATGTATCGATTCATGTTCATATTTTTATATAATGTATCCAAAATATTTATCTTATTAAATAGTGCAGTAAATAAACTGTTAATTTAACCAAATTAAATAGTCTAAATTAAATTAAAAATTATTTATTTGGTCAAATTAAATTAAATAAACTATTAGTATTGTAGTTTAATTAATATCAATATCAATCACTAGATCAATTAAAAATGATAATTTGGTTGAGACTTAAAAAATATAAATATCATTTTATATAGGTTCTCATTTGGATTTGTTTCATAAAAAATCAATATGAGATTGTAGAGTGATTAGAAGGCATAAAATGAAGAATTAAGAAAATAAAAAATTATAGTAATTCCACATAGGATTGATGATCAATGTGGTGCCTCCAATATGTTTTGCTACATAGAATTCATAGATAGATTATTGAGTACACCATTGTTATATATATCCTTATCTACCAATATGTGTTACGTACGATAGCATGATTAGAGCAACAAACAAACTATGGGGATTAAGAAAAGAGCACCGGTAACTCCACATGAATTAACCAAACTATATTGAAATGTTTGAAATAAAATTGCTATATATGTCTGATGTAAATCGGCAATCTAATTCAATTTTAATGTTCAGTAAAACAATGTTTATTTGAATTTATAGTTGTCGCAAAAAATGTTTATTTGAATTTATAATTGTCGCAAAAAATTTAAAACTTTGTAATTATTTTATTTTAAGCAATTACAATGTTCTTAATTTTTTAATAATAAAGCTACAACGTTTCATCAATAAAACTGGAGTCGTTTTAGGGTGCAAAAATGTACAAACTTTGCTAGAAAGGGGCGTCCGCAAACCCAAAAAAACTAAGGTGGTATTGTACACTTAAAAAAAAGCGGCATTAACAATGGAGATAATGACGAGAATAAAGATGTCGTAAAAAAACATCTTTATCAACGGAATAACGATGGTCCTATGACGGCCAAAATATTCTCTTGTTAAATTAAAGAAATTTGTTTTATTTTATTTTTGGTTAATTAATTCGTTCGTAGTTAAATGTCTACATAATTTTTATATTTAGTTTAATTATTTTTAAAACATCGTTAGACCGTCGTTCAACATAAAAAATACTTCTTTTAAAAAAAGAGGAGTTAACAACGAATATGTCATCGTTAATCTATCGTTATTTTTCGATATTACCTAAACATGTTGCAACCAAAATTAGAACCCTATTTTCAAAATCCCTCATTCTCTTTTCCGTGCCACCGTCGATGCCACTCCATCCCGCCGTTGACGCCCTCCCATTGTTCGCCATCACATGCCACCCGTCGTCGAGTCCGCCCCATCAGCCCGACAGTCCCTTTCTTTTCTCGCTCATCTGATCTCTCTATCTTTCTCTCACTTTGTCATTTGGTAGTGTCGACCCGACACTACTTTCGCCCGCTCCATCACTGCCATCGTCATCCCACCGTCCCCATCGCTATCTCGTCGTCCTGCCGCCACCTCCGACAATCTTCTCTCCTCTTTTTTCTTAAAAAAAGTATATGTAAGTTCTTAATTATAGTGATAAAATAACTATTTTTTTTTGTAATGAATTGTGATGATTTAGGATTGATTTTAGATTACTTGTTATGATATAGAGTTGATTTGTGATGATTTAAAACGAATTTTGATGATTTATTATTGATTTTTCATGAATTTGTGATGGATTGAGGTTGAATTGTTGCTTATGATTATGCTTTTGGGGTGACAAATTCACCAAAACCATTAAACCCTGGTGAGCTTACTAGGGCGCACTGTTTTTTTCATGCCAAGACGGCACAGGCGAGCAGGAACCATCTTTCTGAGCCTACAGGTCCCGGTACAGGGTCATGACTCACTATGGTGGGTAATGCAGTCAGTAAATAGTTGGTATGTGTGCTTTATGTATTTTTACTCAGCATGTCTCGTATTTTGAAACTTTTTTGTTATTGACTTTTAACAGTCTCGGGAGATGAATATCCCCATGGATATTGCAACTCACGATAATATGTATGTGTTTTTAGAAATACAAATATGATAATGTTTTGTTTGATTTGTAGGAGAAGATGATCAAGTGGGTGGATGAGCTAAGGTATACTCATGAGAGAGAGGTCACTACACATGATGTGAATCAGATCTTTTGGAGGTGATCAACGGTAACCAGAAGGGACGCGTGTTCGGGATAGGCATGATGTGACAAATAATTTCATCTGCCCCTGGACCTAGTACAGAGTCGACCAATACCTCTCACTATGCTTATACTTCCAAGTTAGTAGAGTTACGAGCTCAACTAGACGAGCGCCAACGAAAAGAAGATACATGCAGGCTCAGCTAGACGAGCACCACAAAGGAATGCTGAGATGGAAGCTCAACTCGAGAAGCGCCGACAGAAGGAGGCTGAGAAGCAGAGGAACATGGCAGCGATCATGCAGATATTCAGGTCGCCTACTAGATTCACACCTCCTGATATGTCCGGATTGATCCATCCCCCCTGATTTTACGATTTTATGATGTTTGGATTTGGATACTTTTTATTTGCATACTTTATATTTTATTTATATATATATATATATATATATATTTTAAATTTTCGATTTCGATTTCATATTTGTTATTTTTTTATTAACATAGTATGGAATTAAACATTATAAACAAAATGAAATTAAGATCTTAAATTTAATAATTTAAAGATTGTCAACGTAAACATTCACGTCCGTCGTTAATTAACGTGTCAACTATCGTTAATTAACGACAAAACTTCCGTCGTCAGAACATTGGTACATTACAATCGATTAAAACATCGTTGCCACTTTACGAAGGGTACTTCGATGTAACTCGGTTAGTAAATTAACGATTAAATATTATGTCGTTAAATTAATGTACTATGTTGGATATGACTATGTTACCATCCGTCGTTAATATTTTGTTGACGGATTATATTTTTTAATGACGATTTGTATTGGTTAAAGCTATTTTTTTTTATTGTCGTACTCACAACGTTTTACAAGTTATGTGAAAATGATAAATTTTGATAAATATTGTTTTATTTTTGTATAATTAATTTATACTAATAAAAGGTATGGTTGTAAAGATATAACCGAATATTTGAATTATATAATAGAACCCACCTTCAAAAGATGACAAAAGAAAAAATAGCAAATAAAGTTGTCAATATCCGAGAACAAACATTTCAAGTTGTATATACGATCTTTAAAATGATTTCTTCAAGCATTAACAAAAATAGCAATTGCAGTGGTCTTAAGACAAGGAATATTGTATTTGGGGTTTGGTGAGAATGAAGTTAGGTATAGTTTTCAAAGAATGGTTGCAAAGGTTCGTGGTGGTGTGTTAATTGCTTAATATTGTGAGCTGCTTATCTTAGCGTAAAAACAGCTGGGATCCAACCCCACTACTCCACGTCATCAACCAACCTCTTCCCTTTATAAACCAATTCTCCTAAACAAACAAACTGCAGATCTAGAGAGACAGACATGGAGGGCCTCATTCCATTACTGTACAAAGCAATTGTTCAATACAGAAATAGCGGAGGGCAAGGTGGGATGATGGGGACGTGGCTAGACGACACGCAATCGCCTGCGTACATGAGGCTTCCGGGCGATTCAGGGCGGTTCGCCCCTTCCGATATCCATGTTTACCGGCAAGATTACGGCTTCTCCTCCTGTTCGCCGCCTCACTCCGCCGCCGAGAGGGCTGTTTCCACCGTAGGCAACCACCATTTGATCAGTTCTAGCCGGGCGGTCAAGTCATGATGTTTGTGCCGAGGGCACGTAAAATTGAGTTTGGTAGGTGTATCAAGCAAATCTTTTATTTCTTTAAATTTGTTGATCATGTTAATTCCGTTTCTGTATTGCCAAGTTAGATAAGTTGTGTGCATATGGCCAAAAAAAATAAAAAGACAAAACTTTGGCTGTGGAAAACCTAATGAAAGGGTCCACAAACTGTGTTTCGTGTAAGAAAGCAAAATTGTATATGATGTTTGTGCTTGTGAAAGAAAAAAGAAGGAAGTTTACTACTTACCTGATTTTGATTTTTGAAAGTGTTGAGCAATCAGTAACGTATAATTCAACTTCGGCGGAACCACAAGTTGGATTTTATTTATTTATTGTAAGGTATTATCTAATTCCGTTTTTTATAAAGTGAATTTACATGCGTGAGAGATGATGAAGCAATATTTCGCACTGTTGGCCCGTGTCCGAAAATTAATTACAGATTGCAATATTTTTTGTTCCAATTTGCTTAATTTTTTGGAAAGCACAATGTTAACAGATTTAAGGAGAGAATAATATGACTTTTGAACCGTCATAAAATTTAATTAAAAAGATAAAATTATAAATTAGAAAATTAACAAAAAATCATCAATTAAAAAAGTAAAGTGCACATGATAAATAACGCCGACAAAAAGAAAAATTTATTTTACTTAAGATTGAATTGAATATCGTGGCCTTTTCATTTATTTTTATTTTTCACTTTTCCTTCTATTTTTTTTTCTTTATGTTCTTTGATTAGATTTTTTTTCTTCAAATTTTTCTCTCATTTCTCTATATGAAACAGTCAATCTATTTAACATTTTAACCTTTTTCGAAATATTTTTTAATGTTGAATTATGTGATTTCAATTCAGTTATCCGATTTTAATTTTAGATATAAGTAGTAAATTGTGGAATTAAATTGAATAATAATAGATAGAGTGATCCATGAATTTCAACTTTTATTTTGTTGGTGATATGACACACAGTGCTGAAGTTATCTTTTGGATTCACAGTTACAATCTCCGTAATATTTTTATAATTCAAATATAATATGTCTTATATAATATCATATAATTTATATAAATATATTATTATTAATTTGCAAGTGGATCAGGTAAGAAACAGATCAAAAGCGTTGATTATACTGTTCGGAAAATCTATAAACAATTTACGACTTTTTATCTAAAATACAAAATATCAGCCATGGATGATGTAGGGATGTCAACGGCAGAGCTTTAGGACGGAACCAATAAATTAGTATTGGTTACGGTTGCTTCGAACCGCCCAAGAACATCGGATCGGACCGGATCCGGACCATCAAGTTATGGTTCCGGATCGGGTATTACTCATTGCTAACTGGTTACCCGTTGGGCCACTACACCAAAATCCCCAAAATTTTCAATTTCATATTTCAAATTTCAACAAAGGAAAAATCTTTATTGGACTAAAATATATTATAAATAAATATAAACGTATTTTGAACATAGTCGTATTTTGATTTTTGAAAAATTAACGTATTTTCGTCCTTGTATCGTATCGTATTTCGTCGGCTATTATTATAAATTTTGTGATGTTTTGATTTTGCACATGATTTTTAATTGCCCAATCAAATTTATGAACTTCACTTCTTTTGCTATTATTACTCAACGCTTTTTTCTACTAATTGAAATTGAAGAGGGGGATGTCTATATAGATGCATGTGTCGTTTGTGGTGTTCAATGGATGTACATTCGGTCTTGCATCACATCAATTTTAATTGGTTGAAAATATTAATCATGCTATAGTTGTAATACATGTAAACTAAGTTCACGTATTTTATGATATGATCCAAAAGTAGTGTGCAAAACAAAAACAATTCAAAGTTAATCTATTTTGATGAAATTATCCCAATTTTTATAGGGTGGTATCTCTAAAGATGACATCGAATTTATAATAAGTAGATTGTGTATATTATAGCCCATGTTTATGGCTCTCATTTATAAAGGATAAGAATCAAAAAATTAAAAATGATTTCTATGTGAACATTCATCTATATCTCTATATATGAAGTTAAAAAGAAACTATTGTATCGTACTTAATAAGTTTGGTGGTGGTTGGATGTGAATGCCTCTTTTTTGAAGAATACTGGAAAGAGCATTCCCTTATCGCAATCTTATAAAATAAGTTAATCTATGTGAATGCTCAAATTTTAAATTAAAAAAAAATAAAAAAATGACTGGGTCGGACCGGAACCGGACAAAATGGGCCGGGTCTGAACTGGTCCGGGTCCAATCGGTTCTAGAACCAGAACCGGAACCGGAACCGTTACTTTAAAATTTAATGGGCTTTGAACGGTTCCGGATCGGTCCGGGTAAAGACCGCCCGTTGACATCCCTAGACTGATGGACTTCATAACTCAATGATAACAAAGTAAAAAATGTATATATACCATACTTATATCATATTTGTTTATTAAAAATAAGTTCTAATATCCTCATGTGCTTATTCATATTTGAGTTATTGACGCATAAATACATCAACTTTGGATCAATTTTGGTTTTCTCATGAACTTTAAAAATTATCACAAAATACACAAACTTAATGACTTTAGTGATTTTACTAAGATTTCAAATTTAAGCCAAATAAAATCTGGCATGACATCTCGAAAATACCATAAACAAAACGGTCAGTGATATAAACGACATCATAGAAAGAATATTGATTGTTTTGATCTCAACTAGTACCAGACGATGAAACAAACGAGAAGACTTGATTTTTGTAATGAAGAGTGATGTGATGAATCCTAGAAATAAAAAAATATGATTTATTTTGATGTAACGACAATGTTTTATGTCACCTCTCTATAATGTCGTTTATATCACTAACCGTTTAGACAATAGTAAATTTTCAAGATGCCAAATCAGATCTAATTTGACATGAATTTGCAATCGTGGTAAAAACACTAAAGTCATTAAGTTTGTGTATTTTGTGATAATTTTTAAAGTTCGGGAGAAAAACTAAAATTGACCCAAAATTGATGTATTTATGCACCAATAACCCTTAATATTTTAAAATTGTGTATCGGGTCTTTGGGATTTGTATGGGGTTCGTGATTTGTTATTAGCATTTAAATTTTGGGATAAGTATAATTTTTACGTGTTCTCAATTTTTGCAATACTTTTGAAAAATATCCTAATCCGAGAATTCAACGATGGGATGATGAGTCACCTTGTTGAATGCCCATGCAGACTTTATGTCAATTTCTTTTTCCATCTAAGCATAAAAGTGAGTATAGTTTATGTCCCAAACTTTGATATTTTTTTTATAAATGTACTCAACTTATTTTTATTTTAAAAAAAAAATTATGAATTTTAATTTAATATTCAATAATAATTTGTTTACTTTTTCTTTTTGAACGGAAAACGATGACTAATTTATTTACTTAAGGAAAGGATTGACCAGGGAAAAACTTCAAATTAAGGTTTTATTTAGTAAATAATAATTTGTACGAAATAAGAATTCAAATTCATTCTAATACGAAATTCATAAGCCAAGTTCAACGAATTTGTAAAATCAAAATTTGGAATTATTAGCTGGGTTCATGGATTCAGATAAAGCCTGGTGGTTCTGTACGTAGGAGTAAGGTCTTTACATAATTCCGGTCAAACGAATTTGCTATCAAACTGCTTTTAAAAGTCAGTTGTGAAAAGAAAACTAATCATAAAAGGCATGGATTAATATGCATATCGTTTTTAAGTCGATAACTACGATGCTTAATCAATACAATTTAGTCATTGGTGACGACATTGCAAAAATGACTCATGATCTATGCAGCCTATCCAATACATTCATTTATTTTTATTTTAGGCCTATTTTATAATGCCAATTGCATTTTTGCAATAGTCAACAATAATCCTTGAGGAATATTGTATTGACTCAATATATCATGAACTTCGCGATGAAGAGAATCACATTAAGAGGGCAATATTCTCTTTCACTATTATACATGCGCCAAGTAAAATGGAAAAATAGTATCACTTGCAAACTAAAATTAACTTGCAACATTAAAGAATGTTAAGGTTTTTGGTGTATTAGTTTAATCTATGGAATTTTATTATGGGGCTGAAAAGCAATTAATCATCATCATCATCATCACGTCAGCCCTGACATTTCAGGGGCCTAAACGAAAAGAAAAAAATTGGCTCCTTTTAAAGATAAAGTTTCAATAATCTCATTGCTAGCTATGAATATATAACACGTGATGATCTTTCATATTTATGTGGTTGCATTAACTAAAAATTGCAATGAATTGGATCAAGTAATTTGAAATAATTTGGATCTTCTAGCATTTTGATAATCAAAATCGTCAATAACTTTTCAAGGTAAATCTTTTAATATCTCATTTCCAATGCATAAAATTGATAAGTCATTTAATATTTCTTGAGACAAAGTAGAATACAGATATAATTTTATTAATTTTATTCAAAACTTCTATCTACTGAAATTACAATAACCAATTTAATTAATAATGATCTATATACAATAGAAACATTAAGAAAATGTTTGAAGATTTAGTAAATTCAAGAACTTCACAAATCTATTTTATTTATGATGTTAAATACATTTGTCGACAAGCAGCTCTAGATTTGGGGCTCTTGCTATAGTTGAACGCAGGGGAAAGATCATTTATATAGATACTGACAAAATCCTTTTCTCAAGAGAAGAGCATAGTGCATGAGAGTGTTGATTTTTTTTCAAATAAATTTAAAATTAATAAACTATAGATAATAGGTTTGTTTTTAAATTTGGAGCCCCTCAAATTTAGGGGCCCTAGGCCTTTGTCCCTCTGGCTAAGGCATAAGGGCCGGTTCTGATCAATGATCATCACCTTAAACCACTTAATCCAGACTTTAATTATCTGTGCTATAAAATTCAAGCTTTCTTTACAAACATAATCCGGATAACTTATAGTTTTATTATACTCTAGGGTAAATTGAAAAAAAAAACACATTTTGGGATAATTAGTAAGTTCAACTAAACGTTTAAACTTTGTAAATTTTCTCACAGTTTTCCTAAGCATTATAAATTATACACACATAAAAGTGCTAAAAGTGTGATCAAGAATACTTGAATGCACAAAGTGCTACACAGTTTTTATTGTGCGATGTGAATACAAATATTATAAACCAAGTGATAACTGAGGAAGAGGATTCCAATCCAGCTTCAAAAATCTAAAAAAACAAAGTTAAATAAATTGGATCTTGTTAGTACAAGTACCCAATCCATAGTAATTTCATGATCGAATGTGATCAATCGCGAAAAAAAAAAGATAAAAAAAATTCAGAATGTAAGAATGCTTCAAATATTATAGATAAAAACATCACATGAAAGAGCCATGTTAGTGTCTGATCACCAAAATGCATGTTTTATTCATCATTAAAATTCAGAAATTGCTGTCTGGAAGCCAAAAACATCGAACCCTACAAGTTGACATTCAAGACTCGTGTCCAAATTAACTCCCCATTTCTTTATAAGCTAGCTATCTACATATATCAATCATTGCATATATTGACATTCAAAAACACCGACATTCAAATCCGCCAGTTGACATCCCTATATCAATGCATGGAAATCTGCAACATCAAATTCCTACGCACCCCACTTGATCCGTATGATGATGAAACAGACAGAAAACTAATCAACTCCAAAACTCCATCACATGAAAAGATAAATGATAAATAATGACTATAACTAACCATATATGTTCTAGTACTGCTCCAATGGTGAACTGCGAAACCGGTCCAATTTCCCTCCTTTTAATGTTTCTACCTTTGGCAGCGGCCGTCATGCATTGCGGGTCGTGCGGGAAGACTCTATTGCCCTACCCGATTAGTATCGGCCCGAACTGGGGCGACAAGGCCTGCAAAATCAAGTGTGATCCAAACACAGGCACTTAGCATTTCATCTCAAAGCCCGGAGACTTTACCCGATCACATCCATCGACACGAGATCCCAAAGGATGCTGATCCGCCCGCCGTCTGTGCTCCCGGGGCACGTGCTTTTCCAAGGACTTCAGCAGCTAGGGCTTCCAGATCGACGACTTGCTCCCCTTCAACATCAGCAGCAGCAACATGATACTCCTGAACTGCACGGACAACATGCTGCATCTGCAGGTTAGTTTGCTCGAATGAGGTGGAGCGAACTGATCTGACACGATCACATTTTGTCACTTTTAACTTGATGGTAAAAGAATAAAAATATTAATTTTATACGTCTGCACCGTGCGGATGTCCTCATATAAATCATTTGCGTTATTTTTTCTCAGGTGCCTATCATCAACTGCTCCTCCAACTGCCCCTGCCACACCTTCATCGACAACACCCCGTCAGCGGTGCGTCTGCAAGAAGGAGAAGCTCTGCTGCTCGTTTCGGACTGGGGAATCGCAGAACGCGTACATCATCCGTGTCCACGCGGACGGATGCATGGCGTATCACAGTTACGTGAACTTCGATCCCAGCCTCCCGTTTGCCAAGTGGCCGGCGCCTGGCTTGGAGCTCCTATGTCTCGCCGTTGGAGCCACCCTGCAACACCACAGCAGACTGCCGCGAGCTGCCGTTTTCAAAGTGCTTCACGGACTCCGGTGATGGTGACAGGAGGAGGTGTCTCTGCAAGAAGGGGCAGTATTGGGATATTGTAACTGGATATTGCCGAAGTAGCTCACTTTATATTTTCTAATTTTCACCAAAATTTTCAATTTATTATCTTGTAACTGTTTATAACTAGTTTTATCCACGAATCTGAATGTCGTAACCACCTGCATTTGTTGTTGTGTGGCGCAGAGTGTAGACATGGAACAGGCTGCAAGATACGTACCAATCACACTTCTGCTATTGGAGGTAAGTCTCACTAAGTTCTTGTTTAGAATGTTTATCTTGAAAATGATTCATAAGAGAATTCAAACTTCAATTTGGAAGAAACAAAAAACTATATGGGGCGTTCGGTTTGGCGACTAGGATAGAAAATATTGATATAATAGAGTAGGATTGAACTATTTGAATCATTAAAGTAACAGATTATAACTAAAATGTAGCATAATACCAAAATTGTTCTTTTGATTGAAGGATAATCCTGTAAAAACATAAATTCAAGAGCAAAAGTGACAATAATTTTGATGAGAGTATTTTTATATTATGGATTGCATGACGATTAATAATCAATTCAATTTGGGGTGATCAATTATCATCCAAATGAATGATTGGAGCACATGACAAGTTATCCATCACAGATAAATTCATTCAAACAAACATGTGATTAAGTTGGATTATTTTATTAAAAAAGCCTTATCAATCAGCCTTGCTTCTTCTTGTCGGCTCGTATTAGCCTGTGCTTTATTACAGGTAGTCATTCCCCATACATTCCTTCTCTTGCTCCTGACCGCGTTCCTGGTGTACAGACAGCGTCAGTACACGAAGAAAGAGAGCATATCTTGAATGCCAACAACAGCAGAAAATCTGCCAAGTTCTTCTCAGGCAAAGAGATCAAGAAAGCGACCGACGACTTCTCTTAAGAAAAACCTGCTTGGTACAGATGGATTCGGGGAGGTCTTCAAAGGAACCTTAGAAGACGGAACCGAGATAGCCGTCAAGAGGGCCAAGCCGGGGCAACGCCGCAGGCATGGCTCAGGTCCTCAACGAGGTCAAGATCCTCTGCCAGGTCAACCACCGGAGCTTGGTGAGAATGATCGGCTGCTACGTGGAGCTCGAGCAGCCCCTCTTGATCTACGAGTATGTCGCGAGGGGGACCCTCTTCGAGCATCTCCACAGGTCAGAATCGCGCCAGACGCCGTCCCTGAACTGGTTGAGGTGCCTCTTCATTGCCCACCATGCGGCAGACAGCCTCGCCTACCTGCATTCCTCTGCCGTGCCCCCCATCTACCACCGCGACGTGAAGACGAGTAACATACTCCTGGATGAGAATCTCGACGCCAAGGTGTCGGATTTCAGGCTGTCGAGGCAGGTCGAGTTGAGTGAGAGAGACTGCACCCACATCAACACCTCTGTTCAGAGGACCTTCGGGTACCTCAATCCCGAATACTACGTTAACGGATCAAAGTGACATGTACAGCTTCGGTTTCGTGCTGCTGGAGCTTCTGACATGTAAGAGAGCTATTGATTTCAACAGGGAGGAGGAGAATGTGAACCTGGTGGTCTACATGAAGAGGATATTTGATGAGGATAAACTGATGTCCGTGATCGATCCCACGATCAGACAAGGGGCGATGGAGGTGGACTGGAGACGATGAAGGCAATCGGGAATCTGGCGGCGGCTAGCTTGGATGAACGGCAGCAGAATCGCCCTTCGATGAAGGAGGTTGCCGATGAGATTGTGCGTGTTATCAGCATTATTACAGGCGATGATGCTTCGAAATTGTAGTCAATTTCTGAGTTCTAGTTTGTGTTTTTTGGCAATTTCTGAAATAATTTCCAGAAAATTTGGAATGACTCTATATCTTTAAAATGGGAATATTACACATAAAATAGTTTACAGGCCAATCTTGAAGGGAACAAAATACAGATATTAATTTAAGGTGACAAAATCTAAAATCGGATAAGGCCTATTCCAAGATGACTGCAGTTCAGATTTACCTGAGAAAATTACTGGGGGGAAATATGGGAGAAAAACTTGAATCTGAAAAAAAAAGAAAACATTTAAACTGATGCTAATATCCAGAACATGACATGAGACGACATGGCGATAAGGAACCATGTAACGAACGCCAGAGCTATGGCCAGTTCAAATCTTTGGCATGGGAGATGCGTTGGACCTGTACAAAATTTTAAGTCTTTTGCATACAAAACTGCGATCCCAGCTGACGAGCATGCAGCAGCAAGCGATAAGGTAGCTGTCACCTGCATTTGATATTTGATTGTTGAGTCAAATGAGGCAAAAGGTACAAGTCATGAGGTTTAAACAGGAAGTTGAACTACATAGAGATGACCTCATCAGAAAGATAAATTTGAAAACTTGATGGATGTCAGATGGCTAAGCATGAGGTTTGAAAATCGACCAGTAGTAACTAATAGTATATAGGAAAGCAAATTTGAAGAAAATGAGAAAAATCTACAATCACATCCAAATCAAGGTCAAGTTACATGAAGTCTGCATTAGGATTGAAAAAGTTATTAGACGTAATCTTATATGATAATAACAGTATCAAACGCAAAAAAATTGCATAAGTTGTAGTTGGTGCGGATGAAAAATTCATGGCACTATTCCAACAGCCATTTTCAATTTGAGATGCAAGAGTTGCAGATATAATTGTCATAGCATCATCATACCACACATTTGGGGGGCAAGCAAAGAAAAGTGAAAGTTTAGAGGGATTACCCAATCACCAACAACAAACAGGCTAACTAGGACTGGATTGTGGAGGTCTCTTTATCCGCAAAGCATAGATATCAAGACACGCAAGTCCAAAGCTCCATAAAACTTGAAGCCCCATTGATGCGATAAGATAACTGAATCCAAAAAACTGTGGTGTTAATAGAAACTTTGTAAAACCAATAACCCACGACTGGGCAGGTCTGCAACATATATGCATATGAAAAAAAGAAGAGGAAAAAAAATACCAGGTTAACAGAATATCAATTATCAAAGAATAATGCATGGAAATGATAATTGCCTGCTAAGTAACTTACTTAGACCATTACGCAGATTTTGAGATACTAGATTAATCTAAGTCGGGAACGAGCAAGTAATATCAGGCAATTAGAGGAAGATATATACACAAGCATATTTTTCTAAGCCAACACTGGGTTGGTATGAGAAGCTTGAAATGAACACATTATAGAACGATCCTTTCCTAGCCAAGGAATGTCCCCATGAACAAGCAGAAGACTTTCCATAAGATTATTACAAACATACTACTTGATTCAAGTGTTTAATTATCAATAAGAACCATTTCCGGAGCAACTGAAATACAGATTTATAGACTATCATAGTCCCAGAAATACCAAAAAAAAAGCCTCTTAAAACCAAGATTCTCAAATCAATCTAACAAATTTCAAATCGAGCAATATCCAAACCCAAAAATAAACAGGACCAGATTCATCTTTCCAAAACCTCCAAATTCAAGAAAAAAAGATAACTAAGAAAATAAAGCAGTTATAGATCCACCTACAAGAAAAATACGATGATTCAACCCAATTAATTATTTTGATTTTACACATTACCATACATAGAATTCCCAATTAATTTCAGATACAAATCGATATCATCAGTATTGCACAAAATGCACCAACCAGAATTAAATAGCATCAAACTCAACCAGAAACAAAAGAAAGAATGGAAAGATAAAAAAGGAAGTGAATACCTACCAATATGCAGTGAAATTAGAAAACCCAACAGCAGAAACCATAACTGCAATGGAGCCAGCTGCAAACAAACATTGCCCAATTCTCAACATCAATCCACACACAGTTCCAGGGCTACCCAGTAAATCCTTCATTTTTCTTGCTCTCCCTCAAACTCTGGGCCCTTTTCCCCAAATTCAAAAAAGGGCCCCTTCAAATCCTAGATTCCATCAATCTTCCCCATTTTTTCACCCCTGCAAATGCAAATCTCAAAACTCACTGTGCCCACTATACGTTCAAGCGAATCTTCCACGGTATGCAGATTTGGAAGTGTTTGACAGAGATTGAATCCAACACTCGCTCAACCACGCAGCCAACTGAACCGTTGAGCTAACAAAAGGTCGCAAAAGAAATTCTTTTGGAGTGGCTGTAAATTGCAATTATTATTATATTAGTTTTTGAAGGAAGTAAATTATGATGGGAGTTTGTTTAATCAGTGGAATAACAGCAACGGAAGGCTGTGACTGTGAAAGGGATTATAATAATTGCACGATGTGACCCCGACATTCCTACGTGGACATCTTTTTATGACATTTAAACGAACTTTATTTTTCTTTTTTTCTAAATTTTGTAGTTCAACTGTGGAACTTACTCGAGTGTCGTCTTGTCCGGTACCGAATCTCTTTATGCCATTTCAGATGTATGTTAAATCACCGCTTACGTGGCTTTGGTGTATGTAGGCTAACAACACTCCCAACTTTAATTTCATATATGAAGCAACTCCTAAGATGTGGCCCTAGAAAATTTTGGATTATGTCATTATGGTCTTCAACTAATTGAGTGATATATGAAATGACGAGGGATATGTGAGTCCACGTCATTTTTTTATTAAATACATTATGAAAAATTAGTCATCTTAGATAGTGATTTTTTAATCACAAACTTAAATATTATACTTCTTCTATCCAATAATTATTTTATCGTTTTTCTTTTTAGATCGTTCCACAATCGTTTTCTCATTCTAAAATAGGAATTAACTTAATATTAACAATGTCTCGTTTTTGTGCACTAATTATTTTACACACAAAACATAATTATCATTAATCTATATTCCAAAAAAGTTGAGACAACAATTATGAGATGGATGAAATAACTTTTAGTCATTTTAATAAAAACTAGAGTTGGGAAAAACGGTTTACGATTATCGATTGATATGGAATCGAACCAAAACCACACTATATTTGGTTAATTCGAATATTCGATTTATGGTTCGATTTGTGGTAAAATATTTTAATTTTTCGGTTTTCGGTTTAACTGAATTGTAAATAACCTAAAAACCAAAAATGATTTTTATTTTTGTTTTACAATTATGTTCTCATCATAAAAGATTAACAACTAAAAGTCGAATCTTTATTTTTGTAAAATTCAATAGAATTATCAAAAAAATAAAATAATAGGTATATGTATAGTGAACATTTAGTTTTTACATTTTAGTGGCTAGAAAACTTATAATTAGCCATAATCATAGGATATCAAAACTTTAAATCATATGCATGATAGATTGAGTAATTAATTAATATATGCAAGTAATTAAATAAATTATTTGAAGTCATCCGTATAAAACTAAAAATAAAGCAACAATTACTTTATCATAAATTTAGTTTAATAGTATCAATGTAATATTTAGACTTTTAATGTAGTTGAGTAATAAAAAAATAATAGTTTTTTTCGATTTTTTGGTTAACCGAAATCAAACCGTTAATAATCGATATGATTAATAAATAAAAGGTTATTGGCATATGAATACACGAACTTTGATGTGATTTTGGTTTGCATACGAACTTTAAAGGAGTATATACATACACAAACTTTGATATAATTTTGATTTGCACACAAACTTTAAGAGAAGTATATAAATACACGAACTTATTAATTTTACCACGATTTATTTTTTGACAAAATTGAAACTGACATAACATTAGATATGATGAGTTGATAACAACGTGAAAATAAATTAATAAATAAAATATAAAAAAAATATTTACACTTAATAAAACACGCAGATTGACTCATTAACACACAAAACACATATATACTCCACAAGAAATAAAGGAAAAAATAAAGGAATATAACGCAAACACACAAAACAAAGAGATCACTTCAAATATTAAACTCATAATTTATAAATGGAGTAAATGACAACAAGTATGTTGCTACAAATGTCTTCTTCTTCTTCTTTCCACACGAACTTTAAGATTTTCACATCGTTGTCAACTCATCATATCTAATGTCATGTCAATATCAATTTGACCGAGAAAATAAATTGTGGTGAAATTACTACAATTAATAAATTCATATATTTATATACTTCTTTTAAAGTTCGTGTGCAAAATCAAAATCAATCAATGTTCGATATTTATATACTCATTTTAAAGTTCGTGTGCAAAACCAAAATCACATCAAATTTTGTGTATTTATATGTCAATAACCTATAAATAATTCAATTTCAATTTTAGAATTTATGAAATTTTTGATTCAATTAATCAAAAAAATTGATACGATTAACCGAATCCGAATCGTTTCCCAACCCTAATAAAAACCTATTCACTTCCCTCTTCCCCATGCTTGACCCTGGTTACCTATATAAAGTGGCCTCTTTGATGTAGCATAACTCCTTCCAAATTGGGCCTAAAGAAATATGGCCAACCCAATTCGAGGTGGGGCTGGACCGCTCCAGCTTTGACACTTCTAAATTATTATTCTTTTGGTATTTACCAAAATAATAATGATCAACTCAAAAAAAAAAAAAAAAAAAATAATAATAATAATAATAATAATAATAATAATAATAATAATAATAATAATAATGAGAAGGAGGATACGATATCTTTAATGAGGATGTAGTAATTATTATTTCCAAAAGAAATTGAGGCACAATCAATTAACTATCATGGGCGACGTCAAAGGCAACTACAGAAACAAAACGGACTAAATCCGTCACAAAATATTTATTGATAGATCCCAATAATTATAAATATAGTATTATTTTTATGCTAGAAAACTAAAATATGTCAATACACATAATTGAGGTGTACTTTTTATTTTCAAAAAGATTGAGGTGTAATCAATTTCTGTACTTATCTCGAAATATGGGCTCACGTGAAACGCAACTACAGCAGTAAAATCTGTCACAAAAAATTTATTGGTAAATTCGAATGGCGAAACCGATTCGACTTTTCCGGCTGGACAACGGCGCCAAAATCCCGTCGGTCGGACTCGGCACGTGGAAGGCCGATCACGGCGTCGTCGGTGAGGCCATCACCGCCGCAATTAAGGTTATGTAATCACATTGTTTTATTTTGTTCTTGTAACGTTGTACACGACTATTACTATCCTACACTAGAATGTAAACTGACTCTTTTTCTTCCCATTTGTTTTTGTCACACAATTGATTTTTATTTTTTAAATTTGGTGCTCGTGTAGTATGATAACCTCCGGGCGTATCGACCGATTACTTTAGTTTGAGAACACAGCATGCAAATTCAATGAAGTTTCAATTTAAATAGAAAAGTTCCATAAATTATATGAATAAATATAATGTATTGGTTAATTGATTGTCTCTCTGATTTGTTCAATTTCTCTCTACGAAACTGGATATACTTTTGAGATGCAGGCAGGATATCGGCATATTGATTGCGCTCAAAGATATGGCAATGAGAAAGAGGTACTTTCCCATACCATTTTTCATTAAATCCATGTAAAATGCAGCATATTATAGATAATCAATTACTATACAAATAAAAGCAAATTGTGCAACTACAACACAAATAGATTTTTTTTTTCTTGTATCCCATGATACCTTGTTGTAGATTGGTAACACCCTCAAGAAGCTGTTTCAAGAAGGAGTAGTGAAGCGCGATGATTTATGGATTACTTCTAAACTCTGGTTTGCCATTACTGTAAATTGTTGCAATGTCTATCTTTATCAGTAACTGAAAGACAAATCACTTTCTTAATCCCAAATCTGCAGGTGTTCTGATCATGCTCCAGAAGATGTACCTTTGGCCTTAAACAGAACCTTGAGTGATTTGCAGCTTGACTATGTTGATCTTTATCTGGTAAGCTTATGTTAAAATATAATGTAATAGCTTCCAATTTTAGTAGTGATGGTGCTAAGTTTTTCTACGTAGATGCACTGGCCTGTTAGCATGAAGAAAGGGTCGGTGGGATTTGAACCCGAGAATCTGACTAAAGTCGACATACCAAGTACATGGATGGCAATGGAATCACTCTGTGATTCTGGCAAGGCCCGAGCGATTGGTGTGAGCAATTTCTCATCCAAGAAACTAGGGGACTTGCTAGATGTGGCGCAAATTCCTCCCGCTGTCAACCAGGTCGAATGCCACCCCGGTTGGCAACAGCAGCAGCTACATAGCCTCTGTGAATCCAAAGGGGTTCATCTATCTGTTAGTATAATATCTGCTGTCATAATAGTTGTGTTATGATCACGCATTAATATTTAAGATTTTGAAACATTTGATTTTTTTTGTTTTTGTTTTAGGGATATTCACCTCTTGGTTCACCTAACAATCTTGGAAGTAATATGCTGAAAAATCCAATCTTAAATTTTGTTGCTGAGAAATTGGGGAAGACTCCTGCACAAGTTGCTCTGCGTTGGGGTTTGCAGATGGGACACAGTGTGCTCCCAAAGAGCACTAATGGGAAGAGGATTAAAGAGAACTTTGATGTGTTTGATTGGTGCATTCCTCAAGATCTGTTTGACAAGTTTTCAGAAATAGAGCAGGTAAAGTAGCCATCAAATATTTCATAATAATATATTTTCTATTGCGGGGCTACATGTTGAAATTGCAATATATTATGATGTGACTTTGAAAGGATCCTGTGAATATGTGAGGAATTTTTTGATAAATATGTTGTTTGATCTCCCACCAAAAGATTCCCATAACTAGAAAACAAAATCTGCTTTTAAACGAAATTTGGAACCAGTGATGACTTGTTAGATTTCTTTGCAGGTGAAATTAATCACAGGGAATACATTTGTGCACGAGACGTTGGGTTACTACAAAACCATAGAAGAGCTGTGGGATGGTGAAATCTGAGAGGGAAATGCCATATAATTTCATTAATTTATTGTATTTTTATAGACTATTGTTATGCTTTAGTTGGGTGTTCGGCTCGGCCAAAACCATCGAGAAATTGTTATTTTTGTGACGTTTGCACTTTGCGTTTGATTAAATCTTTTATTTTATATAATGTTCAAAATTTCTGATTCTATTTTGTTTGTTGACGGGTGATAATACATTTTATTATAAAGAAATTATGTGTTCAAAAATTGTATTTACACGAGAACGATTTTCACATTTTGGTACACCATAAATCCATATATATCAAGAATGTACATATCAGCTTAATAAATTGAGTATGATGAAGTATTTCATCATGTAATTAACATTTTGGAGCTTTGATTGTCTCTTTTCATAACGCACAGATCTTCGCTAATAATGATAATAAATATCTTTCGTTAATTAAATTTTCCTAATCATCGTAAAGAGCGACCCCACAAAATCAATAATTAGCCTAAACCGAATCTTTGAAGTGCCGTTACAGTGATCCAGTCCACGCGAATGATCCACGATCCTCCAAACGACACCGTCGTATCAGAGGAAAATTTCGCTTTGGCTTCTCATACTTAAAAGAGTAGGAACCCATCACTCTCCACACTCAACTTTCATTTTTTTCACGCCATTTGCATCCCATTTTTCTTTTCTTACAGAAACTAAATTAAGCGGAAGATGGCGAATGAGATATTATACTTCGAATTGAACACAGGGGCCAGAATTCCTTCGGTTGGACTTGGCACGTGGCAGTCGGAGCCCGGTGTTGTCGGTCAAGCTGTTCAATCTGCCATCAAGGTATGCCTTCATCACCACGTCTAATCCTAACTGTCTCTTTAATTTCAATTTAAGTAGTTCTAATTAGTTTGTGACGTTGCTCTAAGTCTCTATGTTGTTTGAGTAATGAAATGCTGAATTTTTGTGGTTATCTACCTATCAATTTGCCATGATCGGCCTCAAGAGGTGTCAATTCAATTTTTTTCTGCAACATTAGTCATGGATGAGATAGTGTACATGTGTATTGTGTTGTATGTGATTCATGGGATTTTAAGTATTTATTGAACTAATCAATTTCGTACATGCTGATTGCAGATTGGGTACCGCCACATTGACTGTGCTCGAGCTTATAACAATGAGAAGGAGGTATATTATATTAATATACATATTTCCGTCCCCCAATTTCCTTGCATATTATTTTTACCCTCTAATTTGTGATGGAAAGATTGGTTATTGATGTTATTTAAGAGTTATAGCCTATAGGGCTGTTCCACATAAAAAATGACGAACACATACAAAAACAAGTTAAGGAGACAATACTAGAGTACATATATACTTACGCATGTTCATGGACTTTTCCCGTTTCCCTTTTCCAGATTGGTGAGATTCTGAAGAAGTTGTTCGATGATGGAGTTGTGAAGCGGGAGGACTTGTTTATTACCTCCAAGCTCTGGTAATCACTATACTTATATGTACTAGTGCCAAGTTATGTCTATGTACAATTGCTGAGTTATTTGTGATGTGTAAACTATTTGGTGGTAGTTGTATATTTCTGTTTTTGCATCAATCTGTTAGCTTTGAGCTATCGATCAATGAGGTTAATTTTGTAGGTGTAATGACCATGCACCAGAAGACGTACCTGTGGCATTAGGCAAGACACTGGAAGAATTGCAACTTGAATATGTTGATCTATACCTGGTAGGTTCTGTTCTGAATCGAACTAATCGTAGGTGCCAACTTAGTGAGAATGGAAAAGTAGAAACTATTGTGATACTTTCAATCTTCTTCTAAAGTTGTAAAATCAATATGTCGTCCGAATAGTTTATGGAGACAACTATACGATTTTGCAGATTCATTGGCCCGTTAGGATGGCAAAGGGCTCTGTTGGTTTTGCGCCTGAAAACCTTGTTCCTTCGGACATACCTAGCACATGGAAGGCTATGGAAGCACTCTATGATTCTGGGAAGGCCAGAGCTATTGGAGTTAGCAATTTCTCTGTGAAAAAACTAGGCGATTTGTTGAGTGTTGCGCGCATTCCTCCAGCTGTCAACCAGGTTGAATGTCATCCCTCATGGCAGCAACCTAAACTGCACGAATTCTGTAAATCAAAGGGAGTCCACCTATCTGTGAGTATACAAAATCTTCATGGGCTTCTTCATTCAGTTCTTGTCCTTATTTGAAAGACCAACAACAATTCCTCTGTTCACGAATTTCTATTGTAGTACTAGTCCATGGGTCGAGAGAGCTAGATGAATGAATTTGCTTTCTCTCTTTTAAGCTTTTGGGTGACATATGATACGACCACTGCTTTAACTAGAACCTTCCGTAACCATGACCCACAGGCTTATTCACCACTGGGTTCCCCTGGCTCAACATGGCTTAAAAGTGAAGTGCTCAAGCATCCTGCTTTAGTTGCTATTGCAGAGAAGTTGGGCAAGACTTGTGCTCAAGTTGCACTTCGTTGGGGACTGCAAATGGGTCACAGTGTACTTCCAAAGAGCACGAACGAACTAAGGATCAAGGAGAACTTTGATATTTTCAATTGGTCCATACCAGATGACTTGTTTGTCAAGTTCTCTGAAATTCAGCAGGCAAGTTATGCTCATTTTATGTTTAAATTCTACTAAAACCACTCAAAACCTATCTGGATTGAAGGCACTTGCAATATTCAACCCCAAATTACATTGAGAATTTCTGTGATTTTCTTCTTTTGGCCCCTTTTAACACTTATTACTGAACTTTATTTTGTAATTGCAGGCAAGATTGCTTAGGGGTTCCGGGTTTGTCCACGAGACACTTAGTGAATACAAAACGTTTGAAGAACTTTGGGATGGAGAGATCTGAGCATTCTTTCATGATTTGGTTATTGAAGTTGTTTACCCTACGTCTTCTACTATTGATGCTTCTTGAATTTACATCCTCGTTCCTAGAATATTGCACAACCTTTTGTTCTTTGAATAAATACCAAGTTGTGTTGCTATGTTAAGACCTTCGGATCGAATTATTTCCCATGTTAGCTAAAATTATTTGAAGCCCCGCTATTTTGTTAGCTAACTAATTTATCAGCTAAATCAAAATCCACAAGGAAAACAACAAATTCAATCACAACTCTCTCTTCTTCCACACTCCGACTGTCATTGCACTTCTCAATAACATCTTGATTGTTGGTACCCATTGCGGTGCCTCTGCCATTGCAAACCTACCGAAATGTGGTGTCATCTAAATTTTATACTTATTGTAAAGAGTGAGTTTACGTTTTACATATTTTTATTTTAAGATTAGACTATAGGGTTTTGATAGCTTGTCTGCGCAGATAGATTAGTCAATGTGGTGCATTGTGAGTTTGATGAGTGATTAGTCAAAACTTTTATGCTCTACTTGATTAAAATCAGAGATTGATGAGTGATTAACTAAGAGTATTACGCTCCACTTGATGACTAAAATGAGGCATTTGACATATTTATACAGAGTTTGATGAGTGATTAACTAGGAGTTTTACGCTCCACTTGATGACTAAAATAAGGTATTGGACATATTTATATTAATGCTTTTGTTAGTTGATTACTTAATTATCAATTCACATGTCATTTTGATTAGTTTTTATAGGTTTTTTATTCTAGACTATTGTTTGAGCATCTATACGTGCACCTTTCTTTTACTTCTTTTTTTTCTTCCATATTTTATTTTTCTAATCACAAACTTTTATTTTGAATCTAGAATGTGCACAACTTTTACCAAAATTACAACTAGTAATATTCTCTAAACATAAATAATCTAAGTTAAATGCAATAATGGACATGCTTCTTGATATGAGGAATGCTAGTTTGAACCTTTTAACCTTGAGGTCACAATAAATCTCTCTTACTCCGTAAACAATTTTTAGTAGGCAAGATATATTTCCTTAATTTTTTCGCATCGCCTCAGTTTCCGCATGGGCAACCGTAAGCCGCCGACATTGTGGCTTGATGGGATATGGCCCAACCAGTGGGCCCACTAATGAGCCCAAACAGTGGGGCTAACGTTGATAGTGAGCCCGCGGTCGAGCCACGACGACTTAATCATTGCCCAAAACCCCAGCCCCGGGACCGCTTCCTCGGCGATAGAGGGCGCCCGGAAGCAGTCGGGCGCCACCTCCACGTGGCGCGTGAAGGCGAGGTCCGGCTCCGGCGATGGAAGGCATGCGGAGGAAGAGTCACACCACGACCAATGGAGGTCGGGCGCGCCTCTGATGGCGTATCGGAGCTATATAAATAGAAGGAAAAGCGATGTTAGAAGGGTTAGCAATTTCTTTGAATACAAAGGCTTGTAACCAATACTCTGCAAAAGCGCTAGTAAAAGTATTGAGGAATCATTCCTCCGTGGGCGTAGATCTCGTTAACGATCGAACCACGTAAAAAGCACAGGTGTTCTTTATTGCTTTATATAAATCTCGACACTCACATAGCTAGATTCATCATTGGCGCGCGTCGTGGGAAAGCTGAACAAGAAAGCTTCGTTTCCTCTACAACTAAATGGCGAGAACACGCACAACCGCCGCCCCGCGGCAACAACCGGTGAGGGCGACCGGTGGTCACTCGGCGTCGCGGAAAGGAGATCGCGGGCGCCACGGCGCCCACACTCACGAGGCGACATGGAAAATGTTCCCATACACCCTCGGGACCGCGCCACAGCGTGGGGAAGATGTCGACCTCAGCGAGGACGAGCAAGCAACTCATTCGTCCCACGAGGTCCTCGGCCGAGTGTGGCGAGTTCCTCCACGCCAATCTTGGCGATTCAAAGCTTCCTCAACGAGAGGACCAAAGGGCGGGCCCTCGAGGCCCCGGATGAACACCACGGCCGCCGGCCGCTCCCCATCCGAAATAGCGGATCCCGCCTCGGCGAGATAGCGAGAGCGCGCATCGCATAGCACAGCCTGTGAGCCGCTCGCCGCGGCCGAGCCGCCGCCCTCGTTCGCGGAACCGCTCACGCGGGCGAGCCGCCATCATCAGTCGCCCCCTCGCCGTTCGCGGAGCCGATCTCCACCTCGTCATGCCGACCGAGGCGGAGCAAAGCAGGGAGGGAAGAAAGGCGGTCGAACTCCCCGGAGGGATGATAGGCGTCGCTATCGATCCCCACCCTCCAGAAAGAGATGGCAGCGATCTCGGGGTTCGGCCGATGCGGAGAATCATCTCCCTTTCTCGTGGAGATTCTAGACACGCCCTGCCCGTGATGCAGGGCACCCAATATAGCGACCTACGATGGCCTCGGAGACCCTCAGACTTTCTTTTCGCCACACCACCAACATGGCGAATCGAGGAATGGAAGATTTTCACATGTGCAAAATCTTCCCGAGTCTTGGTCTCGGCGCTGCGGCGTTGGTTCACCTCGCTCCGTCGAACGACATACACCGCCTTCCGGGACCTCATGGATCGGTTCAAATGGCGCTTCTATCGAAGATGCCGCCCTGACCTTCCTCCGACCTGCTCACAATCCGCCCGAGGCGGGGCGAGGCGATGTCGAACTTCGTCTCGAGGTTCATCAAAGAGTCGCTCAAAATTGGCGGCGACGAAGCGACCTCTACATCATCAGCGCGTTCAAAATGGGATCCGACCCGCGCTGAACAAAGAAATCACCGGGGAGAAACCAAAGGCGGCGAGTAAGCTTTGGAACACGGTGGACAACTTCGTCGAGGAGGCGAGTCGGATCGGAAGAAGCGGGAAATGCAGGACGGCGGTCCGAGAGAAAAAGCCGGATGGCCGGGTCGGGCCGATCGCGGGCGCCCGGCGAGAATCGAGAGGGCCACTGGGTCTCAGGCTCGGACCTCGGCCCAACCACAGCGGCGGGCACCCCTACTCAAATCAGGCGGAAATATTCGAGCTCCACGCGAGCTCTTCCGAAACCCGCCCCATGAAGGGGATCGAAGAGGTCCCGAGGCAGTATTGTGACTATCACCAAGGGTATGGTCACGATACCGAGATTGCGAAACACAGGCTCACGGATCGGCGAGCTCGTTAAAGGAGGGCCTCGAGAAGTACCTCGGACGGTGGTCAGAAAAAGCGAGAAGGAGCGGAGGTGGCGACAGCTGCGGGCCGACCCGTGGCGACCCAACTGAAGGCGGCGAGGACGAATGTCCCAGCGCTATGGGCAGGTCTATGTTGTTCTGGGACTGCCCCTCGGGACGGCGAGGTCGTCCACGAAGAACAACGCCCGAGGCCGGCCTGAAGAGCGAAGAACAAGCGACTCGGGATGGTGAGAACATAACGTTCTCGAGGAGGACCCGTGCCCAAGATCATGCCGCACGGGGCGCCATCACGATACTGGTGCGGTGGGCAACAAAACGTCCACGGGTCTATATCGACGCCGGAGCCTCCGTCGGCATCATCTTCCGAGGTATGCGGACAAGCTTGAGGTCGGAGGCATTCGGTACTCCGCGCCCCCGATTCGAGCTTCACTCGAGGCGGTCCGGCCGAGGGGTCATTACCCTTCCGGTCACGGTAGGGCGGGCTCCAGTCGGTCACGGGGCCATCCGATTCTTCGGTCCGAGCTCCTCTCCGCACAACATCATCCTCGGGAGAGATTGGTCATGCGCCACCAAGGCCGTCTGTTCGGTCTACCACCTCACCGTCGAATTCCCGCCCGGTGGGAGTGCTCGGCATCGGGGAGACCAAGCGGCGGCAAAGAATGCCACGACTCTCAACCCAAGATGCGGCCTCGCCCGGGCATAGCAATTATCGAGCCCTCGGAGGCCGACACCGGGATGACGACCGAGTGCTCCAACTATCTGACGGCGATCCTTGAAGGTCGTCAGTCGGCACCGGGGCCCGGCGGACGTCCGCAAAGCCACGTCATCGACCACGAGAGAATATAGGGGCGTGTTTGCTTGGTCCCCGCTCGATATGACCGAGTGTCACCCGAGCTCATAACTCACGCCTCAACATCGACCCGGCTACCAAGCCGGTCCGGAGAAGAAAAGGATATTCGCGGCGGGCGCGGCCGGTCATAAGGGACGAGGTGACTCAACTTCGAGGCGAGATCTTGTTCGAGGTCGAATACCCGACTGGATGGCTAATCGATCGTGGTCCGAAGGCGGAGGGTGGCGCGTGTCGTCGATTATACCGACCTCAACAAGCACCGCCTAAAGATTGCTACCCCCTCACGATATCGACAAGAAGGTGGAGGCATTGGTGGGCCACGAGATGTTCGAACTTCACGGATCTATATAAGGGTACCACCAAATCTGATGAGCCGGAGGACGCACCAAAGACCGCGTTCATCACCGACTTGGCGTCTTTGCGTCGGAAGATGCCGCCGGCCTCAAAGCGGGGCTACTTACCGGAGGATGGTGGATGCAACATTCAAAGACCACATCGGGAGATCGTCGAGGTCTCGTCGGCGACATAGTAATCAAAAGTCGAAAGCGGAGGCTGCGCGGCGACCTCGGCACCATCCTCCAACTCCTCAGGTCGGCCAACCTCAAACTCAACCCCCAGAAATGTACATTTATGGTGAAGACCGGCAAGTTCTTGGGATGCTGGGTTTCTCAGGAGGGCCTGAAGGCCAATCCCACCAAGGTGAAGGCAGTGCTCGACATGCGGTGCGAGGACCATCCGTGAGATCCACAAACTCACGGGTGCTAGCCGCCTCAGTGATTCCTCTCTCGCCGCCAGAAGCAGCTCCCATTCTTCAAGATCCTGAGGAGAGCTCCGGACTTCGCCTGGCAGGAAGAACACCAGGCCGCCTTCGCACAGCTGAAGGAGTACCTTGCCGACCTGCCGACCCTGTCCGCCCCGAAGCAAGGTGAATCCCTCTCTCTATATTTGGCCGCCTCGGACGAGGCCATCAGCGCGGTACTGGTACGAGATGAGGTGGGACGACAACTCCCCATCTATTTTATCAGCCGAGCTCTCAAAGGACCCGAGACAAGGTACTCGGCCTCGAAAAAGTGGCGGCCACAGTGAGCATGCGGCGCCTCGACCCTACTTCCAAGCTCACTCCGTCCGGTGCTAAGCGACTTACCCTTGAGACAAGTCTTGTTGAAACTGAGTCGTCCGGACGTATAGCTAAGTGGGCCTTTGGGCTCGTGAGCACGACATTCGTACTCACGGGCCGGCCATAAAAGGGCAAGCTCGCCGACTTCTGGTTGAGGCCAAATTCGAGGTAGGCTCTCCCGGCGAGGTAACTCCAACTCCCCGCCCACGGCGGAGGAGGCCGTCCCGACACCACCGGATGGTTCTTTGGCGGATGTGCGTGGGCGGAGCATCGTGCAAGGCAGGCGGCGGGCGGGCATCCTCCTCCTCGGCCCGGATAAGCAAGAAGTCACCTCGCCCTCCGGTTTACCTTCCCGACCACCAACAACGAGGTGGAGTATGAGGCCCAATTTCCGGACTCCGCCTCGCCGCGGGCGAGGGTCGATAAGATCCAAATCTTGGCGATTCCGGTCGTCGTGAACCAAGTGTTAGGCAATCACGAGGCGAGGAGGACCGAATGAAACAATACCTCGAGAAGGCGAAGGAGATGTTGACCTCGTTCGGTACTTGACATCCACGAATCCCAGGGGAAAAGCAGTGGGTGGCGTCCTCGACAAGTTAGCTGCGTCGTCAACAAGTCCACCGATGGAGGAGATTCGTTCGAAGCATAGCGAGTCACGTCGGCATCATCACCGAGATAGAGCCGAATTGGATGTCTCACGAAGGCTACACGGAACGGCGCGACTACCGGATCGGCTTGAAGCGAAAAATGATGGCAAAATCCCGAAGTACCTCATGCGTGAGGCGCTCTCTGGGAAGTCTTACCTTGACCCTCACGAGATGCCTCGGGCGGAAGAAGCCGACTACGTGCTCAGCGAAATTCACCGAGGGTCTTGTGGAAGCCACATCGGGTCGCGAACACTTTCAAAGAAGACGCTGAGGTCGGGATATTATTGGCCCACCCTCGTACAAGATTCGGCCGAGCTCGTCAAGAAGTGCCCAAAGTGCGGATTCACTCCCGGTCAGCGCCTCAGGCGATTTGAGCGACTGCGAGTCCGTGGCCTTTCATGCGGTGGGGATCGACATCGTTGGCCCGTTCGACCGAGCACCGGTCGACCGATATTTAGTCGTAGCCATAGACTACTTCACAAAATGGGTCGAGACCGAGCCACTTTCGAGCCTCACGGCGAAGGATTCAAACATTTGTGTGGAAAATATAGTCGCGCGACGCATACCGCACATCACGGTCTCGGACAACGGCACCCAATTCGTCGACAAAACTTGAGGGTGGTGTGAAGAGCTTGGATCGATCAACACTTCACCTCGATCGCACACCCGGCGAATGGTCGGACCGAGGTGACGAACCACTGCGATCGTACAAGGATTGAAGAAGATTTGGATCGAGCTAAAGGCGATCGGGGTGAAAATCTCCTCAAGTCCTCGGTCCACGGGACCACGCCTCGGACGGCGCGGGAGACCCCTTTAGCACAGGTCACGGTGCGAGGCCGTCATACCGGGTGAGATCGGTGGCATGAGCCCTCGCACTCTCCCTTCGACCAAGCGGGAGCGAGGAAGACTGCGGGCCAACCTTGGCGCCTCGAGGAGAAGCGCTGAGCTCGCTTCATAAAGCGAAGCCAATCTGAGGCCAGTGCGCGGTACCACAACAAGCGAATTCAAAGCCTCCGCGCTCCATGTGGGCGACCTCGTCCTAAGAAATAATGAAGCCAGTGGGGTGGCGTCTTAACAAATTGGATCCGACATGGGAAGGCCCGCATCGCGTTCACGAGGACCTCGGCAAAGGGGCTTACAAGCTGGCTCACTTGTCGGTGCACTTGTCCCCGAACTTGGCACATTATGCATTTAAGGAGGTATTTTACATAGCTTCGATTTAAAGTCGGCATCATGTTAGTTCCTTAATTGCTTTGCCAAAATGCGATGTTGATTACATGTTGATAAAACACTGTTTTTATAATGAATATTTCACTTGTCTCATACATATGTGAACATCTGTTTGGATACACCACATTTAAACCTTCACGAGGGGCGCCACTTACGAAGATGAAAATCCCACCAAGTAGGGTAGCGTCAGATTACCCATTAAGTTGGGCGTCTACGCGCATAAGCGTCTGATTACCCATTAAGTTGGGCGTCTACACGCAAAGCGTCTGATTACCCATTAAGTTGGGCGTCTACACGCAGCATCTGATTACCCATTAAGTTGGGCGTCTACATGTAGCGACATCGGACCGATCTCGCCATCTCATACCCCTTTATTTGGGAAGATATGCACTCGGTACAAAGTCTAAATGCATTAACGACTACAAACAAAGTACCAAGCCATATACAAGACAACAGGGCTTGAGCTCGTTTATACCCCTTTATTTGGGAAAATACACACCTATGTATACGGTATAAATATATTTACGACCAAAGCGAAGTCCTAAGTTATGTTTGTACCTCTCGAGGGGAAAATATACACTTGAAACGAGTCTAAATACATTTATATCTACATCTGAGGTCTATACTATACATAGCCTCATTCGGGCTTAGGGCTCCGCCTCGCGAGGACACGCCAAGCTGCACCAATTCTCTACAAAATCTCGGGCCGGCGATGTATGCAGGAGCGAACTCGGTGCCTTCGACCCGGTCGATAAGGGCGGAATCACCACGGCTGCTCCCGGCGCTCGGCGGGCTCGGGAGGCACCGAGCGAGCGGCGACTCGAGTTATCTTCGCCGCCACAGGACACTCGAAGTGGCGGCGCAATCACGGGCATTAGGGAGTGGGGGCGACTCGAGGTCACACCCGACCCCCGACCGGACACGGGCGTGTGTACGACCTCCCCTACCCGGCTCTCCCACGACTGAGGTCCTCGGTCGCCGTCCGCTCCCGAGGATCCCGCGGATGATCCGCCCCTGCGGACCCATCAACCTCAACAACGGCATGATCGGATAGTAGCCTCCTCTGCGGGTTCTTCTATGATCGGGTCGGCGAGCCATTGTTGCCTCGCCTCGCCGCCGGGCATGCGGCGTTTTCGGACGATGTCATACATCTCCATAAACTTCACCACGGAGTTGGCGAGCTTTGAACTTCTTCTTTGTTGGGCCCTCCTCATCCTCGGCACCATGCCTCCGCCAACAAGCTCTGGACTCGGTCGTCGGACCGGATATGGTAGTCCCACCAGCTCGACGGACTGCCTCTCGTACTCTGCATGCTCCTCCGACAACCGAGCGAGCCTCTCACGGTCGATTCAAGTTGTTCTCCGCCTTTGCATCAAGCGTCCTTGGATAGCGTCGGCAGATATGTCCGCCACGGACTCCGCCTGCGCGACCTTCAACCGGCGCCTCGTTCTCGGCGGAGGCGGGCCACTTCCGATCAGCCTCGTCAACTTATTCTTGGATCGTGACGAAGCCGGTGACTTCCATTGTGGCAAAACTTGGGTCGGTCGGCACACCGGCTCCTCCGGAAAGCACCTCTTCGTCCTTCTCGGCCCGAGGCACCTCGGACTTCTTTTAACCGTCGACAATTCATGGTCAAGTCCGATCCATTTAGATGTGAGTCTCGAAAATAAGCGAGACAACACAAATCTTCAAAATATTGCGTTTATTACTCAAAAAAGGAAAATTATTACAAAGGCCGGTCTATCGACCCGGCGATTCACGCTATTACATCGGGTCCATCGACCTCGGGCTATGGCGGTCTCGACGACCTCGATGCTCCTGCTGCCCACCTCCGGCGGGAGCTCCAACCCCGCCTCCTCCCGCTCCTCCTCCTCCTCGCCGGCCGGCCGGGACCTCGGCAAGGAGCTCACAGGCTCGCGATCCTCGTCCCTCCTTACACCGGGCGGCGACCTCGGCGATCGGGAGGGTAGAGTGGATGCGAGCCTCAAGCCTTTGGGAAGAGTCGGCCAGTAGATCACCCGGGCGTAGCTTTGTCCACTCTCTTGGGTCGACCTCGGTCCACCCATGCTTGACCTTATCAAAATCAGGCATGGCGGCCGCCAGCTTCCCCAGGTGATCCGACACCACCTTCGGCTTCAGCACGGCGGCGAGATCGGCAATGAAAGCCGAGAAGCTCTCCGACTCGATGAGCCGGCTGGCAAAGGCCCTCAACAAGGGTCCCTGGTCGGCCAGCCTCGCACTCCTCTCGTCGGCGAGGTCCTTCTTCGCCCCGGCCAGCTCCTCTTTGAGCTCCTCGACCTCCCCCCGGGCAGCCTCCAGTGCCCAGTGTCTCTTCTTCAGGGCGGCCTCAGCAGCAACCCTCCCGGCCTCAGAAGCCCTGGCGGCCTCAGCTTCCGCCCTCGCAGCGGACGCGGCGGTCTCAGCTTCCGCCCTCGCGGCGGCAAGATCCCGTTCCAGCGCCTCTTGCCGGGCTGAGCTCTCAGCGGCAAGACCGTGGCGACTGCGGCTCAAAGCGCAGCTGCGGGCCCCATCATCGACCTCCCACCACGAAAAGGAGATGCACAAGTCGATGACCGATTGCAAAGCAAACAAATCTTAATATGAAGAAACTACGTACCTCGGGAGGATGCGACCAAGCTTGGGGCGGTACCCGTACTCAAGGCGGCCACGAGGCCGAGACTCGATGCCGGTGGACCCGGCTCGAGCCCACTCATCGGTGGCCCATCTTGTCCACTTCTTCGGGCCCCTACTAGGTCCGGCCCGCCTGCTTTTCTTCGCGGCTCACTTGCCGCGATGGTGGCCCACCTCGTCCTCAACTTCACCGCATCAAAGAAAGACACATTAGCACGGCAAAATAGAGCGAATAAGGACTAAGAAAAGGGGATGCCTCACCCCGTCGGACCCGGTCCCGACGCTCCGACCAAAACACTCGGCCGGCCTTCGGGTCGTCCTCGGTGTAACTTATGGATAAGATCTCACCAAGGCTGCTCAACATCTCCTCCATGTGGCCCGAGGCTTGATTTTCGGGTCCACCAGTGCCGATACCCACTCATACCTCGGCTCCCTCGGCCCATGAGAAGAAATACCTATTACGCGATGGGACACCTTGGAGGGCGGCTACCTTAAATTTCAGCGGGGTGACGGATAGTACACCCTCCTATGGTCTTCACGCTAAAAAGCGCATCAACACCTCGAAGGACAACTCTCTAAGCAGCGCCATAACAAGAGAGCCCCACCCCCAAGCGACCTAGCAGATTCGGGTCGATTGACAAATGGGGATCGGAAATACTCTTGAAGGCTAAGATAAATGGGGACAAAGGGTACCTAAGACTGCCCTCAAGCTATACATAGGCGATAACAAACCCTCCGGAGGGCCATCGCCCTATCGTCCGGATCGGCGGACACCACCACGCCTCCACCGAATCGGTGCTCCCTAACAACTTCAAAAGTTCCTCAGCGTCAAATCCGACCTCGCCGCGCCCACCTTCATACCATCCCATACAGAGGATACCGGCGGAATACTAGAGCTCAGCCCTACGGACCTACCCAAACCATTAGCACATATAATCTCTTACACCGGGCAACTCACGCCCGGAACCCGAGGCGGAAGGGAACTTTCGGGCGAGAAGAAGATGAAGAAAACATACTTACTTTTCAGGCGAGTATACGGCTACTTCAGTGAGATCGGGATCAACTCGGAGAATCTTTCGTAAATTCTCTCTCGAATTTTATAACGTCGAAGAAGAAAGTGAGCAGTTGCCCTTTGTGCCTATTTATAAGACTAGGCGCGCAAATTGCCGTTTCAAATTCGACACACGCTTGACACGTCATTGGATGTGCGTTACCTTGCAGACTTGCGTTCGAGTAACCAACTACCGCTGGCGCGTATGGCGACGCCGAGATAAGGTGGACCGCTAGTCGACCTAGCAATCATCATACGGACCCGGCATTCTCCGGATATTGCTGCGCCTCGCATCGCACCCCGCCTTCCCACAAATACCGGAAATCCGGTCGGACCCGGCGTCTGTCATCGGGCTTCGCCGCTACGGAAAAGCTACATCGGATCGGACCTCGTATAACCGAGGCGCAGATTCGGTGCGGCCGGGGCACCATGAAATCCCGAAAAGCGGTCTCGGGTCGGGACCGGCGGCCACCACGGAGTAATGCCGCCCGGACCGCACCTCGGCATAACCAGCAGGCGCGTTATCCGGTCGGACTTGACTTCCCGGTGCCACATCTTTCTCAGTGACGGACAACAAACAACCAAACTCGGATCGGCGCGAAGACCTCGCATCAAACAAACAACTTCGACCAAGCCGCACCTCACCTCGGCGGCATTGTCTTCACTCCACCCGGACTCGGCGTGCCGGCTATTCGGGGGCTATGATGGGATATGGCCCAACCGGTGGGCCCACTAACAGCCCAAACGAGCTGGGCCTAACGTTGGTAGCGAGCCCACGGTCGAGCCACGACGACTTAATCATTGCCCAAAACCACAGCCCCGGGACCGCTTCCCTCGGCGATAGAGGGCGCCTGGAACAGGTCGGCGCCACCTCCACGTGGGCGCGTGGCGAGGTCCGGCTCGGCCAATGGAAGGCATGCGGAGGAAGAGTCACACCACGACCAATGGAGGTCGGGCGGCGCCTCTGATGGCGGATTCGGGCTGTATAAATAGAAGGAAAAGCGATGTTAGAAGGGTTAGCAATTTCACGAATACAAAGGCTTGTAACCAATACTCTGCATGCTGGCGCTAGTAAAAGTATTGAGGAATCATTCCTCCGTGGACGTAGATCTAGTTAACGATCGAACCACGTAAAAGCACAGGTGTTCTTTATTGCTTTATATAAATCTCGCACACTCACATAGCTAGATTCATCATGGCTGGAATTGTAATTTGTAACTTTAAAAAACTCAATAAAACTCTGTACATAACGCTTTGATTTAATATGTGAAAAACCGATTGTGCATAAGGTTGGGGAAATGGTTTTCTATTTTTGGTTAATATCGAATCGAATCGAAATCGCATCATGTTCGGTTAACCGAACACTATATATTCGGTTTGCGTTCGATTTGTTGTAAAATATTTTAATTTCTTTTGATTTGGTTAACCGATAACCGAAAATCGATTAATTTATTTTTTTTTCTTTTTCCTTTTATAATTTTGTTCTCAGCATAAAAGATTAATATATAAAAGTCGAGTTTTTGTTTGTAGGTAAAGTTCAATAGAATTATTATAATAAGATTTAACTGTTATGAGTATTAGCCTTTAGATACACAAACTTTGTGCGCTTTCTAGTTTTACACATAATCTTTTTTTTCAGCATGTAAATACATCAACTTTTGGCATGTCTAGAATTTCAATCGAAATTAAATTACTCCCAAATCGAATTTATCATAACAAAATCAAAATTGATGTGACAATCAACGTTGTTTTGATTTTATAAAACTTAATTTTTTTTTGAAAAGATCCACCTAATCATCCTTCCTTCCACCTCATCATCCCCTCTCCCACCTCAACACCCCCCTTCTCTTTTATTGCCGCATTAATTTAAATTCTTCCAACGCACTATGCATTTTATCTATCTACAGTGTAAATTGTTTTCCCTGATTCCTTGGATCCTTCTTGTTTAGATCCCTTACACGATCAATTGTTTAAATTCTGTGCTGCACGATGTCTAATATCTTAAATCATAGTTGTTTGTAAATTTGCAGGCGAGATTGGTTAGAGATACTTTTGCTGTCCACGAAACACTCAGGCAGTAGAAAACAGTTGAAGAATTATGGGATGGAGAGATATGAGTGAGCGTAGACGAGTTGATTGCTTATTGCATTTAGTCATGTTTTTATTAGTCTATATTTAGGGGAGAAATATGAAGGGGGCTTTTGTTGTCTAAACCTTGTAGGCAGCACACTAGAAATAAGAACCCACTGGCTTTGCTCCGTTTGATTTTGTGTTGCATCTTCTAATTCATTCCTACGTATGTTGCATTTCATTCACATTCAAAATACAACACCCTCGCAACGTTACGCTGACGAGGGAGCTCAACGGAGAGGAAATCGAGGTCAGGCTACTTGAAATCGACGGTGCCGACGAAAATCATAACGACGACGCCGCCACTGATTCCGATGGCGATAGTGATAGCGGTGACTCCTCTGCTCCGATGAGGAATCTCCGGTGAAACACGATGGAATTAGGATGGTGATAATAACGTAATCTGCTCTCAGCTGTATATCAAGTGAGTTGTTCATCATCACTATATATCTAATTAAGTTATTGAATGATTTGTTTATATTGTATAATATATACTGCAGGCCGGAGAGCGAGTTGCAGATAGCGTTCAGAGTTTCTGGAAACGAGAGGGATTGAGAAATCCATTGGTGAATTCTTGTACGATTATGAGTTTGAAATCCAAGCTTCAGGATTATGGCCGCGTAGATCTCTTGAAGCGTATTCGGCTGGAAAATCCGATCAATGAGATGCTTCGCTTAGCGTCTTCTTACTCTACAATTCGTGCAACTGCGACTTCAAGAATTCTCTCTGCTTCCATTACAAATTCATTCGCCGCTTCACACCACAAATCTGTTACTCCAAATTTTATTTCCACAATTTCTCTACTGACGACACCAAGTCAACTGATCGTAAACTCTCTAAAAACTTGAAATCAGCAATGGAAATTATGGAATCCAGCCGCAGACTGTAAATTTCTTGCATCTGATCATTTATTATCTATATTGGTGTTTTCGTTAATTATCGCTATGTTTGATTAGTTTTTCATACTTTTTATGTGTTTCATAATAATACCTATTTATCGCAGTTCATGAATTTCTAAATGTTGTGCGCCGGCAGGTCCAGTAGCCTCAGTCTATTTCCCGATCATATTTTATAAATATAAGGAGGATGGTATCCAGAATTTAAAGAAAAAGCCTTTCTGACAAAGGATCTTAATGGAGAGAAAATCTACGTGTCAATCGACATGCCCAAGATTACAAAAGCAAATCTCAGCAGTGACATGGCGACGACGGCTCGACGGATCCCATTGTTTGTCCACCGGAACCAGTTAACCTCTTTGTGAAAAAATCGCGAAAGGAAATGGTAAAATAGTTGATTTTGGGGTTGCCATATGTCCACGTGTAGCGCAAGTTCATATGATGTCAGTCATGGAGCCTGCCACAATCGCTGATGGTATTTGTTTCTATGGATATGCATATTAATCGATAAAAATACAATCTTATACAGTTATACTTTATAATAGAGTCTGATGGAACAAACTCGAATACCATGATATTTTGATAAGTGTTACGTTTCTTTTGGATCATATTACATTAGAAACCTCAGTATAATACATCGAGTGATCAAGTTGGTTCTATGGGCTACATGATTTGTAAGTTCATCACCAAATATTTTGTTTTTTTTCCTAATAATTTTTTTAGAAGCATGATTCGGTGGTGCTTTGATTGTTGAATTTGTCGGAAATTTAATCATGCAGGGATTCAGAGGGTGAGTTGCAGTGTGCTGTGCAGGAGTGGAGTGTCTGAAAATAAGAGGAACTAAGCCATGCTATGTGCGGAGTTCATGTACAGGTATTAGGTATATGGTGTGGAAGTCCAAAAAGGGCCCTATCGATATACTGGAAAAGATGAAGAAATTTCTTAAGGATTACTATTAATTTGATGTGTAGTTCAGAATATTTTGTTATGATGTTTAAATTGATATTCAATTATGTCATTTTATCTGACTAGAATATTCAATAGTCTTGCTCACCAGTAATTTATGTTAATTACTCATACCAACGATACTGTTTCTGTAACTTGGGGGTCCTAAGTCCGTCCTTCCTGCCAATAAAGTAAATTTAATTTAATTTTGTTTACAGAAAATGCAACATTGAAATCGCAAGATTTCTTTTTTTGGTAATTTAATACGAAATTTTAAAGGCGTGTCACGGTGGACTCGAACAAGGAGACTGGCGCCTCGGCGTTAACCACTCTACCACTGTGCCAAACACACACACGAAATCGCAAGATTTCATTATTCGATCAAGTGATCATGTTATTTAGTCACGTATTCTTATTCTTAGTTACTCAACATGAAGTTTAAACAATTAAATTTTGATTAAAAGAGTAGCCAAGATACATAAAATAAATGTCTATTACATTACAGGTTAAGAATAATTATTTCGAGTGACAACTACCTTCATCAGGTTCAAATATCCCAACAACATTTGCAAGACTTAAAAATCAAAACATTAACAACATTATAAGCAACAAAAGAAGCATAGAGAGTGGGTGTATCTCAATTTGGCAGCCTCGGATAATCATCAGGGGCTGGCATCACACAAACCTTCCTCGGAAATCCCCCACCCTTCCTTAAATGTGAAATCTTCATCTTAAAGCAGCAGTATTTCTGTCTGCGCATTCCCATTCTTCCCTGACTGCAGAAGCATTCTATCCCATAAAACACCCCACTATCATACGAAAATTAAAATAAAATAAAATAAAAATTAAACTAAATTTGAATGTAATATTAAATAAATTGATGTACTCACTTATGTTGCCGTAGACGTTGAGAGGTTTATAATTGAAGCTGAAGACTTGTGAGATTAGGGTGCAACAGCAACACCACTGATGAATCTAGCTATGTGAGTGTGCGAGATTTATATAAAGCAATAAAGAACACTCGGGCTTTTACGTGGTTCGATCGTTAACGAGATCTCGCCCACGGAGGAATGATTCCTCAATACTTTTACTAGTGCTCTTCGATGAGAGAGTATTGGTTACAAGCCTTTGTATTCGAGAAATTGCTAACCTTCTAACATCGGTTTTCCTTCTATTTATACGACCGACTTTGCCCCGGGCGCGCCGACCTCTCCATTGGTCGTGGTGTGACTCTTCCTCAGCATGCCCTCCATTGGCGGGAGGGACCTTTCGTCTTCACGTGCGCCACGTGGAGGGTGGCGCCGACCTCGGATTACAGGGCGCCTCTCCATTGGCAAGGTAGCGGTTCGGAGGCTGGGGCTTTAGGTAATGATTGGGGCTCGCCTTGGGCTCGACCGCGTGGGCTGCTACCAATGTTAGGCCCGGCTCGCTGGGCTGTTAGTGGGCCCGGTCGGTTGGGCCATATCCCATCATAGCCCACGAATAGCCGGTACGGCGAGTCCGAGGTGGAGTGAAACAGTGACCGAAAGGTGAGGTGTGGCTGGGCTGAAGTTGTTTGTTTGATGTGAGGGTCTTCTGGTGCCGACCTGAGTTGGGTTGTTTGTTGTCCGTCGCTTGGAGAAAGATGTGGCACCGAAGGAAGTCGAAGTCCGACCGGATAACGCGCTCTGCGTTGGTTATGCCGATGTCTTGATGCAGTGGCATTACTCCTGTGGTGGCTGCCGGTGTCCGACCTGAGAGACCGTCTTTTAAGGGGATTTCGTGGTGTGCCCCGGGCCGCACCGAATCTGCGGCCTGGTTATACGAGGTCCGATCTTGATGTAGGCTTTCCGTAAAGGCGGCCCGACGACAGACGCAGGGGTCCGACCTGGATTTCCCTGGTATTTGCGGGAAGGGCGGGGTGCGATCTGAGGCGCAGCCATCTGGAGAATGCCGGGGTCCGTATGATGATTGCTAGGTCAGACTGGCGGTCCATCTTATCCGGCGTACGTCATACGCGCCAGGCGGTAGTTGTGCACTCGAATGCAAGGCGCTGGCGTGTACTCCACTTCCAATCGCGTGTCGGCACGTGGAAAGCTTCGCGCCGGTTTGTGCTTTAAATGCGCCGAGGTCGGGAAGCTGCTCATTCCTTCACTAAAAAAAAAACTGCATTCATCTCCTCTATACTCGTAGAGAATTTCACGATTTGGAGAAGCTTTCGATCATCTTACGAATTCGTAGCTCGAGTAAAAAAGTAAGTATGTCTTCTTCCTCTGCATTTCGAGACGCCCGATCATCTCCATGGGAGTTTCGTTCGAACCGCTCATCCTCCCCGATAGTGAAATCGAGGTTAGGATTATTCTGCTATACCTTATCGGGTAGGTTTAGGATGATTGGTGCTAGGATCCCAACAATATCATCTGCGTGGGATGGGGTTAAGGTGAGGGGCGTCGGATCGTCTGTAATCTTCGACGATGTGATAAAATAGGAAGGAATGTCACATTCCGCCGACGCTGGTGGTGTGTTCATGACCATCGATGAGAGCATTAGCCCTCGGAGGTTTCATAACTATGTACATAGACGCCTTGAGGGCGGTCTTGGGTTCGCTAGCCCCATCTTTTGAGCCTCCGTGAGTATTTCCGAATCCCATCATCGCCAATTCACCCCAAACTCCATTAGGTCGGTGGTTGAGATGGGGTTAACTTGCTATAATATAGTCGAGGAGTTCTCCTTGAGCTCTTGATGCGATTTTTTAGCGTCAAGTACTCAAGAGGGCTGTACTATCTTTCGCCTCGGCAGACGTTTAGGGTGAGTCAACCCTCGAAAGTGTCGGGGTGGCAAAAGAAGTTTTTCTTTTTGAGGGCCGATGGGCATCCGATCTACGGTTGGGGGATGGGTAAAGTGACGGATATAAAACTTAAGCCCCTCGGCTGGGTAGAGGATCAGCTCAACACGGTCGGTGAAGTTTCTCTAGAATTCACCGAGGACAGCCTTAATGATGCCGGGCTGAGTGTGCACAGGTCGCAGGCTCCGGGGACGGGGTCCGAGCTGGGTGAGGGCACCCTCTCTTCTCATTCTTATAGGTTCGACCTCTCTTTGACTAACGCGATTTTCTTCTGTATTGCGGTGAAGCTTAAGCACACAAAGCGAGGTCAAGCACCGGTAAACCTCGTCTCGCCGCACCACCGGAAGACAGAGCCTTCTAAAAGAGGCAAGGTGGTGGGCCCACCCAGCCTGTGGTGGTGGAACACCTCGTGATCTGTTGAAGGGTCCGCACCGATCTCGAGATCGGGCCTCGAGGTAGAGGTCCTTGCCCATGATTCGCGAGGCACCGATCTCGTGATCTTCGCCTGCCTAGTTATGTTGTTTTTTTTTTTTTTTTTTTTACGCTACTAATCGTTTGATTTGCGGGACCGCCTTGATCGCGGCGAGATCGCCGCATGGCCGATGTTGTTGCATCCCGCACGAGGAGGTGGAGAGAAAGTCGGCGGCGGTGAGTCCTCGGTTGGTGGTGCGAGGAAGGAGGTGGAGGTTGCAAGGCGTTCCGAGGCCGCCACGGGGAGAAGGGCCGTGCTGTGCGGGAGGCCCGCGCTGAGGTGGAGTGCGCTCGGGAGGAGGTGGCCGATGCGGAGAAGAGACTGGCTGATCGGACAAGTGCTTTGCTGGCGGGGCAAGGACCCATGCTGAAGGCCTTCGCCAGCAAACTTATCGAGTCGGAGTCCTTCTCCGCCTTTATCTCCGATCTGGCCGCCGTGATGAGGCCGCAGGTGATATCTACCCACCTGGAGGGGTTGGCGGCCAAGATGCCCGATTTTGACAAGGCGAAGCACGGTTGGGCCGAGATTGATCAGCGGGCGGTGAACTTGCAGTATGCCCAGGTGCTTGCCGGCGGCCGCCTTCCCCGTGGTGGAGGCTTTAGCCTCCTCTTCGTCGCTCCTGACGGCCGAGGCCGTGTTCCAATGCAAGGTGGATGAAGATCCTGAGCTTCGGGAGCTTCTGGCCGAGGTGCGGGCCCGGGCTGAGGAGGAGGAGGAGGAGCCGAGTCCGGCGGCTCAGTCGACCAGCATTGCAAGCAGAGGAGGCGGCCGGAGGCAGGGGGGAGCAGGAGGTCGGCGAGTTCGGGAGAGGGCCGAGGTTAGTGGGCTGTTGTAATAAGTGAACCACCGGGTCGATAGGACCGAGCCCTTGTAACAAATTTTTCCGTATGCAATAAAAATATTTATCACCTTCGAGACTTGTGTTGTCTTTCTATTTATAGATTCTCGCATCTCAATACTGGGACTCGACCATGAATTGCCGCCGGTGAAAGGGTCCGAGGTGCCCTGGCCGAGAAGGACGAGGAGGTGCAATTTTGGAGGAGTCGGTCTGCCGAGCTGACCCAAGTTTTGGCCGCCATGGATGCGAGCTCGGCGTCTTCTTCCGAACTGAAGAGGAAGTTGACCGAGGCTGATCGGGAGGTGGCCCGCCTCGTGGCTGAGAACGAGGTCCTGAAGTCGAGGATCGCACAGGACAGAGTCCAGGAGGCGGACTTATCTGCCGACGCTATCCAAGGGCGTTTGATGCAGTGCGAGGAACAGCTGAGTCGATCAAGAGAGGCTCGCCGGTTGTCGGAGGAGCATGCGAGTACGAGAGGCGATCACGAGTGGTGGGACTACCATATCCGGTCGACGACCGAGTCCAGAGCTTGCTGGCGGAGGGCATGGTGCTGAGGGATGAGGAGGGGCCCAACAGCAAGAAGTTCAAAGCCTGCGTGAACTCCGTGGTGAAGTTGATGGAGATGTATGATATCGTCCGAAAACGTCGCATGCCCCGGCGAGGCGGCGAGGCAACAGCGGGCGGCGCCGACCCGATCATAGAAGAACCCATGAGATGTGAGGCTACTCCGATCATGCCGTTGTTGAGGTTGATGGGTCCGGCAGGGCGGACCATCCAGGGGGCGATCCTCTGGGAGCGGACGGCGACCGAGGGCCTCAGGTCGGCAGGGGAGAGCTTCGGGGCGGGGGCGAGGTCGTACACGGGGTCGGGGTGTGACCTCGGGTGCGTCCCCACTCCCCGGAATGCCCGTACTGGCGCCTTCGCCACTTCGAAGTGTCCCAGGAGCGGGTGAAGATGACCGAGTCGCCGCTCGCTCGGGCTGCCTCGAGCCCGCCAGCGCGCCGGGAGCAGGCAGTAGTGATTCCGGCCTTATCGACCGGGTCGAAGGCATCGAGTTCGTTCTGCATACACCGCCGGCCCGGAGATTTTGTAGAGAATGGTGCAGCTTGAGAAGTCCTGCAAGCGGGCCGGAAGCCCGAATGAGGCTATGTATAGCATAGACCTTGTATGTAGATATAAATGTATTTAGACTCGTTTCAAGTGTATATTTTCCCCTTGAGAGGTACAAACATAACTTAGACTTCGCTTTGGTCGTAAATGTATTTATCTGTATACATAGGTGTGTATTTTCCCAAATAAAGGGGTATAAACGAGCTCAAGCCCGGTTGTCTTGTATATGGCTTGGTACTTTGTTTGTAGTCGTTAATGCATTTAGACTTTGTACCGGGTGCATATCTTCCCAAATAAAGGGGTATGAGATGGCGAGATCGGTGCGGATGTCGCTGCATGTAGGCGCCCAACTTAATGGGTAATCAGATGCTTTGCGTGTAGACGCCCAACTTAATGGGTAATCAGACGCTGCGTGTAGACGCCCAACTTAATGGGTAATCTGACGATTTGCATGTAGACGCCCAACTTAATGGGTAATCAGACGCTACCCTACTAGGTGGGATTTTCATCTTCGTAAGCGCCCTCGTGAAGGTTTAGATGTGGTATATCCGAATGGATGTTCACATAGATGTAAGACGTAGCAGTGAAATACTCATTAGAAAACAAACGTTTTATTAAACAAGTAAACAAGATCGCACATCACCAAAACAATAGGAGGGCTAACATGTCGCCGATCTAAAATCAAAGCTATGTAAAATACCTCCTTAGATGAGTTATGTGCGTGTTCGGGAATAAGTGCCTTGACGGTGGGCGAGCTTATAGGCCCTTTGCCGAGGTCCTCGTGAACGCGGTAGGTCCTTCCCATGTCGGATCAAGCTTGTTAAGACGCTCGGCTCGCTTGCTTCATTATTCCAGGACGAGGTCGCCTACTCGGAGTGGAGGCCTTTACTCTCTTGTTGTAGTAGCGTGCGACCGGCTCTGTGCTTGGCTTCGTTTATGAAGGCGAGCTCGCTTCTCCTCGAGGGCGTCGAGGTTGGCCCGCAGTCTTCCTCGTCCCGGCTTGGTCGAAGTGGAGTGCGAGGGTTGGCGCGATCTCGGCCGGTATGACGGCCTCGCACCGTAGACTGTGCTAAGGGGTTTCCGTCGCCGTCGAGGTGTGGTCTGTAGGACCAAATGACTTGAGGAGATTTTCAGCCCGATCGCGCTTTAGCTCGATCCACCTCTTCTTCAATCCTTGTATGATCGTGCGGTTCGTCACCCTCGGTCGACCATTTGCTTGGGTGTGATCGAGGTGAAGCGTTGATCGATCTGAAGCTCTTCACACCACCTTGAAGTTTTGTCATTTAATTGGGTGCCGTTGTCCGAGACCAGGATGTGCGGTATGCCGGCGCGCACTATATTTTCCACACAAAGGTTTGAATCCTTCCGCCGTGAGGCTCGAAAGTGGCTCTACCGACCCATTTTGTGAAGTAGTCTATGGCTACGACTAAATATCAAGTCGACCGGTGCTCGGTCGAACGGGCCAACGATGTCGATCCCCACCGCATGAAAGGCCACGGACTCTGCAGCCGCTCCAAATCGACCGAGGCGCTGACCGCGGGAGTGGATCCGCACTTTGGGCACTTCGACGAGCTCGGCCGATCTTGCGGTGGGCGGTGAGTATCCCGACCTCGTGCTTCTTTGAAAGTGCTCGCGACCGATGTGGCTTCCGCAAGAACCCCGGTGAATTTCGTTGAGCACATAGTCGGCTTCTTCCGCCCGAGGCATCTCGGGAGGGTTGAAGGTAAGACTTCGGAGAGGCGCCCTCACGCATGAGATACTACGGGATTTTGCCATCATCTTTTCGCTTCGAGCCGATCTGAAGGTAGTGCGCCGTGTTCGGGTAGGCCTTCGTGGAGACATCCAATTCGGCTCTATCTCGGTGATGATGCCGACGGGACTCCGCTATGCTTCGAACGGATCTCTCCACCGGTGGACTTGTTGACGACGCAGACTAGCTTGCCGAGGACGCCGGCCCGGCTGTTTTCCTCGGGGATTCGTGGATCTTCAAGCACCGAACGAGGTCAACATCTCCTTTGCGCTTCTCGAGGTATTGTTTCATTCGGTCCTCCTCGCCTCGTGATTTGCCTAACACCGTTCACGACGACACAGGAATCGCCAAGATTTGGATCTCATCCACCTCGCTCCTTAGCGGCGGAGTCCCGAGATTAGGGCCTCATACTCCACCTCGTTGTTGGTGGTCGGGAAGGTAAACCGAGTGCGTGGGTGACTTCGCCTTATCTCGGGCCGAGGAGAAGAATGCCCGCCCATTGCCTGCTTTTGCACGAGGCTCCGTCCACGTACATCTGCCAGCAACCATCTGGTGGGTGAGGGTCCGGTTCCTCCGTGCAGGGGGCTGGGGTGACCGAGGTGGAGGCGTTGGAGGAGCTAATCTTAGCGGTCAGACCGGGCTCAGTAAACTTGGCTTCTACCAGAAATCGGCGAGTGCCGCTTTTATGGCGGTGCGTGGGAGACGAGATATCGTGCTCGCCAAGCTCCAGGGCCCACTTGGCTATTCGTCCAGATGATTCAGGTTTTGACAAGACTTGCCTCAGGGGTAGGTCGGTCAGTACCTGGATGGAGTGAGCCTGAAAGTAGGGTCGGAGCCGTCGCTTAGCATTCACCAGTGCCAGTGCTACCTTTTCAAGGCCGGCGTACCTTGTCTCCGGTCCTTTGAGTGCTCGGCTGATGAAGTAGATAGGAAGCTGCCGTCCGACCTCGTCCCGCACCTGATCAAGATCGATTGCCTCGTCCGAGGCGGCCAAGGTCTGAGAGGAGTTCGCCTCTTTTGGGGCGGTCAAGGTGGGCGGTCCACGAGGTACTCCTTCGGTGTGTGAAGGCGGTGGTGCTCTTCCCGCCACGCCAAGTCCGGGGCCTCCTCAAGATTTTAAAGAAGGGAGCTGCTTCTACGGCCGGAGAGGAACTCACCGAGGCGGCCAGCACCGTAAGTTTGTGGATCTCGCGAATGGTTTTTGGCACTTGCATGTCGAGCAACCGCCTTTACCTTGGTGGGGTTCGCCTTCAAGCCTTCTTTGAAACCCAACACCCCAAGAATTTCCCGTTTTACCATGAACGTGCATTTTGGGGTTAAGTTTGAGGTTGGCCGACCGAGGAGTTGGAGGATGGTGCCGAGGTCGTCGTAGCAGCCTCCGCTTTTTCGACTCTCGACTACTATGTCGCCGACGAGACCTCGACGATCTCCCGATGTGGTCTTTGAATGTTGCATCCACCATCCTCCGGTAAGTAGCCCGGCGTTCTTGAGGCCGGCGGCATCTTTCGACGCAAAGACAGCAAGTCGGTGATGAATGCGATCTTTGGTGCATCCTCCGCTCATCAGATTTGGTGGTACCCCTTGTATAGATCCGTGAAGTCGAACATCTCGTGGCCCACCAATGCCTCCACCTTCTTGTCAATATCGGGGAGGGTAGCAATCTTTAGGCGATGCTTGTTGAGGTCGGTATAATCGACGCACATGCGCCACCTCGCGGGCTTCGGACCACGATTGGATTAGCCATCCGGTCGGGTATTCGACCTCGAACAAGATCTTCGCCTTGAAGTTGAGTCACCCGTCCCTAACGACCGGTTGCGCCCGCCGAATATCCTTTTCTTCACGGACCGCTTGGTGGCCGGGTCGATGTTGAGGCGGTGAGTTATGAGCTCGGGTGACACCCGGTCATATCGAAGCGGGACCAAGCAAACACGCCCTATATTCTTTCGAGTCGTATGACGTCTTGCCGGACGTCCACTGGGCCCCGGTGCCGACTGGACGACCTTGAAGGATCGCCGTCAGATAGTTGGAGGCCCTCGGTCAGTCATCCCGGGTGTCGGTCTCAGGGCTCGAGAATTGCTATGCCCGGGCGGCCGCATCTTGGGTTGAGAGTCGTAGGCATTCTTTTGCCGCCGCTTGGTCTCCCCGATCTTGAGCACTCCCACCGGTGGGAATCTTGACGGTGAGGTGGTAGACCGAACAGACGGCCTTGGTGGCGTACAGCCAATCTCTCCCGAGGATGATGTTGTACGGAGAGGGGGCTCGGACCAGGAAGAATCGGATGGCCCTGGTGACCGACATGGGAGCCCGCCCTACCGCGACCGGAAGGGTAATGACCCCGGCTGATGCCTCTTGAGTGAAGCTCAGAATCGGGAGGCGCGGGAGTACCGAATGCCTCCGACCTCAAGCTTGTCCAGATAGCTACGGAAGATGATCCGACGGAGGCTCGATGTCGATATAGACCGGTGGACGTTTTGTTGCCCACCGCAGCACTGATCGTGATGGCGTCTGATGCGGCATGATCTTGGGCACGGGTCCTCCTCGAGAACGTTATGTTCTCACCATCCCGAGTCGCTTGTTCTTGGCTCTTGAGGCCGGCCTCGGCGTCGTTCTTCAGGGGACGACATCGTCGCCCCGAGGGCGATCCGTAACGACATAGACCTGCTCCATAGCGCTGGGGCCTTCGTCCTCGTCGTCTTCAGTTGGGTCGCCGGGTCGGCCCGATTGTTGCCACCTCCGATTCCTTCCGCGCTTCTTGCTTCTGACCACCGTCCGAGGTATTTCTTGAGGGCCCTCCTTAACGAGCTCGCCGATCCGTGAGCCTGTGTTTCGAATCCTCGGTATCGTGACCATACCCTTGGTGATAGTCACAATACTGCCTGTGGACCTCTTCTTGGATCCCCTTCATAGGGGCGGGTTTCGGGAAGAGGTCGCGTGGAGCTCGAATATTTCGCCTGATTTGAGCAGGGAGGCTCTGCCGGCGTGGTTGGGCCGAGGTCCGAGCTCAGACTCCAGTGACCCTCTCGATTCGGTCGGCCATTTCCTGCGATCTGCGCCCGACTTGATCGTCCGGCTTTTTCTTTCGGACCGCTCGTCCCAGTTTCCGCCCGATCCGACTGTCTCCTCGACAGTTGTCCACCAGTTCCAAAGCTTACTCGTCTTTGGTTTCTCCACGGTGATTTCTTTGTTCGTGGCCGGTCGGATCCCGCTGAACGCGTTGATGATGTAGAGATCGTTCGCGTCGCCAATTTTGAGCGACTCTTTGATGAACCTCGAGACGAAGTTTGACATCGCCTCGCCCCGCCTGGCGGATTGTGAGTAGGTCGGAGGAAGGCTGCCGGGCGGCATCTTCGATAGAATCGCCACTGAATCGATCCACGAGGTCCCGGAAACGAGGTATGTCGCTCACGGCGGAGCGAGGTGAACCAACGCCGTCGCTGGAGATCAAGACTCGGGAAGATTTTGCACATGTGAAAATCTTCCATTCCTTGATTCGCCATGTTGGTGGTGTAGGCGAAAAGGAAGTCGGAGGGGTCTCCGAGGCCATCGTAGGCCGCTATATTGGGTGCCCGGTACCGCTGGGGCAGGGGCGTGTCTAGGATCTCCCTGGAGAAAGGGGAGATGATTCTCCGCGTGCGGCCGAACCCCGGAGATCGTTGCCATCTCTTTCGGAGGGTGGGGATCGATAGCGACGCCTATCGTCCCTCCGAGGGGGAGTTCGACTCCGCCTTTCTTCCCTTCTGTTTCGCTCGACTCTCTGGTCGGCATGACGAGGTGGAGAGCGGCTGCGCGAATGGCGAGGGGGCGACTGTTGGTGGCGGCTCGCCCGCGGTGAGCGGCTCCGCGAATGAGGTCGGCGGCTCGGCCGCGGTGAGCGGCTCCGCGTCGGGCGCGGCGCGCTTCTCTCGCTATCACGCCGAAAGTAGGCCGACTGCGGATGGGGAGCGGCCCGGGAGGCCGTGGTGTTCATCCAGGGGCCTAGAGGACCCGCCTTTGGTCCTCTGGTTGATAAGCTTTGAATTCGCCAAGATTGGCGTGGAGGAACTCGCCACAGCTCGGCCGAGGACCTCGTGGGACGAATGAGCTGTTTGCTCGTCCTCGTTGAGGTCGACATCTTCCCCTACGTTGGGGACGCGGTCCTGAGGGTGTATGGAAGCATTTACCATGTTGCCCTCAGGAGTGTGGGCGCTCGTGGCGTCCGCGATCTCCTTTCCGCGACGCTGAGTGACCACCTGGTCGTCCTCAGCCCGGTTGTTGCCAGCGTGGGCGGCGGTTGTGCGTGTTCTTGCCATTTAGTTGTAGAGGGAAACGAAGCTTTCTTGTTCAAAGCTTCCCACAGACGGCGCCAATGATGAATCTAGCTATGTGAGTGTGCGAGATTTATATAAAGCAATAAAGAACACTCAGGCTTTTTACGTGGTTCGATCGTTAACGAGATCTACGTCCACGGAGGAATGATTCCTCAATACTTTTACTAGCGCTCTTCGTACAGAGAGTATTGGTTACAAGCCTTTGTATTCAGTAAATTGCTAACCCTTCTAACATCAGTTTTCCTTCTATTTATACAGCTTCGACTTTGCCCCTCGGCGCGCCGACCTCTCCATTGGTCGTGGTGTGACTCTTCCTCCGGCATGCCTCCATTGGCGGAGCCGGACCTTCGTCTTCACGTGCGCCACGTGGAGGCGACGCCCGACCTCGGTTTTAGGCGCCCTCCATTGGCGAAGGTAGCGGTTCGGAGGCTAGGCTTTAGTAATGATTAGGGCTCGCCTTGGGCTCGACCGCTGGGCTGCTATCAATGTTAGCCCGGCTCGTTTGGGCTGTTAGTGGGCCCGATTTGGGCTATATCCCATCAACCACCAAATTCCAATCGCTATAATTTCTGACGTAATTTAGGTTGGTGACGGTGACTAGCTGAGCTTGATGTGCCAGTGCACCCTTATCGGCCACATGTGCTTCGTGCACTGCACCACTGCCTCCTTATGACTTAAATGCAGCACCGGAGGCGATTCCCCTGCCAGCAAATTCAAATAAAATGTAAATTTTCATCATATTTATGACATTATTGTCAAGATAAAATAAAAACTTACTTCACACTAGAGTTCCAGATTGCTCCTGGCAAGCACAGCTACACTGTGGACACTTAACAATGGTCTCGTTATAGAAAGCCGATACGAGACGCCTTGCGACAGTGCAGCGACGCGGCAAACCTGAATACGAGCATGTCACGTTCCACGTCGCTTCAACAAGCTTATAAAAGACACACTTCAGCACACCCACCCTAATCAAATTCAATTGTGATTACTACATCCTAATTGGAATTAATAAATTCTAATTGGATATTGGTGAATCCTTATTCGGTTGGATGCACCATACATCAGGATATATACAAGTTATTGCAGTTAAAGAAAGGATCCTAACATCAAATCAACAGACAGAAAGAAAAATGCACCGAATGCCTGCGTCCTTCTACGGCCTTGATCCTGGGTAAATTTCGTGGGCGGACCTGGACGGCCTCGCCACACGTGTAGCCCGCGACGCCAACAGAGAAGTCCGTTGGCATCCCGGCTTAGAGGGGGCGTCGGAATCTGCAGTTCCAATGGGCATCTGGAAAGCGGAGATATATTTGGCAGGATGTTGATTGATGGATGTGATGATTACGCCTCTGCAGCACCTGCTTGTTGTAAGGGGCAGCGGTCGAAGGTCTATGATGAGCGGCTCCTCTTCGCAGCAATGGGGCAGAACTTTGCCATATTACCTCGTTGCCTGCCCATCAGCTTAGCTTCCACCTCGGCTGGTCGATGTGCCGGAATAGCTGGTAGTTCACCATTGATATTCCCATCTGAAACGGGATATAATAATTTATAGTGTTTCGTATTGACTGAGTAATGAAAATTCAAACCATAATATGGCCACATAGCTTTATTGAAAATTAAATGTATAACTAGCATCCTACCAAGCCTCTTTAAACCAATCTCTTTTTACTTATTTTGATAATTTCACTTACATTGGAATGATAAAAAGCTAATTCAAACAATACCGATTCGCTTCTGTTGAACTTAGTTAAAAGGTATGAAAAGAATAATTCTTCAACGCCCAAATTCATATTTAAATAGCTATCGGAAACAAAAAAAACAAAGAAAGAACAACAACAAATAAGGCGCTTCGATTTTCTTGTTTTTGGCATACACGGATACTAACAATGAAGATTTCGATAGTTATAAATCTTGAATAAAAATATAGTAAGCATATGAAATACTGAGAGAAATTAAATAAAATACTTTTATAAAATAGATGACATCAATGTAAAGATACTTACATTGTTCCAAATCTACATCTTTTAACCAACTGAGCTAAGTTTATGGGGTAGAAGATACTTACATCTTTTGAGAAATCGTCGTTTTCTTGCAAGACATCCCATCTGATGGTGACGTTCCCATTAGGATCCAGTGGACCATACGTGTCTGCCTTGTAACTGAAACAATCATAACAGCTTAACAATGAAATTTATTAACATAAAATGCATCTGTTTGTATACTAATAGCAAATTAAATCAAACAAAAGACAATTAGTCGGAAAATTCACATTAATTAATGATTTGGGAAATCTAAATTTGCAATAAAATTGTAAAAACATAAATTGTGATACCATAAAATACAGGATGGGGTGGCAGGAATGCGTCTGAACGGGAATTATGCATTTGAAGCTCATAAATTTCGGTGGCTGCCATTTTGGCTCAAGTTTTTCCCGACTTTGATTTTTTTCGTCCTTTTTTATAATTCGATTTTTTTTTTGTTACATTCTTGTAATTTGTAAATAGATAGGAATATGGTAAGTATGTCCTAAGAGAAACTTGTTTTCAAAGTAATAACAAACACAATCACAGTAAAATTAGTTCCGTCCATTTTCATTCTATTGATTGAATGATAAATAAAGTGCACAAGGGCTACTGGGTAGAAAGATAAATAAATCGAGATAACAATGATATTACCTCAATATCTATTCTTGGGTTCTTGTCGTCCTTTTGCTTTTTATGATGATAAAGTGAGAAATATAATATAATCTCATAATATAATTGTTCCAAAATATATATTTAGTAATGATTTTATTACCATTAAAAGTCATTATGTACGTACATATTATGTACGTTTAGCACTACTCTTTTATAATTCTATTTTTTTTGTTACATTCTTGTAATTTGTAAATAGATAGGTTTAAATCACACTAGCACCTCTATCTGAGCCGAAGTATAATTTACCCAATGCATGCAAAAAATATAGACGGATCTCGCATCAATTAAAAGAAAATATGGTAATTATGTCTGTCATAAATGCACTCTCCAGTAGTCCTTTTGACAAGATTTGTAAAGGAGCAAGGAAACCAGCTGCATTAATGCCATAATCACATGATTTCGCCTAATCTCTTTTGGAAAACAAATATTTGGCCCTCTAATTTTACTTCACTTTTCGATTTCTTGTATTTAGTATTTTAGTAAAAGGCATCTATTTTTTATATACTAAAACATTCATCAAGGTTACATCTACTGAAATGTGTCTGATAAATACAAAATAGAACATGGGATCAGCAAACAAATTATGCTCTTGTAATTTTTCCTATACACTTTTCTCGGCTAGATTGAGGAATCAATTAATAATTTTGAAACACCACAACTATGATAATTAAAATTTGGAATAAGAATAAAAAAAATTAGAAGCATTAAATTGTACGTGTTGCAATAAATCCAGGGTGAAGGTGCTAGGAAATAACAATGCCTCTATAAGTCCAATTATGCATAAAAGCTCATACGTGTGTGTGTGTGTGAGAGAGAGAGAGAGAGAGGTCACATAGAAATTTTCAGATTTACCAATTACCAATTGCATTCGAAGTCCATTACACAATACGCTTATGGTTAACTCAAAGCAGAAGATTTATGTGTATAGATCACATGATACGGAATCAGGCAACAAAGACAAGAGGATACTATTTGATGTGCATTTTATATCGATCCGGCTACACAAAACAAGCAAAACACAAGAATTTATCCTCAAATATGCAATAAAGTTACACATTTAACCAGTAAATAGCCCAGATACATCCACTCCAAAAATCATATTCGAGACCACTCCAAATCCAAGCCGCTTTACTAGACCAAACATCGATTTCCCCACTCGACTCCCATCATTATTATTATTACTAGCCCCCACCTGCAAATTCTGCGCCTGGGGAGCAAAATTTCCAGGTGGATACATGTACGGACCACCATGGTACATATTAAGCCCAGGCCCATAACTCGGGCCATAAGGGTATCCGTAAAAAGGTGCAAACTGTGGCGGGGGCTGAAAAGGAATCCCCGCGTTGTGGTCAAACATCGGAATTCCCCGTTGACCAGTGCCATGGTCGTGTTGTTGGTACCCCACCACGGGCTCCAACACGCACTCCAAGTGGATGTCAACCCTACAAACACGGCACCTGTATCGCCACCCACTGCACGGGAGCTTGCAGACTGCGCAGGCGCCCACGGCGGGTGGGGATTCGAGGATCAGAGGATGGATCTTGTGTAGGGCGTGGTTGAGCTTCTCCGGCAGCTGGGTGCAGAGCGGGTGCACGTCGAACTCGCACTCCTTGCATCGGTAGAACAGCCCGTTGACTGGTTCGCGACAGAGGTCGCATACACGGTCAACGGCCCGGGCGCCTGTTTTGGTGGCGGCCGGTTTCCGGATTACAAGGGTGAGGGGGTGGTGGTGCATGAAGGAGGGGAGCGTGCGGGGGCACGTGCCGCAGTAGTCGTGCAGGTCGAAATCGCAGGCGTTGCATCGGAATCGCTTCCCGGTTCCGAGGGTCTTGCAGCCATCGCAAGAGAATTCTTCATCGTTGTCAGCCGCTATTAGAGGGTGCGAATGAGTAAAGTGGTCTATAGAGTTTTTTGGTAGGGGAGCCATCGAATTTTGAGAATGAGAATCGAGGACAAAACAAGGCTTTTCTGCAGGCCTGCATTGATTTTGATGTTGTGTGTGATGATTGTGAATAAAGAAAGACTTTGGATTAGATTAATCATTCATGTAGTTGACTTGCTGGATCCAGTACTGGATGGATCTTGATTTATCTACCTGTCGTGGATGCATGAATATAATTTTAGTTCGCAAATTTTTCTGAATTAATGGTCGAGTGAATTGATGTTACTATTTAGTCTTCGGTTTCGTCGTTCAGATCGGGCAAATCTCATCAACTATCATTAGAATATTCAAGAAATATTAAAGATTCATCATTTAATTATGTGTTTTCCTATGATATAATAATAAGAAATCTTCATGATCGAATGTCAATCTAATAAACAATGGTTATGTGTTTGTGGAAACGTTCAAAACAGAACGGAGGAGACAATGTATTTTATAGTAAGTTGATACTAGTAGAGAAGTAGTTGGTGATTAGTATAAACTTAATATTCTTTCTTTTTTCTTTAATGGTATACCGTATACACTAGTCCACATTATTTTAAACCGAGTTGATTTAAGTGAAATTAGGGCTTGAGCCAGAACATGAGTTGTTCAGTTCGATTTGGAAAGAGCTGGTTAGCTCCATTACGTTTATGAATTATTGTCAATCTCTACTAATTTTGATTAGAAACCTGATGAACTAATCCACCATATGTATAGAAGGTTTCTAGCCATACGGTCTGACGGCACGTGTTATGGTATTATGCTTGAATCCAAGTTAAAAATATACCCCAAATGTTCATATAATTACGTCTGTACGAAATGCAAAATGGTTTTAGATACATGACAAACACTCCATGCGCGCAGGGGTGTTTAGGAGGATTAATTAGGGTGATCAAGAATAATTAAACTTTATTAATTTTTAATTATAACTTATTAATCCCTAATTATATATAATTTATTAATTTCAACTAAGATTTATTAATTCAAAATTAGGATATATTAATTCCAAGTAGAGTTTATTAATTTAAAATTAAGGTGTATTAAATCTTATCTAGAATTAAATTGGATTCTAATTAAATAAACATAATATAATTAATTAATACTCTCTATGTCTCCAAAATTTGTTCATAGTTTTCCTATTTGATACGTTGCTTAAATTTGTTCCATTTTTATTTATGGAAACCACCCTATTAAATACTATCTATTTATTATATTTAACAATATTATTTATTTATATATTTTATCACTCCATCATCATCCATACTTATTATCTTCAACAATACCATTTATTTACATATTCTATCACCCATTACACATGACTAATTACTTTAATACTGTACTGATATGAGACTCTTAGTCTACTCACGCAACACTCAATAATTTTTATTAAAATTTATACAAAAAATTCTCAGTAACATATTTTGGGAAAGAATGAAGTATTAATCAAATACATTCTCTTATAGCGCGCACAGTACACAGGAGCGCATATAAAACCAGCTATAGATATATATGCTACCTTAAAGAGGGCCGTGACACTTTTTCGTGCATATGTATTAGTGATCAATGTTTCTTTTACTCAAATTATGTAAATATCATTTTTAAAACAAATTTACTTGAATAAAATTCACCTTTAACACCTATATGAATACTATATAAGTTTTTTTATGATTAATTGGATTCTTAAGCTGGCGAGTTCGATTATACTATTTTGTGTTTCACAAAGTCAAAGAATAATGCAATAAAGTCCATTTAATTAGTTTTTTTTTTATATATAAAAAATCAAGTCCATTTAATTAGTTGGAAAACATTAGAGGAAGTCAGAGCTAGATGCAAAGCTCTGTCGTCGAATTCAAAAAATTTCTACCTATCTAGGATTACATTGCTAAAGATTACAAAAGTTAATCATTGAATGATAAATTAAAGAGGTTAGTTTTTTGTGCGGATGCCAACATATCCGGACAATGATATATTTTCAGTATAAATGATACTCCCTCTGTCCCAACTAACTTGAGTCGTATACCATTTTAGTCAAAGTCACAGTTACCTTGAATCATTTCTATAAATGGAAATAATTAAGAAAAAATAAGGGATTTTAATTGTAATTAACAGTTAACTAATTGGGCTGATTATTGGTTAATTAAATTAAATTAATTTATTTTAATATGCTAATATTAACTAAAAAATTAATTAATTTATTTATTTAAAAATTTATTTATTTATTTAATTAAAATATTAATTTATTTAAAAATTAAATTAATTTATTTTAATATGCTAATTTTAACTAAAAATTTTTTATTTATTTATTTATTTAAAAATTAATTAATTAATTTATTTAAAAATTAAATTAATTTATTTTAATATGCTAATTTTAACTAAAAAAGTAATTACTTTATTTATTTAAAAATTAATTAAATTATTTAATTTAAAAATTAAATTAAATTAAAAATTAATTTATTTAAAAATTTAAATTAATTTATTTTAATATGCTAATTTAAAAAATTAAATTAAATTAACTAAAAAATTAAATTAATTTTAATATGCTAATTAAATCAAGGATAATTTAAAATAAATTTATTATGTAAATAAATAAATTTAAATATAAAATAAAATAAAAAAACAAAATATATATACCTAACACATAAACCACTTTATTACCAATACATTTTAAACACTAAACACTAAACACTATCTCCTTAATTCTCGTGCCCAAAAGAAGTGCACAAGCCAGTTGGGACGGAGGGAGTATTTTTTTTAATATAAATAATAATATTTTTTAATTATTGGTTAAAAAATAAATGATAGATTTGAAATTTGGAATAAGAAAAAAAACCAAATTTTCAAATTCTATTGCTCTGATGTTTTTTGGAAACGAGAGAAAAAATCTGATGCGGCAGGCCTCACCGCATCCTCTGTGCTCTACTTCAACACAACCCGAAACATCTCGACGAAATTCGATTCGTTCCCAGTTTCCTAGTTTCTTTGGATTCTTTTGAGCATTAAAATGGCTTTCGCCGTTAAGAATTCACCGCTTCTGCGATATCCCTGCGATTCTCCTCTCTTTACCTCGACACTCCACATTTCCCAACACCCATCCGCACTCAATCCCGCCTCATCTGATATAATTAATCCTAAGGTGCGTCATTATACACGCGCTCATAATCGTTGTCTTTATTATTTTATCTATTTCCTTAATTAAACCCTAACTCTTAGGAAAGTTTTTTGAGATTGTTTAATATTTATAGCACTCAGCAGGTTTTGCGCTGGGATTATCGTAAACGACGCGCCATTACCATAAATTGCCGAGCGACGGCGGAGAAATCTGTTGTGTCTGGGAGCAGGATGTTGGTGAGTTTGTGGGATAGAGTGCTGATAAATTTGAATATTCGAAGAATGTTTTTTTTTTATTATTTACTTATTTGAGGATTAATGGATAATTATGATCTTGATTTGAGGTTTGCTGTCGTGTTATTGGTAGATTTTCGTCCCGCCACACCCTTTGATTAAGCACTGGATTTCAGTTCTTCGGAATGAGCAGACGCCTTGTCTCGTATTTAGTAAGTCCGACTTTTTATCTTCCGAAGGAATCTGGATTAATGTATTTGCTAGAATTTTGTTGGCAAAGTAGGCATTGGTAGCCTTGGATTATATTAGAATATGTGAATGTCGAATTCTAGTGGTTTATTGAACTGGCAATGGAATATGCTTGGAATTTTTAAATTATGCCAATTTGATTAAGGGTTGTTGCATGCTTCCTGATTGTTGGGACATTAGGTCCTCATTCATACTAAGGAAAGTAAAGCAAAATAGGAAGGAAAAAGAACAACAATCTCAACAGAAAAATTTAACGTGAAAATTCCAAAATTGGAGAAAAATTACGACCCACAAAAGAAAAATCACTATATGATAAATTTCTACAATCACACAGTATATATCGCCTTCTCGACCCCCTACATTATTACAAGCCTTTGACAAATTCTCACATTTTTATGAAGATTCTCACAAGAGAAACTAAGAAAATAATTTAAACTAGAATTTAATCACAAGACTATAATATAGTGATTGATGCACTTGTAACAAAGAATCTTATGCTTCTTAAATAGTTAAGAAACTCCTCACTTTGCTCACAAAAAAGATATGGGATAAGATGCTTTTATTTTGACCCAAGGAAATTCCAACAATCTCCACATTGTTAAAATAACATATAATCATGATTCTTAACCCAATCATGAAATCTTTACCGACAATCATGATACTTAACCCAATGAATTATTATTCTCAAAAAGAGATGAAACCTACTTCACCATATGAGTAGAACATTTAGAATCAATCATGTTAAGATTTCCTTCGGCATATATCGAAATTTGTTGAAAAAATTATGGTGCAACTTCTAGCTTTTGGTCCTCCTAGAAATTCTTCAGCCATCGACATAACTTTTACCACATACCTTGCATCCAAGTAGAGGTGGAAGTTTGTTATTGGATAATTAGATAATCCTATAACCGAACCGAAAATTCGGTTATTGGATAACCGAATAACCGAAAAAATTGGATCGGTTCGGTATTTGGTGTCAAAATTTTAGAAAATTCGGTTATCGGTATACCCGATAACCGAATGGGTATACCGAAATAAACTGAAATACGATATATATATATATATATATATATATATATATATATATATATATATTATCTTATCAAATTTTACTGTAGACTAGTTGGTTTGGGTGCAAGCCTAAGCCTTTTGTCCGGGTTCGAATCCCGCGAAAGCCAACCTATTTATTTTTAAGATAACTGATTCATTATAAATATAGTTAAAATGAATATATTACAAGAAACTATCGTAGCTCAGTTGGGTAAGTGCATGTCTATTTTCATTGAGGTCGTGAGTTCGATTCTCACTTGAGCAAACTCAATTTTTTTTAAATGAACCGGTTAACCGATCGGTTCGGTATTCGATTTATAGATTTGATGTAGTTCCCGAAACCAAACCGATTTCCACCCCTACATCAAAGCCAATCATACGGTCTAACTAACATCATCACATCCTCGTTCATGGCAGTTGGACATGCCATTAGGATGTTCATCTCTTCAAAAGAGATCTTGTATCACGATGTTAGCTTCATGGTCGAGCTATTTTCCGGATCTGTTGCATCTTGATCAGTTCCACTTGAACAGTTTCTTTTCTTATGTTCGGTTCTTCCACACTTTCAACAAACAATTCATTTGAAGTCCTTCTTCATCCCTTTGCTAAAAGTCACCATTGTTAAATTTTTTGTTGAAGTTAATACTTCACTCGTCAGCCTTCTCTCCTCGGAAAGAAGTTTTCTCGTGACTTGAACAAAAATCAAAGATTCCTTACCATACATCAAAATTGGTTTCATGTGTTCATAGGAATAATGAAGAGATAAGATGAGCCTTAACATCTTATTCTTATTTTCAATTTTCGCTCAATTGCTTCTAGTTTGGCGATAATACCATTAAGAGTACTCAAATGATCCGAAATTTTTGTACATTTATCCATTCGCAAGATGTGAAATTATTCCTTCAGGAGTTCAGGTACAACCGATTCGATATGTCTTTTACTTGATACATAGCTTTCGCTTTTCCCACAACTCATTGGCATTCGAAATCTCATGTACATTTGCAAGAACATTCTTGACCAAACATATACGAATTGTACTTGCCACCTCGATCCAAATCCTACCAATCTTCATCACTGATATCAAAACTTTTGTTTGTATCTTCAGTTGAACCCGACATATCTCTTAAAGCCTTGACTTGCACTTGCCACAAACCAAAATTGATTCTTCCATCAAATTTCTTCATGTCAAATTTCATTGAATTTGAAATCCTTGATATAAGTTTCTCCACCTCTAAATGAATAGCCACTTCGTGAATCGCAAGAGACACCGAGACTCTTCTCAAGAAATCTTTTCTGATGTGGAAGTTAATACAATTCTGACCTAGACTAAGCTCTGATACCACTGTTGGACATCAGGTCCCCATTCATACTTAAGAAAGAAACGAGAAATCTGAAGAAAATAGAACAATAATCTCAACATAAGAATTTAACGTGGAAAACTCCAAAATCGGAGAAAAACCACAACCCACAGATGAAAAATCACTATTTGATAAATTTCTTTCTCGGCCTCCCTACACTATTACAAACTTTTGACAAACTTTCACCCTTCTATCAAGATTCTCACAAGAAAAACTAAAAAATGAATTTAAAATAAAATTTAATCATAAGACTAATGTAGTGATTGGTGTACTTGTAACAAAGAACCTTATGCTTCTTAAATAACATTAAGAAGCTCCTCACTTTGTTGACAAAAAGATATGGGACAAGATACTTTTATTTTAACACAAGGAAATTCCAACACTGGTATTGTCTCGTTGTTTGTTTGTTATTTTTTTGCTCTTTATATGTTCGATTGTGCTGTTTCAGAGAATGCTATGGCTGAGCTTGGGAGATTGCTAATATATGAGGCATCAAGGGAGTGGCTGGTGTGCTTTGACAACTTCCATTTTGGATAGCTGATGCTGCATTTTGGTTTTTCCTTTATGATATATCATGTTAACAAAATAGAAAGAAAGAAGATAACTTTGATGGCCAAGGCACAAATATCTTGAAATGGGACAGCTGCATCAAGAAATGTGTGGACTTGAGTTACTATTTCTTTTTAATACATTGTGTCATAGCTGCATAACTGGATGATGTGGACTTTACTTTATGTAGGAAACTGTTTCATATTTCACACAATAGTCTTGGGCTCAAAGCTTATTAATAGAACATGTATTTATGCATATGCTAAGTTATAAGTTTGGTGTATTGTGATTACTTCCAGCCAACTATCAGCGGAGAGATTCAGTCACCAATGGGTGGTGCCACAGTGGAATTTATTGATCCTAGGGAACCAATTGCAGTTAGTCTCTCTCTCTCTCTCTCTCTCACACACTCTCATTGTAGTTTTGTCAGTTTAAGTTGAATTTTTGTCTTAAGACTTGAGACGATCATTATCTCTACAGATTGTTCCTATATTGAGAGCTGGCCTGGCTTTGGCAGAGCATGCACCATCAGTTTTGCCGGCAGTGAATACATATCATTTAGGTATAAATATGTTGTTTTTCTTTCTGTGATTTCTGGAAAATGGATGGCATTTCAACAATTGCATGTTGTGCATGTTAGCTACTGCTAAATTATTAATTTTAATTTTAATTTTTATTAACTCGTGCTTGTCCTACTTAAATTTCAACTGAATTTTGCGGCTTATGCTAGGTATCAGCAGAAACGAAGAGACACTTCAGCCAACTGTATATTTGAACAAGTACGCATTGCAAACAAGATCTATTGGATATTATCAGTTTAATTTGATTTGATAAAATGTGATTTATATATCTCAGACCCTTTCTTATGCACTGTACTTTTGATTTATGATTGCATGCTCGAGTCAATATTGTCATCTTGATAATTTGCCTCCAGTTTCCTTTTTCTTAGTTGTGGATATATAGGTCAGCCTTTTCAATAGTCTAATCGGCTTTTTACTTTTAAAATAGGTTGCCAGAAAAATTTCCTGACAGTTCTCGAGTATTCATTGTAGATCCCATGCTTGCAACAGGTATAGATGTTGCTAACTCTCTGAGTTCAAACTCATACAAACCTGCTTAATATTTTGTTCCGACATATTCCTCAGCTTTGTTTCTTCTCATTCAACGGAGCCAATTGGAGGAGCTTTTGAGACATTATTATTCATTTGTTATTGATACTATATTATTGTCCCGTGATTTACTTTGAAGTTAGAATTAGATAGGTTTGCAGTTTGGCATTTGGTTAGAATCGATGTTTCAAAGTACTTAATATGGGTTGCTCTTAAGCTGAAAGCCTTATCTATATCAAGCTCATCATTTTAGTTAGATAGGTCACATGTCTAGAGGAGGTTAGCAAATCCATATATTGTAAAACTTCTTGTTAAAGTATAGCTATGAGCGAATAGGTTAAATCATTCAAGGAGCACAAAGCATTTTGGCCCAAAGTTGCTGAATGTTTATAATATAAATGAAGTATTGTGCTCATATTCTTCTGATGGTGCTTTGCTATGTGGTTTGTTGTTTTCTGCTCGTAACATTTCAGGTGGTACAGTGGTTGCAGCTATACAACTGATAAAGGATCGTGGGGTCGACAACAAGCAAATAAAAGTGGTTGGTTTTCTATGTTAATTTTTTGATCTGTTAGGAGCTTTTTTTTGACAACATTGCTTATTGTTTGACGGGTCTGTATCTCCTTAATTGGTTGTAGTCGTTATAAATTGCTTATTTCCTTGTCTGTCTACTTCTCTTGATTAGCCTCCTCTATTCTTCTCATTTGCCTATTCATGAAAAGGGAGGGATCTGGCTTCATATCTCAATTGTGTATAGCCCCTGTTTGGTTGGCTGACATGGTTCTGAAATTTGCTTTTCCCACCGCATGCATAATATTTACTGGCTGAATGAATTGTTTGATTCAGATAGCTGCTGTTGCTGCTCCTCCTGCCCTTCAGAAATTAAGCGAGAAGTTCCCTGGGTAATAATATATCTCATGATAGTAGATTGGGAGCCTATATTCTTGCTTTGTAAAGGCATGGTTTAAGGAATTCTGGGTTATTGTTTGACAGGCTTCATGTATATGCTGGAATCCTCGACCCTACTGTTAATGAGAAAGGGTAAGCTAATATTGAAATTGAATCGAGCTAATGAATCGCTGCGTGGTTTACATTTTGTCTTTCCTGATTGTTGGTCATTTTTCAGGTTCATAATTCCTGGACTTGGAGATGCTGGGGACCGTAGCTTTGGCACATAAATCTGGCTGTGTATAACAAGCTCAATCTACTCTTTCTCCATTACCCCGATTTTGTTAAGGTGCGGAAATATCTGCCTAATTTGTTGAAGTTCTTGATAGCTCAAAATTATTCATGATACGGAGATAAGAAAGCGTGCTCTCTGCATTCACTGCAGTGTATTTACATCAAGCCCACTGCTGATGAGGACAATTTCAATTTTCGGCATAAGAAATACTTACCACCGCAATTATCAGTTTGTCTCATGTCTGTGGCTTGGAACTTATATTCTTTTGATTTTGTTGCTTTTTGGTATCAATTTGAAGGAACTATCTTTTTAAGTAATCATATTCGTAAATCATTTATGTTGAGCCAATTCCTCGTGAGACATCAGACTACAGTTTCATTCTATTCGTAGAGTACAGGTTCAGGTTTGGTGAATCAGAACAAAATATAAATTTTGATTCGATCGATTTTTGGAAATGAAAATGGAAAAATACACGAACATTACTAATTGGTTAAACATCAAACATACAATCTTGCGATTAATATTCACAAAATCTTCCATGGACGCGGTCTAATGGTGCATGTGGGTTCGGTCTGTCCGGGTCTGGGTTGGGTATGACCTGAATATTTAATATGTGATTTATCATATATAAAAATAATAGTTGTTATGAATAAAATCTTTTGTGGGCGTGGTCTCATGGTGCATGTGGGTCGAGTCGGTCCGGGTTTGGGTTGGATATGGCCCGAATATTCAATACGTGATTTATCATACATAAAAGTAATAGTTATGAATAAAATTGATAGATATTTTAAATAAAAGTGATTATTTTTATAATTAAAAGTGACAATTATTCATTAATAAAAGTGATATTTGTTATGAATAAAAGTCACATTTGTTATGAATAACAAATTAAGTAGTGAATTGATTTTCTTAAGGATTTTTTCTATCTTTTATGAAAAACATGAATTCAGTAAAAATAACAATTGTTTTAAATGAAAGAGACATTGCTCATAAATAAAAATGAATGTGTCAAATTCGGGTCTAGATCAAATCAGACCCGGTTATCCAACCGGTGCGTAATTTGCATGGAGCGCACAAGAGTGCGCCTCTTAAATATTTGGGCAAAAACTTTTATGAAGCAACATGGATCGATCCTAATTATTTTTTAATTAGAATTCATTAATTTAATTAGTGTTTATGAATTTTAATTTAAATATATTAATTTTTAATTATCATTTACTAATTTTTTAAATAAAAAGTAGATGGAGGCCGGCCATACGGTGCCGCCGGATGCAGGTTGCATCGATGACCACCTAAAACATCTGCAACATTTTATTTTATTAGCTCTGCCTTCGCCTTCTGGATAATACGACACAAAACCCGGAGTCTGTCATTTTCATCCAGATTCTAGTCTTTTTCTAGCTTAATTATAAGTTGTCGATTTTTTTTTTATTTGCACTATATTAATTTTCCATGTCGAGCTTGACGATATTCGTCCCTCAATTTCTTAGTAAATTCAGACGTCACCATTGACAAATCCAGCTGGTCTTCTGTTACGATTTTCTTAAAATATATTTTATTATTGCTACACATAAATGCAGCAGAGCTTGCAGTTAGATTAATTTTTGCTTTGCTCGTTATCCCCAAATTCCTATCCCAGGGTATGAAACCGTTTTGCCTAATTTTTGAAGTCTTTGGCTGATAAGTTAAACTGGTCAATTTTCACTGGACCTCAAACAATTCAAAAAAATGAACTTGAAATGTGATGAATGAATGCTTATATGATGATGTTGCTGTTAGCTCTAAATTGAATCGTGATATTTTCCAATGCAATTATTTTTCTTTCTTTTTTTCAAATTATTTTGTTCTTATTCACGTCATCTTCAATAGTTAATGCCCTTTAATATTGTTTGTGCTTTTTCAGTATCCCTGTTTTGCAGTGTAATTATTGTTTTGAATGTCTGATTGAGCTGATTGCTCAGAGGAAAGCGATCTATCTCTTTTAGGTAGGAAATCTTAATCAATTGAGCATCTGAGAATATGCATATTTTGATTCTGGTATAGTAACTTCAACTTCGAATAATTTCCGTAGCAACTGAGCGACATTCTTATTTACTAGAACATTCTGGAATTGATTACATAGCTTTGACACTAGAAAATCTAGAAAATATTACATAGCTTTCATAGTAGGACATCTTCAAAATATCACATACCTTTGCTCTCTGGGATTGTAACTTAGACTTCAGATATATTTCTTGGCTGCGAGTTACAATCCTTATTTCTCGATAGGTTAGCAGTCTAAGCTCCTTCCTTACTGTTTCCCCGGCTAATGTCGACTGGTGGGTTTGCAACAGTTACAATGTACCTCTCAACATGGCTAGCAGGGCCTTCCATAGGATAGCCAAAATTCTGGAGAACAGACCTTGCTCGAAGTGCTGAGAATTGGTATTCGACTATTTTGAGCCACGTATAGCTTAATATCCCCAGAAACAAAATGATCATTGAAACTCATAAAATGTACACGGCTACAAGATCCATCACTCTATGCTCTGACCTCACCTGGAGTGTGAGTGCTCAAGTCTTATAGATGTTTCAGTAGCATCAGATGTGGTGAATTCAATAAGATGTGCTCGAGTCTTGTGAATCCCTTGTAGATAATAATCTCATTTTTCAAGAAAACTGAAGGCGTCATAAGTTCGCCTGAGATAATAGCAGGCATTATCTCAATCCGGATGTCGTCTCCGTGAATTTGGGTAATCAGATTCGATGTCTAATGAGTAATAATCATGCAGATTGAATGACCATTTCATGAAAACCCGCTAAAAGAATTATATTTTACTTTCTTGGATGGTCAGGCAAAATGGTTAAATGCAATTCCTCTTTGCTCACTTTTTAAGGAATGAAATTGGCCATACAAGTTTACGTTTACAGGGGGTTAATACTCTAATGTAGACAAATTGTCTTTCCTCTGTTAAAAATATATGTGAATATCTGGGCTGATAATCTATATGACAGTATTTTTCCGTAGAAAATGTACTTGAAATCGGAACCATAGCAAGATCAGACTGTGAACTTGCAGAGAAATACCAGGATATAGAGCTGCAACTTCTCGAGCTAAATTTTGCGATCCAATCAACGAACTTCCAGCAACATTGTGTAACTAGTTTTATGTGCATTTATTTCAGTTATATTTTAAAAATCTTTACATATGAATCTTACTCTTCTCAGAGAAACCATTTTAAAGCCTATCTGAATGGTGGAATTGAGTGCATGATGGACAGAAGCTTCTAATTTCTTTTCTCAGATGTTTGATATGTTCCTTTGAATTTCTCCCAATTATGTCAAATGTCTAAATTATGTTAAAAAATAATTACATAATCTGTAACAAAATTGTCTTTTATTTCAGGAAACCACGAAATATTTTAGCCTTTTAAACTTGAGATGTGGGAGACATTTGGAAATCATCCTAATGAAGTTCCAATAGAGTATTGGATTGCAACACCTTAATACAAAGATCAATCACATCGTACAGATCATAGTCTCTGGTAATGACATTGTGATCAAAGGTTGCTGCTGGTGCACAACGACATGTTTGACTTGCTGGAATGACTCCAGCTATCATAGGGGTTCATGCTTCAACCTAATGACGAAGAGCGGAATGTGTCTTCTGTATTCTCTGCTACCTGTTCAACTGTGGGTAGGAATGTCCATGGGTGGATTTTACCCGGACCGATCCGGAACTGTTCAAAACCCATTAAATTTTAAAACAGTGGTTCTGGTTCCGATTCCGGTTCCAGATCCGCTTTAGACTCGGACGTTTAGATCCGTAGCTTGATGGTCCGGTCCGGTCTGGATCTGGTTCTGCTTCCAGAACCAGAACCAATACTTATTTATTGGTTCTGGTCCGAGTAAAACTCGTCTATTGACAAACCTAAGTTTAAATAAGCTTGTCAATGAGTTAGTTTTATTCATATCGATTCAAAATCACTCATAACACATTAAATTAAAAGCAACGATTTCGGTTCTAGTTTTGGTTCTGGTCCGGTTCTGGTTCCAGATCCGGACCGCTTAAGACCCATAGTTGATGGTCCGGGTCTGGTCCGGATCCAGTGTATAATGGGTCGGTTCCAGAACCAGAACCATTACTTATTTATTGGTTCTGGTCCGGATAAAACTCATCCATTGACATCTCTATATGTGGGGTATGAACTTGTTTCCCTCCTGATTTTATTATCTTGTTTCTTTTTATAAACCATCTAGTTTAGTTTAAGCGAATAGAAGGCTTTGTAAGTTAGTGCTTTAGCTCTTCTTTTTCAATTACTTCAGCTTTTGTTCCCTCTAATTTTCAGTCATTTTGTTTCTCTGATGAGTTTGATCCAAAATAAATGGACCATTTTTTCCCTCAAATGATTGAGATATGCTGTATCAAACATGCTCAGATTCGTGTAAGCTAAGAAAATTCTATTAACACCCAAGAATCTATACAGTAAAAGAGCAAGAAACCAATCCAATCCATCTACAACATCTAAAGCAAGAAATAACAAAATTTTTGCCCTCACCAATAACAAACACATCTACAGCCAGGAAGAAAATTACAGTGAAACTATAATACGCCTACACACCAAAATAACCACCATCGCAGCTGCAGGCACCAATGCTGCTGCTATTGGCGCCATGAGGCCGCGGCTTGCTGCTCAGGCAACAGAAAACTAAGCCGATCAACAAGATGAAGCCACATGCTGAGGCCAAAGCTTGAGCCCATTGCTCATAGTATCCCATCTTTTTTTCAGCTTTCCTCCACCTTTCGTCGACTCAGTAGCTGCTGGGTCCCATCCTGAGTTTGTACTGCTTCCAAACTTGCAGGAAGCCAAGAACATATCTGTATCTAATGTTGAGAGTTGAGACTTGATGGGGTGTATATATATGTAGGCATGGTAATATTATTTGTGAAAATCTAGGGAGATATTGAAATAATGGTGCACATGGGCCAGTCTAAAACCTAACAGCGATACTAGTTGAAATCTGTCCTCATTAGCCAACCAAATTCTACTTCTCATACAGCTAATTAATTGCAGTTTCTTGTAGATTTGGTTAATCTATGCTTTAACGCTATGGATATCTTCTTTAAAAGAATTTAGAATGATGCTTCTTTAATGAAAAGAGTACTGTAAAATTAAAGAATCGGCAGAATTTTTGTTTTCTACATTGTGGGTTGATCATATTCAAATATTCTTGCACCTTGTTTTGGACATACCTTACTGTGGGGCTTTGCCTTTTTGAGTTCCGCTTTTCTTGTAGAATACAAATATAGAGGGAAATGCTTGAGATTTTCACTCTAAATGCAACCTTGGATTTGTATATCACATTTGCTGGCAATCCATATTCGAATATGCTCCAAAATCCAATTGACCGATAATTGTGGGCCTCTGTATCAGGAAATTTGAGGTGCTACACTGCTGGTTGGAGTTTTGAATTACTTGATTATTTATATGTCTATTAATGTATTTTAGTGCAATATCTTTTTTGAGAAAATTCTAAAATAATGAATAGAGAACAGAGTGCGAAGGATCTACGGGAAGGAATGGAAAAAGGCTGTTTCATGGTGGTCTGTAGAATCAACCGCGCGTGCATGCACACGCGTGCTCTGCTCGTCTCACAGAATTTCCACCTCTTTCCTCTTTTCCGCCTCTGTTGTTTTTTACTACCATTTGTTTCTTCTTATTTTTATTTTTTCTTTTCTCCCCCATTCTGACCTTCTGGATTCATGGAGAATTGTGCTCATGCTTAATGCTTTCTTTTAATCTGAGAAAAAGGCTGATATCTCTTGATGATGTGTCGTCAGTCCAAAAAATTCCGACTTCCTGATTGCACTTTTTTACCCTTGATAATGTGAAATATGAGACCTGCCTGTTTAGGGAGGATTATGCAACATTAGGATCTTATGCCAACCAAAATATTTCACTCCAGTCTAAACATTCTGACATGTATTATGAGTCGCACAGGAATTTAAATTCACCACGACAGGAGAGGTAAATGTACAAGAAACATTTGATGGATGGATAATGGCAGTATCAAGGGAAATTATTTCGACAACCCTGTAAAAATTCATGGGATTTTTCATGTCCAGATTTTATTTGAAAATAAGATGCTCATTTCGCTCGCGATAATAAAAAGTCCCAGCCATTCAGAAGAACAATGAAGTTAGTCGGTTCCAGTAATGGCAAAATATACATGTTTCTAACAACAAGTTCACAGTTGAACTTCAAGTTGATACTGCTTCATAAGCGGCAGTACCGTCAGTTTGCAAACACTGATAGAAGGACTTCTGTACAACTTTGTAAGAAAACTTTGAATATAAATTCCAAAGATTTCTTAATACCAAATCATAAGGAATCCAAGAACTTTACAACGTTCTAATCTGTGAATCTTTCAGAACACGCTCAATGAGAATTGACAGCCAGGCAGAAGTGAGCCAGAGTACGTAATGCACCATCTTCATAAGCACACCAGTCCCACACGTAGAATGGGATGCTGAAAAGAAAGAAAATAAAAGGAGGTATTTTATTCATCAATATAATGAAAGATTAATACTATAACCAAGGTTTATTCATTTAGTTTATACTAGAAAACGAAACTTTTCGCTCAACCACCAAACCAAGACAATGGTCTTCACAGGTAACCAAAGAAATGCCATTTATCCATCTAGAATGGAACACATCTCAGGGAAATAAAAAAATACACATAATACAAGATTGAATAACTACTAAAGCCACAAGCTTAAAGTATGTGCAACTCACTTGACAGGGAACAGAATGAAGAATTTAACTATCCCAATTTCCAGGCCACCTTGACAATTTCTAAGCAACTTTTATAAATCTGGAACTGTAGGAAATCCATTTCATTTGTAATGCAACAAGGATGCAATCATAATAATTATTAAAGTAAACATATGAAAATAGATTGTCTGAGTGAAATATACAAACGATATGTGGAAGACAAATATCCAATTATCAAGGCAGTTTTTCAGGGTTAACAAACTGACATGTGCTCTGCTATCCACCAGCTAAAGCTCACTATAATTGCGCCAAACCGCACGGAATTCCTCGCGGAATGTGTTCAGCCGAGCTTTCAGGTTTGGTGTCCTAAAGCTTGCGTGAATGAGGGTGGCTGAGAGAGAGTGAGAGAGGTCAGATATGCACAAATACGTACAACCCAGAAAAGTATCTGTAACTGATGAGTAAATTTACCAAGAAGACCAATAGCAAATGCCCACAAGACAGTAACCATACCACAAGAGAGAAACCAAAGGATGAAGCTTACTGCAGGGAAAAGAAGGTTAATAAATAAGCTGTTACTTAAAAATTGGAGATAAAGAAGCTTAATAAATATCACACCTATAGAAAATGCCAAGGCAAATACCCAGCGTGGCCATCCACATATATGTATGGATCGTCTAGCAGATGGGCGCCCACGAATAACAGGCCTAAGTAAATTATAACCCTAAGTTAGGAGCATAATTAAATGCTTAACAATTGTAAAGATGTAATATTGCTTACGTAAGGGGCGGCCTCATTTTGGCTGCTAGATGTGGAGAAAATTGGCGTACAGTTCTTGTAACTTTTTCATTGAAAGTGCCTGCAAAGCTAGAGGAACAGATATCTTGCAATATAAGAAAGCAGAAAACAAAGATATGGACTCCAGAAAAAACAGTATAATTTTTTCATTTCTTTCACTTTTTTTTTGGGTTCTTGTTCAGTCATATTAAAGGCATAGGTTCTGTTTTTGTTGCAGAATCTTGTGTTCATAGGTTCTCAGAGTCGTGCTAAAACAGCCTACTCTTCATAGTGGAACACACAAATCTTAGAAACACGTCAACATTAGTTTCAAGATCCTAGTATCATCAACAACCTAAAAAAACCTCAACCATTGAATAACCAAATACTAGTGTACAAGAGAGAACTCAAAACCTTCATGAAACTACACAGAGCTACAAGTAAACAGTCCAGCCAACTTATTAAAACAAGTACTTGGAACTCCAATACTCTAATGAGGAAATATCATAGAACTGTGTTACCGTCAAGCAAAAAAAAAAAAACACAGGCCTTGCAACAATGTAATTGGACATCCATACCTATCATTTAGAAAAGCAAAGCTCAGAGCTGCCATTAGAGCTGCAACAATTGCTAGTGGCCTCCTAATAAACCCCATACCTGAAACCAGCACGCATAGCGATCCATTATAATTTCAGGCTATCAAATAATCATGCGAGCACGCAAACAAACAAGTATCCGCCATTATCTTTTAGCTCTCTTACCAAGAATGAAAACAATCATGATGAAATAATTGGTCCGGTAACTGCAAAAATAAGATCATAAAACAAAAGTAAGGATTACAGAGTAACAGCTTGAAACTGACTTCACACCCCCAGTAGAAAAACAAATAACTCAACAGCCATTTTCCAGCACCACGATAAATCACATGCGTAAAGTTTAGGAATAAAGAAAAATCATATCATTAAAACTTCCTAGTTCCTTCTCTTGCAAGCCTTTGCAATAAACCTTACAAACAGTACAATTAATTCCAAGTTAATATATAAATTCAGAGAATCAATCGATCACAATAAGGAGAAGGATCGCACTAGTAGAGGTTGCATTTGAGGCGACTATTCCATTTGGCATAAGAACGCGGAAGAGTGAATCGGGAGAAGAACTCCGAGAATGGGCGCGGCGGCGACGACCAGTCCACTTCTCGCAGCGCCTCCACCAGATCCTCAGCAGTGACGTTGCTCCAATCCATCGCCCCCAAATCGGCAGAACAATTAATCGGGAGAAACCCTAGGCAGCAGCTAGCAGATACAACCGAACAAGGTTTTTTTTTTTCAAAAGGAAGAGAAGTAAGGATTGAAGAAAGAGGCAAACAGAGAAATTTGACAGAGTGGATTTGGTATCAGTTTATGAGTGCCAGATTAATTTGGTGATAAGTAAGAGAGATGAAAAGGTTTGGAATCATGGAATGTAACGAGGATAGACAAACGATCATTGAGTGATTGAGCTAAAAGGATATTAAAGAATGTCTTGAGCCCGGGTTCGAACAAGGGACCTCTAGCGTGATAACCGACTACAGCCTAGACGTTTGATGACAGTGTAGATATTAATTATATATTTATTATTTTTGAACATTTTACTTGAATTAACCTAAGAAATTTACTAGATAACTAGTAATCCACCGCATACAATTTTTTTGAAATCGAGGAATGAGGGCATTAGAATTAGTAACTCTAATCTATCACCTTAACTAAGGAGGTAGGGATGTCAACGGCTTGCTTTACTGGGACCGATCCGGAGCAGATTCAGTTCTCATTAAATTTTAAAGAATTGGTTCGGTTAGGTTACTGGTTCTAGAACCGATTGGACCCGACCAGTTCGAGACCGGCCCATTTGTCCGGTTCGGTCCGACTACCATCATTTTTTTTTTTTTAATTTAAAATTTGAGCATTCACATAGATTAACTTATTTTATAAGATTGCGATAAGGGAATGCTCTTTCCAGTATTCTTCAAAAAAGAGGCATTCACATCCAACCACCACCAAACTTATTAAGTACGATACAATAGTTTCTTTTTAACTTCATATATAGAGATATAGATGAATGTTCACATAGAAATCATTTTTAATTTTTTGATTCTTATCCTTTATAAATGAGAGCCATAAACATGGGCTATAATATACACAATCTACTTATTATAAATTCGATGTCATCTTTAGAGATACCACCCTATAAAATTGGGATAATTTCATCAAAATAGATTAACTTTGAATTGTTTTGTTTTGCACACTACTTTTGGATCATATCATAAAATACGTGAACTTAGTTTACATGTATTACAACTATAGCATGATTAATATTTTCAACCAATTAAAATTGATGTGATGCAAGACCGAATGTACATCCATTGAACACCACAAACGACACATGCATCTATATAGACATCCCCCTCTTCAATTTCAATTAGTAGAAAAATGCGTTGAGTAATAATAGCAAAAGAAGTGAAGTTCATAAATTTGATTGGGCAATTAAAAATCATGTGCAAAATCAAAACATCACAAAATTTATAATAATAGCCGACGAAATACGATACGATACAAGGACGAAAATACGTTAATTTTTCAAAAATCAAAATACGACTATGTTCAAAATACGTTTATATTTATTTATAATATATTTTAGTCCAATAAAGATTTTTCCTTTGTTGAAATTTGAAATATGAAATTGAAAATTTTGGGGATTTTGGTGTAGTGCCCAACGGAATGTGGGTTATGAAATAGTATTCGATCCGGAACCATAATCGATGGTGGGATCCGGTCCGGATCCGATGTTTCTTGGTAGGTTGCAACCGTAACCAATCTTAATTTATTGGTTACCCAGAAAGTTCTTCCGTTGACATCCATATAAGGGCATATCATTAAACTACAATGCTCATTGTACTATATATAAATTAAAGATGTGGATAAGCTACATAATGTAATATTTTATTTAATAAATATATTTTGAATTTATTTATTAGTCATTCTTAAATTCATCATATCATTATAAACGTACACCATTAAAATTCTACGAAATTGCGAATTTTGATTTTTTTTGGAAATATCACAAAATGTACATCATGTTATAAATTCGATAATATATAAAAATAGAGTAAGGGATTGAAATAAAAAAGATGGGTCAATCACCATATCCACGTATTACGACATTCAGTAGTTGAAGTATATGTAATGAAATCAGTTGCTTCTCTCTTTGGAAAAAGGTTAATAAAACCGCAACCAATGCCGGCCGACCGCGTTTTAACAACGCTGTCAATTTGGGGCGGCTGGCCGCTATATAACCGCGGCTGTTGAAGCAAACCCACCAAAAAATCTCTAATAAAAATTTCCGAGAACCCCTTTCTTTATTAGTTAATCATAAATCTCAATCGTTGAAGTTTCTTGCACTAAACATCTCTCTTTTAAAGAAAAAAGATCAAATTTTTAAGGACCCCTCCGATTAATTTCCCCGTCCCTTCCACCTTGCATCACAGCTCATCGCCGAATCCAAACAAAAAAGGTCGAAAAAGAAGAAAAGGGAAAATTTCACAGAAGCCCACCAAATCTTGAGTGGAAGAAGCCAAAAGGAGAAAAAAGAGAGCCAAAACAACCGATATCTTTTTTCCTTTTTCCTGTTCTTCCTTCAATCCTTTGTCTTCTGCTGGGTTTGGAGCTAAGCCTATGTTTGGATGTTGAATATACGTCGCGATGGCGCAAAGGGGGTATTACGTGGTGGGGGATTATATGATGGGGAAGCAGATTGGGGCGGGCTCGTTCTCGACGGTGTGGCACGCGCGCCACCGCGTCCACGGCACCGAAGTCGCCATCAAAGAGATTGTCACGTCTCGATTTATAGAAATATGAAAAGAAGTTCAACCTTTCATTGATCTACCTTTGCTCTTTAAATAGAGCACGTACCCTTTACATTTTACACTGCATGCTCATACGCATGTTTCAGAAGATAACTGAATTTACAGAAACCAAAACAGAAAATAAAACTGAATACAACTTCTTTGTAACAACCTAACTAACTTTGCATGCGCATATGCATGTACCTATCTAATATTCAAATACAACCCGAACTGAAGATGAACTATCCCTGATCAAGAGGAAAAAGAGAGACTAAGGACTGAAACCGAGGTACAGATAATGGCTTGGTGAAGATATCGGCCACCTGGGCTTCAGAAGGAACATAACGAACTTCCAAGTCTTTGCTAAGAACCTTGTCACGAACAAAGTGTGTATCAATCTCAATGTGTTTGGTGCGAGCATGTAGCACCGGGTTTGAAGCAATGGCAGCGGCGCTCTTGTTATCACACCACGTAGGCAGGAGCGAGACGAGAAACCCAAGTTCAGCAAGAAGTGACCTGATCCAAATGGCTTCGACAGCAGCATTCGCAAGAGCTCGGTACTCAGATTCTGTAGAGCTACGCGCAACCACATTCTGCTTCTTCGAACTCCAGGAGAGAAGATTATGGCAAGAAAACACAAGAGCCATCGGTAGATTTTTCGTTATCCAAAGATCCGACCAATCGATCCGAGAAGATTTTGAGATGAAGATAGGGCGAGGATTGAAACCGTAAGCTGTAGTGTAGGGTGCCCTTGAGATAGCGCAGGAGCCTTTTGCAAGCTTGCCAATGTAACACAGTAGGTGAGTGAAGAAACTGACTCAATTTATTAACCATGAAAGAGATATCAGGACGCGAAAGAGTGAGGTATTGAAGAGCACCCACTGTGCTACGAAATAACGAGGGATCAGAAAATGATGGACTATCAGACTTATGAAGTTTGACACTGACATTATATGGAGATGATTGAGGATCTGATTCTTTGAGATTGGTCTTAGCAAGGAGGGTGCGAATGTACTGAGACTGATTTAGAAGAAAGGATTTGGGTGAAGAATTTGATCGAGAAACCTGAATGCCAAGAAAATATGTGACGGGACCTAAGTGTTTTAAAGAAAATTCTGAGGAGAGATTTTGAATAAGATGAGAGAGGAATCTTCCCCAGTGATGAGAATATCATCCACGTAAACAAGAACAAGTAACAACTTTCCATTTTTTCGAGCATAAAATAACGAGTGATCCGAAGTAGAATGTTTGAACCCATATGATAGAAGATAGTGCTTGAGTTTTTCGTACCAAGCCCTAGGAGCTTGCTTCAACCCATAAAGAGATTTCTTGAGCTTGCAAACATGATCTGGACGAAGGGAATCCACAAAGCCCTCAGGCTGATGTATATATACAGGCTTGTCCAAAGTACCATTGAGAAATGCGTTGTTGATATCTACGTGCTGGATATCCCAATCGAAAGTAGCCGCGAGAGAGAACATAAGCCTTACCGAGACAGGCTTAACAACAGGACTAAAGGTTTCCACGAAATCAACACCAGCCTGTTGTTGGAAGCCCTTAGCAACCAGCCTTGCCTTGAGACGTTCAACAGATCCATCCGCCTTAGTTTTAACCCGAAACACCCACTTACACTGAATAAGATTCATGTCAGGAGAGTAAGGGATAATTTCCCACGTGGCTTTGTCAATAATAGCATTGAACTCAGTCTCCATAGCTTTGTACCATTCGGGATGAGCTAAGGCTTCGGCGGCAGAAAGAGGTTCGGTAATGGTAACAGTGGTAACACCTGATTTATCAGTGTAAGCAGTGAACGCCTTGGGTTTAAAGATGCCATGTTTGGACCTGGTATTCATGGGATGTGTGTTAGAAGTGGATAAAGGAGGAGCAGTAGAAGCTTGAGGCTGAGGAGGAGGCAAGACTGGAGCAAGATTATGAGAAGGACTAAACATATCAGAATTTGGCTGAGCTTGGGAGGATGATGAAGATCGAGCTGAACCTATAGGGGGAGTTGATGCTGCAGATGAAGAGGAAGATCTTATGGGGCTTTGAAATGATTGCATGAAGGAAGGAAAAGGTACAGGCGATGGAGTAATGAGAGGATGAGAGGCTGGAGAGGCTGATTGGAATAGACTACCATAAGGGAATTCTTGCTCATTAAACATGATCGTGCGAGCAATGTAGATCCGTCCTGAGGAGTGCAGACATTTGTAACCCTTGTGGTTGGAACTATACCTTAGAAAAACACATTTGGAGGAACGAAATTGCAGTTTTGATTTGTTGTACGGGCGAAGAAAAGGAAAACAGCTACAACCAAACACCTTAAGAAATTTATAATCTGGAACACGTTTGTATATAGCTTGATAAGGAGAAATATTTCCTAACACTGGAGTGGGAAGCCTATTGATAAGGTGTATGGCAGTGGCAAACGCGTCCCACCAGTATGAAGTTGGTAACGAAGCTGAGGCTAGAAGAGTAAGACCAAGTTCCGTGATGTGTCTATGCTTACGTTCAGCTCGACCGTTTTGTTGGTGAGTATGAGGACACGGGTGTCTAAACGTTATGCCTAGATTTTGAAGTAATGTTTGAAGGGGCCGATATTCCCCACCCCAATCAGACTGAAGAGCTTTGATTTTGGTATTGAACTGCCTTTCAACGAAGGTTTGAACTTGATGAAGGTGTTGACAGTTTCAGATTTAACATGAAGAGGATACACCCATGTATATCGGCTGTAGTCATCCAAAAAATGTATATAGTATCTATATCCATCAATGGAAGGAAGAGGACTAGGTCCCCAAAGATCAGAATGTACCAATTGAAAAGGAGCATACGTTTTTATTTCAATAGAAGGAAAGTTCATACAGTGGATTTTGCCCATGGCACAGCCATTACAAAAGGAAACCTCACACGTTTTATTCTTGATATTCATGAGCTTAAGAGTAGTGTCTAGAACACTTTTACAAGGATGACCTAATCTAGAATGCCATAGATCGACTGCAGTGGTTGAAGATGTACTAGAAAGAGAGTCTGATATAGCTTCCTGAGGAGAAGAACTGGAGTGGATGACTAATGCAGATTTGGAAGCTAAATCCATGTGATAGAGTCCATCCTTAAGAGTGCCTTCCAAGAGTATCTTGTGAGTAGTCTTGTCCTTAACAAAACAAGAAGATGCATGAAATTCCAAGTAAACATTATTATCAAGTGTAAACTTCGAAATACTGAGCAAGTTCTTCGTTATGTTAGGAACTACAAGGATATTTCTGAGGAACAAAGTAGAGGAAAAGGCACGATTTGATAATGCAGTAGATCCAACATGAGTGATTTTGAGTTGAGAGCCATTACCTACTGTGAGAGAGTCATGCCCTTGATAAGGAGTGGCTGATTGTATATTTGATCGCTCCTTTTCACACGTAAAAGTGTAATGATAGGGTCGGAAGTATCGATCCACGAGATTGTATCACGAAACGTAGAAGCTAGCTCAGCGACTATTCATCATTATTACCACGGATAAAGGGTGAGAGGTTTAAGGCTTGAAATTAATCCAAAGCAAAGGTAACCAAGCGAAATATAAAATAAAACAATAAAAATCACGAAGATAACTATGAAGAAAGACTAACCTTAGGGATGCACCAATCCTATCCACAACAATATTTATCCCGCTTATTACTAACCGTTTAATCCGCATACAACGAAGATCACATATATAACCAACAACTTGATTCACGACAATTGCGGCGATTGATTACTAATTTTCCCTATCACGATTCGTCTCAGAGGAAAATAAGCAACTCAAAAGGATCACTAAGAATATGCTTCCTACGACCGTCCTATCTCGATTCGACTCGAGGCTTAATCGTATCATGCATTCAAGATCGATTGACAATTAATCTGATTCGTCATTAGCGGCAACTAGATATGCATCAAGATTTATTAGAAATCAACACATATAAATAAGCACCATGAATCATGAATCATGCCGGAAGGTAAATAACGATAGCGAACTCACAACATATAGGATCGAATCATGCAAACCCAGGATCGTAATAGAAAACTAGCGGACATAATAAACGGAATGAAATCGAATTAACCATAAAAGCGAAATTAGATATATAAAACCCGTAGGAAGCGTCGGATGAACAAAGGTTGGTCTTGAATCCAATCCCAAGCGAGCGAGCAGAAAACAAAGGAAAGCGATCGGACAAAACGTCCGATCGATAACGCAACGATAAACTAAACTAGAACAACGTAAAACAATACTAGAATTAAACTAATTGAAGATTAAAGACAAAGAATGGAAAAACCGAGGAAAATCAAGAAAAACTAGGTCTGGGGCGGTTGGGGAGGAGGCGAGTGGGGTGATCCCTATTTATAGAAAAGGGTGGAAACCCTAATTTCTCTCTGCCGCCGCCATGACCGTCCTCGCGATCGCTAGCGCGATCGCTAGGTATATCTCTCGGCGTTCTTCGCTCGCGCGCCTTCTTCGCTCGCTTTGTACTCGCGACCGACTAGCGGTCGCTAGCCGTTATGAACGGTCGCGAGAAATCGTCGGTGAATTCTCGACGCTAGCTTCGCTGGCGGCAGGGTCGCGCGCGCTCTTCCGGGTGTCATTGGCTTGCCTGGCGGCCAGCACTAGCGACCGCTAGGCGGTCGCTAAACCGGGCGAATGTCAATTTTGCTCGTGCTTCGCTCCTTGCTTCGATTATCAATATATAAACCTACAAAACGTCAAAGGACACCCAAGAGATCTCTTCTAGAAATAGATGAAACATTAAGAATCGATACATAAACGCACATTAAACGAGCTAAACTCATCTTCAAATATCAACTAAATACGTAAAATGCGCGTTTATCAAACCCCCAAACTTAAAGCATTGTTTGTCCTCAAACAAAAGTAATGCAGAGAGAAACGAAAGATCAACGAGCGTAGCAAAGAGGATAATCATTCTAGGCCTCGTAAACATTATAACGCTCAAAAACATTAGCATTACACGACGACGTTAGCCAACTCAACACAAACAACCATCGAGGGCAAGAACTCATTTATTTCAACCCTCACAAAGGCATGTGCGTAAAATATATAGAATACACTCAAACTTATAAAGAACTTAAGGACGTGTATACACTCACGGATCAATGCAATGCAACATCTTACCATAGGCTTGCTGCTTTTCTAACATCTCCACCACACAAATGTGTTCAAATAAGGATCAAAGAGGTCTTTTATAGGTTATAATGTAGGCACATTGGTTAAGGTAGGATAAAATATGGCTAAGTGACTCAAGAATATTCCAAGTACCACCATTTATACATTTCGACACATATGGACTTTGTCCATGTTCTCTTCTCTCCCAACATGCTAAATCAACGTTTAATGCCACGTAAGGTACCTATACTTTGATTAAAGACCCTTTATGCTCAACACTCATAGTGAACTTAACATTTTTCTTTTCTTTTCTTTTCTAGAGCTTATAGGTTTAACTTTCACGAACAAGGTACTATTCTTCACCACGTATGTATTTTCTAAAAGAAACTTTTCTCTCATAACTTACATCAAAATTTCACCCTTTTGATTCCCATATCCATCCTCACCTCCTATCATCGGTTTAATCGAAAGAAAAGTCTAATAAAGGTTCAAAGAAGCGACAAATGGTATATAACATCGGGTTAGTGTTTGGGTGAATATGTGGTTAACAAAGATGGCCTTTTATCCTTTCCAAATTGAAACACATATTGCGGTCTCGACACGAAACACGGCAAGTTCTAGAAGATAATCACATGCATGATAACACACAATTAAAAGAAAGCAGATCAATATGTTTATACAATTGAAGCTCAAGTCTCACGGGTTAAGCAAAATGGTGAAAACAACAAGTCTAAGCCATCTCACGTCATTCATGCGTCATTTTCTAACATATCATGTGCACTATCATTAAATTCCACAAAAAATTTCTATCGTCATTGGCCACATGGATTAACACACTTCACTTAACTCGTTGATCGACAGACACGAAAACGAAAAGAAGAACAGAAACAAGACAAAAAGCAACACAAACGAAAAACAAAAACAAAACAAGAAACCGTTGGGTTACCTCCCAACAAGTGCTTAATTTAACGTCTTTAGCTAGACCATTACTAACCTCGTCAATCTGGCGTTTTAGTAGCAATAGACATCTTTCCCGACTTGTGGAACTTCCTAAACTTCGCATTACGGATGACCATCGCGACTATGGAAGTGGCCCCCAAACTTGAATGAAACACTCTGAGTTCCATGCCGAGTCCACTTTTCTTCTCACGGCTTCCTCAATCGGTCGAGTACCTTCTAAACGCGAGACGTGAGCGGCAGCAGCAGTTATGATCGAGCAACAATCTTCCGACTTTCCAACGTCGTGTTGCTTGATGGCGTCAGATATGGAAATTTTGAGCTCCTCATCGTTAACACGAAACGTGAGGTTTCCTTCCTCGCACATCAATCAACGCGACCGGTTGCTAGAAAAGGTCTACCAAGGATTAGTGGTTGTTGTTTGAATTCGGGAATATCTAGAATAACAAAGTCGGCAGGAAAACAAAATCCAATTCTTACCAACACGTCTTCGACGATACCTTTGGATATGTGACCGATCGGTCAGCCATCATCATGAAATCTTCGTCGGCTTCATCTTTCCTAGGTGTAGCCGGTTGAAACGTTCAATGGCATCGATTGATGCTCGCCCAAGTCGCACAAAACATTTGGAAAAGTGCGCTCGGCGATCTCGCACCCAACGTGAAACCGGGTCCTTCTCGCTTCGAGAGGAGCTTCCTTTGCAAGACGGCACTGCATTTTGGATAGGAAATTTTCTCAAATTTCCCAAGTTTCTTCTTGCTTGCAAGCGTGCCTTTAAAAATTTCATGTGGCAAGATGTTTTAACGCTCAAAGAGAGATAAATTTATCTCAACTTTTGAAAACCCTTTGAAACGAGCAAACTCCTCGTCATATTTCGACTTGACAAGTCGACTCGGAAATGGACCTGGAGGAATGTATGCGAGATTAGCCTCTGGTGCACTCGCGGTTGACCTCGCGATCACGGGAAGGTCGCGAGGTCTCGCTGCTACCGACTCCTTCCTCGCGTGCGAGCTTGCGAGCGCGACTCGCGCTTGTTGATTTCGGCCATGTGCTCGATCGATTGCTCGCGGTCGGGTTTTGTACTGGTCGCTCGCGAACAACTCGTACGCGGATACTCGGATGGCTCGCGGTCGAGTGCGCGGACGCGTGCTCGGTCGCGAGCCCCGTGGAAAAATTCCGGATGGTTCGCGATCGGGCTCATGATCGCGAGCTCGATCGCAATTTGCGTCGGTGTGCTATCATGCTCTTCTTCCCGGTGGGGCTCTGGTGGCTCGCTCCACTCCTCGCCCCGAATGGCGAAGCATTGACTCTTGGGTTCACCTCCGTATTACTCGGAAATTGGCCTGCCTTTGTAGTGCATTCACTTGCACGGCTATTTGACCAATTTGATTCTCTAACATCTTCATGTGCTTCCCTATAGCCGTCACGATGGACTCAAGTGATTTATCTTACGCCGGTGTTGCTTATGAGCAATTCGATTCGTTGCCAATTGTTGGTTGCTTACAACCAGCTGCGCATCATGTCTTGAGACTTGGCTTCCTCGGCTCTTGAATCAATTACGAATATTGAAGCTTCTTTGAAGGTTGTTGGAAATTCGAATGACCTCCGATTAATGTGGTCGACGTTCTCGTCTCGATCGACTCTTCAAAAGAGTGAACTTCTTCATGAGATCGTCATATTTTGAATCACTCTCAACAGTTGCTTTGAGCGATGGCGTTCTCTCCGTTGGCCATTGATAGCTGTTGGCGCCATCTCTTCTGTCACGGCTTGCCTAAATCGACTGGTCGGTTTAATAAGCAGCCCCGCCGATGCATCCACCATGCTCCTCGCCCGCCATGTCACCAGTAGGCGTGTGATTTGTTGCTCCTGGAGAACCCATGTTGTGGACATCGTCTCAATAGACCTCTGAATCTCTCCCATGCCTCGAATAATGATTCATCGTGGTTTTGGCAAAATGAGAGATTTCGCGATGATCTTCATTTCACCGCCGTGAAAAGTATTTCAAAGAAACTTCTGCAAAGTTTCCCAAGTGTCATTGATTTGTATCTTGAAAGTTTGGTTGAGCTTGTATACAATGTTTCTGTTACCACTATTACAATCTCCTATCGATTTGAATACTTGATTGCATATATCGTGTCCCTTATCTCATATATAAGTTAGATCATACGGTGTGTGAAGATCACGAAGTCTCGTATGATTGGTCGAGCTTAATGAGATATAAAAGTTTCACGGTGAGACGACTTAAGGACGAGTTGTCGGTTTAGGCTGCAGTATAGATAGAAGTGACTTGACTTAGTTGCTTGTCTATCTTTGGCACGTCTACGGCGTATTGAAGGATCACGATGAGATGAGTTCTTCTTCGACCGTCGTGAAGAACCAAGATCTCGGTGACTTACGATGATCTAAACCTCGATAAGGTATTAGGTGAGTATGAGTTCTCGACCATCACTGACTTGTTATGAGTGAGGTTATATGTTCTAACCCAAGATTCTCCGCGATCTTGGGTGGTGGCGATCTTGTATGTCACGCTAGTTATCTCAGTCAGTCACCGTATCCGTTTAGGATGATGACGCCCCTTAAGGAGCTCAAAGGTTTATTGTACTAAACCCTGCGGGTTGAGTTAGCTCAAGTACAATAATAAGGTTGAGTGGTACTACTTAAGGAAATAAGGATATTAATCGTTTAGCGATCGATTGCTAGAAATGATTAATGGACGTTCGATATCTTAAATACGGGATTCGTAATGTCTAAGTGCAAGCCCGACTCAACTTGGTAATAAAGGGGTAAGTCAACATTCTTTCTCTAGTGGCATGATCGAATGTTTATAAATTAATTTATGTTCGGGTGAACATAAGATAATTAATTTATTTGAGGCCCATCTTTATTCCTTGCATTTGATCCCTGGGCTGGCCCATCCAGGCCCATAGCACTGTGGAAATCGGCGCCCCTATAGCTCTCGAAGGCAAGATTTTATTCTCTTTATCCCACAAGGATATAATTATATTTATGGAATATGCATAGATCCTTTCCATATAAGATTATGGTAATAATCTTGAGAGTATGGAAATAATCCTAAGAGTATGGAAATAATCCTAAGAGTATGGAAATAATCCTAAGTGTATGGTAATATTCCATATAGGATTATGGTAATATTCCATATAGGATTATGGTAACATTCCATATAGGATTAAGGTAGTGCATTATAAATATAAGGTATGAGATAATGTCTAGTACTCACTCACAAATTACAAGCAAGAATTTTCGGCCACCCTCATAGTCTTGAGAGAGTTTTCGAAAATTGTGAGAGCTCGGGTGATTTTCCGGTGTATTCTCCATAGCTCGTCCTCACTCGACGTTGGAGTTTGGGTATCCGGGATACAGTCCAGAAGGTCAAAGCACGAGTCTCGACCGTTCAATCAGTTCATCCCGTTCGTTCCACCTCGACAGATCCAAAGGTAAACACGTGTAAACCCCAACGTGTTGCGATTTAATTATATAGACGCATGCTAGGTTTATAATCAATGTATGGTGAATTAAACACCCAAGATGGATCCTCGGGGCGAGGGTTAACATCGTTTCCCTACGATTGTCGATGCCACTCGGTCCAAACTCTTGAACCAATCTTTACTTGGTCACAGCCGAAACCGAACATGCGCATCCGGATTGTGTCTTGTGGCACCCCATTCTGTTTGATGGTGTCACAAATATCGAAAAAGTCTCGAGATGTGCATTGGTCTTCCGTGACTCTCCCCAAACCGCTTTCTCCTGGACCATACCGATCGGGGCGGTTTGAGCTCGAAATTATTTGCATCTACGTGCGGGCCCCAACCGCCTCCTTGAACTGTTCGGTGGGATGTCGATATGTGGTTCGAGGTCTTCCTCCGGAACAGGACAATGATTCCCATGTTCGCCATCGAGCTGCATCTCCGCAAAGTCACTAGCATGCGTGCTACTTGCTCGGGAGGAATGCCCCTGCTCGGATTGGCCGCCATTGCAGCTCTCCTCTCTCTTCCTCTTCTCCTTTGAGAGCTTTCGATCTCGGGATCCAATAATACCTCGGAGGTCCACGAGATCTTGACGCATAAACCACCGAGAAACGAGAGAATTTAGCACCGACAAAAATAAATAAAATAATATATATATAACTTGAATTAATAAATCCAAATCGTCAAATTATTCCTATGTAATCTTAACAATCCCGAACGGCGCCAAAATTTGATCGCTCCTTTTCACACGTAAAAGTGTAATGATAGGTGTTAAGTATCGTATCCACAGAGATTGTATCACGAAACATAGAAGCTAGCTCAACGACTATTCATCATTATTCGCACGTATAAAGGGTGAGAGGTTTAAGGCTCGAAATTAATCCAAAGCAAAGGTAACCAAGCGTAAATATAAAATAAAACAATAAAAATCACGAAGATAACTATGAAGAAAGACTAACCTAGGGATGCACCAATCCTATCCACAACAATATTTATCCCGCTTATTACTAACCGTTTTAATCCGGACAAGATGTAAGATCACATATATAACCAACAACTTCGATTCGACAATTGCGGCGATTGATTACTAATTTTCCCTATCACGATTACGCCTCTAGAGGAAAATAAGCAACTCCAAAAGGATCACTAAGAATATGCTTCCCACGATCATGTCTATCTCGATTCGACTCGAGGCTTAATCGTATCATGCATTCAAGATCGATTGACAATTAATCTGATTACGTATTAATCGGCAACTAGATATGCATCAAGATTTATTAGAAATCAACACATATAAATAAGCACCATGAATCATGAATCATGCACGGAAGGTAAATAACGATAGCGAACTCACAACATATAGGATCGAATCATGCAAACCCTAGGATCGAGAATAGAAAACTAGCGACATAATAAGCGGAATGAAATACGAATTAACCATAAAACAGAAATTAGATATATAAACCCGTAGGGAAGCGTCGGATGAACAAAGGTTGGTCTTGAATCCAATCCCAAGCGAGCGAGCGGAAAACAAAGGAAAGCGATCGGACAAAGCGTTCCGATCGATAAGGAAACGATAAACTAAACTAGAACAACGTAAAAACAATACTAGAATTAAACTAATTGAAGATTAAAGACAAAGAATGGAAAAACTGAGGAAAAACTGAAGAAAACTAGGTCTGGGGCGTGTTGGGGTCTGAGGAGGCGCGAGTGGGGTGATCCCCTATTTATAGAAAAGGGTGGAAACCCTAATTTCTCTCCTGCCGCGCCGCCTCGCGACCGGTCCTCGCGATCGCTAGCGCGATCGCTAGGTATGTCTCGGCGTTAACTTCCGCTTCGCCGCTTCTGCGCTTTGTACCTCGCGACCGACTAGCGGTCGCTAGCCATTATGAATCGGTCGCGAAATCGTCCGGTGAATTCTCGACGCTGAAGTTTTTCGCGGGCACGGTCGTCGCGGCGGCTCTTCCGGTGCTTCACGGGCTTGCTGGCGGCCACTAGCGACCGCTAGATGGTCGCTAAGAAACCGCGAATGTCAATTTTGCTCGTGCTTCGTTCCTTGCTTCGATTATCGATATATAAACCTACAAAACGTCGAAGGACACCCAAGAGCGATCTCTTCTGAAATAGATGAAACATTAAGAATCGATACATAAGCGCACATTAAGCGAGCTAAACTCATCTTCAAATATCAACTAAATACGTGTAAAATGCGCGTTTATCAATATTGCTGAGATCGGATGTGACATGAGCAGAGGCACCGGAGTCAAAATACCACTCAGAATTTGGACTGGAGCTTCTACCTGAGGAAATGGACTGAGCAGTAGGAGGAGGATTAATAGGTGCAGATATTTGTAGTTGATGTAGAGGAGGAGTAGACTGTTGATTGAACTGATTGTTCGCACAGATGACATTTGCTTGAGGTATGGTGTGAGACTGATTTTCAGAACCAGTGAAGCTAACATCAAAGCGGCGAAAACATTTGAGAGCAACGTGGTTCAGTTTTCCACACAGTTGACAAACCACTTTGTTACCACTGTTACCATTGATGAATCTGCCGCCTCGACCTCTGTAGCTAGATCCTCCACGATAACCAATTCTACCACGACCACGAAATCCTTGAGTTTGATTTGACAAAGGATACGCCACATGAGCTTGTTGTGAGTAGCTGCTAGCTGAAGATATATGATTTTGAACACGCATTTCATGCGGTAGGAGAGAGAATTGCACCTCATGAAGAGTGAGGTCTTCGCATCTGGATTGAAGAAGAACACTAATGCTCTCATATTCTGGACCTAATCCAGTGAGCACATGATTGATCAAATCAGCCTCAGTGATAGACTGACCAATGCTTATCAGTTGATCTGAAATGTTTCTGAATTTCAGAATATATTCATCCATAGATTGATCTCCTTTCTTCATGGTTTGGAGCTGGAATTTGAGCTGCATAGCTCTGGCTTTGGATTGAGATTGAAAGAGAATCTCAAATGCAGTCCAGACTTGAGCGGAAGAAGAACACTGACCAATATATCCAATCATAGGCGAGGAGATTGAAGTGAGCAACCAGCTAAAGATGAACTGGTCGCGTTTTAGCCATTGCTGATAGGCTGGATTTGATGTAGGAATGTCATGAGAGGAAGATGAATTGAATTGCGGTGGTGCAGAATCCGCATGAAGAACATCTTCAAATCCGAAAGCTCTAGCAAAGAGCAAACACTTGCGCCTTCCGTAAATTGTAGTTATTACGATCAAGCTTTACACTAATTGGATGAATATTTGGAAAAGGGCGTTGGATGTTGAAGAATCCATAGCGTAAACGAGAAAAGAGATATAAAAGGTAGATCAGAAAAAATTTAGAGAGATGAAAAGAGGCTCGATACCATATAGAAATATGAAAAGAAGTTCAACCTTTCATTGATCTACCTTTGCTCTTTAAATAGAGCACGCACTTTACATTTTACATCGCATGCTCATACGCATCTTTCGTAAGATAACCGAATTTACGTAAACCAAAATGTAAAATAAACCGAATACAACTTCTTTGTAACAACCTAACTAACTTTGCATGCGCATATGCATGTACCTATCTAATATTCAAATACGATTGAACCCCAAATTGCATGAGAGCTTGAAGTCGGAGATTTTCATTCTTAAGAAAATCAATCACCCCAACATCATCCGTTTGCACGACATGATCGAGGTTCGACCCCCCTCACCCACCCACCCACCCACACACACAAACCCCCTTCCAATTTGTTGTTGTTCTTATTCTTGTGTTGCTTTTGAGTAATCGACTTTGCGTTTGTACTTCCGCCTTTGGAATTGTAGAGTGTTAGGATACTGGCACTATGCAATAGAGATTATCGACTGTTTTCAAAGGACTGCTAGGAAGATGAAAGGAATATATTTGAGTTATTTTTCTCCCTTTGCTTGATGGGATGAAGAGGCATTTTGTTGAATGCTGGGCTGATAATAGTGAGGTTGAGGAATAGAGAAAAAGGACTAGATGAACTGATGAACTACAAGTTCTGATGTAGAGTTTAAAAGAACGACTAAAGCATGGATTTTTCGGTCTTCCATGGGTAAAGTGAAGTTCGACAGGTGTTGTTAACTATTAGGTCGGGCTAGTCCTTGTGATTCCTGGTTTTTCGTTGCATAATTTCTGCGTAGCAGTTAATTTTTGTCGTGATCTTGTTCATTTGTGTTGGCGCCTATAACGTTATGCTAAAACAGCAGGGCAAGGTCACACCTTTAGCTATCTATGAGAACTGGAAGACTATAGTTCTTTATCCCAATTCAGCAATTTTGGGTTCAAGATTGCTTCAGAGAAGTTTATGCTTTGCTGAGTATATGAGATGGTGATGGTCACGTCCTTCAGCATTTTATGGGGCACATCAAGTGATGTACCTCGCTTTCACTTTACAGGACACCAAAACACAACATTTCGTGTTTCCTTGTGTATTTAAAGGATAATGGTGGCATGCGCAAGAAATGTTTCTGTTTATAGTTATTTGACCTAAAACAAGATTCGTTGTGTATTTACAGGAATCAGGAAAGATGTACATTGTTTTGGAGTATTGCAGAGGGGGAAACCTTTCAATGCATCTTCAACGACTCCAAGGAGAAATCCCCGAGGCAACTGCAAAGCACTTTATGCAGCAACTAAGTATCTTTTATTGTCTTTCCCTCTGTATTTTTGTGGTTTCTGTATGCTGCGGGATTGAGGGTTTTTCTCATAATTTGAATGATGCAGCCAAGGGCCTCAAAGTTCTCCATGACAACAATCTTATACACCGGGACTTAAAGCCTCAGGTGTGCATCAGAAATAAACTTTAAAACATGATTTATCTCCGTAGTGAGGTTCTTTTCGTCTTTAAGTGGTCATTATGAGCTGAAATATTGTGCCTGGATCCCGGCAGAATCTCCTCCTTTCTTCTAACGGAGACAACGGCATCCTCAAGATTGCTGATTTCGGCTTTGCAAGGCGTGACTCTTTTCTCTTGAATCTTGTATTTATAGTCATCATTGTCATTCTAGTCGACTTGCTTGTTAAGATTATTAAATTTTAGCACAAATTTACTCCTTGACACTTGCAATGATACATACCCAATGTGAAGCTTGGAATTTGAAACTAAAAAATTCCTTTTTATTCTGCCAGATCTCTACAACCGCTAGGCCTCGCAGAAACTTTATGTGGTTCGCCATTATACATGGCTCCCGAAATAATGCAGCTCCAGAGATATGATGCTAAGGTGAGATTTAACTTTTGACATATTCTAGTGTCGGGTCATATTTAATCCTCTACTCATCTTAACCCAATTAACACAAGCAGATCTTTGGAGTGTTGGTGCCATTTTATTCCAACTTTTAACTGGAAAAACTCCATTTACAGGAGTTAACCAGATACAGGTATATTTGTCTTAGATTTTTATTATATCTAAGCTTTGTAGCTGAGTTTTTTTTCGTGATGAGATCTTGTCTGAACTGCCTTCCGCAGCTGCTCCAGAACATCATTAAAGCAACTGATTTGCAGTTCCCACCCGAGGCTAAGGATTTGAGTCCGCTCTGCATGGATTTGTGTAGAAAATTGCTCCAACGCAATCCAGGTATTCTATTGTTTGAATATTGTCAGAATTTATGAAAATGTTATGGTTAATTTATGATATTTATCAAAAAGTTTATATCGATTGGTTGACACCTGTATCTATACAGTGGAGCGGTTGACATTCGAAGAGTTCTTTAACCATCCTTATCTATCTCAAAGACTGCCCGATGAATCATTCAGGTAAATGCAATCTGCATGTTTATTTGATCGTGATGATATGTTCCTTTTAATTTGCAAACTTCTCTTTTGCACAAATAGGCAATCAGAAAGAGTGTTAGATGAGAATACAGATGAAAGCTTTGATGATGATTGTTTACCTGAAGGTATGGCCCAAAGTTCGCGTGAAGATTGTTTACCATTCAGTCTAGATGAAGACTCCAGTGGCGGCAGTCCATCTTACCCAGAAACACCCACCAAAAAATTCACGTATGGATTTTCTCCTGGTCCTGCTCATAAAGAAGAAATTACGGGATCCAGAATCGGCAGCCGCCTACTTGCAGAAGGAAAACTCAAGGGGTCTCTTAAAAACACGAACCTTGGTTTACTACTAGATAATCGTCAAAAAAAAGGTAGCTATGTTGACGATCATCTATGATTCTTTTTCGGTGTGGATTCTTTGAACACAGCTGATATTGCTTGGTAGCTTTTCATTTGTCGGTCTAATTTGATTTGACTTGACAATCAATGATCCAGTGGAGTCCATCGACCATGATTATGTAATTGTCCCCGGTTCTCCAATGAACATACTGTCGATAGGACATGCTTTCAAGCCTAGCCACTTTCAGTCTAAATGTGGAAGTGCGCCTCCTCATCCTGGAAACATCAACTCCATGTCCAGTACTCGATTGCCAATAACTGGGGGAGGAACTGGTAGAGTGGATCATACACGAGGTGTAGAAAATCGGCTATCTACTCCTGAGATTTCACATGGATCAGTGAATAATATAGTTAACTTAGAGCTGCCATCAACTGACTACATGACACGGATCAGTTCATTGCAGCGCTTTGCAGCTGCCATCACCGAGTTAGTAAATGACAAGGTAACTTAAAGGACTTTATCCGAAGCTCCGAGGAATCAATCTTGTTGAATTTGACATCAAGTTCATTTTGTAGATTAAGGGGGGAATGCAGCTAGAAGCCTTTTCAGTGCAGCTTGTGATTCTTGCTATATGGAAGCAAGTTTTGCATATTTTTCATGCTCATGCAGCTTCAGCCATTGAAGGAAGTCCAAGCTGTGATGATATAAGATCGAGAGAAGTCTCTCCGACTAAGCATAATCCATCTGGTCAAGTGATAGAGAGGGCGTTCCTTCAAGAAGTCGAGCATGCTGAGGAACTTGCTAAAGTAATAGAGCCCGGTATGAGAAACCTACTATATTGATCTTGTCCATATACAAGAATTATGCTCATAGATGCATTTACTAGATTTTATATGATTTATAAATTATTGAGTGACGAACTCCTGAGTTTCTTGATTCAGGAAATAAGGAGATCCCAGATGCTATGGAATTGATATATCAGTCTGCTCTAGCGGCAGGGAGACATGGAGCAGTAAGTATTAGTTCTTCCTTTGCTAGCATATGTTAGAGCTTAGTTCCATTATTCTATGATCAGTGAAAAACTAAATCTTGGAAAAAGTTTCCAAAATTCTACTTAAAAAGACATACATGAAAGACTAAAGAATGTGAGTTTTACTGTGGATTGGTTGCAGGTAGATGAATATATGGGTGATACTGAAAGTGCTGTGATTTTCTACTCAAAATCCGTTCGCTTGTTCCGTTTTCTTCTAGTGGAACCGCCATGCCTCATTTTGAACCCTCCGTTTTCCCTCACCAACTCGGACCGATACCGCATCGAAAATTACATTAATGCCATCAAGAACAGAGAATGTTTCAAGGTCCCAAAGAATGGCTATGTTGAAGGGCGACCATCATCCTATCCCTTCTTGAAACCGGTGGTCATGCATTATTTTCGATTCTTTATTATTACTTTTTTCCACGTCTTGTATATATTGAATTGGTGGGAGTCACCAGTCACCAAATTCCTGTATATATATTCACATGTTCTTGACAGAAGCTGGAATCCAAATTTGTACAGACGCTGAAAAGCCTATGCCCAATCGAACTCTAGTTTATTGTATCCTTTCTTTGATGTCATCACTATACACGTGACATCATAAATTGTGCTATACAGCCTATACTTGGATGTATATTAATGATCTAATGAGAGAGAGAGACAGGGATAGTCAACCTCCATGGATGACCAACCATAGCCAAATGCGTCATCTCATGCCGCAATAGTCCTGATTGGTCCAACCTCTTCTTCCCAACCCTAACCTTATCTTTAAAAGATTGATTTCCACTTGAATTCTCATCAGCATGCAAAAATGGCTACATGCCTCCAACCACAGGAAACAACCCTAGAAGATGACTCCGTCGTCCTCTTCTTGACGTCAGACTCACCGGAGGAGTCCACCAGCCAGTCCTCCTCCAACCACTCCCCACCCCACCACCACCCCCAAAAACCCTACAAACTAACAGTCACCAACCTATCCTACACCATTCACAAAAACACATGGTTTCCAACCCTCAACAAGCCGAAGCCGATCAACATTTTGAAATCGGTCTCCTTTGTCACGAGGACCTTTGAGATCCTTGCGGTTGTGGGCCCGAGTGGCACGGCAAGTCCACCCTCCTAAGAATCATCTCCGGCAGGGTGAGAGACAGAGACTTCGATCACAACAGCATCGTCCTCAACGACAGCATCGTAGCCAGCCAAGAACATCTTAGAAAGATATGCGGATTCGTCGCTCAAGAGGATACCCTTTTCCCTCTCCTCACAGTTAAAGATGTAGGGAAAACTGATTTTAACCCTCTCCCGATGATTTATCTTGGATGTTTAATTCACCATACATTGATTATATTCATAGCATGCACCTATATAATTAATTGCAACACGTAGGGGTTTTCTCGTGTTTACCTTTGAACTGTCGGGGATGAACGGATCGAGACTCGTGCTTTGATCTTCCGGACTATATCCCGGCTGCCCAATCTCCAATATCGAGTGAGGATAATCTATGGAGAATGCTACGTAAAATCACCCTAACCTCTCTATGATTTTCAAAATTCTCTCTAATGACTTTAGAGATTCACGAAAATATGCTAGGTTAAAAGTGAGGATTAGCCTTTGATCTTATCTCTTACCTTATATTTATAATGCATTACCATAATCCCATAAGGAAAGGATCCATGCATATCCCATAAATATAATAATATCCTTATAGGATAAAGAGAAAAAAATCATTACCATAAAGGGACATAGGGGCGCCGATTTTCTTACTAAGCTTCGGGCCTGGATAGGCCAGCCCAGAGATCAAATGCAAGGAATAAAGATGGGCCTCAAATAAATTAATTATCTTATGTTCAGCCCAGAACATAAATTAATTTATAAACATTCATTCATGCCACTAGAGAATAAATGCTGACTTACCCCTTTATTACCGAAGGTGAGTCGGGCTTACACTTAGACATTACGAATCCCCGTATTTAAGATATCGAACGTCCATTAATTACTTACAGCATTCTGACTGCTTAAAATAATTAATATCTTTAATTCCTTAAGTAGTACCACTCAACCTTATTATTGTACTTGAGCTAACTCAACCTGCAGGGTTTAGTACAATAAACCTTTTGAGCTCCTTAAGGGGACGTCATCATCCTAAACGGATACGGTGACTCGATACAGATAACTAGCATGACATACAAGCATCGCTACCACCCAAGATGCGGAGAATATGGGTTAGAAAATATAACCTCACCCATAACAAGTTAAAGTGATGGTCAAGAACTCATACTCACCTAATACCTTATCGAGGTTTAGATCATCGTAAGTCACCGAGATCTAGGTTCTTCACGACGGTCGATAGAAGAACTCATCTCACCGTGATCCTTCAATACGCCGAGACGCACTCAACATAGACAAGCAACCAAGTCAAGTCACTTATCTATACTGCAGCCTATACCGACAACTCGTCCTCAAGTTGTCTCGGTGTGATTCTTTTATATCTCATTAAGCTTCGACCAATCATACGGACTTTCGTGATCTTCACACAATCGTATGATCTAACTTATATATGAGATAAGAGGACACGATATATGCAATCAAGTAATCAATTCAGATAGAGATTGTAATAGTGGTAACAGGAAACATTGTATACAAGCTCAACCAAAACCGCTTTCAAGATACAAACCAACAATCTCCCACTTATACTAAAGCAAACTTTAGTATACAATGTGTCTCTACTAGCTATTACAAACAAAACCATCACTTTGCTTCTCCCACTTATACAAAAGTTTCCTTTCTAAGTGGGTGCCATCAAGCGCAATCCAAGTCCTCGAACGCACTTCGTAGACTTTTGTGGCGTGCTCTTTGTGAATGGATCCGCTAGGTTATCCGTCGTATCAATCTTTTCAATCAAGACGCCCCTCGCCTAACGATTTCTCGTATGACATGGTACTTTCTCTCTATGTGTTTGGTCGCTTGTGGGTCCGTGGTTCCTTCGAGTTTGCCAATGCACCGAGTTATCACAAGAAACTATGATACTCTTGGGCAAACCAGTACCACACCTAGATCCATGAGGTAGTTCTCGAACCATACAGCCTCCTTAGCGACCTCCAAGGCGCCACGATTCGCTTCCATGGTAGAGTCCGCAATGCATCGCTACTTTGCACTCCGCCAGATACGGTTCCACCTCCCAAGGTAAACACATAGCCCGAGGTGACTTTTTCTCATCACGGTCACTTGGAAACCGAGTCTCAGATAACCCAAAGGCATTAGACTATCCGCATGGTAAACTAGCTTATAATCTCGAGTCCTTTCGTGTACTTGAGTATATGCTTTATCGCATCCAATGAGCTTGTCCAGGTTAGATCGATATTCAGCTACTATGCTCACCGTGATAGCATATATCGGCATCGTACATAGCATTGCGTACATGAGACTTCCTACGACGGAAGCGTAAGGAACTTGTCTCATTTCTCTATCTCCTTTGCGGTCATAGGTGATCGCCTTAGATAAAGGAACGCCATGTCCGAAAGGTAGCAATCCTTTCCCGACGGTCTCGCATACTAAACGAGTAATCACAAGATCAATGTAAGACGCCCGAGATAAGCTCAACATTTTCCTCTCGCGATCTCGTAAACCTTGATCCCAAGAATGTACACGATCTCCTAAGTCTTTCATTTGAAACCGATCGGATAACCAACTCTTTACGCCCGATAACAACTTCACATTGTTGCCAACTAGAAGAATGTCATCTAAAGTGCAAGAAATACCACATCACCGCTGACATCTAAACGATACACACAACTCTCGCTAGCAACCGGGTAAATCCATGGGACTTTACCACCTCGTCAAAGCGTAAGTTCCGGATCGTGAGGCTTGCTTAAGCCCATAAATTGACTTCTTAAGCTTCCATACTAGATGCTCTTCACCCTTCACCACATAACCTTCGTTGTTTGATATAGATATCTCTACCTTCCTCAAGGTAACCGCTTAGAAAAGCGGTTTTCACATCCATTTGCCAAACCTCAAGGTTCAGTGGGTCTGCTATGGCCGTAAGAATTGATGGACTTGAGCATTGCTACACAGCTAAAATGTCTCATCGAAATCGATGCCCTCAACTGAGTATACCCTTTCGCCACAAGCCCTGCTTTAAAAGTCGAAACCTCCATCCGAATCTCTTCCTCTCAGATACCCACTTACTACCTATGGCTTCCTTGCCATCCGGTAGAGGTGTCTTTCGTATACATCCATAGTCATTATGGACTCAATTTCTAAGTCCATAGCGTGTGCCATGATCTTGCATCAATGTCTCTGCATCACAGTACGTCCACGGGTTGATTATTGCACATTCGCTTCACGGGACTAAACCAAGATTCACCCACGAACATAAATCGCTCGGGTTGACGAACAACCCTCCCACTACGACAGGCGCCATCGCACAATGGCAACGGTGGGTGCAGAACTTGTGGTTCTCATCTTGCACAACTTGTCGGATAGAGCCACTTAGACGGTCGGTATCTCCATTGGAACTCGACCCACTTGTATCCGGTGTCGATCCTCCCACTGAACCGACATCTCGTACATTTGGCTTAATCGATGGTGGAATACGATCATCTTCTAATTCTTGAAGAATGATTTCAACTTTGGATTTATGATTTTCATATAATCCTCTTCTAAGAATCGGCATTAGTGTTAATAATGACCTTTTGATCCTTAGACTATAGAATAAACCATCTTTCGCTCCTCTAGGATAGCCAATAAACGACCTCAGGCTTGATCTAGCCTCCAACTTGTCGCCTTCTTGTTCAAGACATGTGCCGGATCGCCCCATATCCTTATGTGGCTTAAACCAACTTCATACCAAACCACAACTTTGATCGACTTGGATGGTACTAGATTTAGCAAGTATGCCGCTTCTAAGGCATACCCCGTAACTAAATAGGCAATGTTGCATAACTCATCATTGATCTAACCATTTCTAAAAGAGTCCTATTTCTTCGCCCGACACACCATTTTGTTGTGGTGTGCCGGTTTAGTCTTACCGGGAGGTAATCCCACACTTCACTAGATAGTCCATAAACTCACATCGAGGTATTCGCCACCGCGATCGGACCTCGATGACTTGATACTCTTACCAAGCTTCGCTCCACTTCCGCTTTAAACTCTTTGAATTTTTCAAAGCATTCGACTTGCGCGGTGAAGCGGTATACGTATCCGCACTTGAGTAATCGTCAATGAAAGTGACAAAATACTGCATTCTCCACGAGCTTGTGTGGACATCGGTCCACACGGTCGAATGGACTAGCTCCAACACTTCTTTGGCTCTATAACCCTTCGCTTTGAAGGGTCCGCAGACATCTTACCTTCTATATGAGTGATTCGCAGATCGGGAACGGAGTAAATTAGATTACCCAACGCCCATTCTTAGTCGGTCTTTGGATCCTATTTAGATTGATGTGACCTAATCTAAGATTCCGTAGAAATGTGGTGTCGTCTTGCGAAGAAAACTTTCTTTTAAGGTTTGTAGATGATGCAACATAGTTATGGGTATTATGTTTGGCGTAGATAGTATAAAGCTTAATTATATAATGTGCCAACACAGATAACTTCGTCATTTCTTATGATAGAAACACCACTATCAAAAATAATGTAATATCCATGAATAAATAATTTCAAACAAACAAGGTTCCGCCGAAAATCCGACACATACAAAACGCTTTTAAAACTAAACTCTGAATCAAAACATAAAGTAACATCTCCGACGCAACGGCCTCGACTTTCGCGCTGCCCATGGAGATCGTTATCTCACCATCATGCAGCCCTTGTCCGCAGAACCCTCGCAAGGTGTAACAAACATGATCGTCAGCACTCGTGTCACTACCCAAGAATGGGTAGAACAAGTCGTTAAACATGTTTCACATTAAAGAAAATGGCGTACTGAGCCTTGAGCATAGGGCACTTGGCCTTCCAATGCCCGCCTCTTGCAGCACTGAAGCACTTCGCCTCCTCATTTGGCTTCTTTAAGCCTCCGTGGCGTGCATGTTCTGCTCCCATTACTCCCACTATTTCCTCGCTCTACCACCTTTGGTGCCCTTTTCTTTTTCCATTTTGCAACGGAAAATTTGGGCCCCTAGATGTGCTAGCAAGAGCATGTGCTCCTTTACCCATAACTCCTTCCGCAGCCACGAGATCATTAAGCAACTGACTAAGTGTATACTCGGTCTTGCTCATGATCGCATTCACGCGAAAATTCTCAAAAGACTTGGCAAGGTATTGAGGATGATATCGACCTTGGCTTCGCCGTCAATACTCCTCCAAACCGATCAAGACTATCCATGAGATGAGTTATGTGGAGACATGTTCATGAACCGAACTTCCTTCTTCCATCTTATACGCCAAGATTTCTCTCATTGTGTGGAAGTCGATCGTCCGATCCGATTGCCCAAATTACTCTCGAGACTTGACCATATTTCACCGCGGCTCACCATCGATCGATGTCGCATTGCAAGCCTTGGACATAGTAGTCATCATATAGCATTTGGCCATATTGTTTGACTTATGCCAAAGTCCGCCGACTCGCCGCTCATTAGTCGATGCGCCAAGAAGGGCATCGGTTTAGGAGAGAGGACAAACATGTGTTCTTCAAATGATAAGAACATATTCCATGTTTCGCTTCCACCGATAAAATTCAGCATCGATAAGTGGATTTTGTGCAGCATATTGATAATCTGTAAGAGACATATCTTAAAAGATAATGTAAACACATAAGCATACGATCGCATATAATTCGTAACAACAATATTGTAACCTTTGATAAAACAATGTTGATTGAAACCCAATCGCCCAAGGAATTCCACATGCAAGCCACGCGTGTGACGCTACATGAACCTCTCGACTAGACTAAAATATACCTTTAGTCGCTTAATTTCAATCCATGTCAACTTATCCTTATGACAATGAAATTAATGATTGGACCACTAGACCACATCACTATCGCAAGAAGGGACTTCATGGAAGTTGTACTCAAGGTGGTGTCTAAGCAATGACCACAATTTTAATAAAGCAGAAATGAATTCTTAGAATTGGCATACTCACTCAGACCATACCGCTCAATCCAAATTTTGTTATCTCATTTTATATCCATCTCTAGAGAACTTATGAAAATCGCACATGCAAGCCACGCTGGACGCTACATATGAAACTCCCACTTCTCAATAGATTTAAAATGTTTTATTTAGAAATCTCATCTAACAAACTTATGATAAACAAAGGCAAGCAAGCCAATGCTGCGGTGGATCGCCACTCACGCATGCCTCACTTTGTTTAGAGATCAAAAGTGGAGGTCTTGACATTTTAATTTAAAAATTAATATGTCGGGTTACTTGCTTAGTCTTTTGTTCAAAAGGTTTGTCCATGCGATCACGTAATCCTAGCATGTTTTTCTATAGAACTCAACATGTAAAACATGCTCGCAGTAATTCTAAAATATGCTTGAAAACGATAAACCTAGCATGCTTACTATGCGCATTCAATCACGAAACATATAATATGTTTGTTCACGCATTTAAACATACATAGCATGCTTCAGATAATTTAAATATCCACGACATGCTATGAACGATTAAAAATAAAATAAAACGCTCATCGTGGCCCACTGTGGAACCCGCACTTTCCTCGCCTAATCTATTACATAGAATTGCAAAGCATGATCTTCATAAACTTTGAAAATGGGCCACGCTGCATGGGCACGGACCGGATTCGCCAAACCGATTCGCCGAAAATCGGGTTCGGCCGAAAACGGGTTTGGGCCGGATTTGGCCCAAATGGCCGGGCCATAGGCCAGGGCACGCCCCACGCTGCGTCTGGCCGCCTCATGTCGCGCCGCCGCTGTTCCTCGCACGGCCACTGGCCGGCCGCGTCGCTGGCGCGACTCGCGACCCCGCCGAGCTCGATTGCGCGACCATGCTCGCCGCGCCTGCCGCCGCTACTCCGCCAAGACGCGCTGCTGTTCGCTGCCGTCTCGCGTCGCGATGCCGCCGCGAGGCTCGGGATCTCGCGTGATAAACGCGCGCTTATCGCCATGCGCACATGCGCACGCCTTTGCGGATGCGGCGCCAATAACCGCCCGGCCGCATGAAGCGAAGCGCCAGCGCCGAAAGCAAGCCGGAGCATCCGCGCGATGCTTGCGCCCGCACCGCTGCTCGCCGAGCCCCGCGCCGCCGCCCGCCCATCTCGCCGATGCCGACCGCGGAAAACACGCGCACGCCGGGCGGCGTGTTCCGCGAGCGCCGCAGACGCACAGCGTGCCGCCGCTCGCACGCCGCCCGCCGGCACCCGCTTTTTCCGACGTGCTTCCCGCCGCCTCGCTCTTCGTGCTTTCATCTTCGCTCTTCTTTACGTATAAGATTTACAGAAAAATAAATTTAATCAACCACGGATTGAAGACCTCGCATAACGCCGTCGGTGAAGCCGAACACTCGGCAAGAGATACAAACAGCACACGTGACCTCGGCAGACACCTCGCAAGCACGGCATACGATATACGACGCCTAAGCATTGACACGCACAAAGTCGGGCCAGAGAAGAATGTCATGCAGATCGCTCACGCCCGCTCGTCATAAACAACCCCAATCCAAGACGACACCGCCTGCGTCTTTTGGGGGTTGTGATAGGATACGCCCAACTACTGTGCCCAAGATCGTGCCCAATACAAGTAAGCTCGACATCAAGCTCGGCCCGACAAGTTCGGCCCAAGAAGACTCCTAAAACCGGTGGGAACGCAGGCTCGACCATATCTAAAAGAATCTTAATGGGAGAAGGCTTTGAATCCTAATGGAGAAGACTTGAATCCTAATAGAGAAGACTTCAGATCCTAATGGAGAAGACTTCAATGGAGTCAAACTCATTATATTTGTGTATAAATAGAGGCTAGATTAGACGAAATAGATTCATTCACACTCTTTGTAATCGCTTACACTCTCAAACACAAACACTCTCTCGCTCCGGTGGACGTAGATCTAATTCAAAGATCGAACCACGAAATCCTGTGTTCTTCCTCGCATTTATTTCCTTACGAAATTAAACAGATGATCAAGAACCGTTTAGAAAAGCGGTTTCACATCCATTTGCCAAACCTCAGGTTGAGTGGGCGCTATGGCCGTAAGAATTACGATGGACTTGAGCATTGCTACGGCGAAAAGGTCTCATCGAAATCGATGCCCTCAATCTGAGTATACCCTTCGCCACAAGCTCGCTTTAAAAGTCGAAACCTCTCCATCCGAATCTCTTCCTCTCAGATACCCACTTACTACCTATGGCTTCCTCGCCATCCGGTAGAGGTGTCTTTTCGTATACATCCATAGCTGTTATGGACTCAATTTCTAAGTCCATAGCGGCGTGCCATGATCTTGCATCAATGTCTTGCATCGCCTCGTTGTACGTCCATGGGTCGATTATTGCTGTTCGTTTCACGGGACTAAACCAAGATTCACCCACGAACATAAATCGCTTCGGGTTGACGAACAACCTCCCACTACGACGAGGCGCTACTAGCACAATGGCAGCGGTGGGTGCAAGAACTTGTGGTTCTCTATCTTGCACAACTTGTCGGATAGGAGCCACTTATCGGTCGGTATCTCCAGTGGAACTCGACCCACTTGTATCTGGTGTCGATCCCTCCCACTAGACACGACATCTCGTACATTTGGCTTAATCGATGGTGGAATACGATCATCTTCTAATTCTTGAAGAATGATTTCAACTTTGGATTTATGATTTTTCATATAATCCTCTTCTAAGAATCGGGCATTAGTGTTAATAATGACCTTTTGATCCTTAGGACTATAGAATAAACCATCTTTCGTTCCTCTAGGATAGCCAATAAGCGACCTTGCGTCGGATCTAGCCTCCAACTTGTCGCCTTCTTGTTCAAAGACATGTGCCGGATCGCCCATATCCTTATGTGGTTTAAACCAGCTTGCATACCAAACCACAACTTCGATCGACTTGGATGGTACTAGATTTAGCAAGTATGTCGCCGCTTCTAAGGCATACCCCGTAACGAAATAGGCAATGTTGCATAACTCATCATTGATCTAACCATTTCTAAAAGAGTCCTATTTCTTCGCCCGACACACCATTTTGTTGTGGTGTGCCGGTGTAGTCTTGTTGGGAGGTAATCCCACACTTCACTAGATAGTCCATAAACTCGTTCATCGAGGTATTCGCCACCGCGATCAGACCTCGATGACTTGATCTCTTACCAAGCTTCGCTCCACTTCCGCCTTAAACTCTTTGAATTTTTCAAAGCATTCGGACTTGCGGTGAAGCGGTATACGTATCCGCACCTGAGTAATCGTCAATGAAAGTGACAAAATACTGTACCCTCCACGAGCTTGTGTGGACATCGGTCCACACAGTCGAATGGACTAGCTCCAACACTTTTTGGCTCTATAACCCTTCGCTTTGAAGGTCCGGTGACATCTTACCTTCTATCTGAGATTCGCAGATCGGCGATGGCTGTTAGATTACCCAACGCCCATTCTTAGTCGGTCTTTGGATCCTATTTAGATTGATGTGACCTAATCTAAGATTCCAGAGAAATGTGGTGTCGTCTTGCGAAGAAAACTTTCTCTTTTTAAGGTTTGTAGATGATGCAACATAGTTATGGGTATTATGTTTGGCAGAGATAGTATAAAGCGAATTATATAATGTGCCAACACAGATAACTTCGTCATTTCTTATGATAGAAACACCACTATCAAAAATAACAGAATATCCATGAATAAATAATTTGAAAGCGAAACAAGGTTCCGCCAAAATCCGACACATACAAAACGTCTTTAAAACTAAACCGCTGAATCAAAACATAAAGTAACATCTCCGACCGCAACGGCCTCGACTTTTTCGCGTTGCCCATGGAGATCGTTATCTCGCCATCATGCACTCCCTTGTCACGGGAACCCCGCAAGGTGTAACAAACATGATCGATCGCGCGTGTCTACTACCCAAGAATGGGTAGAACAAGTCGTTAAACATGTTTCGTTATTAAAGCAAATGGCGCACTGAGCCTTGAGCATAGGGCACTTGGCCTTCCAATGCCCATCTTGCCGCACTTCAAGCACTTGCCTCTCATTTGGCTTCTTTAAGCCTCCGTGGCGTGCATGTTCTTGCTCCCATTACTTCCACTATTTCCTCGCCTCTACCACCTTTGGTGCCCCTTTTTCTTTTTCCATTTTGCAACGGAAAATTTGGGCCCCTAGATGTGCTAGCAAGAGCATGTGCTCCTTTACCCATAACTCCTTCCGCGGCCACGAGATCATTAAGCAACTGACTAAGTGTATACTCGGTCTTGCTCATGATCGCATTCACGTGAAAATTCTCAAAAGACTTGGGCAGTGTATTGAGGATGATATCGACCTTGGCTTCGCCGTCAATACCTCCTCCCAACTGATCAAGACTATCCATGAGATGAGTCATGTGGGAGACATGTTCATGAACCGAACTTCCTTCTTCCATCTTACACGCCAAGATTTCTCTCATTGTGTGGAAGCGGACTGTCCGATCCGATTGCCCAAACTTACTCTCGAGACTTGACCATATTTCAGTCGCGTCTACCATCGACTGATGCTGCAGCTGCAAGCCTTTGGACATAGTAGTCATCATATAGCATTTGGCCATATTGTTTGACTTATGCCAAAGTCTGCTTGACTCTCGCTGCTCATTAGTCGATGCGTCAGTAAGGGCATCGGGTTTAGGAGTAGTGAGAACAAACATGTGTTCTTCAGTGATAAGAACATATTCCATGTTTCGTTTCCACTCGATAAAATTCGGATCGGATAAGGGATTTTGTGCGAGCATATTGATAATCGGTGTAAGAGACATATCTTAAAAGATAATGTAAACACATAAGCATACGATCGCACATAATTCGTAACAACAATATTGTAACCTTTTGATAAAACAATGTTGATTGAAACCTCCAATCGCCCAAGGAATTCCACATGCAAGCCACGCGTGTGGACGTTTACACATGAACCTCTCGACTAGACTAAAATATACCTTTTAGTCGTTTAATTTCAATCCATGTCAACTTATCCTTATGACAAATGAAATTAATGATTGGACCTTACTGACCACATCACTATCGCAAGAAGGGACTTCATGGAAGTTGTACTCAAGGTGGTGTCTAAGCAATGACCACAATTTTAACAAATAGAAATGAATTCTTAGAATTGGCATACTCACTAGACCATACCGCCCAATCCAAATTATTTTGTTATCTCATTTTATATCCATCTCTAGAGAACTTATGAAAATCGCACATGAAGCCACGCGTGTGGACGTTTACACATGAAACTCCCACTTCTCAATAGATTTAAAATGTTTTATTTAGAAATCTCATCTAACAAACTTATGATAAGCAGTGCAAGCAAGCCACGCGTGTGGGCGTTTACTCACGGTCGTCTCACTTTGTTTAGAGATCAAAAGTGGAGGTCTTGACATTTTAATTTAAAAATTAATATGTCGGGTTACTTCTTAGTCTTTTGTTCAAAAGGTTTGTCCATGCAGATCACGTAATCCTAGCATGTTTTCTATAGAACTCAACATGTAAAACATGCTCGCAGTAATTCTAAAATATGCTTGAAAACGCGATAAACCTAGCATGCTTACTATGCGCATTCAATCACGAAAACATATAATATGTTTGTCTACGTAATTTAAACATACATAGCATGCTTTTGTATAATTTAAATATCCACGACATGCTATGAACGATTAAAAATAAAATAAAACGCTCATCGTGGCCCACTCGTGGAACCCGCACTTTCCGCCTAATCTATTACATAGAATTGCAAAGCACGAGATCTTCATAAACTTTGAAAACGGGCCCGCGCGTACGGGCACGGACGGATTCGTCAAGCGGATTCGGCCGAAAATCGGGTTCGGGCGGAAAAAACGGGTTTGGGCGGTTGGCCCAAAATGGCCGGGTCACAGGCAGGGCTAGGGCACGCCCACGTACGCCTGCGCCGCCTCGCGTGCTCTCCGGGCCGCCTATCGGCGGCCGCCGCCGCGGTCGCTGGCGGCCGCGACCGCCGAGCTCGATTGTGCGACCATGCTCGCGCCGCGCCGTCGCCGCTACCAGCGCGCCGCCGCTGCTGCGTTTCGCTGTGGCCGTCCTCGCGTCGCGATGTTACCGCGCGAGGCTCGGGGATCTCGCGTGATAAACGCGCGCCCGTCGCCGCGCGCGATCGCTACGCTTTGCGGACGCTGGCGCGCCGAACCGCTCCGGCGCCGCGCGCAGCGCCGCCGCCGGCGGTGCCGAGCATCCGCGCGCGATGCTTGCGCCCGCACCGCTGGCTCGCCGAGCCTCGCGCCCGCCGCCCGCCCATCCGCCGATGCCGACCGCCGTGGAAAACACGCGCACGCCTGGCGGCGTGTTCGCGAGCGCCGCCGCGCGCATGCAGTGTGCCGCCGCCCGCACGCCGCCTCGCCGTGCACCCAATTTTTCCGACGTGCTTCCCGCCGCCTCGTTCTTCGTGCTTTCATCTTCGTTCTTCTTTTACAGATAAGATTTACAGGAAAAATAAATCTAATCTAACCACGGATTTTCTCGTGGTGAAAAACAAAATCCAACAAAAAAAAACGAGCCACGATGAACGACAGATCCAACAATTAATTAATTGCGCACGTTATAATCAAACGTGAATTAATCCAACAGAGCCAAGATATCGATCCCGTGCTCGATACCAATTGTAGGAAATCGATTTTAACCTCTCCGAGGATCTATCTTGGATGTTTAATTCACCATACATTGATTATATTCCTAGCATGCACCTATATAATTAATTGCAACACGTAGGGTTTTCGTGTTTACCTTTGAATCTGTCGGGGATGAACGGATCGAAACTCGTGCTTTGATCTTCGGATCGTATCCGGTTGCCCAATCTCCAATATCGGTGAGGATAATCTATGGAGAATGCTACGTAAAATCACCCTAACCCTCTCTATGATTTTCGAAAATTCCTCTCTAATGACTTTAGAGATTCACGAAAATATGCTAGGTTAAAAGTGAGGATTAGCCTTTGATCTTATCTCTTACCTTATATTTATAATGCATTACCATAATCCCATAAGGAAAGGATCCATGCATATCTCATAAATATAATAATATCCTTATAGGATAAAGAGAATAAAATCATTACCATAGAGGGACATAGGGGCGCCGATTTTCTTACTAAGCTTCGGGCCTGGATAGGTCAGCCCAGGGATCAAATGCAAGGAATAAAGATGGGCCTCAAATAAATTAATTATCTTATGTTCAGCCGAGAACATAAATTAATTTATAAACATTCATTCATGCCACTAGAGAATAAATGTTGACTTACCCCTTTATTACCGAATGTGAGTCGGGCTTGCACTTAGACATTACGAATCCTCGTATTTAAGATATCGAACGTCCATTAATTACTTATAGCATTCTGACTACTTAAAATAATTAATATCTTTAATTCCTTAAGTAGTACCACTCAACCTTATTATTGTACTTGAGCTAATTCAACTGCGGGGTTTAGTACAATAAACCTTTGAGCTCCTTAAGGGACGTCATCATCCTAAACGGATAAAGTGACTCGTCTGAGATAACTAGCATGACATACAAGCACCGCCACCACCCAAGACGCGGAGAATATTGGGTTAGAACATATAACCCTTACCCATAACAAGTCAAAGTGATGGTCAAGAACTCATACTCACCTAATACCTTATCGAGGTTTAGATCATCGTAAGTCACCGAGATCTAGGTTCTTCACGACGGTCGATAGAAGAACTCATCTCATTGTGATCCATCAATACGTCGAGACGCACCAAAGATAGACAAGCAACCAAGTTAAGTCACTTCTTATCTATACCACGGCTATACACGACAACTCGTCCTCAAGTTGTCTCGGTGTGATTCTTTTATATCTCATTAAGCTCGACCAATCATACGGACTTACGTGATCTTCTACACACCGTATGATCTAACTTATATATGAGATAAGAGTACATGATATATGCAATCAAGTAATCAATTCGAGATAGGAGATTGTAATAGTGGTAACAGAAACATTGTATACAAGCTCAACCAAAACCGCCAAGATACAAATCCAACAAAAGAAATGCTCATGTTCGGCCAAGTTCAAAGTTAAAGGAGATGATCGTCGCGACCGAGAAGACAGAGTCGACAGCCTATTGCAAAAGCTCAGACTTGTCCATGTTGTCTACGCCTTCGTTGGAGACGAAGAGAATCGTGTGATATCGGGAGGAGAGAGGAAGTGATGTGATCCATGACCCGCCCATTCTGATTCTGCACGAGCAGACTTCCGGCCTTGACAGCAGCTCGGCTCTCCATGTAGTCAAGCTACTTTCGTCCATGGCTCAAGCCAGGCAGAGAACTATAGTCCTCTCCATTCATCAGCCAAGTTATCGAATCCTTCAAAAGATTCCCAATTTCCGATCCTTTCACATGGCTCAGTCGTTCACAATGGTTCGATTCATTCTCTCGAGCTAGCCATCATGAAGCAGGGGTTCAAGATCCCACCACAGATCAAGCCTCTTGAATTCTCAATGGAGAACATATCGATTCTAGAGGAGTCCTACTCGAAAAACCATCACTGCAAAGTCTATCCATCATATCCGACGTTACAGATGGAAGAAGCCAAGAAAAAAGCAGTTGGTGATCCATTTGTTTCAAGACTGTTTGAGATAATGGTGCTATGTGTTAGGTTATGGAAAATTATTTACAGAGCAAAGCAGCTTTTCTTGGCTCGAACAATGCAAGCTCTTGTTGGAGGCTTCGGTTTGGGGAGTGTTTATGCTAGAGTAAGGAAAGACGAAGGCGGAGTTGCAGAGAGATTAGGCCTTTTTGCGTTTAGTCTCAGTTTTTTTCTCTCTTCAACTGTCGAAGCTCTGCCTATATATCTTCAAGAGCGTCTTGTTTTGAAGAATGAAGCATCGAGGGGTTCCTACAGAGTTTCCTTCTACTTGATTGCTAATACCATTATCTTCTTCCCATTCTTGTTTGTGGTGGCGATTCTTTTCTCAGTGCCATTGTATTGGATTGTTGGATTGAACCCTTCTGCTTCTGCTTTCTTGTTTTTCACGTTTGTCATTTGGCTGATCGTGATCTAGTGTTGTTTCTGAGTGTTGTATCTCCACATTTCATCTCCGGGAATTCGCTCATCTGCACTGCTCTCGGAGCATTCTTTCTGTTTTCGGGCTACTTCATCCCGAGAGAGTTCATTCCGAAATACTGGCTTTTCATGTATTATGTTTCGCTTTATAGGCACCCTCTTGATTCTCTGCTTCTCAACGAGTATTGGAGCGAGAGAGATGAGTGTTTCTCGACAAGATTTGGCGATGATCAATGCCGGGTCACGGGGAGAGATGTGTTGAAGAGCAGGGGATTGGATGAGGACACGAGATGGATGAATGTCGGGATCATGCTGGCATTCTTCGTGTTCTATCGGATACTTTCTTGGATTGTTCTTACACGGAAGGTCTCCAAGACGAAGCTATGAGATTGTGGAACATCGGATTATCCGAATGCATTGCTAAGATTTGAAAGATTTGTAACTAGAATATGTTTTATTTGGTGTAATCATAGGCCAAATAGTAGAGTTCACCGAGTTTTTAGCTCTATAAGCAGTTGGTTCATTAAGTACATTGTGTCCTTATCTACAATGCAATAAAAACAAAGACTAATTCTATAGGGTATTGATAAATTTACATAATATGTATGTAAATATTGAGGGGGGGAGGGTTTGTCATTTTTCATTAATTTTGAAATTATAGTAATTAATTCTTTAATTGAATCTATAATTTACATATTTGACCTATGCTTTAATTTAGGAATAAATATATTCAAATCCCTTAATTTTTGGAAACATGATATCCTGATTTTATTTCCAATATTAGTTACAATTATTTCTAAAACGCAAAGTATAAAATTTCAAAATGATTAATATAATCTTACAAAAAATAATGCAACTAGTCAAAAATAGAATCAACCACAAAGAAATTAATTAAATTACGGAACACATAATCAAATAGCAAAGTGGCCGAGATTATTCCTAACACTTAATTTTTTTTATCTCTAAATCCTAATTTCCTAAATATTAATACAAACAAATGAATAAGCCTAATATATGAAGCCTCGCAAATAGGTCGGCATCACTAAGAATTTATTTATATCATAATCTACTTAGATAAAATATATACGTGTTCGTTTTATAGTATTGATATCCTTATATATATATATATATATATATATATATATATATATATATATCATTTTAATAATAAATTATAAGTGGAAAGTTCAGGTTGGATCTCTGCACTATGAAAATATATATTGAATTGAAAAGAAATGAAAGAAACATTAAAAAAAGTAAAATTGAACTTGAGCGTAGTTATTTCAACCCAAAATTTGATGCATATCTAATTAATGATAGTGCCTATTATTAAGGAATAAATCCATGATTTATTTTCTTTACTAATATGTAGGAGGGATAAATTAATCATAAGATTAAAATACTAATGATCAAATCGGTTTATAGAAAACCAAATCGATTCGATTTAAAAATCAGGGGTATTATGTAGTTATATATAAAAAGATCTTTATCCAATTCTATAAACTACCCAAGAGAAAGAACAAAAAAAGATCATCTCTTTATCAAGAATCTGTGATCTCTGATTCTTTGCCAGTCTGAATTTATCCGAGATAAGAAAATATGAAATGGGAGAATAATAAATTGGTTGCAAGGTTGACTTTCAACCACCATTTTTCTAACTTTAATGCAGGATTGGTCCATCCATATCTCCGTCTCTCCCAACTGCAAGAGAATAAAACAAGTCTTCCCATTAACACAAATTTGAACAGGCCTATTTTCTCTTTAGAATTTCTGCAAAATAACCTCTTTTCTTGCATCTACTTTTAGTAGCAACGACCATGAAATTTCCTCAATTGCAAAGTCTAATTTCTATAAACAGTGTTGAAATGTGTAGTGTTTATTTTCTTTTGTCTATGAGGATAAAACCTACTGACCTTGACTGACTATATTATATTCTAGAGCAAGTTGGACATTGTCTACAGCCGCCGTGTCCATTTCAACACGGCATATTCATAATTCATAATTCGAAAAATTGAAGTTGACTATTGGCTGCTAGAGCTGCAAATCTTAATTCACATCATCCCATTTTTAAACTCTGTGCATAACCAAATTCAGTTAGTTTGAAGATGAGAGGCCTAATTCTGCTCTTGCTATTAACCCTTGTTTCCTCTTTCTCCACAGCAGCCTCAAAACCTCGTCTGAATTTGGAGCGCGGCGATTCCATCACAGTGGGGAAAGAATCACAGTTCCTCACCTCCCCCGACGCCTCCTTCACCTGCGGCTTCTACGGCCTCGGCGCCAACGCCTATTGGCTCGCGATATGGTTCACCAACTCCGCGGACAAGACCGTGGTCTGGACCGCCAATCGGAACAGGCCAGTCAACAGCAATGGCGCCAAAGCCACCATCAGGGGCGACGGAACCATGGTCCTGACAGACGTGGACGGCGCCGTCGTGTGGCAGACCAATACAACCTCCTCCGACGTGGCCTCAGCTCATCTCCTCAACACAGGCAACCTCGTGTTGCAGAATCAACGAGGCGATGTCCTCTGGCAGAGCTTCGATTTCCCCATGAACACTCTGCTACCGTCTCAGCCGTTCACCAAGAACACTAGACTAACATCCGTCTCCACCAAGGGAAGCTTTTCCACCGGCATTTTCAATCTCTATTTCGGCAGCGACAACGTTCTGAGATTGATTTCCGATAGTCCGGATACGTCCACGACCTACTGGCCTAATCCGGATTTCGACATATACGCAAACGGCAGAACGAACTATAACAGCAGCAGGATCGCAGTTCTCGATGATCTAGGCCGATTTCTCTCGAGCGATCTGCTGCAATTCAACGCGTCTGATTTAGGCTACGGCGTGAAGAGGCGGCTGACTATGGACTACGACGGCAACCTTCGGATCTACAGCTTGAACGGTTCCACGGGGCTATGGTCCGTGACGTGGCAAGCGCTCACGCAGCCTTGCAACGTAAAAGACGTGTGCGGTAGGAACGCGATTTGCGCGTACGCGCCCCTGCCGACCTGCACGTGCCCCCCCGGCTACGAGGTGGAAGACGCTGCCAACTGGAACGCCGGCTGCAAGCCGGTGTTCAATGAAACATTGTTGCTCTCCACAAACGTGAAGTTCCTGCAGATTCCTTACACAGATTTCTATGGATTTGATCTCAACGCGACTAGTCCTGTCACATTAGACTATTGTAAGAATATGTGTGTGGAGGATTTTCGGTGCGTAGCATTTAGTTACCGTTTATCAGGGCAGGGGGTCTGTTACATTAAAAGCGCAATGCTTAACGGCTATGCAGCGCCTGAGTTTCCCGGTAGTATATACATCAAAATTCCAGACATTTTGGCGCCATCCGAACCTAATGTATTCCATGCCTCAAGCCAGAGTTGTGTCTCGGATGTGAGAGAAGTGCTGGTTGGCTCGTCTTCAATGTATAATTTCGACAGCAAGAGAGTGAAATGGGTTTATATTTACTCATTTGCGGCAGCGCTGGGAGCTATAGAGGTGATGTTCATACTCCTGGGGTGGTGGTTCCTCTTCCGGAAACACGGTATCCCCGCCTCGGTGGAGGCCGGCTACAACATGATCTCGAGCCAGTTCCGGCAGTACAGCTATTCCGAGCTGAAGAAGGCGACGAAGAATTTTAAGGATGAGCTCGGGAGAGGGGGCTCGGGCGCGGTCTACAAAGGCGTCCTCTCCGATGATCGGGTCGTGGCGGTGAAGAAACTCGGCGATGTTTTCCAAGCGCAGGAGGAGTATTTTGCGGAAATTAGTACTATAGGAAAGATCAATCATATGAATCTTGTGAGAATTTGGGGATTCTGTTCCGAGAGGAGGCATCGGCTTTTGGTTTACGAGTATCTCGACAACTTGTCTTTGGATAGGCATGTTTTCGGTTCGAGCTTTCTCGGGTGGAAGCAGAGGTATGCGGTGGCATTAGGCACGGCGAAGGGGTTGGCGTACCTGCACCATGAGTGTTTGGAGTGGGTGATCCACTGCGATGTGAAGCCTGAAAACATACTACTTGACAGTGATTTCCAGCCCAAGATTGCGGATTTCGGGCTGGCGAAGCTGCTGCAGAGGGAGGAGGGGAGGGGAGGAGTTCACGCGGATACGGGGGACGAAGGGGTACATGGCTCCGGAGTGGGCGCTGAGCCTTCCGATCACGTCCAAGGTGGACGTGTTCGGGTACGGGGTGGTGGTGTTGGAGCTGGTGAGGGGGGTGAGGTTGTGTAATTGGGATGTGGGAGAGGGTGGTGATGGTGCGCTCGCCGGATTTGTGAGGACGGTGAGGGGGGAGATGGAGGGGGGCGGGGGGTTGGAATGGGTGGAGAGTGTGGTGGATGGGAGGTTGGAAGGGAAGTTTGGCCGGAAGCAGGCAGCCGCGTTGCTTCGGGTCGGGGTTGCCTGCGTGGAGGAGGATAGGAATAAGCGCCCCACGATGGCGACTGTGGTGCAGACTTTGATGGAGTGTGAATATGGTGATTGAGTTTCTTTTCATTTGTTGGTGTTCCACTCCAACTCATTCGTCGTTCTTCTTGAGAATTGAGATATGTATGCGTCAACAAATATGCAGATATTTGTGCAAATATATCAAATGCTGTTCCTTAGCCTTTCTTTATATGGTAAATGGTAATTAGGTATTTATTACTAAAACAAGACTTTTCAATTGAATGGTGGACCATTGTTTATTACAAAACGATGTAATGCGTCTTATTTTTTTTATTTTTTATTTTGATCAATTTAATACAGAAATTTAAAGATCGCGTCACGGTGAACTCGAACCCGAGACCTTTGGCCTCGGGCATTAACCACTCTACCACTAGACCAACACACGCACACAAATGCGTCTTATTTTATTGTTGAATGGATGTTGTATACATCTTGATGGAGGCACTGATGTGCGTATAATTTATAATAATGAAATAAAGAATATCTTATATGATTTCTCACATTCAAATTCTATATTTGGACTTCCCAGTCAATAATTGAAGGATGGGCTTGATTGCGAAACATTTGCGGATATCAATACGCTTTTAGTGGAGATATTTGTAATACCAACCAAGTCTTAATCAAATAAGATTATTTAAAGGAACTAATAATTTTTGCTAAAGGGTCTCTTCTGTCCAATTTGAATTACAATAGGGAAAAAGTTTGACCCTTTCTTTGTTGGGCTTGGAGATAAATAATATTACTTGCCTAGCGGACAGACTTTCCTTGTTATTATTTCTGTTTATCCTCCTAAATACTCAACTGAATTCGTAACTTTTCTAAATAGGCTCCAAAATAATTAATGAAATTTTCGAGGTTATAAGAGAATTGATTTTCTAGTTATTATTATTTATATATGGGATCAAATCATTAAAAAACATAAAATATTGAAAAACCCTACTACTCCGCACGCGTGTGGACTTTACCACGTGCTGAACACATTTAACGAGCAGAGCCGGCGAGCCGCCACTTCCAATCACACTGGTGTCTCTTTCACTCCCAGTTTCAGTAGCTCACGCAGAAACGACGCCGCTTACCTCTCGATATCCGCCACTGTTGCCTTCTACAAAAAATCAATAAGCAATTCAGCCCCCTCAGGTATCCTCTTACTTTTTCGTAAGATTAAGCTTTTTGCTTCAAGTTTCGACCTTTTCTCGTCCCATCTTCACTATTTACAATTTTATTATTTTCTCGCTTTTTTTGCTGTAAAAATGAAACTTTTTGATACTATTTTTTGCAGCATTTCTGCTACGGAGTATCTAAATTGGTGCTAGAAAATTCTACAATTTGTCGAAACTGCAGTCCTTACGAATTTCGTTTGAATGGCGGGTTGTTCATCGAGTGTTGGAATAGCTCATCTCAAGAACGTGGAAAACGGCGTCGTCTCTCTTGAGTGCTTCAGCTCAAAGAGTCTTTTGGTAACTAGATTTCAGTGTTGTATCAATGGAACTAGAACGAAGACGAGGTTGATCTGTAAGAGTAAAAGGCAGAGACTTGTGGTTGTTAATGTAGTCAATCCAGAGAGCGAGTCTAAATCAAGTCCACCAGTCACTACCACGACTGAAACGGGTGACATTGATTGTGTCGCAAAAGATGCTGCTAAGGTTGTCGATAAGAGTTATCTCTCCGCACCTGATAGTAAGAATGATGTTGGTGTTGGTGTTGGTGGTGATGGTGGGGGTTTCATTGACGGGAGTGGCGGAAATGGGAAGCTTTCGGGTGGTGGCGGAGGGAGGGATGATGGTGGTGATGATTACGATGAAAAGGAGTTTGGGCCGCTACTGAAGTTTGAGGAGGTGATTAGAGAGACCGAGGCGAGAGGAGCAAGTCTTCCAGCTGATATGTTGGAGGCTGCCAAGACTGTGGGATTAAGGAAATTGCTTCTGCTTAGATATTTAGACTTGCAGGTGAACTTTGTAATTAGTTAATATATACAAATCTTACAGTTCTGATGGCTGGTTTAGTGATAATGGTTTTGAAACTTGCGATTGCAGGGTTCAGCTTGGCCGCTTGGATTTCTGATGAGGTCATCCGCTATGCTTAGGAATAGGATGTTAGCCGATCCTTCATTTCTCTTCAAGATTGGAACTGAGGTTTGTGCACTTTGTGCCTTATCCCTTTTCCATTTGCAATGCACATTCTTTTTTGGGGGTATGTATTGTATGTAGACCGCTACTTTTGATGGTTTCTGTGGATGTCTGATATCTGAGAAGTGTGTGCTTTATTAATGGTTGTGGATTGGTTGATTAGAAAATTTGTTGTTTTAGCATTTTACTCATAAGTTTATGATTGTTTTCTCCTCGGTAGATAGTGATTGATTCTTGTTGTGCAACATTTGCGGAAGTCAAGAAGAGGGGGGAAGATTTCTGGGCAGAGTTTGAATTGTACACTGCTGATCTTCTAGTCGGTGTGGTTGTTAATGTTGCTCTAGTTGGTATGCTAGCTCCATACGCCCGAATAGGAAAGCCATCTGCTTCTCATGGTTTTCTTGGTCGGATGAAGAGTGGTTATGCGGCATTGCCTAGCAGGTATGTACAGCACAGGGCCGCTTAACATGTTTTCTTACTCGTGCCTTTTGCTTCCCTGATCCGTGAACTGCGTTACTTTGAATTGGTGTGAGGCAGTGTATTTGAAGCAGAAAGGCCAGGATCTAGATTTTCAGTAAATCAGAGAATTGCTACCTATTTCTATAAGGTAACAACTGCATCTGCATGATATTACAGAATAACATAGATGTGCATTCTTTTTTAATGTTCTCTTTAACTATAGATGATGAATCAATTCTTATGCACTGCGCAATATTTTCAGGGAATTCTATATGGATTGGTTGGTTTTGGATGTGGTATCGTTGGCCAAGGAATTGCCAACTTAATTATGACAGCCAAGCGGTATGTTTCAGTGAAGAGATACATCAGAAATAAATATATCCATAGATACTGCAATGTTTGCAGTATCACACCACACGCCTAGGTTGTGTTGGTTTGCGAGTTTTTCATGGCCGAGTGTTTCTCATGTCAGCGTTCTCTATTTGTCAGGAGCATTAAAAAATCAGACAATGATATTCCAGTTCCACCTCTTCTAAAGAGTGCAGCAGTTTGGGGTATGCCTTGCTTCGTTGCCCTTGTCTTTGTTGGGATTTCTCAATTAAGTGTTAACTCGTGTTATTGCCTCTGAAACTATCAATATTCTGAACGTGTGCCTTATCAACTAGAATTTTTGCTATTGTATTATAGTTTACACACTTGGATACATAAAATGTACCGAGAAAAGTGACTAATTTGTAGTCTACGATTAGAATGCCTTTCTAAACTATGATCTCGTCCCACTCTGCAGGAGTTTTTCTGGCCGTGTCTTCCAACACTCGGTATCAGATAATCAACGGGTTGGAACGTATAGTTGAAGCTTCTCCGCTGGGAAAGAAGGTTCCGCCCATTGCAATGGCGTTCACGGTTGGTGTGCGATTTGCCAACAATGTCTACGGTGGGATGCAGTTCGTGGATTGGGCTAGGTTGGCTGGTGCCCAGTGACCACTGCAACCATTATCCTCCCCATTTTCCTCTTGTTGCAGTGTTCTGATTCTTCTTAACCAGCATAAAATCCTTGCACCAGTTTATTGGTATCGATTTGCAGCAAATTATTGTCACTGTGCTACCCTAGTGATTGATTTCTCTTGGAAAGGCCTGTCTCTGAATATGATGGCTATATGTTCTTAGTAATTGCAGCAAGATATTAATAGCTACTGCAAAGTATTGACATATTGGAATAAATTACGTTTTGGTTGCTCAAGATTTATGATTAATCAGATTTTGCCTTCATCCCACTAGGGTAATTTGGGTCGTGTTTTGCCGTTGTTTCCCGAGGTTTATTACAATTACAATTTAGAGGGTGTTTGGCTTTACTTATAAGCTTTTAAGAAGTGTTTGACAAAATAAGTTTTTAAACAATTTTGAAGATAAGTTTCAATAACTTATAAACTCTCAAAAAAGTAAGTTTCTCAATGTCAACTTATTTTTTCAAAATCTTGTAAGCAACAATTAATTTATAAATAACCATACTAAGATTTATCATTTTCAACATATATCGTTCTAATTTTTATCTTTCTTTGATTGTTTTTTTATAACTTACAATTTTTTTCTAACTTATAAGTTTAGTTATCCAAACATTTTGACAACTTATAAATTTTTGAAAATTACATCTTGAAACATCTTATATATAAATCATTGAAATTTATAACTTTCTTAAAATATGCTTAGTCAAACACCCTTTTAATTTTGGGATTTGGAACAGATAGGAAATGGTTGGTTTGAGTTGTGTTTTGGTGGCACCGAAGGAATTACTCTCTACGTTCACAAGTGGTGACTGGTGACTGCTGCCGTGAGAAATTGTAAATTATGAAAGTGGATTAATTTAGACTTTTTGCAATTAATGATATATTGATGATAAGGATAAAATAATTTGTCATCTTTATATAACCTATATCAATACTAATAAATCACTAAAAATTTGATAAAATTACCACACCTACACAAACATAATGATGACAACTGAACGTACAGTAGCTGCTGCAATGGAACAGTAACCAGAAATTGCAAGAGAATAATCCTTCCGGTCAACGGTCAAAAATGCTGGAATATTCAGTCACACAAAATGTTGATTCAAAATGCCCCTCAAACCTCCATTCAATACTTTTGTCTTTATGCAGAATGGAATTCGCTAAAATCCTCCATTTTTCCCTTTCTTTTGAGCTAGAAAATCCCATTCATTATCTTCTTCCCTTTAACGGCTACTTTTCCCTTCCCGCCATTTCCCCCTTCTTCCCTCACTTGCTATTTATACACACCTCCACCTACACCTCCACCTCCATCCACATTCCTGTCACTTTCGTTCCTCCAAAATCTTTTTATCCATGTTTTTTTAAAATCTTTTTTCATGAAATCCCTTCATTCACCCAGAAAGTTTTTTTCTTTTTCTTTTTTCTTCAAACCCTTTTGAGTTTCGATATTCATAAAGAAAGAACCCAGATTTTTTTTTCAAGAATGACGATGATCGACGCCCTCTGTCGATTTCTCCTCCCTTGCATCGGTGCCTCCCGCACCTCCCCGAGCCCGCCCCCTGCCGCGGGCAAGAAACGCCTCAGCACCTCCCTCCGCGACGACCGCGACGACAACAACAACAAGAAGCCCCCCTCCGCCGGCCCCCACAAGCCCCTCCAACTACAAGAAATCCCCTCCTACTGCTCCTCCCCTGCCACCCCCACCCACCTCGCGCCGCCGAGGCCTTCCCGCACGATGGTGATCGGCACCATCTTCGGCCACCGCAGGGGCGGCCACGTCTGGTTCTGCGTCCAGCAAGACCGTCTCACCATCAAGCCCGCCCTCCTTCTAGAACTCTCCATACCTACCTCCAGCCTCATCCAAGAAATGCAGTGCGGCCTCGTGCGCATCGCGCTCGAGTTCAACGCCGCCGACTCCGCCGATTCCGAGCTCAGCCGCTGCCCCCTGCGGTCGGTGCCGCTGTGGACGCTCTTCTGCAACGGCAGGAAGCTCGGATTCGCGGTGCGCCGGAAGCTGACGCAGCAGAGCAAGGTCATGCTGAAGACCATGCAGAATGTCACGGTCGGGGCGGGCGTTATTCCGTGTAAATTCGGGCTCGGGTCCGGGTCGGGCCCCGAGGAGAAGGAGGTTATGTACATGCGGGCTAATTATGAGTGCGTTTTAGGGAGCGCGGATTCGGAGTCTTTCCATTTAATGAACCCGGATCAGGGCCCGGGTCAAGAACTTAGTGTTTTCTTGCTCCGAACAAGATGAATGTCGGTTTTCAAGAATCGATGGAGTTTTGGTGCAGTTCGAAGAGGGATTTTATTTAGGTGATAGAAAGATGAAAAGATTTTTGTATGGGTGAAGGGATCGGAAAATTCTTGGTTTTCTGTTTTCTGGGAATTTTCTCTTGCTTCTTCAGAGCTGGGATTCAGAAACCTGCTTGGATTAAACTTATTGGTATTTTTTTTTTTAGAGAAAAACAATCTGTAGGTTAAATTGTTCTAGTAAATCGTTCTTGTTTTTGGTTTTGAATAGGATTCTTTGTTTACAGTAGTTGGTTTTGTAAATGGAAAACTTACCTTTATCTAGCAGAATATTTCAGTTAGTTCTTGTCCACTAAACCATAGTATGTTCCTTTTTTCTTTACCTGTGGCTGTAATAAACAAAAACTGCTTTTGAAAATTATGATTGCAGTGATCTGGGACATATATTTCAAGATTCTTAATGAGTTGTCATTCTGTGCGACAGTTGTTTGTATCATATTTTGTCTTAAAACTCTGGTGATCCATATTTAGCATTAGCAGTATCATGTTTTTTTTTTTGTTATCTGTATTGTTAAAGCAGAATATATGCCTTGATTAGCTCGTCCTATTTAACAAATCATTAATGCTTAATTCGACTAATAAGTATTCTGGAGATTGTGCATGCTTTCTGCTGATCCTGGAATCTGCAAATAGTTACAGATAAAAATACTTGTTTTTTTTGTTAACAGCATTTACACTTCTTTAGCTAATCCATCTTCTGCATGAAAAGGTTTATGTTTTCTGAAGTCTGAATCAACATATATAAGCTGTGATAAACATAAATTTTCTAGTTGTTATCAATGAGTTAAGCATTCATGAGAAATCCAACTATGCTTTACTTTCACCACATAAAAACTTGTAATATCAAATATTCATTACTAAACTGGTGGTTTTCCGTACAAAATGAGCTTTCCTTCCAACAAGAGTGAGCAAGCATGGCTAACTTTTTACTAATAAAATGCTTAAACTTTTTTCGTAAACTAATATAGAATTTTAAAAGTTGCATCATGATGGATTCGAACCCAAGACGTTTGACCTCAAATATTAATCATTATACCACTAGTTCAACAGGTACACACAAATGCATAACCTTTTAATCATATATAAGGAAAGTCATTAAGATAACGCAAATAGGAGAGAATGTATCCTACTGCCACAAGTTGCCTTTTCATAGAATCAGTCTTTTCAAATAAAAGTTGCAATTTTTAGTGTTTTCATATAAGTTAGATATAGCCATATTCCATTTGCTCTTAGATACCAAGTAAAGCAAAATTCTTTCTCTCTTCGGGAAAAAGCATACAATGTTCACATATTATTCCCTTCACTTTCTGTATTAAGGTTCACTTGGATCACAGAAATCAGACATATCCTATATGCTGAGATTATTTAACTAGTAATGTCTCATTGTTTATATGTCTAATCACTAAATACTCGATCTTTTTCCTTAAAAGCACGAAAAAGAATATGCTAATAGTGGATTTGATCATCATCTCATGAGGTAATTTCACCGAGAACTAATGTTACACCGGCACGTTGCACGATCCAAACATACCGAATAAATATCATATTAAAAATATCGGAACATTTTATGTATATAATATTTGAAGTAGGAGTACCATCAACATAATCAATTTTACTAATTAAAGTATTGAAATTGAAATAAATTCATTTTAGTAGAAAGTGAATAATATCTAACTTATTTGACATCAGATTTTTAAAAAAAAAATTCATAATAAGATATATAAATTCGAATCAGCCAGAGTTCTAGACGAAACTCTGCCTCTTAAAATTTGGATTAAGGTTGATTTTTATGCTTGCAATTGTTCTTTTTTTCCTCCCCCAATCATGAAAGATAAGGAGATTGAATTGAAATACTTTTTGGAGTTTACCAGCAACAATTTGCTGGGAGTAAATGAAGTAACGCGCGGACTTGAGCGAGTGCCTCCTAATCGCGGGGCTGAAAAATCTCCCAACGAGCTTTTTGGGAAGAATGTTAATTATAGTGAAGCCAGGGGTGGCTACTTTCAGGTTGGTTGCTGTGTGCACTTCTACTTTGTCTCTTTAAGAAGAGTGTTTGTTTCCTATTTGTTGTTATACTTATTTTGATTAATTTGGTTCATAGTTATCGAGTAAATAGTCACCTTCTGAGAGAGAGGGGGAGGGATTGGAAAAACATGATGTGTTCATGTTTGAAAATAATTTGCACAAGAATGCCCTCTTGGTTATTAGAACTCAGATGTTGAAATATTTGTTTCTATGCCCTCAAAGAAGTGAGCATTGTTCTTGATTGTCTCGGATAACGGTAAATGTGAAGCTTTGATCTTGTTGCATTGGGATCAAGATGATAATTGGTTTGCTTGTTTAAAATTACTACTACAAGTCTTGGAAGTATTGTATTCGAGAAAACAGTGGACATGGTGACTCAGATGGCCCCAATCATCTGCTAGACAGTGTTAGATGTTAAATTACCCTTTGGTATTTTATACTTGAAATAGCTCGTCATTCAAATTTCATCATATGCTTATCGAAGTAAGGCCCAAGTTTTAAGATTTACTGTCCTTCTGCATATGGAAGTGTTCTCTTTATGAGTTTCATGTTTCCCATCCTTGTAGTTTAGCTTGATGTATATTAGTTACTTTTCTTCTTGAACATAGGCAATATTGGTAGCTTCGGACTGCAATCCTCGATCCTTGACAAAGCACCTACCAGCATTGGCTGCTTCAAGAAATGTGCCACTCATCTCGGTAAGAGATAGAAAAGAAGGTTCTTTAAGATTAGGCGAGCTGATAAAGGTGAAAACAGCAATCGCCATTTGAGTTAAGGTGACTAGCCGTTTGCCCGAGAACTTTTATCTCTCTAATTTCTTTCAGACAGCCTTTTGTATTAATCTTGCAACACACGCAGGCTAAAGGAAATGCTATCAATCAACTCATAGAGGAAGTCCTAACTGACAACAAGATCAATAGCATCGAAGAGGAAGCATAACAACAATTTCATATTTCTGTTGAGAGTGCCTTCCCCATCAGCTTATACAGAAGGACATAAACAGCTTAACTGCTTTGCCATGGAAGCATCAAACCACTGAAGCTAAAAAGACTACTAATCTCGATTGTGTTTTAATTCTTGAAGGATTTTGGGAACCCTAGTAATAGTATTCAGTTATGTAATTGACTAAAACCAGTTTATACTTTCCCATCTTCCTCAGGTGAACTGCGTGATCATATGATCTATTTGAATGTAAAGATAGTTTACGCTAAAAAATAGAATAGCTTTCTCATGATGTAATTTCAGTTATGAATTTGCTCTCTTTGCATAGTCATAAATAAACCATTAAGCACAACTACTAGCCAGCATATTGCTCACAGAATTTTTTTATCATGAAAACAAGAAATTACAATCACAACTTTGTCTAAGAGCCAGGAAGAAACTGGGAGTTGTACAAAAACCTGCTCAATGCAGAAATCTTGTGTTGTCCAAGTTTCAGAAACATGAAAAAGAGTTGTCTGCCAAAATCAATAGATATTGATGTTAAAACAGTGTGGTGATCAGTTAATGTGAAATTCCTTATTTCACGACGCATGGAACTGATACAGAATATGTCCATGAAAACGTGATGAAAATGCATTGATTTAGCGAGACAGGAAGAAAGAAGCACTTTACCACAAAGAAAATATGACGATAATACGTGGTATGTTGTGGTGGACATGAGGACGGGGTAATCTGCAACCCGAGGACTAGATGTGAAGAGCGATCATCCAAACCTCAGGATGCAGATTACCTGAGCCTCACACACAAAATTTGCAGGTGATGAGAATTAGAGAAGATTTCAAGCAAACAATGAATTGATGGAGTCGTATGCATGGGGAGAGGAATATATACAAGCCCCACATGAAATTCACTGTGATATGGTGCAAAGAAACTACTATATTAGAATAGGCAATGATAAGGTGCTGTCACCTTAATCATGTTGGATTATGTTCTCTCCTCACCAATCACACACAAGGGAACCTTTCCTTTATTCAGACAGCGATATTAATCCTTGACTGCTTTCTCAACATCAAATGTAGGAAACCACATTTTTTTACTAGGCTAAAAACCGATATGGTTAAGTAATCTAGAAGCTTTTGAGTTTCTGTTTCAAGTGTTATCAGCATCTTCCACTTGTTTGCACGAGGTTTCTTCAAACTTTTGCATCAGTGTTGATGGAAAATCAAGAACGTGTAAAGTGTTTTTATCAGCTTTGGCCTCACATATTCAACATCTTCTGTATTTTCTACTGCCTTGGAAAGAGAATTTTCATAATCTTTGGTAGATTTGCATTGTTACAATATGCTACAATGTTACACCAAAAGTATACTAATGGGATTTTGTTAAAGAGTTTCTTGCTATAATTATGCCATGAAGAGATGAGCAAACTGCCATTTCTGATCAAAAAATTGTGCTCCAAAACCTCTGCTTTTCTTGCCAGAATCAAAATATTTACACAAATTGATGACATTTTCTCAACTAGTTTTCACAAACTGCGTGGATTTTAGAGTTTTAAACGAGGTTACAGTGCTGCAAGGCATATCTTAAGAGAGTAAAAGCAGAGGGAAAACAACAGTTGTTTAGGTTTGGAAGTATATCAAGAAAAAGAACTTGCTAAGTTCACAAAACTTTTGTCACGTTAATTGTCATTGATTTCTTCATGCTATCACCATACATGCACAATTGTTATACACTCAGACACTCGGGGATCGTTGTCAGCACAGGTCAAGGCTCGTTGCGCTGTCCATGGATGGTCGGTATCATCATTTTGTTAATATTGAGCATCACAGGAAGCCCTACATCGCCATCTTGCTTTGAGCACTGATGCAAAATCGAACAAATGTTATCTTTTGAGGGCTAAAGTTAAATGCAGAATCTGATGCAACTCAGATCAGATCACACATCAACATTTCATAGAAAGGATGAGCAGAGAGTTGCATCAAATTAGACTTTCACATCACAACGATGGACTTAAAGTCGAATTGTGATTAGAAAAGAAAAAATTCTCAGCTTCCAAAGGGAATATGTGGAAGCTTATTCCACTTTTATTAGGCATATGATTTGCTAAGACAGGCAAGCTGGTCCACCAAAGCAAGATTCTTGTTGCATTTCGATGCTGTGTAAAGCAAGTTTAAGCTGCTAAAAATGGTGAAGAATTATTAACCCAAAATCACGTGGAATAGAAAACTAAGCTGGAATCTGTTTGTTAGTTGCCACTGCCACCCAAAAAAATAAGAATATGACTTAATATTTTGTATATATCTAATTTCCTAACCATAAAAAAATTGAGTCCTTCTGATAGAAAACTAAATTGGAAACAATGAGTACTTTAAACAGTCTACACAAGTTTAAAATACTATAATATATAGAAAGTTAAAGGAATTCCATCTAAAGCTTTTTAATATAATTAAAGAAAGATATGCGTGATTGCATCTAAATTTTGATGTTATAGGGGCTTAGATTCGAAAATGAGCAGTTGGAAAGTTTAGAGAGAAAAAATTAATAGAGCCGATCTTCGGTGCTGACGGCTGCACCATGCAGCCAAATAATTAATTCTACTAAAGTTTAATTAAACTCAAATTATAGATTAATAAATTCTAATTGTAGATTATTGAACCCTTAAATAATGAATAAATAAGTAATGCTAAAACATGTTTGGGCTTCCGCCCTCAAATTTTCGTCAAATTAATACAATTGAATTTTCTAATTAGAGAATAATCTCACCAGTTAATTAACTATATATTTTGTTTATATTAAGTTCTTGTCAAGAAAGTTGAAACTTTCACAATCTTAACCAGCACCCATTAATCTGAAACAAATAATTTACAAATGGCGTCGGATACATCCATGATCTTTGCACGAATTTTACGGGAGAGAGAATAATACAGACATACCAAGAGAATGTAATGAATTAAATTATCTCACTCGTAATACAAAGTAACATAGCCGTAGAACTCGGTTCGTAGAACTATTTTAGTGTGACAACATTTCAAAAAAGTTAAAGCAAAATCTACTGATGACCTAAATCATCAATTAGTCGACAGACCTAAATCTACAAAAGAAAATGCTTGCTACAGTAATTATTGATGCTAAACTCAACAATATCAATAGACTTTACACTGAGGCATCTTCGTCCTTGGCAGCAACACAAAATTCACCGCCACAGATAAGTTAGCTACCTATATTGATAACATTCCTTAAATTTTAAATCAAAACTGGCCCTCACTGTTCCCTTGGGGACAAGGTTTTAAGAGGTCGATAACCAAGTCGCAAGAAACCACGACGTGGCAGGGCGCTCAGAACTAACTGAAAGGCCCTTGTGCTAGAAGCTTCTTCAATGTTTCATATGTCATGAAAACAATGCCTACACCTGGAACAACCTTGTAGTATTCAGGCATTATCCCTCTATACATGCCACGGAGGCCTTCAGATTGGATAATGTGTTTCAACGTTCCAAACAATCCAGTTTTATATACTCGGGCTCGACCAGCAGCACCTTCCAATTGCATTCTTCGTCTCACGAGGTCCAAAGGGAATGTCGCTACAGCCAAAAGGAGTATATCAAGTTAGTGCACTCTTCACCTTCCAATTGGACAAAAGCTAGAGCAGAACAATTTAAAAATGCATCCCCCTAATTCAAGCACAAAGTTATGAGGTGTTGACCATGAGGGCCCCATTGCTTCATGTCAATACATGAATCTAATGTGTAGCACTTCAAGTTTGGCCACGTGATACAATTAGTATGCAACTAGTTTTTATAGACCACATTTGTATCATAGTCGTGAAAACAGAATATCCAGTAGGCAATTAATCAACAAGGGCAAACAATTGTAATCATTTTGCATACTAACCCTATCTTCAAACTAATGAAATAAACATGTTTCAAGTTGTAAAATAAATAACTTAATCACCATTATAAACTGCCCACCTGTTGATGATGCAATGCCAGAAAGACTACCACAAGCAAGGCTCACCAATACTGTAGAATCATCAGTCCTAGTCAAACATAAAGCATAGTTAAGTATATTTATGTAAAAAAAAAGGATTCCCAAAATTACAAGTAAATTCATCTCAGTTTGACACACCTGTGAGAGAGCCAGGAAGATCTCAAACTCTCGTAAACTGAAAAGCTTATTGCTATACTGGGCCCAACTCCCTGCAGCCAAAAAGATAAAATCAAATGAAATCAAAATTCTCTATTCAAAGATGGTATGAACACTACACATAAAGAAAGGAAAAGGAAAGTACCAATAATGTTGCTCCTAGCCCCTTGTATAGGCCAAAAATACCTTCATCTCTGCAGATGGTACGAATTGAATGCCTTATGCCTTGATAATATATGGCATTCCTCTACAATTTTCAAAAGAAAAAGGAAATTTGCAAATAATTAATATTTCAAAAGATGGACATTACAAAGGCAAATTTGCAATTTGGGTCATAAAGCTCAAACAAAAGAAAGGATTTTAAAGTAAGAAGCATAATATTCAAAAGGAAGAAGACATGCCTCTACTAGAAAATGAAACATCAGCAAATCGAACTCTTAAACAAAAATCAAGTCAAATGTTTGAGTTATTCAAGGTTATATAGTGAAGTCATGCAAGTTTCTTCTCTTTCCTTTTTCATCTCTACTTCTTATTCCTATTTGAACTTCAGTGGCCCAGAGGTTATGACTAAACATAAACAAGTCATGCTTCAATTCCAGCAACATAATATTTACCTGTGCTGCCAGCCTTGTTCTGACAAGATCTAAAGGATATGTAGCAGAAGCAGCAGTCATTCCTGCCAAGCCACCACCTACAAAATGCACAAAAGCATCTGCATGTGGATGTTCTCCATTACCTTCAAGTCCTGGTATTGATCTTAAAATCTGGGAGGAAAGTGAAAATACCATGTACAAAGCTCTATTGTCAGCACATGAACAAGCTTCAACCATGATATAAATGCAATGTGCTGTCTTAAATAAATTTACTCACTCTTTTGTATTGTTCATAAGAATAAAAGTTGACGGAAGAATAAGGAAGACGATGAGCTATAGTAACCAAATTCCCTTTCCAAAACGCCCTAAAACCTTCTTCATTGACTATACGTAACGCTTCGCGCCATATACAAGGCTTACTCAACATAGCAACATCCGAATGCATGCCTTGCACCTACCAAGAGATTAGAAAAAGAAATTGGTAAGGCAAAAAATAAGAAAGAGGGAAACGATAAATTGTAATATGAGAAAACCATCATAAAATTAAGCTTCAGGTGCACATATTTCAAGTTCACTACAAAACAGTGACAATCTACAAACTTGACACTAAGTAGTCTAGAGTTTAGCCTGTAGGGATGAAGGGGAGAGGAGTGTTAAAGTAGAATAGTCCAACAATTAAAATAACACCGTATGATCACAACTATAAGAATTTTATAAATGTATTATCCAAAAAAAGGATATTGATTTTACATCTGCACCAACTTCAGTCCATAAACATAGTAATGAAGAAAAGATTCTTGAAACCCCTGCTGTTCATATCCCGATTAGTTTCATCTGAATGAAAACTTGTAACCTTATCTCAAGAGAGAAGAACCATAAGCTTTAAAACCTGGCCGCATTTTCTAACAATAGCAAGGAAAGCTCCAAAGACTATGTAAAAGAAGACGATATAAACATAAATGAAGTTTTTATCTAAAAGAAGAGAACGACTGACAACTTTTTAAATAATAATTGACCTAGAAAGAGAGGAGAATTTTCTAAAAAACGAGTCTTTATTATTTCACAATGCTTCAATTTCAGCCAAATACAAACAAATCTTGGACGAGGATAATAAGTACATTTTTTCAGTAAGCATTTGTGATTACAATTCTTCTCACTATATCTGGTTCGAAAACGAGCATTAAAACGGAATTAACACAGACTTAGGGCTCGAAAACATGAAATTAACCTGAAACAGAATGGTGAGCCGCGCTAGAGGAGCAGTACAGGTCTTGCTGAAAGCTCCGGCGATGCCACCGGCGAGGAGCTGTGGCACCGTGCCAATCTGCGATATTTGCGGCTGCTGCGGCTGCGGCCGCGATTGCTGTAGAAACTTCCTCGCGGCGGAGCTGCCATCCACCCCAACTCTAGCTTCCATCAATTCCCACAAATAATCAACAAAATATAGCTATTAATTTTGCACTCAAACAACGCTGCAGATCTTCCCAGAAATATTTAGCGTGTTAAAGGGAGATTCAATTCGAGATTGTCGGTGACAAAGCTAATCGAACTCCCCATCCCTATCGGAGATTTCTCTATTTTATGAAATATTATAAGACCCTGTGGAAAAACCCTAGTTTAGATTTGGAAGTTGTACGCTCAATTTGATTCCGAGGAATATTACTTTGAATATGTTTTGCGTGGTTTGAACGATTGTGGGACTTTGTGTGCAACACGTTTTTTACTTTCCGCCTTTTGAATTATAGGCCGGGCCTCCCGTCTCTTTGACTGACAAAATCTATGCTCGGCCCCAAATCTCCCTTCAGCCTTTTCAGGCAAAGCCCAAATATATAAGGCCCAATGTGGAACGGTTTCAATTAAGCACAGTACTGAAATTCGAGTTTTCTTCTACAGAAGCATTTTGCTTGAACCTGGCGCTGTCTTTTTCCCCATTTTTCTTAATGACAAAATTATGATCTCGTAATATTTTTCTATTGGTAATCTGTATTCTTCTTTTATTAATTATGTGCAACCACCATCATAAATACATTTTGATATTTAAGAGTTCAATTAAAAAGGTGTATATGAAACGAAAGCGTAAAAGACGAGGAACCTATGTACATCTTTCTAACAAAAATAATTTATCTATTCTTCACATTTTTAATTTCATTACACGGCCATACAAAAGTTGTTAAGGGTTTTCATTTTTGACGCGTAGAGCTAGAATTCCTATATTAAAAGAAGGTGTCCTTTTGCGGGTCGAATCCGAACACTAACTTGTTAATGTTAGCAAATTAATTCATAAATGATACATTTATTCAAAATAAATAATTTAATGATTCATTTATTCACAACAAATGATACATTTATTCATAAAAGTGATACATGTATTTATAATAAATTATCACAATAAGTGATACAAGTAATTCAATTAAGTTGAGTTGTGTAGGTTTAGGCTCAGACTATTAATTCTTATATGATATATTTATTCATAGTAAGTGATACATTTAATCACATACGATGATGCATTTATGGGTCGGGTTAGGTCAACTGGTCAAGCCGATCTAAACCAGATCAATCCACAAGAGGTTGGTCAGAACGACCCGTAAAAGGACCAAACCTTAGATAGAGTCAACCCTACCTAAATTTTGTGATTAAATAAACATTGAAAAATTGGATAAATTACATTGATGAAAAAAAAAGGTGCATAGTTATGGGTAAACAACATTAAAGCTAGTAGTAATAATAGGATAGTAAAGGGGAAAGTTTCTTCTGAAAACCATTATCACAATACTCGATAAGTATGTTAAGTTCGATATTAAAATCTAGTTTGGGAAGATACGTTCCAATGATTGATGGCTTTGGTTGTAGCGTTTGAACTAGTTTTATTACTGAGTAGGGGAAGTAGTAGAAGCTGATTAGCGCATGGGTTCGGCTATTATGGGAATAAACAATTCTGAGCACCAGAAGCACCAACTTCATAATGTTAATCATCAGCTCAATAATGGATTACACCTTAAAAGACTAATTTACCCTTACCCTTACTACTTATAGAAGTGTATGACACTCTTTACATTGTTATCACCAGTCACCACCACTCAAGTTCTCTACATCAAAATTCATAAAGATAATCACAATCCCTCAAAATAGGCTTTCTACTATTCTTGTTCCAAAAATGGAAGCTCTACCACCTCCATACCTTAGTCCATGAGAATATGAGAGAGTAAATCATGATGAATCAGCGGTTAAGAAGCTATGAGAACTTTGTCTATTGCCCATAAAGTATCACTTTAAAGAGGGTGAAACTTTCACATTGTGGTTATCGGGTCCTCGATCCTTTGGCTTTCTACTCTTCTGTCTCCACATTTAGTTGGTTAAGAATTAAAATATTTAGAATAAAATTTTCTCGTCTTCTTTAACGATAAAGGAAATTCGCAACCACTATTTGAGATGTACGCTTACCAAATTCCTCTCTATATAAAATACATATTTTCTGCTCTCTTTTTTGGGCATCATACTATATTTATTCGATATCATATGTCATAGTTGTGTAAAATTTCTCGAGCTCAATTATACTTTTCATTTAGAAAGGAAATAAAAAATTTCAGTATAATTATTAGCCTCAAGAATTTCTACAAACGATGTCTGTATCAATTTATTTGATCAATTGAACCGATTTAGGTAGATGAAAATTGAAATATTTTTTTATAAGGTTAAAAAAATTACTAACATATTGCAAACATTTTTTTTGTAGTTGTTAGGCTTCGTGTATAATATCAGTCAAACCAAAATTTATTTAATTTTTCTAAATATAACACCAGCAAAGGAATTAGTTCTTCTAGGAGGATATGTCTATCAGCAACCAATTCAACCATCCAATCACTCAATATTTATAATATTTAATATTTTTCTCTTTCACATCATCAATATTCATTCCAATCCAAACACACTTATGTTTGATGGTTTGTCAATGACGGCCACTTCAACCATCCAACCACAATATTATTTATAATTAGTTTGTATTTTTTAATCCAAATATAATCAATTACAATAAAATAAATTAAAATTATAACAAAAATGTGTACAAATTCGAAACTCATAAATTAATAAAATTAGAAAAATGAAAAAAGTAAAATTTATATAGCTGTATTGTGTATATAACTATGAGAATATTTGTATCTATTTATAAAGAATAAAAAAATTGATAATTTTTAAAATTTATATAATATTTACAAATTCAAATATAAAAAAATTATCATAAAATCCTACAAACTACTCATTTTTATGAAATTGTCACAAAATAAATGACTGTTTGGAAAGGCTTAAAAGACAAAATTGGGCTATCTCTCTCTCTCTCGTGAAAAAATTGGTGAATGCTTTCTCCGCCACAAAATTGAATGGAATTAAATTAAAGTTGGTAAACATTAATTGTAAAAAAGGTTAGTAAACATTAATTTGTAACATTACAATTTCAAAGAGAGAAGAGGCGAAAATAATTAATGATTTCGTTGAGGATTGATTGAGCAATTTTATTTTGTATATTTTTTAATATTTATTATCGTACGTGGCGATGGACATATGTCATTTAGGGGAGATTTGGGTGTTGATCAAAGGAAGTCTAATATGGCCGCATCCTATGTATCCCGCGCGATCCTATGTATATGATCGTTATCTTTATATCTCAGATTTCACGTGCTAATTTGCTAAGAGATTCATGAGCAAGTAGGCAACAATGGTGGATCGGATTATATGCTTTTCTATCGACGGCGCTAGTGATGGAAGAAGAATAAAGTATCGTTGCCGACACCGACTCACAACTGGAGAGTAATTAAGTTGAACAACAATCATACTTGTCACTCCTACATAATACTTAATTACTGAATAACTATTTAATTTGTAAGCTGTTGAGTGTCGATTGTTTTCATTTGGATTAATTTAGACAGTATAGTGCAACGACAGGTGATATGACTAAACTTAGCTCAATTTCCACGTAAAATCAGTGTTAAATGCTTCACCTAATTACTATACCAATAATACAGCCTCATTAAATTTCTTTTAGTTTGGCTCATATAAATCATTAACAAAAATAAAATAAAAACCATGAGTAAGGTGATATGATCGAACAGTTTTGAGTCGTGACATCTTGATTCAAATTAGCCACGACAAAACATCGGTCCCGCCGCTAAAGACCTCAAGGCCCTTGGTCGCGCTCGTGGGTACCATACTCTCACGGAGCTGCATGTGGGGTCTCCGATGCGCAAGATCCCACCATCGACGATCCATCACCTCGAGCACGATCGGCTCTCGGTGCCGATCTCCGTGGTGGCGTGACTAGACTCTCGACGACCCGATCGTCGGTGGCTAGTCTTGGGCCCTCCTCCGGATCGACACATCGTGAAGCGGATCGTCGGTGGCTAATGTGAGGCACCCTCCGGATCGACCGCCGTGAAGCGGATCGTCGGTGGCTAATGTGAGGCACCTCCTGCGGATCGACTGCCGTGAAGCGGATCGTCGGTGGCTAATGTGGGCACATCCTCCGGATCGACCGCCGTGTAGCGGATCGTCGGTGGCTAGTGCGGGCCCCCTCCTCATGCTGGGAGACTGAGCGCCTCTGACTGATATGCTCTGAATAGCCGGCGTAGCTCCCATGTGCAGAGATATAGGGGTACGAGATCTACGTCTCGAAGATCTGCGCCCGAAGAACTCCGTCAATCGCTCGAACACACGTCGAGCCACTCGAGCTACGAGGCCCCTCTCCGAATCGTCGTCCACAATGGCACGACGGACAGTCTCAGTCACAGCAGAAATGGAGGCCTCGTCTAGTCGAACACTCCTGGCGTGTTCGCAGCACACGTGGTCCGCTCGCGCCTCCTCATATCACGACGCTCGATCGCGATCGAGATCGCCGGTCGACTCGGCTCAAAACCCGAGATGTATCTCGGCACTTCATCTTCCCCGCCGCCACTCGCCGCATGATCGGGACATGCTCACGCCACTGCTGGCACTCTCTCACGCACAGCACCGCGTGGGCTGTGCAGCTCGTCATGTGCGCTCGCATGCCGCCCATGACACAAACCGAATAGCCATCGGATCGCCTCGTATAGGCTCAAGTAGTATGCCTCGACAACTCGGTCTCGGCGGCTCCAGACACGATGACATAAACGCTACAAAAACACATACACATTATTGATTATAATGTATTTAATAAATATATAGCAAATACTAAACATGAGATTAAAATTACATGTTCACAAAAATCCAAGATCTTGGGTGGGGACTTCCATGTAGTCCACATCAAGCATCTCGAATCCAGTATCTCACCGTCTCGGCATCCACACATGCGTCCTAAGTGGGGATGGCCTCATACGACCAAATCTGTAAGGCCCAAACAGGACCATAGAAATGGTACGTCTTCCTCGGTCGCCACCTCGCCGGGTGCCTCTTGACATCAATCCGTGACAGAGGACCGGAATGAATAGGAGCCCCAAGGAAAACTACGCCACATATCAAAATCCTCACCAACGCCCAAACCCATGGCTCGATGGCTTCCCTATCGTGGCAAAGGACGATGAGGTAAGCTACTAATATGAAAGCCGCCTTCAAGTAGTCTCGGCATCATCACCTGACCGTTGTTTGATGAATCGGTGCGGAGCTCGAAATAGTAGTCCTCCGACCGAAAAAACCTATGGAACATGCCGGTCGGGAATCTCGTGCCTCAAGTTCGGATCGAAGGAAGACGGCCAAAGCGCAATCCGGAGACCGTGGAAAACTCAATCATCCCAATCAGATATCGGTTCCACATACGTGAAACCAAATCTCGAACTCATAAAACTAGGATCCACAACTGCCGGGCCATCGTTATGCAGACATTATTAGCGCTTTCTCTCCCGAAATGAAGAAGATGCCCAAAGCACTCTGTCTAAATATCGTCGATACATCCCCGCTTCTGACATGTCCTCACCTCGGCTAATACATCAATTCGGATGTATTGGTTGATGCGTCCGTGTAGCCTTGCATATGCGGTCGTAACCACCTATAACGAGGTCAGTAAATGCACAAGATTAATCAAGATACACTAAACGAAGTTCTAACAGAATACACGTTCAAACCAACTGTAGTACACGGTCCCAACTGTACTCAATATCTGTGCAGTTAGACCGTGTCTTCAAGAACCACACGGTTCTTCAAGACACGATCTAACGTGTACACCAAACGATCATTATTTTCACATAATTTCAACAACATTGCAATCGATTTCAATTTATAAGTTTCTAAACACACAAACTATCGAAATTTCATCACTATCGTGTCATACATGAAAATCTATCGTGTCTTACATGAAAATTATCGTGTACATACTAAAATTCTATTTTAAATGCACGATTACTCACCGGAGGTGTGGTGCTCCTAAATCGGTCTTGGGAAGTTCGTCGACCAAGCGAGAAGGTCGACGGCGTGCTTGTCTTGTGGTGGGATCTGCCTCGGCGAGAAGCTTCTTCCCGTGGAGGAGCTCTCTCCTTCGACAGCCGCTTGCTCGGCAAGATCCGGAGCACTGTGGATCCAGATCCAGTATCACTCATGTTGTGGGTTTTGCTTGTTCGTGAGAGTTCGGTTTTTTTTCCGAGAGAGTTCGCTTTTTTTTTTCTGAGAGAGTTCAGTTTTTTTTTTCACCGTAGCACAATGCACGGTGAGTGAGTTCAGTTTTTTTTTTCTGAGTTCGTCCGTGAGAGAGAGAGAGAGCGAGAGAGAGAGAGAGGCCGTGAGAGAGAGAGGCTGAGAGAGAGAGAGTCCGTGAGAGAGAGAGGCCGTGAGAGATAGAGAGACAGAGAGATAGAGAGTCCGTGAGAGAGAGAGAGAGAAAAAACCATTTTTTACCTTTTTTAATTTATTACGGGGATATTTTGGTCTTTTAAGCCCAAACGACTATAAACTCATGTTTTTATGACTGTACTATAAAACTTGTACTTCTATTTTGTTTGGCTACTTATATACATTAGCACTTTATTTATTATCGTACGTGGCGATGGACCAAGGGGAGATTTGGGTGTTGATAAAGGAAGTCTAATACCTCACTCACTCACAACTCTCTACATAATACTTAATTACTGAATAACTATATAATTTGTAAGCTGTTGAGTGTCGATTGTTTTCATTTGGATTAATTTAGACAGCATAGTGCAACGACAGGTGATATGACTAAACTTAGCTCAATTTCCACGTAAAATCAGTGTTAAATGCTTCACCTAATTACTATACCAATAATACAGCCTCATTAAATTTCTTTTATTTCTCATATAAATCATTAACAAAAAATAAAATAAAAACCATGAGTAAGACTGCGGATTCAACCAACACTCGCAAGCATTTCTAATTTTATTATAATAGTTTGAGTTATTAAAAAATCCTTTTTCTTATACCGAAGAGAACTCACAGATCGTTGCATTAATACCCTTCAAAACATAATAATATAAATTAAATTTAGAAAATTAATCATAACCAGCTTGATTAAAAAATGTTGGTGAAATTCTTAAATTTATATAAGACTGAATATTAGTTTATATCTTAACGTTCAACATTTTCATAAATACATCTCAATGTTTAATTAATATAAATTCATATTTATCATTTTACAAAATCTACAATTTTATCTCTCTTACCTCGTCTCACTTGTGTCTTGTGACTTGTGACTTATGACATTAGTGTGGCATATTTATAATTAAGTGAGGCTAATGCTCCAATGAACCATATTAATTATATATATGTATGTTGATCTAAAGTAAAATGATTAATGTCAGAGGTCAAAAAATTTAGATTTGATAAAAAGAAAATGGTAAATATCACTTTAAACCTCTAAACTATACTCATTTTATCAAAAATATCATGAACTTTAAAAATATCATTTTAAATCATAAACTATTGATATTTTATCAAGAATATCCTAAACTTTGAGAAGTATCACTTTAAACCTCAAACTATTAAATTTTTTATCAAAAATACCCTACATCAATTTTTCAGCTCACGAAATTGGACGAGAAATATATTCTTCTCGTTCGATGAGCCACATCAAAATTTAAAAGGCACAAAATGAACGCTTGATATATCCAATGAGTTAATCAGAAGATATTTCTCGTCCAATTTCGAAAGTTGAAAAATTGATGTAGGATATTTTTGATAAAAAAATTAATAGTTTGAAGTTTAAAGTGATATTTCTCAAAGTTTAAGATATTCTTGATAAAATACCAATAATTTAGGATTTAAAATGATATTTTTTAAAATTCAAAATATTTTTAATAAAATAAATATAATTTAAAATTTAAATTGATATTTACCGAAAGAAAATGAAGTGGATGACACAATAATAGATCTTGGAAAACGTCGACATATATATATATATATATATTAATCAATATTATGACATATTTGTCAATAGCCAAACATACAATCATAAATTTATATTTGTCCCACTCCCACTATATATCTCTCTTTGGAGGGCGGGGTTGGGGTGGGAGGGGTGTAGTTGGAAAGTGATAATCTGAGGGTGCCTAATCCTACAAGAAGTAGGTGAGTAGCTACTGAGGGGTGTAGGTATTGAGGGCTACCTTTACTGACAGTTTGTGGGGGCCAGTTTTGATGTTAAATCTACGTCTGTTACGATTTCCCAAGACAAATCCTATGGCTCTCAGCCTCATTTCGCCAAAGATTGAAACAAGAGGGTCCACTTACAAACTGGGAAACTTGTAGTAATTTTACATTTATTAAGGTTACTTATGTCTTTTTCTTGAGGAAAGCTCACTTATGTCTTAAAATACTGAAATGATGATAGATTATGAGTTAATTTTACGTGTCTTATTGTGTTGTTGTTTTCAAATTTAAGATTTGATAATATTTATTATAAAGATAAAAATTATTACAATATAATAAATTAAATTAAATTTTTTATATTAAACATTGAAGTTTTGGAAAAGTATATATTCATAAAATAATCAATCTTTATAATTAAATATTAACTAATTGTTGAAAAAGAAATGCTACAAAATAAGTGTAATCCTAATTGGATACATTAATGCCTCAAACTCAAATACAAGACAAAATTGAAAAAGATATATCAATAAGAGTATTGATTTAGTGATAGAGTGATTAATATCTGAAGTCAAAGATATTGGATTGGAATATATCGTCACGTGATTTTTAAAAATTTATTTATTCATGAATAGGATTCAAAAAATGTTGAGTAATTAAGGTTCCCAATGCTTTGGATAATAGTTTTTTTCCTCCTAAATTTGAGGTTAAAAAAAATGTTGGGACATCCTAGGTTATTAATATTTCCATGAAAAAGAAGAAAGTGAACATAAAAACCAATAAATGACAAAAAAAAGAAAATCTTTAACAGCGATGATTGATTGCTTGAGAAAATACAGTGCAAGGAAAAAGAGAGAGATGGGCAGAGAGAACTGAAGCGGAATGGTGACCAAACGACGCCAAATTCGGGGGGTTTTGAATTTTATAAATCACACAAAAAAAATCACATACGAATCACCAAGCAAAAGATTTGTGCTGACGCTTTTCACTGTGACACTGAACATATATGTCTATTATGATTAATTATTGGTATTAATTAGACATAGCTTCCTGCCATCTAACCCTCGATTTCACACTAGAGTTCACTGTGCAACTCTACTAATACACAGTGTGAATGCAGTGTGTGTGTGTGTGAGAAAGAGATTATTAACGTCAGCTGACGACAATCCCCAACATTTATACCCACTGGTTCTGTGTAAAATACATTTTCTTGTACACAGTGGATGCAGTAATCTTGACCATGTTGCTGGCGTGTGTATCATGCAGGGGTAATAAATCAATTTCACCCGTTCAATAAATAGTGAAAAGGTTGATTTGTTACTAATGTATCATTGTTTATACTTCAAATCTACTAAATATTAAGCAATTGAGCTAAATGTATCATTATTTTACTTTCAAATCATGCTAGAGGTTGTGAGATATTATACTATTATGATGTCACTTTAAAAAATGTTATATATTCAAATTACAAATAGCGGCCAATAGATGTGGTTAGGATGTCACATCACAGCGACTAACGAATATAAGTCGAAATATTTTGGAATAGGGTCATGTGGACTTATTGAGTCACTTCACTTAATTATTATGATGCAGTGATGCATGCTATAATGAATACAAATCTCTATCAGGACACCCTTTACCAATTTATGTCACTGATATAGTGATATACGATATATAAATACGAATTCTTTGTTTTTATAATATTTTAATTTATTGAATCCATATTCTTAAATCGTACTAATTTGTACGCTGAGCATGATAATTAGTACATACATTGTTGTTATGACATTCAAATTACAAGCATATAAAATGAAATATGAGATATAAACATAATAACATTAGAATCTTATGTGAAATCAAGTACAAAATACATTATTGGAATGCAATTTTAAATTATTATAAAACATTTATGTTATTGTTTTTATTCCTTCATTTTTAGAAAGATATATTGAATTATTGGTGTTTATGAGTTATTGATTTTTGAGAAGGATTTTCAAATAGACAAATATAATTGATTTACTGTGATATCAGTGGCAGAGCCAGGAAAATTTAACTGGGGGCCCAATTATTTATAATTTTACAAGATAATAAAATATAATTTTAAAAATAATTAAATAATAATAATTTAAATAACATAATATTATTTGAATAGAGATAATTGTTTATATTAAATTTCTTTTCAGAATGTTCTAATATCTTCTAAAAATAAAATAATAAGATTAACTTATAAATAAATAAACAACCAATGAATAATATCTACAAAAATTAAAATAATTAAAAATTATAAATGTTAATATTGTAAATTGTATTATCTTACAAAACTCAAATCTTGATTTTCTTGTACCTATTACAAATATATAATGAAATATGAATTAACTCACATATATAACTTATTAAAATAATTTAAACAAATATTACCTATAACTATTATAATAAATTCATCATAATATTTTTAGAAATTGAATTGATTTTATTAATTTATATATAAACTTTATTATTTGTATATATTTTTATTTTATTAACATAAAACAAATTATAGAAAAGAAAAGAAAAGAAAGTGAATAAAGTGGAGAAAAAAAGAAACAAAGAACACAAAGTAGAAAAAAGAGGAGAAAAATAATGGAAAATAAGTCATGGAAGGGATTCGAACCCTAGCCAAATGGAAGGAGAGAAAGCACCCAAACCAGCTGCGCTACTATGGACAATTGAATTTTATATGGGTATATAGTAATAATAAGTTCAAAAAATGTTGGGGGGCCCTTGGACCCCCCAGACCCCAACGTGACTCCGTCACTATGTGATATACGTGGTTTTCACTGTGTGTGCACGTATAGAAAATCAATCATTTTAAATATGCATCTCGAATAGAGATTATAAATTTTTCTAGTCAAACAAAAGAGAGAGTTATTATTTTAGATTAATTAGTGAGGCTACTCCAACTGGAATATTTAATTGCATCTACCGAAAGGTCCTTGTTAATAAATAAGTGATGTGATATCACAAATACATTGGTCTAAGGTTAATCACGTGCATTACCAATCAGTAACCCCTTTATTGGAAGCCAATCTTATCATCAGAGTGTTACAAAAGTCGCTTGTCTTTGCAAATAAAAAAGTAATAATTAAGTGATGATTTAAGCTTCTGACGAGTTGCATTTGTTATGACTTGCTAATCTTCAATTAAAATTTAGGATAAAGGCCAATTAAATCACCAAGCTAAAATTAATTTTGCAGTTTTAACACCACTTTGAAACATTTGAAATTAAATACATTATTTGTGGGTTTTTTTTTTTTGGCAATTAGAACTCAAATCAACCACCAAATAATTTTCTCCAGTGATATTATCTACAGTTATTCAAGCAAAATTAATGAACCATACATCAAAATATTCATTTTTTCAATAACATCAAAGCCCGTGAAGGCGTGAATTAATTGCATGAATCATGTTCTATTTTGGTAAGATATTATTGTATGTTGAACTCAACTTACATGTTAAAAATCACAATTTCACCGGATGCTTTTAGGTTTTGATTCGACCATCAAAGTGCTCACAAATGTATGTGTCAATCTTGCTCCTCAATGAATTGACAAAAATGAGAAGTCAAATGCCCTAAAAAGTCACAACCCCAAATGTCAAACTACTTTTAAAAGTGGTGTTAAAAACTTAAAATTGAAAATTAGGTCATAGCTCATGATTTATTTAACAGTTTTTCTTATATGTTATTAATTCATATATAAATTAGTCTTTGTTCACGTGCGATGTATATAAACATTTATATGGTTATATTTTATATGAGATAAATACTAACTCAATCATCATGTAGAAAAATTAAAATTACAATGATAAATATAATTTTATTATAAATAATTAATTAAAATATCATAATCTCTTAATCTAAAGAAAGAATCGGTTGCAAACCATTATGCTTCTTTATTAATATTTTTTATAATTATATCTTGGGCATATACGTAATTCCAAAAATGATTATCTAAATAGTAAAGTGTCTATATTTATTATATATTGTGTTTTCGTTGTTCAATTCTTGTGGATACGATACTCTGCTTGCTAAATTATCTAAAATTACACCATTTTAGTTGAGGTTTCTATTGCTAGGGTTTTAATGACCACAGTTATATTTGAAACTAACTATGTAACTATAATATTTAAACGTTTATATATAATTGTTTTTACAATATATAAACATGTACATATACAAATAATTCAAGCAATTCCATTATCTTTTTCAATCGAGAATCAACTCAAGATAAAATTTAACAAATGCATTTTTACTACATAAACAAATAATAAATTATATCTTGTTGTGAGATTCTAATTTCTGTATAAATGTGACTTTACTATATATATATATATATATATATATATATATATATATATAATATTATCATATGTTATCAATAAAATATAATTAGTATTTTTTACAGTCATCGATAATACATTTTACTATAAATACGTCCATACAATATATTTTATTTTTATTCTTTATTTTTATGTCATATCATAAATAAATTACTTATTTTTATAATATATAATTAGTATATGAATTTAGTTTTCTATTGTATATAATATTTACAACAAATGACACACGAATTAGTATAAAACTTTGATAAAATATATATATATTGGATTTGTATACTGAAATCAGATTGATTGAGCTTGTATATATTATTTCATGCTACCACTATCTTGATATCTTATATGAATTGTTTACTTGATTGCATATGTTTGTCTCATTATCTCATGCAATAGTTAGATCATACAGTGTGTAGAAGATCACAAAAGTTTGTGTGATTGGTTAAGCTGATTAAAATATAAAAAAGATCATAACTAAGACAACTTGATGACGAGTTGCTGGTATAAGCTGCACTATAGATAAAAAGTAACTTGATTTGATTATTTGTCTATGCTGATACGTCTTGACGTATTGATGGATCACAGTGAGATGAATTTTTATACCTGACCGTAATAAATAACCTAGATCTTGGTGACTTGACATTGATCTAAACCTCGATGAGGTTTCCGATGAATATGAGTTACTAGCCATCACTTTGGCTTTTTATGGGTGAGAGTTACATGGGTTAACCCAACATTCTCCGTATCTTAGGTGATGACAGTGCTTGTATGTCATGCTGGTTATCTATATCGAGTTACTATATCCATTTAGGATGATGACGTTCCCTTAAAGAGCTCAAAAGATTTATTGTAATAAACCATGTAGGTTGAGTTAGCTCAAGAATAATAATAAGGTTGAGAAGTACTACTTAAAGAATCATTAAAGGGATTAATTATTTCAAACAGTTAGAGTATTATAAATAATTAATGGATGTGTGATATCTTAAATACGAGGATTCGTAAGTCTAAGTATAAGTCCGACTCAACTTTGATGATAAATGTGTAAGTCAACATTTATTCGCCAATGGAATGAATAAATATTTATGAATTAATTTATGTTGTGGGCTGAATATAAGATAATTGATTCATTCTATGCTCATATTTATTCCTTGTATTTGATATTTGGATTGACCCACCAAGGCCTATAACCATGATATTTTTGTCCCCCCTATAAAGTCCAAATACATCTCATAGTTTATATAGATATATATTATTTGATATCAAAAGATATCAAATGATAATTATTTTAGAAAAAAATTATCTTCGGGACATAAGATAATTATTGTATTTATTAAATATGTCAGAGTTCTATCACATTAGGATTCTAAGAATAGCACTATAAATACAGGATAGAAGAAAATAGTAGTATCCTTACAAGTATAGTCATTTTTGAAAATCACAAGTTAGGTGCAAAAATTTGATGTTCTCCATAGATTGCTCTCAGCATTGAAGGTCGGGCATCTTGGAGACAGCTCAAGACCAGAACTGGAGTCAGTTATCGATCAGTTGTACCAGAAATTCACCGTTAAACACAAGAAAATTCATATGTATTGCAATTAATTATATATGAGCATGCTATGATATAATCAATGTATGGTAAATTAAACATCCAAGATAGATAATCGGGAGTAAGGAAAAATCGTATTTATATATATATATATATATAGATGCATATACATTGATATTATTTATTTTATATTATGAAATTAATTAATAACCTAAAATTATGTTTTTATTTACTTCACTGTAATATACAATATTGTTATATATTTATATATTTTTTCATATGCTTTCAAAACATATATATTTTTCACATGCTATGTATATTTTTATATATTTTTTAGTTAAATTTCAATGAGATACTTGATTTTTATTGATAAAAACGAGATAATTGATTTAGTTTCTTAAAATTTATAATTTAAGGAAATAACAAAAATAATTCCTTAAGCTTTTCAAAGAGAGTGCATTAATTAAAATTAAATATAAAACTAAATTCATTATTAATGATTGGAAGAAAAAAGAAGAAAAAAATTTAAAAAAATTCAAACCATCTATATATTTGTGTACATGATAAACGCGCATTTTACACGTTTATAGTTGTTATTTAAAGATGAGTTTAGATCATTTAATGTGCGTTTACGTATCGTTTCTCAATGTTTTATATATTTTAGAAGATCTTGCTCTTGGGTGCTATTTTGGTGTTTTGTAGGTTTATGTGTTGAAAATCGAAGCAAGGAGCGAAGCACGAACCAAAATAGCAATGCTTGATTTCTAGCGACCGACTAGCGGTCTCTAAAGTGGTCATGAGAGCAAACCAGTGACGCCCGGAAGAGTAGCGACCGAGAGCTCGTGCACTGGCGAGCCCTAAACCGAGAACTCATTGTCGATTTCGCGACCATTGCTAGCGATCGTGGCGAGGTCGCGAGGAACTCGTGGCCTAAGCGCGAGCGAGCCCCTAAGCGAGAACTCATCGACGATTTCTCGCGACCATTGCTAGCAATCGCTAGCGGTCGCGAGGAACTCTGTGGCATAGCGAGCGGCGGCGAGGCGGCGGCGGTGCTGCGGTCGAGCTAGCGGTCGAGCTAGCGGAGTGGTCGCGGTCGCGTGGCGTGGCAGAGGCGCAAATTAGGTTTCCACCTTTTCTATAAATAAGGCAAAGCCTTGCGCCCATCGGACCCATTGCCCGCCCGAGACACGTTTTAGAGAGTTTTTCCTCGGTTTGTCTTTCTTTCGCTTCCGTTTAGTTATAACGTTAATTCTTGCATTGTTCTAGTTTAGTTTTTCAATTCGTTATCGATCGGAACGTTTTGTCCGATCACTTTCCGTTGTTTTCCGTTCTTTCGCTTGGGATTGGATTCAAGACCAACCATTTGTTCATCCAACGCTTCATCACGGGTTTTATATATTTAATTTCCGTTTTTATGGTTAAATCGTATTTTATTCCGTTTATTATGTCTGACTAGTTTTCGTTCTAATCCACAGGGTTTGCATGATTCGATCCTATATGTTGTGATTCCTGTTATCGCTATTTATCGTCCGAGCATTGATTCATGATTCGATTGTGCTTATTTATATATGTTGATTTCGATCAATCTTGATGCATATCTAGTTGTCGGTTAATTACGTAATTGTATTAATTGTCGATCGATCTTGAATGCATAATCTGAATAAACGCGAGTCGAAATGAGATAGGATATTCGTAGGAAGCATATTCTTAGTGATCCTTTTGGAGTTACTTGTTTTCACCTAGAATGGTAGGAAAACTCGTAATCTCTTGCCGCAATTGTCGTAATTGAAGTTGTTGGTTACATTTGTGATCTTCCATCTTATGCGGATTAAAATTGGCTAATAGGATCGGGATAAGCGTCGTTGTGGATAAGATTAATGCATCCCTAGGGTTAGTATTTCTTATCATTTTATCATCCGTGAGTTTATTGCTTTATTTTATATTTCTGCTTTGTTACCTTTGCTTTGGATTAAATTCCGAAGCCCCAAAACCTCTCATCCTTTATTTGTGCTTGAATAATAATGAATTGTCGTTGAGCTAGCTTCTGTGTTTTCGCATTACAATCCCTGTGGATACGATACTTCGCTTACCCTATACTTACACCTTTTCGTGTTAGAAAAGTGAGCGATCAGTACATATACATATAATTTCTTCCCAACTTTAAATAATTATAACTTGTTGATTTTAAATCCTATTTATGCAAACTATATGCCAAATTGAAACTCATATGTGATCTTTAATTCAAGATGCATAGTTCATATACTTTCATGAATGGCATAGCACGATTTTGATAAAGAGTGAAATTATAGGGGAAAAAGGGGGTCAGTTTTTCTGCTCAAAATATGCCACGAAAAAAAGGATCAGTTATATTTTTTACAACTGTAATTGATCTAATTGAATATACGGTGAATTCATCACCTTACTTGATGGATTCAAACGATTGGGTTCGAATCCAATGAGGGGCGAATTTTTATTTTTCTGAATTTAGACACTTACATGACGAATTCAGACTCTTTCACGGTGAATTCAGATAATTTCAAGAGTTCGTAGTTTATAGATTAATAATGGTTTTTACAATAACCACTCTCTCTGCAGGAAAGAAAAATTTGGTAGGAAATAAGAATAAATCTTTGCATTTGATTCGATGGATCAATGATTGAGATTTAATTTCGGTGGTGCTACAGTTTTGTGTTCGTGTGCTACGCGGATTACTGTGCAGCACTAGAACCCTTCTTGTGCTACGCTGCAATGAAAGATGTGCTAAATTAATATATTTAGTATATGTGTTACGAATAGATGAAATATGTGCTAAACTAACATGTGCAACATAGTAATTATGATTGTGCTACACAAATATGAAAGATATACTAGACTTACATATCTATTCTTATTTTATACATTTATTTCCATTCTCACATGAACCATCATATATATATATATATATATATATATATATATAAGTCATTAATTTTTGAAGGAATTACAAAATTATCATTGAAATTAAATTCAAATTGATTTTAAGGACGGATGCATGAACCAAAGTGTACATCTATCTAATTCGAACAAGTTTTGCATTAAATTGAATAAAAATACCGTACCATAGAAAATACATATACGGCAAATATTTTTATTTTTAGTTCAAGTTTTATATATTATCGCCAACCCAAAGAAGAATAAAATTGAATATATAGTTTCTTTTGACCATGTTACCTATTACCGAACGTACAATCATGTAATTTCCTATTCCGGAGCAGTACCAAATGAGACTTTTTGATTTAAAATTGTAATCATCTGTATCGAATTGTGAATAGCAAGCCTTTCAAATTAAAAATCAGCAAGTCCCATCATTACCATAACAGGACTGTGTTGATTTTTCATTTCTAAACTGTTTCTACATATAATATCATTTATTTTAATGTAATACATATCTATATATATTATATACTTATATATACTTGTTACTTCATGATATTGCATATATATGTATAATAATTCCTCATTCATTTTGAAAAAAATTATAAATTTTACTTGATACCTGCCTTACATACACACACATACCTATATATTTCACATATATACATCTAATATAAATGACAATTGTCACACACACACACACACACACACACACACATATATATATATATATATATATATATATATATATATATATATATATATATATTACTCTATCTTTCTTATTTAAAATGTCTTATTTTACTTTTCGAGTTACTCATTACAAATATCTCATTCCATTTTAGGAAATAATTATCCATTCAAAAGTGTAGGTCCTATCCATTTTTTAACACTTTAACTACTTTATACATTGTTCCTAAATATAAGTTTCCAAAACAAATAAGATACTTTAAATGAGACGGAGAGAGAGTATATATTATTGCCCCCTTGCGACTTCTATTGCTCGGTGGATGTGTCTTGCATGCGAAGTTCGATCTCAAAGATATATATTATTGTTATTTAAATAAAATTATTTTGCGAAATAGAATCGCTTATATTTTTATTCCGAATGTTATAATATATTCCCTCCGTCCCATGAATCATTGCTCCTTTATTTTTGCACGTAGATTAATGAGAATTGTATTTTATGTGTAAAGTATTATGTGACACGAAATTCGAGGTACTTTTTAGTGGAAAATTATTTCATTTTTTGGAAACGAGCCAACTTAATGGGACAGCCCAAAAAGGAAAACGAGCCAATAATAATGGGACATGAGGAGTATTATATTATCTTCAAATTAAACGGAATATAAATGAGCTAAGTTCATTATTTTAAAATGCAATAGGTAGAGTTCAATTTTAAATATTATTCTAATCAGTCTAATATAAAACTCAACTAATATTCTTGTATTATAATAGCACTCAATCTCTTTTTCCTGATTAATCCTATTCATATCCAATACTGACACATGTATATACCATCTTAATATTTATTTAATCATATTTGGTTTGATCTAATTATGCAAACGTACACCTCAAATGAGTCCTCATAATTGAATTCGAGAAAAAATAATGTTAGTGAATAAAATAAGTGATTAAATTAAATGGGGCAACAAAATCAGATGAGATGAGAAGCTTTTATTTCAATCAATCATATCATTCTTTAATAAAACATCGTAAGAAGTGATACACTATAAAAAGCAACTGTTTGGCGGATAGAGTGTGGTGGTGCCCAAACTCAGCCTTATTTTTTTCACTCTGTCGTCACGTGCCCCCAACCCCCAATTCATACGCTAAACCTAAATCAATCATTCTAATATTTATTATTCACTTACTTGCATAAATTCATCTTCTGCAAACTCGCGACCATGTATTTCATTTTCTACAACCGTGTGTGTGGATGCATATTATGTGCCAACAAAAAGTTTGAAGACTTTGGCTATCATACATGTTCAATTTTTTTTTATCACAGAATTGGATGATGAGTTTGGACTTAAAACCATATATTTATAGTTGAGGTATCTAATAATTAAATTTTAGTTTTTTATCAATTACAATTTTTTCCTGAAATTTATTTTTTTCTAAATATATCCCTCTCACTCTCACATTTTAATGATACTAAACTGCACACAAAATTCATAATTATCAATGTAATTAGTAATTGCGTATTGCATATATTAGACAAATGCACAAACAATGAAACAAAACACACTACGTACTATGACCAATAATTTTGACACAAGATAGGTATATAGTTTACTAAAATTTTCTGTGATAATATATATCTCTATATATATATTATATTATTTAAATCAATACATTTTACGACATTTTAAGTACCATTTATCAATATATATATTTATGGATAACATATTACAAGGATAAAAGTCTAATTAATAGTCACGATTGATCATTTATTCAATTTTAAATAATTTTGCTGTTCAATTAACTTTTACTTTCATCTCACTTACCTGTGACATCCATAGTATATGATGATGATAATATATATTATAAGGTAGAATATTCGTAATACTTATTAACTCATCATGATATACTGTATAGCTCATAAAGAATAAATCTTGTCGCGTATCCATCACTAGCGCTCTACCTTTCTACATTAAATATCTAAATCGATATACAAGGCAATCTATTTCAGTAGATTATATTTATATGCCAATACCTACACCTCAAAGAAAGCACAAAAAGATTTACGCGGAATTCTTAATTATCCAACTTAGGTAAACGAATCCGGAAAGTAATAATGCCGTATAAAAAAGTGTGGAACAAAATTTACGTAGATTAGATACTGTGGCCAAACATCTTTACGTAATAACTACGACCGCGTTTCAGTGTAAGAGGAAAAAATAGGCATGGCATATGCGTACATGATTAATACACACACACACTCCCTTTCTCTCTCACACACAGAAACAGTACTCCACTGTTCAACGTCGGAACTGTATGGATTTTGTCTGCTACTATCCCTGTTCCACGAGAAAGAAAGGCTGGGGGTGGGGTTGCGAGGGTCTCATCCTCTGCCAATTATTTCTGTTCAGAAAAAAATTAAATAAAGTTACAAACAGTAAAGGATGGATGGAGAGAGAGAGGAAGGGAGAATCGTATATACATAGCACAGAAAGATTATTATCACGGCAGCCTCTCATTTCATCACCACCACATCTCTTTCACTGTTTCTCTCTTTTTCTCCCCTTTTAACTCCCATTATCTTTTTCCTCCTCCGTCTCTTTCTCTCACTACTGAGACATATACACACAGATATATATAGGGAGAGAGGAGAGGAGAGGGAGGGAGAGATTCTCTGTCGAGCACAGTAGTGGTACTCATGGCTGAAAGATTTGAACCATATCATGTCCCACAGCAAAGTAGAAGAGATAAGCTGAGAGTCGTGAATCACCCACAACAAGGGTGCATAGATAATCTCCAAACCTGCGCGGCTTTAGTACCTCTCTACGATCCATCTCTCATCTCCCCCGATTTCATCAACCTGCAACGTCAAAGCTACAATCTCGCCGCCGGCGTCAAGGAAGAGGGCGCGAATTTGATGGGTTTCGGGGGCGGGATGGGCGCCAATCACATGTATGCCGATCCACACCTCTCCGTACTCAACCCTAGCACTATTCATCAAGACGTCTACGCCTCCTACAGAGGCGTCTTCGATCAGCCCTTCCACGGCGGCGGCGTGTACAACAACAAGCCCGCCACGCCGAGCAGCGCCGCGTCGGGTGGCGGCCAGAGCCTCTCGCTGTCGCTGTCGTCGCACCACAGCAATCTCCCGCTGGAATTGAATCTACAGAGATACGATTCTCCCGTTTTCAGCGGGGGGAAAGTCAGCGAGGGCTACTTGGTCTCCTGCAATGGAGGCGGCGCGGAATTGTCGAAGAGCTCGGTGCCGTTGGGGCCCTTCACCGGCTACGCCTCCGTTTTGAAGGGCTCCCGTTTCTTGAAGCCGGCCCAGCAGCTGCTGGAGGATCTTTGCGATGTTGGGAGAGGGATTTATGCAGAGAAAAATGGAGTTGATTCGTCTTTGTTAGATCCTCCGCCATTGGAGAGTTTTAGTGGAAGTGAGATTGTTGATGAGTCAGTCAATGGCGGCGACCAAACTAGGAAGAAATCGAGGTTGCTTTCGATGCTCGATGAGGTATATGTTTCTTGTGATTTTTGCGTAAATAATAAATGATAAATGTTAATTGTGAGTATTATTGTATGAATTTGCTTGTGTATATTTGTTAATTTTGGTAGTTCTAATTAGGGGTGTTTAAGGTTTTATGAGTGCTGATATATACTGGTCGATGTATTAGCTTGTTAAAGATAGATTCTTTAAAGGGGTATTCATGATTGCTGCTAGCTAGTAGCATGCAAGGCTTTGTTCTCACAAATTTAGTGGCACAAAAGCATATTTAACTTTGATCGTGTGTAGTAGAAGAGAATGGATCTTCTTTTGTCGTCTCCTACTATGAGATCTAGATTCTTGTATGATAGGCGTGGGTGTTGCGAACAATGAATTCTTAAAGTGATATTTGTAGGAATATATGCAGAGAGATTGGTACGAGAAAAGTGCTTTGACAACCTAAGCCTATCCAAATTAGGGAAATTAGTTTGGTTTGCATCTTGGATTAAAGTGATTAAGGGAATAAATTGAAAAGATTTATTCTCTAAATCATGCTTATGGTAGAATGGTAGACGACAGATGCCTAATAAAGATGTGCCTCAAATTAATGTATTTTAAGTGCTGTTTTTAATTATTTCTCTTCTTTATTTGTCTTGAAGTGGAAGAATATGATTCTGTCTTTGTCCCTAACTTCAACAATATAGACTTGAATCTTCCTGTTAGCATGCTTCATAGCGAATTCTATGTTAAAAAATATATATATCGAACGAAAAGGTAAATCACACACTTCAGCTTAGATTATCTATTTCACCATTAACCTAAGTAAGAAATCAGTGGTTGTTACACCATGTCACTCGACATTTAGTAAAGTCGCCCCCTCGCCTCATCCTGTTGTCTTTTGGTCGAACTCATACAAACCTGATCGAGTTGTAAGGAAATTTGTGTAATTATTGCAGTTGAGTGAGAAACCCGCATGCCTAGGTCTCCTTGTCCATATATGTAGTTGCAAAATTTGGCTTTTCGAAATCATTTTAGTATAAATAAGTGTAATTTGTTTCTATGTCCACTGCTCAAAAATTTTGAACCTTCATCGAATCAGACTAGATATGCAATAATATCCCACATTTAGCATCAGATGGGAAGTAAGATTTTGACTAGAATTTATTCTCAGCCAAGATATCCAATTGTTGGAACGGCTATGATCAAGGAATTTTATATACATTGGAAACTTCGTGTTATGCATATTTCTTGTAAACAAAATGAGTATAAAGTACAGTGGTCTTGAGTAATTTAGATGAAGTGCAACTTCAACTCTCAAAATCAAGATTTCGTGGGATAATTTGCATATCATTATTTTTTCTGCCGGAATGGAGGCAAAGGGATAAGTCCAACAGAAGTGGGGATCAGAGGGCGGAAGGCATGCAACTTTTTATTTTTTTTGGAACCAATTGAGCAAATAATTGCTTAAAAGATTCGCGTCTTTGGTGAAACCGTTTACAATTGTTAATCAATTATTAGAATTAATGGTAGCAGCTTGTCCAACTCATACCGTATATGAAACATTTACCTTTTAATAAACTTCTTGGACTGTATAGTTTTGTTGGGAAGTTCCAAAGTTATCATTAATGTTATCGGAATTATGTCAGCCACGAGATTCACAAGAATCATCTTAAGGATTTTGTCTATTGGTCTTAATTGTTTATGTGGTTTTGACAATATATAGGATTTTTGACATCTTGGACATTATATTGCAAAAGAATTGTGGTGGCTATAACCATTTATACTGGACACTAAATCAACTGTGAATTAATAGAGCAAAATGATTAAGTATGTGCATTAGTTTGTTGCAAGTGACACATTCTGAACGATGTATGTGGTACTTTCTTATGCTGGCCTTTTCTTCAGCAGGATCCCAAATTTAAGTTTTGAATGATTTAGAATAATAGAATTGCTTCGTTGAGCTTTGACATACGCAAAATCTTTGGACTGTGTGGTTCGTATTTTACAGGTTTACAAGAGGTACAAGCAGTATTACCAGCAGATGCAGGCTGCCGTAGCAGCGTTTGAATCCGTTGCTGGACTCAGCGGCGCAGCCCCTTTTGCAAATCTGGCTTTGAAGGCCATGTCCAAACATTTCAGAAGCTTAAAGAACGCTATCACTGATCAGCTGCACTTCACATCCAAATCCCACGGAAAGAACAACATAGACAGAGACGAAACGCAACGTGTGGAGAACTCAGGCCGAGGTTCGTATGGCCAGAGGCCGTTGCATGCAGGATTCGTCGACCAACCTGTCTGGCGTCCCCAACGAGGTCTCCCCGAGCGTGCTGTTACAGTTCTCCGTGCTTGGTTGTTCGAACACTTCCTTCATCCGTAAGTATTGATTCTAGCATGAACTCAATTGTTTTGATGTGATACTCACTACCCTCACTGATGAATCGGAGCGCTATTGCAGTTATCCTACCGACACCGACAAACTGATGCTTGCAAAACAGACGGGCCTCTCGAGGAACCAGGTAAGTGGGTGTTCTTGATCGTGATTGTGTACATTTTTTCATGTTGAATGGATGTTTATGTGTCGTTATGGACCAGGTTTCGAACTGGTTCATAAATGCAAGAGTGAGGCTATGGAAGCCGATGGTGGAGGAGATACACATGCTGGAGACGCGGCAGAGCCAAAAGGGCTCGCAGAGAGAGGAAGGAAACGATCATTTCCCCACGAGCTGCTTGATTGAGGGTGAGAACACGTCCACTTCGATCCAGAGAAGTGGAGATTTCCCCTTGAAACGGAGTCGGGAGGACCCGAGTGAGGCTCCCGGAGGAACTATGGGGCAGCAGATGAAAATGCCGTACGACACTTTGCTGCACAATGCTCATAATATGGGTGTTGGTTTGAGCAGTGGTGGTGGCAGTGGCAGTGGCAGTGGCGTTTCGTTGACTCTGGGCCTTCATCAAAACAGCGTGGGATTGCCCGATTCGTTCCCGTTGAATGCAGCGCGTCGTTTTGGGCTGGATTCCCCGCATGGCGAGAGCTACGTGGGGAGTGGATTTGTAGCGCAAAATCGACAGTTTGGGAGAGACATTAACGATGGGCAGATCATGCATGATTTTGTTGGATGATAAGGCAGGATTTCTCTATGCTCTCTCTCATCGCTTATGTTATTGCTCAGAGAGGTTGCTTCATTTGGAAGCTCATCCTTGAAAATTGAAATGGTTTCCTCTCTCTCTCATCTGCTATTAGTTCTATAATATTTTTTCCCACTCATTGTATGTAAAATTCAACCAGCCACGCCTATGACTTGACGATAACTGTATAATCCACGCAAGTAGCGATTTCATGGATGACTGCATAAAAAATGGTATATAGTTCATTAATTTAGACGTTTTTATTGGTGTTGAAGGCCTAGAAATGGTATTTATTGCTGATATATATGTGCATCGTGGACGATTTGGAGGTAGAGATGAAACATTGCTACTCAATAAAACCTTTCTTTTAGTGAAAAATGATACTAGATATTTAGGTTGATTGTATAATATGCAATTTTCTGTATTCCATGGTGTCTTGCTATTAATTTCACTATTTTAATAATATTTATTATAAAATAAAAAATATATTAATAAATAGTAAACTAGAATTATTATTTATTAAAAAGAAGTTAGAATTTAGAAAAATTATATGTCATGGAATAATCAACCCAAATAATAATTCATTAACTACAAAAATACAAATTAAATATAAATTTTTATTATGAACTCTAAAATGGATTAGTGAATCCTAATTAATAATATTAACATTATACTAAAATATAATAAATTAAAATTAAAAAAATCATTGTAAAACTATAAAAAATTGCAATCGGGACACCAGAAGTGGGATGGAAACTCCAATCTGATGCATGTCGGGCTTTGATCTTTTGCTTGTAGGGATATTCTGTGGTATGCCATCAAGTTATCAATAAATTCCTGTCTTGAAAATACAATATCGGCAAAAATGGAAGGCTATTTTTATTTTACAAGTCGATCATTCCTGCATTAGGGTAAATATGATAAATCAATTAAACGCTAACTGATTTTATTGTTGTTATTCTTGGTATTTGTTTTATATTTTTGGTTGAGTGGATGACAGTTTTCAAGAATCAAGATTACAAGATTGTTAAATTAGAACGCCCTCATTTAGCTTTTGTTTTATTTCATGATCGATCTTATTTTCGTAAGGTAATGAATGCAATAAAGAACACGAGGAGTTAACGTGGTTCGATCTTTAAAATAGATCTACGTCCACGGAGCAAGAGAGAGTATGTGTATTTGAGTGTGTAAGAAGCGATTACAAATAGAGTAGTTGTTTCTTCCCTCTAATCTAGCCTCTATTTATAAACCATCATATTGAGTTTGACTCTAATAAGGACTCTTTTAGATATGCATCCGAATCTTCTACGTCTCCAATTGCGATTTGAGTTGTAGTTGGTTGATGAGTCTTCTTGGGCCGAACTCACATAGGCCGAGCTTAATGTCGGGGCCCATTTATATTGGGCCTGATGCTTGGGCCTAGTAGTTGGCCGTATCCTATCATTTCATAATTTGTGATACTTTTATCTCAATTTCGACACTGTAAAATAATTACCTATATTTTTTTTACTCTTTATCGTCTTTTTAAGAACCAAAATAATTCCCCTTACAAGTTCATGTTCAAAATTTTAATATTATGTTTTGCAATTCATGCATCACACGAGGTGAATATTAGTTATATAAAAAGATGACACAAGGAAATTTGTATGGGTCTGAAATTGGTAAAAAGGGGACGGAAAAATACAATTAGGAGGCCCATTTTCATGGCTTGATAATAGTTGCTTATTTTCGCAAATAATTGTAAAATATCAACACTACTTTGAACAGCAACATATTAATTAGCCTGTACATATGTAGTAATATTTTTCTAAAGAACCCGTGTGTGACATGCACTACTAATCTGTACAAAAATATTTTGTGTATATAAAGAAAAATGATTCATAATTTCTACAAGAGAAAGGCTTTTAGTATAACCATTCTCTATATATCTACACGGAGAAAATAAAAGTACATACTATACAATGCTTGTTCCATAAGCGATGAAATTAAAGGGGAAATTATTTGGACAACTGTTTTTTTAACGTAAAGGTAAAGATGTCTTGTGCTCATTTCTACTTTAATTCAAAGGCAAAGAAACCCCATTGTAATTTAAAATGCATGGCACCAAACGATCAAGGATAATTTTCCCTAAATTAATTATGTTTTCGGCACCAAGCTTTATAAAAAAGTATTCTATTTTACCATTTTCGGAATAGAGCCAATGGAATCTTGTAAATAATTTGTATGCATTGATGAAACATCCATAATTTTCACTTAATTTTAATATGCTGGCCTGATATATTGGGGGCTTTAGGTAAAAAAAAAGGAGCTTCTTAAGAATTGAAGTTTTGATAATCTTATTTTCAGTTAGAGATAGCACATGATTATCTTCCATACTTGTATAATTATAAATGCAGTAAACAAGTGAACAAGGATCATATAATTATTTAAATAATTTAACTCTTCTAGCATTTTGAGAAGCAAAATTATTAATAAAAAATTTCAAGATTAGTTTTTTCTAAGACCTCATTTTCAATGCGTAGAAATGGCTTACCCATTTAAGTGTTCTTTAGACATGATTTTATCAATTCTAGTTTTGAAAAACTTCTTTATTGTTGAAGCTACAACTATCGATTTAGTTAATAATTTTAATATGCAATTGAAACATTAGAAAATCAATAAAGTTTTAACATTTGGAGAGTGTGAGAGCATCGAAAATAGATATATTTTTTCTCCATATGAATAGATTATGGGTAATGGAATTATTTTTAAAATTTGAGGCCTCCTCAAATTTGGTGGCCCTAGGTCTTTGCTCCTTTGCCCTGGATAAGGACTTGGGCATGGTAGGTAATTTGACTAAAAATTGTATTATTCAGTTATTTTGTTTATTTATCTAATTTATTTTTGAGAAGATAGTATCCAGTTATTTCAGTAATGGGAAACCAAAAATTCCAATTATTAGTTCTGAATGGCCAATGCTTGAGGTTGAAGAGTTCTTGAGATGATAATTTTTTTTTCTAATATTTGAATTCTTCGGTCCTAGAGAAAATGCTAATAGAAAATAAGAAAAATAAAATAAAAGAAAAAACTACGAGCAATGAGAACATAAAATATAACTATTAGATGATATATACTGCATAAACAGTCATGTACATACTATGACTATCTATATTAGAGGTTTAGCGGTCGAGGTTTTTAATTACATTTGCATGCTTTCCGTAACATAAAGCATAAAGTAATTATATAAGACCAGCATAGTGATAAAAAAAAAAACTAATCTGACTTCATATTTCAATTTTCAATTTTCTTATCTAAAAAAAAGAACTCGTTTGCTTTATATAATGTAGAGACTGTTCCACAGTACTGAAAACTTATTACTATATAATTTATAGTTATATATTACTTCTAAAGCCTAATTTTCCCACCATAGGTCGTTTGAAATGTCAATCAATTGTATGGGGTGACATGACACAATATACTCCATCGCCTTCCACATCAGAATCGTTCTCGTTTTTTTATTTTCTTTTGAAGATCTAACTCAAATATCTATAGGAGTCAATTATATAAACTTATAAACTTATTTTCCATGTCTCCAATTTTTCTTCACAGATTTCTTTTTTATACGTCTTCCAAATTTATTCATTTCCATTTATGGAAACCATCCATAAAATATTTTTCACTTATCATCCCAACAAGGCAACAACATTCTTTATTTACATATTTTATCATTTATAGTCCACCACTATCTCTATTTATTACCCTCAATAACACCACTTATTTATATATTTTACTCCACTACTAATTTAATTAATATTACACTAATGCGAGACTTTTATTCCACTCACAATGCATAGAAAAAGTAAAATAAAGTTTGGTAACGAATGAGTCAATATAATTTACCATCCCACATGGAACGTGATAGATTATGATTTTAAACTTGCAGCATAGATGAGTGAAATAAGCAAAGAAAATAAAAAATTATCCAAATTTCACCCATTTTAGGATGTCACCTTATGAACATTATGTACTGATCCTCATAATTATTTAATCTTTAAGTCACCGTGATTTAACTCCTTCATATTTTTATGGAACTGAGATATAAGGGCTTATAGGAGAGATTCTCTTTTGGAACAAGCAAAGAAAACAAAACATTATTGAAGATAAACGCTAAACTAGCCTTCATGGGAATTGGGTGGCTTTATTTTATTACAAAGTGGACGCACACAAAAACGTCATTAGTTTATCTTAAGTAGTGCCAATAGTTATCCCCTAAAGTAGTGTCAATAATCACCCTCGTAATAATTCAAACAGCTTGAAATCCAGCAACTCAAGTCTCAAACCAATTAGTCAAATTTCTTGGAATGCTGTAATTTGCTTTTGTGTCACGGACCAAGATCTCTATTTGATGGCATGCTGTAATTTGCCAAAGTATGAATTAATAAAATTGATCGAGCTAAAACACACTCAAATTTACTCGCAATAAATGCGAGGTAATTGTAGCGTGATAAGTTAATCCAAGTCGTCTCTCAATGAAAACTTAACAGGCTATTGTTAGGTGTCGCGCATGAAAGCAATTAAATCCTAAACATTCTAATACCAACAAGGGTTTTGAAACATACGGGAATTGAAATACGGAAAATAAACAGCATTCATAAGCTAGGGGTTGTCAATCCCGAACTAAACTATTAGAGCAATAAATCTAAACCAGGGGTTGTCAATATCTAGTTGAACTATGAAAGCGATAAATCGAAAGCAATAAACAAAAACAATATAAATCAAAGAAACATGAAAACAATCCACTGTCACTATGAAATTGAATTCAATAATATTCATAAAGCAATAATACTAAGAACTTAATTCCAATAGAACAGATAAATTCCAAAGCATAAATCCAATAGCAATCTCGAAACAAAGCATATAAATATTCGAATGAAACATGAATTGAAAGGAAGAAAAGTAGAAATTAATACTATAAAATTGTATCTATCTGTTGGCTGAAGCTCCCGGGAGAAATTCTGAAGAACAGCGCCGCGGCTGCGCGTGAAAAGAAATTAGGACTGAGAACTCCCAGCTTTGACCTAAGCGCGTATATTTATATAAAGTAAGAGTGAGCGCCGGTTTTGAGGTGAGCGTCGGCTCAGAAAACATTCTGTAATTAAAGTGAGCGCTGGCTCAGGGTGAGCGCCGGTGTGAAAATCATTATGTCTCACAAATGAGCGCCGGCTTAGGAGAGAGCGCGCAATTGGATGGAACGCCGGATGGGCGAGCATGGTGCGCGAGCGCTAATGGGTAAACGTCGGGTGCTAGTTGAGCGGTGGGCGGTGGGCGGTGGGCGGCGTTGCGTGGTTGAGCGTCGGGTGGTCGAGTCTTTGTAAGCGCGAGGAGCTGGGCGAGGCGCGCGAGCGCCGACCGACCATGAGCGCGAGAAAATTGGATGGGCGCTTGCTGAAAAGAGCACCGGTTGGGGCGGGTATAGCGAGGCTGGGCAAGCGGGCGCTCGGCATTGAGCGCCCAACGAGGCGACGCACGCTGGGGGCACGACCGAGCGCTGGCGGATGTGGGAATGGGCGCTGGCCGAGGCGCTGTCGGAGGAGGCGTGCGGGGTGCTGGCGACTAGGCGAGGTATGCGTGCCGGGTGATGTTTGCGTGGGCGCTGGGTGATTCCAACGTCGGATGGAGGCAATCGCGAGGCGTGGGATGGGCGCTGGTTGATCGAGCGCCGGATGACGGGCGTTGGGTGATACCCAACGCCGGATGGAGGCGAGCGGGCGACGGGGTAGTGTGCGGGCGCTGGGTGTCTCGAACCGGTTGTGTTGGGTGCGCTTGATCGAGCGCGGGCTCGACGTGCGCGACTTTGACTATTCGCCCGTTCTCGCTCTTCTGAAGTCCGAATTAGGATCCGTTTTCACCTACGGATTCCTGTTGAGACGCTCTTCAATATACTTGATCCTTGGCAGATCTATTTCATCCTATTTAATGCCGTTTTTCTAAAAACATCAAAACAAACCAAATAAGTTTGGATCGATAAATATTAATCAAACCAACAGCATGAATAGGATAAACAACTGAAAATGACATGTAAAACAATACAAGAATAAGCACAAATTCATACCAAACAACTCCCCCACACTTATCCATTTGATTGTCCTCAAGCAAACTCTATACCAATAAGAATATGGAAGATAATTCATGCAACTTCACTCTTAGTCTAATCAATCAAACCTTATTGCTTTTCCCCACACTTGGTGTTTACGTATTCAAAGATAATATGAAATAAATCTAGGACGACAATTGATTTCCAATAAATAAAAGGGTAAACTCTGCTCAGACCCAACTCTCCGTTAGAGGTGAACTAACTAATGTGGTCACCTTTAGCAACAAGTTTCTTTGATAACATAGAAAGTATTAACAGATTTTGGAACAATATTCGAAAGGTGAATTCTCGATAAACTCGAGTCGCCTATCGTGGTTTCCCATGCCCATTTCTCAATTTACGAGAAAGAGGGGCAGAATATCATCCTCCATTTATACAATCTCAACAATATATTGGAGTTTCATTCTCCTTCTTTTCTCATCTTTTTCACACCTTTTTTAAAGGAAACAAGTATATAGATGACCACAATGTTAACACTACCCCTAACATTAGTCGGACAAATCACATCAATTTTCCCCTATTCATTTTCTATCAATCACAATCTCGTCAATTCACATTACAATCAAATCATATATCACCAAAAGTCTCGGAAATTCAAAATCAGTTTGACCAATACCACAGAGTTCAGATGCAACAATCAAAATCCCAACCTTACGAGCACAGAATAAAACTTGATTCCAAATCATCATCATAAAAATTTTATCACCATAAAAAGGTCACAATATTGCAAATGGATATAACAACACACCAACAATCATCACACAACAAACTCATCCCCCACACTTAATTCGAGCACTGTCCTCAGTGCTCTAAACAATAAAAGCACAAATAATAAGAGGACGAGAACTTCCTGAAGTTTGGCGAACCAATGGCTTGCCCATTCTCAACACATCAAATCCCAGAAGACAATGCCTGCAAACAGACAAAGGCGAAACACAAATAAAGACAGGACACAAAAATAAAAGATAAAAGGAAAGAGAACAAAACCAAAACGTGAGTTGCCTCCCACGGAGCGCTTGTTTAACGTCATTAGCTCGACGTGTTTATTAGAGCAACGGTGGTGGTCAATGTGGCGGTCCGCCATAATCAGGATGCCACGAGCTCCATCGGTGCCCCAGAGGACTAAACCATGCGCTGCTCCAGATAGGGTATAGACATCCCTTTATCAGCAGCTTCCGAAAAACAAACTTCACCACCTCTATCGAGGTCAACTCTATTTCTTCAACATTTAGAAGTTCGGCTGAGATGATCACCGGCTTCCCTTGCTCATCCTCCAAGAACACATATTTCATCGGTAGCTCCATCAACACCATTGTGGGTTTGGGCATGCTGACAAATTCCCTTTCCCATTCCTTTTCATCAACTGAAACCGCATGAACTATTTCGACAGTATTCTCAAAGGACGGCTCATACTCCTCGGAGTCTAACTCGGAGACTACCACCTCTTCCTCATTTTCTTGTAATGACAGAATATTTTCAGATGGCTCTTCCACTATACTGTCATCTGCTCGATCACCGTGAAGGACAATGACTGCCTGAGCCTCACAGGGGTGGCTCGAAAGTTCCCTCGTTGCACATTGCTGTAACAACTCATCAAGCATGCTATTAACCTGTCCCGCTTGCGTCTCTAAACGCAGAAATGAGGCGTTTGTAGCATCCAATCTATGAATTAACAGATCCATTCGTTGGGCGAACGAATCCTCAAAAGATGACCTCTGAGGTGGTGGTGGGTGTGGAGGTGAATAATACTCCTGCTGCGGGTCGTACCACTGTTGCTGTGGAGGCTGTGGCTGTTGTGGATCACACCATCCATAATCAGGTTGTGGGTTCCAATATTCGGATCAGGTTGTGGTTCCCACCAATCCGAATCGGACCGAGGAGGCTGCTGCTGCTGCTGTGGATCCCAACATCCCAAATCGGGTTGTGGATTCCAATAATCCGGGCCGGGTTGAGTCCACAACTCTGAGTTGGGTTGGTTATTCCACCCCGAACCATATTGTTGCTTATAAACAGGCGGATATCCCTCAACATGGTCGAACTGGGCTCTTTCTTCGTAAGAAGAATTTGCCCAATAGGACGAACTTTCCTCCCCCCGGCCTGTTTGACCATATTCGTACTGCTGGTAACCCTGCATTAACAGACACCGACAACAAAAACAAGATCACACGCACCGGGGGGAGAAAATAACCAAACAGAACGAAAAGAAACACAGAAAACAAACAACACAAACAATACACCTAAAGTTTTCCCCGGCAACGGTGCCAAAATTTGTTCCAGCTTATTATCACCTAAGTTGCTCGCAATAGAACGAGGTCATTCTAGATTAATAAGCTAACCCAAGTCGTATTCACAAGGAAGGCTAAACATGGCTCTATCGACATCGCACACAAAAAAAACAGAAAGAAAAACTAAACACTCTAATAACGGTTTGGGGCTAACGACACTCTTTAACTACCGATTAACTAGACGGAAATAACGAAAGCAAGAAATCAACGTGAACAAGAACTATACCTAAAACAGCAAGCATGGATTAAATACGTTTAAACCTTAACATAATAAGATAGATTAAAACTGGAAGAACATGGATATTATCAATACGAAAGGATTCCAAAGCATAGAAATTACGGAAAGCAAGTAATAAGGAATTGATAATTAAAGAACAACGAGAACTCACTGATCGATAAATAAAGACGATAAAACTGAAATTGATAATCTTCCGGAATAGAATCAATGTCGACAATCCAAAACATAGAAATAATCCAACATCAAAATAAATAAGACTAAACTCTAAAGAAAATATCTAAACTGTTTTTGCTCCCCAAAAAAGAAAACTCTCGCGTAACCTAGCTGAATGTAAAATAAAGGATGCCCGCGTCTGAGCGAAACCCTAAAATATATAAAAGAAAATCCGCCTAGGTAGCGGCGCTAGCGCGTCGTCCATGCTGTCCATGCTAGAATCGTCGACCAAAGACAGGCAGCAGCATAGGGCATAGCGAGCCGCTTGCGCTACCGGAGTTTCGTCGACCAAAAACAGGGCAGCGAGCGCTAGGGCGTAGCGAGGCTGCCCCGCTACTGGAGCTTCTCTGAAAACAGGGGGCCAGCGACTGCTAGGGTCCAGCGGTCGCTGCCCCTCTGCGCTGCAACATCTTCATTGTCAAGCTCTTCATTTCTTCAATTTGGGCCTTTAATAATCCGTTTCGCACACATTAATACACTGTTTCCTTGTTTTCTAACATGAGATCATAAACAAAGAAAAACGAGAGAGAAAACACGAAACAACAAGTAATAATAATCAAAACAACAAGAGGAACTCACAAAACCATGCACGAAACGCGATCAAATACAACCTAAACAATTACCTCTTTCTTAGAAAAATATATTTATTTTCATAAGTTACATGAGAACAATAGATTACAAATTCAGTATTTTATTTTAAAAACTGATACTATGGCGGAATGATTACTACATGAGCTAATTTAATTCGATGAAACAGAAAGTGAGATAAACGTATAATTTTCGATCTTACACTACCAAGCATCGTAAACATAGTAGGCAACTGGATAATTTTCTAATAAAATAAGTATAAAAAACAAAAGGCTGAAAATATTTATTTTCCAGCCATTTCCATTTCCATTAATCAGATAAAATCTTCCAACAATTAATTGAGATATCCCAAACATTACAAGGAATTTATTTGAATTAACAGTTAACTAAATAAAATAAAAAGAAAACAAAAGAAAATCAATCAAGCTACCATCCACTGAGCCACACACGGTACGCCTAGTTCATCACAAACACCATATAATACCCCGGAGGCGCCACCTTCGCATTCGGCGGATCCGTACACTTTATCCTATACCTTTTCGCCATCTTCCACCACCGGCGTCTCCACCGAAAGCTTCACCAGCCTCTGCCCCCTGCGAGAACGAGTGCGTCGCAAACGGCGCGCGCGCCAAATTCACCTCCATTATCCCCACAACCGGCATCCCCACTGTCACCACCGCCTCAAACACCTCCCCATATCCCACCTTCGCCGGCAGCGAATTACATTAAAAGAAAACGAAGTGTAACTCATATAATCAAGAGGTGGAACAACATGCTCATCTTTATTTTTTTGGTCAATTTAATACAGAAATTTTAAAGGCTGCGTCACGGTGGACTCGAACTCGAGACCTTTGACTTCGGACATTAACCACTCTACCACTAGACCAAAACACACACACACAACATGCTCATCTCATGCTCAATTATGTGACCACATGATAATTATAATTGTCTCGACCGAAACTTTTTTATTTCTTCTGATTACATAATATTTTACATTTGGCTAGTCTAAAATATAAAAGTAATGGTGCATGGTTACATGCACATATGTAATCTTCAGAAAATTGATTGCCTATGGGCTCAAGGAAGCCAACTATACAGTAATTGAAGAACACTGCAACACATCACAAAGCCCTAAGAAATGTGCAATGTCCATTTAAAGTCCAAATCAGTTCATCCCTAATCTATGTAGACTGTGATCCAATAACATTTACACTTTCGATACTTCCCAAGTTCAAAAAAATACATAGAAATCACGCAGAAGCCTTTCAAAATTCAAAATTAAACAAACTTTGTCACCAAAAAAGAGAGAAGGTAAAATAGAATAAAATAAATCTGAACTAACATTCCAATCATCAAAATACCGTACAACACATCTTAGGCCTTATTAATCCCACCACAACATCACACATACGATCTACTTACTATAAACAACTAACAACTTCATGCCATATTCCCGACGTGATCGCCGGCGCCGGCGCAACAATCAACAACAGCAACCGTCGTTTTCCTCACATTCTTGTAAGAATAGCGCCTGACAACCCACGCATAGACGCCGATGTTCGCCGCCGTAATCCCCGCCAGCAGGAAGTAGAAGTAGTCCAGACGGCTGCTGTTCAAATCCTTCCCAAACCAGCTCCTCCCGCCCTTCTCCGTCACGTGATCAACCACCGTAATCAGCAGGCTGCTGAGAAAATTCGCCGCTCCGATCACGCTAAGATACAGCGCAATCCCCAAACTCCTCATCGAATCCGGCACCTGATCGTAGAAATACTCCTGCAATCCGACGAGTGCGAATCCGTCCCCTGCTCCGATGATCAGAAACTGGGGCGCCAGCCAGAACACGCTCATCGAAGCCGATCCGCCGCCGCGATTCAGCCGCTTCCTCTCCACCAACGCCGCGACCACCATTGATAGAGCTGTGAAGCACATTCCAATTCCGATTCTCGGCAGGATGTTGATCCCCCTCTCATTCCCCGTCGCCCTCCTGAGGAACGGCACGAGGATTTTATCGTAGATCACGACGGCGGCGATCATCCCGACGGCGGCGAGTGCGTACGTAGACGCCGGCGGAATCTCGAAGCCGCTGCGGCTGACGCCGCGGTCCAGGGTCGTGCTCTGCTTGATGAAGAAGGTGGCGCTCTGCGCCACGCAGATGCCGAACGGCAGAGTGGTTATCCAGATCGGAATCATGTTGATAATCAACTTCACCTCCTCCACCACCGTCACCGTCGCCAGCCGCCACGGATTCTGTTTCTCCGAGGACGCCTCGATTTCCACGATCGCTGCCTTGTCGAGGAACTTGAGCTTATCCGTGTGGAAGAGCAGCCGCCTCTGAACCTTGTCCGATTTTGGAACCTCGTAGAGCTGCTCCGCCTGCGGTGGAGCAGAGAGGTTCCTCTTCTTAAACGCCGCAACCGCCACCTGGATTAACGGCGTCAGGGGGCTCCCCGTCGGCTTCCTAAACCGATACCAAGGCCTTCCAATAATAAATATGAGGAGGAGAAAGCCATGACTGCGGTGAGAATGACGTCAGCGGCAGCCCAGCTGACGTGGTCCTGGACGTAGACGACGACGGTGACGCCGAGAAGAAGGCCGCAGCAGAGGCCGGAGTTCCACCAGTTGAAGAACGACATCTTATGCAGCCGTTCTTTGGGGTGATCGTCGTCGAACTGATCGGCTCCGAAGCTCTCAAGAGAGGGCTTGTGGCCGCCGGTGCCTACCGAGATGCAGTAGATCGCGAGGAAGAAGAAGACCTCGTGAATCCTCCGTGGCTGGGCGCAGGGCGCGGCGGAGTCACAAGGCCGCAAAGCCGGGACTACTCGCGACATTGTCAAGACAAGCAAGCCCTGTTTTAGGATATAGTCAGTTGATGTTAGGAATGAGACTACTAATCATGCATTAATTAATGATTGAATGATAATCAATGACCAGGAGATAGACGACGGAGGAAAGTAGAACTGTAGAGAATCTGCCGAGGTAAGAATCAGCGAGAAATCCTCCAAAAAGAGGCATTAGCGTGGTGACGCCGGACCAATAGTTAACGCTTTTTGCTGCGGTTTTGATGTCGTAGTGGAGCACCTTTGTTAGATATATGATCAAGCTTGTTGCTAATCCGAAGTAGCTTAGCCTCTCACTGAACTCAATCACTGCACAAAATTGCAAGATTTTTTCTAAAAATTCAGGGACTCAAACAGCTCATATATGATGCAGAAAACTGCAGTTTTGAGGTATTCTTCATGTTTGAGCTATAAACAACGAAAGGGAATGAGTTAGTTTATGAGATTTGATTGTTACCTATGATGAAAAGAGAAGCCTTCCATGCACCGGTTGAAGCTCGGAGAGGAATTCTTCCTTTATGATCAACAGAAGAATCGTAAACCCATTTTTGATCCGACGATTCTTGTTTTTTGGTTTGATCTACCTCCATTTCTTGTCTGGTTTTCAACAAGTTTATACTATGATACTAAACAATGTAACTCTCTCTCTCTCTCTGAAGATAAGTGAGATTGTTGGTGTGTAGCAACTTGGCTGGTTCTACTTATATAGGCGGGAATCCTACTGTCTTAAACTAACGGCCGTTGATTTTATTTTATTTTTCCAGAAAGGAGGGACATAGTTTGAAAATAATAAAAATAAAATATAATTGTTGTACTAAAAAACTCTTCGTTAATGATTGTGATGGAAGAAAAAAAAGATTCGGTTCCTCACACACTTATTGTTAATACTAGTCATTGTTTGGTCCTAACTCCTATCAAGGGGAATTGTATGCATTCCTTGATTTGAATCTATCTTTGTAATCTTTTTTCTGTCAATTGTAAAACGAATAAAGGGGCTTTGCACCCAGCTCTAACCAAGAGTTGAAGATGTGATGCTTGCCAATGAAATCTATGCATGTGACATTTTTATTTATTTATTTATTTTCTTCGCAATAATATATGATTGTTTGTTACTTGCTTTATTTTTTTATACTTGTACTTTGTATTGCTAAAAAAGGTGTTGTTCGAATACCTTCATTAATGCTTAAGGATATTGTTATTTTATGGATGATTATTACATGGCAAAAAAAAAAATAGTGAGCAGTGTCATGAATTAAAATTTATAAGATGAAAGATTCAAATATAATACTTTCAAATAAAATTAGAACTTCAAAGATAGCATTTATGATGTTTTATTCAAAATAAGAACAAAGAAAAGAAAATTGATGATTTTACTAACTTCATGGAGGGATCGCTTATAAGATGACGATGTCTTAAATTATGTATGGAAAATTATTTTGTTGGGAAAAAATTACAAGAAAAAAAGAACATTGATGTAAAGTGATTAATTTCTTAAGACTTGCACGTGAATTCCCCAATATTGGCACTGCCCTTAGTTTGACTCCAAAACTCAACTTACACGAGCGGGAATAAACGAGAAATTTGGATTATTTATTTATTTTTAGTTTTGTCTTGCCTACTTCCTTTTAGATACTCAAATTCACCTAATCGTACATTGACTTTTTTTATTAAATAATACCCTCAACCACTAACTTAAGTGAGTGAAGTATATTATCACAACATTGACCTACTAATTATTAAATTATGTATTAAGTTGTCGTTTATATCCAGTCAATTTGTGGTTATTCAGTATTCTCTCTATTTTAGAATACTTCCATCTTCTATGGAAACTAGATTCGAAAGTACTTGAGAAATTCAGGAGAATATTTTATTTAATCCTCCATATATTTTTTAAAACTTTTTTTATTGATGAGTCAAGAAAATGATAGATAAAATTAAATTAGGGTGAGTTAGTAATTTAATTTTTCAGATTTTTTAACATACCTTTATATATCTGCAATTCTCTAAAACATCAAGTACTCTGAGACAGAAGGAGCAAAAAATTAGACAAAGTATCACTATAATATTATCTAATATACATATTGCATAAAATTCATTAATGCATAAATATTGCTTAAATTACCATTATTGATAACCACTAATGCATATAGTTATTTTCTAGTAAGATTAATTATTATTATTATTATTATTATTATTATTATTATTATTATTATTATTATTATTATTATTATTATTATTATTATTATTATTATTTCTTGATAAAATAAAAATGCTTATCTTTTTTGACTATTTGCAATCGTCCAACTGATGTGACTAACTTCCACCATTTTTATCTTGTGGCCTTTTTTTATATCCATCATCACATAATCAGTTAAAGTTTCATTTATATATTCTGCATCTCTATCCGTGCAGTCAATTTAAGAGATTTCTCAAAGATTTTCCGACCATAATAAGCCTGAAAATATTCCTCGGTATTCTCTGAATTGGTATAATCTAAATCTAATTTCCCTCTATAAATTACTCCAAAAATGAAAAAGAAGAAACGATGCCGCAAGTTGTGTGAACATAAGACATGGTGGGGTTTCAGAAATCAATAATATGATAGAAATCTCAATTTCAATAGTACAGTAGTTTGATTATTCAAAAGAAAAAATAGTACACTCAGTGTTACCTTTACATTTGAATGCAAGTGTTTGACGTGATGAGATCCTACATTATATATGCATATATATATTTCCGTGTATTATTTTATTTGTATGACATTCAAATAACATTGCCAATTAATTTCCAGATTTAGTTTTACTAAATAATCAATAGTTTGTTTCACTACATATAAAGAGAGATGAGGATCAACCAAAAAACATTTTTCTATTTTTTAAAATTAATTCAAATACTTTCACATCGAATTCATTAGTTCGTTAGTTTATACTAGAGTTATTGCCACATAAATACATCAGTTTTGGACCCATTTTTATTTTTCTCACAAACTTTAAAAATTATTATAAAATATACAAATTTAATCACTTTAATGATTTACCACAATTTCAAATCCAGACCAAATTTAATTCTTTTCACTTCCAAAATTTATTTCTAGAATAAATTGTCTAAACATAGATCGAAATGTGTTGACTCAAATGTTAGTGAAGGTGAAAAATGTGAATTTAATGTATGCAATTTTAATATACACGTGTTGAAACATTAAAGAAAGGGGGGATTAACCTGTCATTTTCCACAAGTCAAACCAAATTGAAAAAACAAAAATTAAACTCTGCAAATCGAATCTAGTGCGGCTGCCACCTTCTCATACACTCATACTCACCCATTGAAGGCCATTGTGTAACTTCTACAATTCCACGCCTATAAAGAATTAATAGATTATGTCCCCTAATTTCTTAATTGGTCATTATTTCTTAATTTTTAACCACATAATATAAAACCGACTGACCTACTTGCCCAAAATGACATTGTGGGATTATGATGCTAATCCTTAATTAGTAAGATAATGTGCATCATGCGATAATTCTTTATTTATGTACATTATCGAGTTCAACTGAATGTGGACTATAGTCAATCTACAAGTGGTGTAAAAGATGGCACAATTCTTTATTTATGTACATTATCGAGTTCAACTGAATGTGGACTATAGTCAATCTACAAGTGGTGTAAAAGATGGCACGTACCCTGCAACTGTTTCATAAAAAAATAGTATGCCTTTTATAGAGTATGAGTAAGAGGCCGTCTCCTGTACATCTATCCACATGCAAATTTTGATACTTATTTTCAGTGTAAATAATATTTTATACTTTTCTTTAATGTAAATGGTACTTTTCTTTAATGCAAAAGATATTTTTCGTAATAACAAATGATATTTTTGTCCATCCACACGGTGAGAACGAATGTAATGAGTTTTTGTGTTTGAGTAATGTTCGAGTTTGGTACGATTTCAAATAAGAAACATATTAATTATAATAATTTAGCCTAATAAATGCACGTTGTGATAATTTTAATCTAATAAATCAATAATACCTTAATCAAGCCTAATTAATTGATTTTGTGATAATTTTAGCCTGTAAGGATTTTTCAGCGTAAAAAATCACAATTGGTACCAAAAATAACATGTAACCAGTAAGTCATTTCCAATGGCGTTTCTGATTTTGCTTTCTATATGTCGTTTTCCTGTGCCTACTGTGCTTTTTAGTGCCAAAAATCACAAAATCAATTCATTATGTTTGATTAAGGTATTATTGATTTATTAGGCTAAAATTATCATAAAATCAAGGGTAAATATCAATTTAAACCCTAAACTATACATGTTTTATCAAAAATATCTTGTACTTTCAAAAATATCAATTTAAACCCTAAACTATCATATTTGTATCAATTTAAACCCCAAACTATCCTGAATACAGGGGCATTTTTGATACAAATATGATAGTTTGAGGTTTAAATTGATATTTTTGAAAGTTCAGGATATTTTTGATAAAACATGTATAGTTTAGGGTTTAAATTGATATTTACCCTAAAATCAATTTACTAGACTAAAATTGTGTATTTTTCCTTCGTTAAATGGGTGATCGAGATTGGTTTTCATATACAATAATACTTCTTTTTAAGGATAATTATTTTTATTGCACTTATCATCCATGAACCATATGATTTTTTCATTTATATTTTTTTTTTTTGCATTATTAACATTACGGCTGGAGTTCTGCTGGCCATATAGTAGATCAACAAATGACTTGATGCCATCCCACTATTAGCAGTTCGATAAATTTATTTATTTGGAAGTGAATATATAATTATGATTCTTGATCTTGGAAATACTATCAAATGGATCAATAATTCCTGAAGCAATTCCACCCATCTGACGCGAAATTAACTACTCGATTTTGATCATCAAATTGTATTTTAATTTCTTATCTATTATTATCAATACATATTACATTAGAATAAAGTACCATATTATACTTGCTACATGATAAATCTTGTGTATGTTAATATATGAGATTTACGTAAAGCAGTAAAGAACATCAAGGCTTTTACGTGGTTCGATCCAAATAAGATCTACGTCCACGGAGGAGTGATTCCTCAATACTTTCACTATGATTTGATTACAGTGAGTGTAGCTAAAAGCTCTTAGTATTCAACAAGTTGTTAACCCTTCTACCTTCGATCTAACTCCTATTTATACATATCTGAGGACCCTTAAGGCGGGATCTGATCCCCTCCCATGTAGGGACTCTTCCTCTCGCATGTAGGGACTGTTCCTCTCGCCCATAGGGACTCTTAGCCTTCCGCCTGTAGGGACTCTTAGCCTTCCGTGTAGGGTGGCGCCTGATTAGGGTTTGGGGGCTGGTTAGGGTTTAGAGGATGGGCCTTTGGCTTAACCGCGTGGGCCGTTATCATCCCAGGCCCAGCTCGTTTGGGCCTGTCAGTGGGCCTGAGCGGTTGGGCCATATCCCATCATAGCCCCCGAATAGTCGAGTAACAGCCATGCCGAGGTGAAGTGAAGAATGCGCTTTGCCGAGGTGGGATGTTGCTCGGCTGAGGTTGTTGTCAAAGGTTTTTTGATCTCTTTGATGTCAGGGTTTGACTTGGCGATCTTCGTTCGATCTGAGTTGGGCAGGCTGCCGTTCTGGGTACGCACAGCTTGCCGAAGACCGAACTGGCGTCACCTGTCGTTGGACAAAGATGTCCGGCAGAAGGATGTCGAAGTCCGACCTGGATAGCGATACCCGCATAGGTAATGTCGAGGTCCGATCTGGATAGAGATATCCTTCTGGATGATACCGAGGTCCGACTTGAGACGTCTGATTGTTTTCCCAAGGTCTGAACTGGGCGAGGCGACCTGCCTTTCCTGGCGGGAACCCATGGACTGGAGCCATCCGTTGCTGTACAGGAATGTCCGTTGGAAGGATGCCGAGGTCAGACCTGAATTTTCTGATGGCAGGGGGTGATGTCCGTTGGTAGGGCGCCGAGGTCCGAGCTGAGTGGACCGCCCTTCTGGAGGTCTGACGCCTATCTGAAGGATGCCGAGGTCCGACCTGAGTAGCACCGCCCTTCTGGAGGATGCCGAGGTGTGACCTGAGTGGCTCCGCCCTTCTGGAGGATGCCGAGGTCCGACCTGAGTGGCCCCGCCCTTGTGGAGGATGCCGAGGTGTGACCTGAGTGGCGCCGCCTTCCGGGGGTTGCCGAGGCTCGAGTGATGATTGCTCGGTCGATCGGGCGGTGCATCTTACCCTAGAGTACGTCATACGTGCCAGACGGTAGTTGGGCGCTCAAATCGTGTGCGCGCGTCAACTCCACGTCAAATCGTGGATAGGCACGTGTGTAGTTGAAACGGCAGTTTTTAGGCGCCCATTTGTACCATAAATAGGCCCAAATAAGGCAACTGTTCACTTTCTTCTCCCCATCGTTCCAGAGCAAAAGAAAACTTACAGACTTTCAGAGTTCTCAAAAATCCATCCCGACTCATCGAAGAAGCGATAACCCATCATCTAAAAAGTGAGTATGACTTCCTCTTCTGCCCGTTCTTCTTTTCATTCTGAACATTCTGAGTCTGCTTCGGGCTCTGGCCGTCCGTCTTCCTCTGGCCGTCCATCTTCCTCCCCCGATAGTGCCATTGATATTAAGGATTATATGTGCTATAATCTTTTGGGTAGGTCGATAGGACTTAGTGCTAGGGTCCCGTCGGTATCATCAGTATGGGATGGATACAGGGTGGGTTTAACGAGGTCTTGCTTGACATTGGAGGAGCTTTTTGAAATGGCGAAGGAATGCCGGATCCCGGAGGAGGCGTGGTGGTGCCTGCCGCTACCTGATGATAGGGCTATGGCCCCACCGGAGGGCTTTATTACCGTATATGTAGATGCCTTGAGAGCTGGCCTTAGGTTTCCCTTGGCCCCAATTTTTCTTAGCATCCAAGAATATTTCCAGATCCCCATATGTCAGTTGACCCCGAATTCCATTAGGTCGGTGGTGGGGCTGGGGCTCTCCTGCTATGGCGTTGCCGCGGAGTTCTCCTTCGAGGTCTTGATGCGTTTTTTTAGCGTCAAGACTATAGGAGGAGTGTATTATCTGTCTCCTCGGCGGAAATTTAAGGTAGCGGCCCCCTCGAAGGTGTCCCATTGGCAAAATAGGTATTTCTTCTTGCGGGCTGATGGGCATCCGAGGTACGAGTGGGGCCTGGGTAAGATGATGGACGTGAAGGTCAAGCCCCTGGGCTACATGGAGGAGGAGCTCGACAACCTCGGTGAGATATTATCTATTAATTTCACCGAGGATGACTTAAACAATACCGGGCTGAGCGTTTATAGGTCAGAGGCCCCAGGGTCGAGGTCCGAGCTGGGTGAGGGCGCCTTCTTCTTCTTACTCCCCGTAAATCTGATTTTGCTGTGCTAACGCGATTTTCTTTTGTGATGCGATGAAGCCGACGCGGAGAAGGGCTCACGATCACCGAGTTGGTTGTATTGAAAGCGGTTTGGTTGAGCTTGTACAATGTTTCTGTTACCACTATTACAATCTCCTATCCGATTTGAATACTTGATTGCATATATTTGTGTCCCTTATCTCATATATAAGTTAGATCATACGGTGGAAGATCACGTAAGTCTCGTATAATTGGTCAAGCTTAATGAGATATAAAAGTTTCACGGTGAGGCGACTTAAGGACGAGTTGTCGGTTTAGGCTGCGCATATAGATAAGAAGTGACTTGACTTAGTTGCTTGTCTATCTTTGGTGCGTCTCGACGTATTGAAGGATCACAGTGAGATGAGTTCTTCTTTCGACCGTCGTGAAGAACCAAGATCTCGGTGACTTACGATGATCTAAACCTCGATAAGGTATTAGGTGAGTATGAGTTCTTGACCATCACTTTGACTTGTTATGAGTGAGGGTTATATGTTCTAACCCAAGATTCTCCGCATCTTGGGTGGTGGCGATCTTTCAGATGTCACGCTAGTTATCTCATGTCGAGTCACCGTATCCGTTTAGGATGATGGCGCCCCTTAAGGAGCTCAAAGGTTTATTGTACTAAACCCCGCAGTTGAGTTAGCTCAAGTACAATAATAAGGTTGAGTGGTACTACTTAAGGAAATGAAGTTATTAATCGTTTTAAGCAAATGATTGCTATAAATGATTAATGGACGTTCGATATCTTAAATACGGGGATTCGTAATGTCTAAGTGCAAGCCCGACTCAACTTCGGTAATAAAGGGTAAGTCAACATTCTTTCTCTAGTGGCATGATCGAATGTTTATAAATTAATTTATGTTCGGGTGAACATAAGATAATTAATTTATTTGAGGCCCATCTTTATTCCTTGCATTTGATCCTCGGTGGCCCATCCAGCCCTTAAGCTAGAGGAAAATCGGCACCTATATGCTCCCATTGGCAAGATTTTATTCTCTTTATCCATAAGGATATAATTATATTTATGGTATATGCATAGATCCTTTCCATATAAGATTATGGTAATAATCCTGAGAGTATGGAAATAATCCCGAGTATGGAAATAATCCTAAGATTATGGTAATATTCCATATAGGATTATGGTAATATTCCATATAGGATTATGGTAATATTCCATATAGGATTAAGGTAGTGCATTATAAATATAAGGTATGAGATAAAGTCTAGGTGAATGCTCATTATTCAACACTCAAATTTTCGGCCATCTCATATATTTGAGAGAGAATTTTCGAGAGCTTGGTGAGTGCATTGGGTGATTTTCCGAAGCATTCTCCATAGATCGTCCTCACTCGACGTTGGAGATTGGGCAACCGGGATACAGTCCAGAAGGTCAAAGCACGAGTCAGATCCGTTCGATCCGTTCATCTCGTTCCATCGACCTCTTCAGATCCAAAGGTAAACACGTGTAAACCCCAACGTGTTGCGATTAAATTATATAGACGCATGCTAGGTTTATAATCAATGTATGGTGAATTAAACACCCAAGATGGATCCTCGGGGCGAGGGTTAACATACGTTTTCCCAACACGAGCAAGGCGCCTCCCAAGAAAAAGGCGAGGCGGGCTGAACTAGCCAAGCGCCCGAAGAAGGTTGGTGATATTAGCCAACTGATGACGGGGCCTCTGCCGGGGTCGAGCCTGATAAGCCTCATTTTTACCTGATTTTTATGGCTATATTTATCTTGTTTCTATTTGATAAGTGATCTTTTGAGCTGTCTTTCGATATATTTATGTTTACCTTGGAAGATATTATGCCGTGTGTGTTTCATGTCATTTTAGCACAGGTTTTGATGTCAAAAAGGTGGATCACGATAAAGAGGAATCAATAATCCAGTCGTGAGCTCGTGCAAAGAGAAACTGTTTGAAAACGACGTTGAATATGACATAATGGATTTGACAAATGTGGATTTGCAAAGTTTACTATGTTAAATATCATCTCGATAGGAGTCCATAGGCGCAAACGGATCGCAATTCGGAGTCCGGACGAGAGAGAACGGAGCGAAACGGCGAAGTCGCGCGCGCAGGGATTACGCCTAGCGAGCCATGCTCGCGACCCTTGATCGCGATGCTAGCTCGCGAGGAAGGCCAAAATTTCAGCCCTTTTGAATGCCTCTCGACATGTCTTCGCGGGGGAAGGTTTGCTTGCACGCCTCGCGTTGAATAATCAGATGGGCCAGATGGGTGGTCGAGCACAGCCCTTACCGCTCAACCACATGTACAGGCCACCTACGGATCAGTTCCAAGGTGGAGGCTGGGGGCCGAACGTCAATGCCAATAATTTTGAGTTAAAGTCTGCCCTCATCAGCATGATACAAGCAGAGCAGTTTGGGGGAGGGGTCACTGAAGACCCCAATGCTTACTTGGAAGCGTTCTTGGATATATGCGATACTATCAAAGCGAGCGGAGAGGTGGTGATACCATCCGGATGCGGATGTTCGGATTTTCGCTGAGGAGTCAAGCGAAAGACTGGTTCAAGAGCTTGGACAGATCGAGGATTATCACGTGGGAGCAGCTCTGTGAAAAATTTCTGTCTAAATATTTTCCACCTGCCAAGGCTCAGAAGATCATTGCCGAGATCTCCCATTTTTCACAGTTGGGAGATGAGTCATTGTTCGAGGCCTGGGAGCGATTCAGAAACCTGCTCCGCAAGTGTCCACAGCATGGGTTTTCACCTGAGCAGCAAGTGACACAATTTTATAGTGGACTCAATGCTAACACCCGGAGCATTGTTGATGCGTCAGCCGGAGGATGCCTGCTCAATCGTGGAATAGACGAAGCGTTGAGAATAATTGAGGAGATGGCATCCAACAGTTATCAGTGGCCGATGGAGAGACAGCCGATCAGAAGAGTGGCTGCTGTAGAGTTGGATGACAAGTATGATGATTTATTGGAGAAATTTACATCTTTGCAGAAGGAGTACGAAGCCGAGAGGAAAGGGCAGATGACTGTGGCCATGGCGCAGAATATCGAGGAGGTTCAATTTTTGAACCAAATGAGTAATGGCCAGGGGAATCAGAGTGGGAATCCGCCCTATCATCCCAACAATAGGAATCATCCCAATTTTTCCTATGCTAACGCGCAGAATGCTCAGCAATTACCACCTGGTTTTGCTGTTAATAATGGAATGATTGTGGAGCCCAAGAAGCCGAGCATTGAGGATATGATGCAACAATTGTTGGCGAGCAATCAGCAGATAGCAACGAGTCACCAACAAATGGTGACTCAGCAGAATATTCAGATCCAGCAGCTTGGGAATAGGATGAACGCTCTGGAGAGCACGATCAACGCCATCAACAATACGGTGATAGCCCTTGGAAAACAAGTAAAGATGTTGGAGAACCAAGTGGGGCAGATGGCCAATGAGAGAGCTGGAATGCATAGGCGCGGCAATTCCCAAGCAATCTCGAAGAATCCTAAGAATCATATGTCTCCGAATCAGTGCAATGCGATTTATTTGAGGAGTGGAGCTTCATATGAAAATCATCTGGAGTGCCAAAGGGACCAAGAGGATCATACGAGGGGAGAGCCAAATTCTCGCCTCGCGAGTAAGTATCGCGAGGAAGGATCGCGATCCCGGGTCGCGAACAAAGACGGAGAGCACGTCGCGCCATTACCTCGCGATGAATCATCGCGACAAGAGGTCGCGAAGGAAGGTGGGGAGCTCGTCGCGAGGAGTCAGAGAGAAAGACTCGCAAGGTAAATTCGCGAACACTAACAGAGAAGGCCTCCGACAAGCCATCGCGAGGAAGTTTGCGGACTCCTAACGCGAAGCGGGGCGCGCCTCACGAGAGAAGGAAGAGAGGCGTTCGCGGCGAAGAAAGAGAGGAAACGCGCGAACCAAAGTCGCGAATGATCGATCTTCGCCAAAGCCCTCTGACCCCGTTTCTGGCGCTTTAGGAAAACGAAATATGATGAGGAGTACGCTCGCTTCAAAGAGATTTTCCAGAAAGTGAACATTAATCTTCCTCTTTTTGATGCGCTTCGGAATATGCCCGGATACGTCAAATTTCTCAAGGATGCATTGGCAAATAAGAAGAAGTTGGGAAAATTTGACAAGATCAACCTCTCTGAAGAGTGCAGTGCTATCTTGCAGAGAAAGTTGCCGTTGAAACAAAAAGATCCGGGGAGCTTCACGCTAGAATGCGAGATTACAGAGCGCACGTTTCCCAACGTATTGTGTGATCTGGGGGCGAGCATAAATCTAATGCCATTAAATGTGTTCAATCGCTTAGAGCTGGGCAAACTGAAGAAAACCTCCATTTCGTTAATGATGGCTGACAGGTCAGTCGCATACCCTAAGGGCATAGTTGAAGATGTGTTGGTAAGGATTCGAGATTTTGTTTTTCCTGCTGATTTTGTTATTTTAGACATTCCCGAATTTAAAAATCAACCACTAATCTTGGGTCGACCTTTTCTAGCAACTGGTCGTGCGTTAATTGATGTGCAGGAAGGCGATCTGACTTTTCGTGTCAACAATGAGGAGCTGAAAATCTCCATATATGAGGCCATCAAGCAACATGATAGTCCAGAGCATGAAGAGTGTCATTCAATCACTACTGTTGCTGTTAGCCAAATCTCGAGCTTGGATGTGAACCGTCCAGTTGACAAGGATGCTAGAAAGAAAAGATGGACTCGGCATGGAACTCCGAGTGTCTTGATCAAGTTTGGGGGAGGCCACTTCCATACTCAGTGGTGGTCTGCGGTCAATGAAAAATATCGAGGCAAGCATAGATTTGGGAAGAGGTCTCACGCCAAATCGCTTTGATTGATCGAGGTTAGTATGGGTCTAGCTAAAGACATTTAAATTTAGCACTTGTTGGGAGGTAACCCAATGTTTTGTTTTGTTTTGTTTTGTTTTCGTTTTTGTTTTGTTTTCTTTCTGCTTGTTTCTGTTTTGTTTTTCGTGTTTGGGTTTGGTGTCTGTTTTGTGGGTTGAGTTGAATGACGAGCAGCCGATGATGAGAATTGTTTTTATTAGAAAATCTATTGCAATTGATTTTGTGAGGCGAAGCATGTTATGATTGTTGTGAGTATTGAGCCTTTGAGAACTTGATCACACTTTTGAAACACCGTGAGACTTGAGCTTTTCGTCATATCTTTTCGGTCTTGTTTCTTTCGTGTGATTAGTTTGAAATAGCATGTGTTCTCTAGAACTTGCTCTGGTTCTTTTTCGAGGTTGCATTGATGTGCTTAAGAATTATGAGATGATATTAGGCATTCTTTTCTTAACCTATACACTATCCAAACACTAACTTGTATCTTATTATCCTTTGATGAGCCCGTTTGAGCCTACCTAATTTTTTTCATATAGCCGTGGGTTGGGTTATGTAGTTAGTGAAATTTTTGGTTGCTTGAAATTGAGAGTTGAGAAAAAGAAATGAAAGAGAATAAATGTTGAGAAAGTGATTATTAAAAATAGTTGTTTACCCATATAAGTTCAAAGAAAAAAAAATAATAAAAAAAAAAATTGATTGACACACGTGTGTGAAAAGAACATAAATGGGTAAGTAGCTAGTGCTTTGAGATGAGTATATCACTTATATGATAAGTGTGAGGTTCTTAATAGAAAAATGACTTTTTGGTGTAGAGATTTGAAATGAATTGTGAAAGTTTGGAATTGTGTCTTATGATACTTATGGTGTTTGTCATTATGGGATTATGAGTCACTTAACCTAAATATATCCTACCTTACCAAAGAGCCTACATTATAACTTTGTTATAAGACCTTTTGATCTTAGTTCTTGAGCACATATTTGAGCAATGGAGAATTAGACGATTTGCAAGCTTATGGTAGATTCCATGTATTTTTGAACTTTGAGAGCATACACATCCTCTTTGATACACTTGAGTGTTTGAGTTTTCTTATATATATATCCATGTCGTGAGGATTCAAGTTTGAGAAGGCTTGTGCTTATGATGTTTATGATGTGTTGAGTTTAATGAAAGATGTTGTAATTTGATTCATTTGAATGGCTCATGGCTCTGAGACTTATTGCTTTTGTCATTCGACTCTTTGCCTATCGTTGGTCGTCTCTCTCGTGTTCTAATTTGTTTGAGGACAAACAAAAGTGTAAGTTTGGGGGAGTTGATAAGCCTCATTTTTACCTGATTTTTATGGCTATATTTATCTTGTTTCTATTTGATAAGTGATCTTTTGAATGTCTTCGATATATTTATGTTTACCTTGGAAGATATTATGCCGTGTGTGTTTCATGTCATTTTAGTACAGGTTTTGATGTCAAAAAGGTGGATCACGATAAAGAGGAATCAATAATCCAGTCGTGAGCTCGTGCAAAGAGAAACTGTTTGAAAACGACGTTGAATATGACATAATGGATTTGACAAATGTGGATTTGCAAAGTTTACTATGTTAAATAGCATCTCGATAGGAGTCCATAGGCGCAAACGGATCGCAATTCGGAGTCCGGACGAGAGAGAACGGAGCGAAACGGCGAAGTCGCGCGCGCAGGGATTACGCCTCGCGAGCCGTGCTCGCGACCCTTGATCGCGATGCTAGCTCGCGAGGAAGGCCGAAATTTCAGCCCTTTTGAATGCCTCTCGACATGTCTTCGCGGGGGAACGTTTGCTTGCACGCCTCGCGAGGACCTAGGGCTGCGTTATACATATATACACGCACACATCACAATTGGGGGCGCACACTTTACGAGAGGCATTAGACGAGAGTTTAGCTTTATAGAACACATATTTTCAGTCTTTTCTTTTGCTCTTCTTTTCTTAATTAGTTTAACTTTTAGAATTCTTCTTCGATTCCAGTTTATTTCTCTAGTTAATTTTGATTTCAGTTTTATTAGTTCAGTTTCGTTTCCAAGTTCAGATTTACTCCCGGATTCAAGTCGCTATAATTGTTCTTCGTGGATTCCTACGGTTTTATCTATCTAATTCAGTTTATGCTTTATTTAATTATTTATTGCTTTAGTAATTCAATTATGCGTAGCTAAATTCCGTATTGATCCTGGGGTTTGTATGTCTGACTAGATTCGTATAATTTATCTGTTGATACTGTTTTGCCGTCCCTTCATGATTTATAAATCTTGGCTTTAATTCTCATGTGTTGGTATCTGATCAATATCTATGCATGCTAGTTATGTGATTAATGTCTCTGCGGAATTAATTGCATAATCGATATCTGAGTTTATAATACGTTTTGCCTTGAGACCCGACGGAGATAGGTGGTCAGAGGAGGTTATATCTTTATGTGCTTTTGTAATTAGCTTACTTTCTTGAGACCCGACGGAGATAGAGTTTAGGCTAACCCACTACTATAGGTTGTCCCGACGGAAACTATAGTTACATTAGTGATCCTTCATCTGAATGTGGATTAAATTGGTAAACAGATTAATAGGTTAATTGTGTGAATCTGGTTTGGTTAAGTACATCCCTAGGGTCAGTCTTTTATATCTGTTTTTTTTTCCTTATTTATTTTCTGAGTCTAGTTTTATAATATCCTCTCTTGATTTTGTTGCCTGGATAATAATAAAGATTCTGTGTTGATTATTCGCTGTGTTCTCGAGTCGAAGTCCCTGTGGATACGATATATATACTTGCTGTTTTTACTATCATTTATTTGGTAGGAATATTAGCGATCAGAGCCCGGCACCGGAGACGCAGACTCAGGCCCGCCTCGAGTACGAGGCGCCGCCCTCCAGCTCGGTCGCACCCCTCCCCAAGGTATAAAGTTCTTCCACATCTGGCTTTATCCGCTCTGCGATCTGTATTAACTTGTGTTGCTTTTTTAGGATGCGAGCTCGGTGATAGGGGTCCCGCAACGGCTTTTGGGGACTCTGACTTGCCACCGGGCTGATCGCCGAGAGCTCAGCCAGATGAGGCCCCGAGCGGGAGCTTCTCGCGCGCTGGCGGATCTTGATCTTGCGTGGCGGGCGGAAGCCGAGGCCGCGAGGGTTCTTCTTGAGGCCGCGAGGGTCGCCGCCGAGGCCGCCTGAAGAAGAGGGCTCGGGCACTGGAGGTCGCCCGTGGGGAGCTCGAAGAGGCTCGCGAGGAGGCGGCCGGGAGGAAGAAGGAGCTCGCGGACGAGAGGGGGGCTAGGTTGGCCGATCAGGGGCCAATGCTGAGGGCCTTTGCCAAGAAGCTCGTCGAGTCGGAGAGCTTCTCGGCTTTATTGCCGACCGCCGCCGACACAAGTCTGGGGGCGCCCGACCGCCGACGACCGCCTCGAATGTTCCTCTCATTGGACCCATCAACCGAGCACTTCAAGATGATCGGTGTAGCCGCCTCCTCGGGTTCTTCTATTATTGGATCGGTGGAGCCAGCGTGGACTCGCCGGGCCGGGCATGCATCGTTTACGGACGATCTCGTACATCTGCATGTACTTCACGATGGAGTTGACGCAGTCTTTAAACTTTCTATTGTTGGGCCCCTCCTCATCCCTCAGCACCATGCCCTCTGCCAGCAAGCTCTGAACTCGATCATCAGCTTCTGATATGGTAGTTCCACCAGATCGGTGGATTACCTTCTCATACTCTGCGTGCTCCTCCGAGATCCAAGCTAGCTTCTCCGTCGTCAGCTCGAGTTGCTCCTCACATTGTGTCAGGCGTCCTTGGATCACATCGGCAGATAGGTCCGCCCCCTGGACTTCGAGCTGTATGATCCTTAGCTTTAGATCCTCGTTCTCAGCCAGGAGGCGGGCCACCTCTCGATCGGCTTCTTGCAGCTTCTTCTTCAGGTCGGCGGAGGACACCGAGCTGACATCCATACTGGACAAAACCTGGGTCAGTTCGGCAGACCGGCTCCTCCAAAACAACACCTCTTCGTCCCTCTCAGCCAAGGCACCTCGGACCTCCTTTAGCTTGGTCAGCCATTCGTGATCGAGTCCAAGGTATTGAGATGTGGAGTGCTCAGGCTCTATGCCGGGCTCGCCGGCCTCTGCCTGCACTTCTTCTTTGTTGTCGCACAAGGCCCCTTCGGAAGGAAGCTCCGAGCTCGGTTCTCCTCCTCCTCCTCCTCCTCCTGCCGGCTCGCACCTCGGCAGAAGCTCCGGAGTTCGTGATCTTCGCCCTCCTTGCCTCGGGCAACGGCCTCCGCCGTCGAAGGGAGGAGCTGGACGCCAAAGCCTCCAGCACAGGGAAGGATCCGACCCCGGAGACCACCCGGGCGTATGCCTTATTCAGCTCGCGAGTGGCGACCTCGACCCAACCATGCTTGACCTTGTCAAAGTCGGGCATTCTGGCCCAGCGTTAAGCTCAAGGGGCCGAGGTGTGACCTCGGGTGTAGGAATGCCCCCCTCGGGTCGGAACCCATCTTTGCCGGCTCAGAGCGCACCCGGAGCAGGCCGGGGTGGTGCCGACCTCATTGATTGGGTGGAAGGCATCGAGTTCGTTCAGGGTATTCATCGCTGACCTGGAGATTTTGTTCAGAACTAGTGCAGCTTCAGTGAGTCCCGACTAGGCGGAGCTCGGAAGCCCGAATGAGGTGTATATAGCTTAGGACTTTGTATTTAGTCGTAAATATATTTAGACTGTGTACCGAAGTATATATTTTCCCCCTCGAGAGGTACAAATATAGTTTAGGACTTGGTTTTAGTCGTAAATGTATTTAGGCGTATCTGAGTGTATATCTTCCCAAATAAAGGGCATAATTTGACGAGATCCGATGTGGATGTCGTTTGCATGTAGATGTTTCAACTTAATGAGTAATCTGTATGTGTGCATGTAGACGTTCAATTTACTGAGTAGTTTGTATGCCTTGCACCGAGACGTTCAATTCAATGAGTAATCTGCGAGTGCGGCGCGCGCTTAGTTGTGTACCCTACTTAGTGGGTTTGTCATCTTCGTAAGGGCGTCCCCTTGTGAAGGTTAATTATGTGTTATCCGACTTGAGAGCAGATGTGCACATAAGCATAAGATGAGACGAAGTGAAATACTCATTAGAAAAACAAATGTTTTATTGAATAAGTAAACAACATCGTACTTCAGCAAAGCGATTAGAGGGTTAACATGTTGCCGATCTGAAATCAAAGCTATGTAAAATACCTCCTTAAATGAGTGATGTGTCAGGTTCGGGGGATAAGTGCACCGGATAAGTGAGCAAGCTTATAGGCCCCCTTGCCGAGGTCCTCGCGAACGCGGTATGGACCTTCCCATGTCGGATCTAGCTTGTTAAGACGTTCGGCTCTACTGGCTTCATTATTTCGTAGGACGAGGTCGCCTTGTGGCGGCTTTTACCCTTTTGTTGTAGTACCGTGCGACCTGACCCTTGTATTTGGCTTCGTTTATGAAGGCGAGCTCGCGTTTCTCCTCGAGAGCATCAAGGTTGACATGCAGGTCTTCCTCGTTCCCGCTCGGGTCGAAGTGAAGAGTGCGCGGGCTCAATGCGCCGATCTCAGCCGGTATGACAGCCTCGGTCCCGTAGACCAAGCTGAAGGGGGTTTCTCCGTGCGAAGTCCGAGGCGTTGTCCTCTATGACCAGAGAACTTGGGGTAGATTTTCAGCCCAGTCACCCTTAGCTCGGTCTAACCTCTTTTTCAATCCTTATACAATCATGTGGTTCGTCACCTCGGTCTGACCATTCGCCTGCGGGTGTGCGACCGAGGTGAAACGTTGCTCGATCTGGAGCTCTTCACACCATTCCTTAAAAGTTTTGTCGACGAACTGGGTGCCGTTGTCCGAGACCAAGATATGCGGTATGCCGAAGCGACAAACTATGTTCTTTCACACGAAGGTCTGAATCCTCCTGCTTGTGAGGCTCGAAAGTGGCTCTGCCTCGACCCATTTTGTGAAGTAGTCTACGGCTACGACTAAGTATCGAAGCTGACCTGGCGCTCGGTCAAACGGACCTACGATGTGGGGACGGGAGTTGGAGTGACCTCGCTGGTAGAGCCGACCTCGGTGAATTTGGCCTCCACCAGGAAGTCAGCGAGAGCTTGCCCTTTTATGGCCGGCCTGGGGGAGTACGAAATGTCGTGCTCGCCGAGCTCCAGTGCCCACTTGGCTATACGTCCGGATGACTCTGGCTTTGACAAGACTTGTCTCAAGGGTAAGTCAGTTAGTACCTGGACGGAATGGGCTTGGAAGTAGGGTCGGAGGCGTCGCTTGGCGTTCACTAGGGCCAGTGCTACCTTTTCGAGGCTGGTGTACCTCGTCTCCGATCCTTTGAGAGCCCGACTGATGAAGTAGATGGGGAGTTGCCGTCCACCTCATCTCGTACCAATACCAAGATCGATTGCCTCGTCCGAGGCGGCCGGATATAAGAGAGGATTTCACCTTGTTTTGGGCGGACGGGGGTCGGCGGTCGGCGAGATACTCTTTCGGCCAGCAAAGGCGACTGGTGTTCTTCCCGCCAGCGAAGTCCGAGCTCTCCTCAAGATCTTGAAGAAGGAAAGCGCTTCGGCGGCCGAGATAAGAATCACGAGGCGGCTAGGCACCGGTGAGTTTGTGGATCTCACGGATGGTCTTTGCACTGCATGTCGAGCACCGTTTTCACCTTAGTGGGATTTGCCTTGAGCCTTCTTGTGAAACCCAAGATCCCGTGAATTTAGCCGTCCTCACCATGAATGTGCACTACGGGGTTGAGCTTGAGGTTGGCCGATCTGAGGAGTTGGAGGATAGTCCCGAGGTCGTCGGCGCAGCTCTCCATTTTTTGACTTTTAACTACGATGTCGTCGACGTAGACCTCGACAATCTCCCCGATGTGGTCTTTGAATATCGCATCCACCATCCTCTGGTAGGTAGCTCCTGCGTTCTTCAGGCCGAAAGGCATCTTCCGATACGCAAAGACGCCGAAGTCGGTGATGAACGCTGTCTTTGGGGCATCCTCCGGGCTCATCAGGATTTGGTGGTACCCTTTGTACAAATCTAGGAAGCTGAAGACCTCGTGGCCTACCAGTGCCTCCACCTTTTTGTCAATGTCGGGGAGGGGATAACAATCCTTCGGACAGTGCTTGTTGAGGTCGGTGTAGTCGACGCACATGCTCCACCCCCCTCCTGGCTTTCGGACCACGACTGGATTAGCCATCCATGTCGGGTACTTAACCTCGAACAAGATCTTGGCCTTACGAGCCGAGTCACTTGCGTCTCTTATGACTGGCCGCGCCGTCGCAAACACTCTTTTCTTCGCCGGGCGGCTTAGTGGCCGGGTCGATGTTGAGGCGATGAGTTATGAGCTCGGGTGACACTCCGGTCATGTCGAGTGGGGACCATGCGAACACGCCCTGTATTCCTCGAGTCTGCATGACATGCCGCGAATATCGATTGGGTCACTCGACGCCGACCTTGACAACTTTGGAGGGTCGCCGTCAGATAGTCAAGATTCTCGATCCGTCGCCCGAGGCGGCGCTCGGGATTTCAGAATTGCTATGCTCGAGGTAAGGCCGCATCCCGGTTGAGACTCGTAGGCATTCTTTCGCCGCCGTTGGTCACCCCGATGCTTAGCACTCCCACCGGGTGGGTATTTTGATTGTCAGGTGGTACACCGAGCAGACGGCCTTGGTGGCGTATAGCCGATCGCCTGAGATGATGTTGTACGGAGAGGGAGCTCGTGCCGGGAAAAATTGAATGGACTTTGTGACCGACACGGGAGCACGCCCCACGCGACCGGAAGGGTAATGACACCTTCGGGTTAAACCGCCTCGAGTGAAGCTCGCGCGGGATGGTGCGGGACGATTTGAATCCCTCCGACCTCAAGTTTATCCGCATAGCTCACGGAAGATAATCGACAGAGGCACCGATGTCGATGTAGACCCGGTGGGCGTTCTTGTTGCCCACCACGGCTTGTATTGTGATGGTGTCTTGGTGGGGCATGATTTTGGGCACCGGGTCATCTTTGGAGAACACGATGTTCTCACCATCCCGAAGTCGCTTGTTTTTCGGCTCCTCGGGGGCCGGCCTCCGAGCTTCGTTCTTTAACGACGACCTCGTCGTTCCTACAGGGAGTCCGGTGATGGCATAGACATGTGCCATAGCGTTGGGACCTTCGTCCTCGTCATCTTCAGGTTGGGTCGCCGTCGAGGTCGGACCGCAGTTGTTGCCTCCATTATTCTTTCCTCTGCGCTTCCTGTTCCCTGGCCCAGCTCGGCCGAGGTATTTCTTGAGGGCGCCTCATTTGACGAGCTCGTCAATCTGCGAGCCCAGGTTTCTGCAATCCTCGGTGTCGTGACCATACCCTTGGTGATAGTCACAATACTTCTCCGTTGACCTCTTCTTGGATCTTCCTTTCATGGGAGGTGGTTTGGGAAGAGCTCGGCGTGAGCTCGAATATCTCCGCCCTCGATTTGAGCAGAGGAGGCTTTGCCGCTGTGGTTTGGCCGAGGTCCGAGCACCGACTCGAATAGCCCTCTCGATTCTATCGAAGATGCTTCGCGATCGGCGCCTCGACTTGGTCATCCGCTTCTTTCGCTCAACCCTTTGCTCATCCGCATCTCTTTTCTTCCGATCTGACTCGTCCCCTTTGACATAGTTGTCTACCAGGTTCCAAAGTTTACTCGCCGTCTTTGGTTTCTCCCTGGTGATTTCTTTGTTCAGTGCGCCAGGTCGGATCCCGTTTTTGAACGCATTGATGATGTACAGATCGTTACTATCATCAATCTTGAGGGATTCCTTGATGAATCGCGAGACGAAATTTGACATCGTCTCGTCTCGCCCTTGGCGGATGGTGAGCAGGTCGGACGAAGGCTGCTGAGGTGGCATCTTCTGATAGAAGCGCCACTGAGGCGATCCATGAGGTCACGGAAGGTGTATCTTGCTCGGCGGCGAGGTGAACCAACATCGGGCGTTGGAGATCAAGACTCGGGGAAGATTTTGCACATGTGAAAATCTTCCATTCCTTGATTCGCCATATTGGTGGTATAGGCGAAAAGGAAGTCGGAGGGGTCCCCAAGGCCATCGTGGCGGCGATGTTGGGTGCCCCGTATGTCGGCCGGGGCGGTCCGTAATCTCTCTACGGAAAATGAGAGATGATTCTTCCATACCGGTCGAACCCCGGGAGATCGTTGCCATCTCTTTCTGGAGGGGTGGGAGACCGATAACGGCGTCTATCGTCTCCAGGAGAGTTCGGCCCGCCTTTCCTCTCTCTATTCGCTCGGCTCTCGGGAGGCATGCCGAGGTGGAGAGGGGCTTCGCGGGCGACGTGGTGATGAATGGTTGCGACCATCTCGGCGAGGTGATGGACTTCGATGGCGGATTGATGTACGTGTTCTCGGCTATTGTGCCGAGGTGAGCGTTGATCGCCTCGGTGGGGTGAGCGACCTCGGGCGCCAGATTCGCCGATTCGGGCACTCGAGAGGTGTCCGCCCATTTGTCCTTTGGTGAAGGAAGTTTTGGAATTGGCGAGATTGGCATTGAGGAACTCGAGATACGGCTCGGCGAGTGCTTCGTGAGACGGTGAACCACTGCTCACCGGGCGTTGAGGTCGGCGTCTTCTTCCTCGTCGAGCGGCGATCCCGAGGGTGTATGGGAATGTTTTCCATGTAGCCCTCGGCGTGTGGCCGCCAGGGCGTCTCGCAATCTCCGCTACCGAGTGACCATCCGTCGTCTTGTTGTGATTGTTGCCGATGTCGCGGCGGTTGCACGTGTTCTTGCCATTAATTTGTAGAAAAACGAAGCTTTTGTTCAGTGTTCCGACAGACGGCGCCAATGATAAATCTTGTGTATGTTAATATACGAGATTTACGTAAAGCAGTAAAGAACACCAAGGCTTTTACGTGGTTCGATCCAAATAAGATCTACGTCCACGGAGGAGTGATTCCTCAATACTTTCACTATGATTTGATTACAGTGAGTGTAGCTAAAAGCTCTTAGTATTCAACAAGTTGCTAACCCTTCTACCTTCGATCTAACTCCTATTTATACATATCTGAGGACCCTTAAGGCGGGATCTGATCCCCTCCCATGTAGGGACTCTTCCTCTCGCATGTAGGGACTGTTCCTCTCGCCCATAGGGACTCTTAGCCTTCCGTATAGGGTGGCGCCTGATTAGGGTTTGGGGGCTGGTTAGGGTTTAGAGGATGGGCCTTTGGCTTAACCGCGTGGGCCGTTATCATCCCAGGCCCATCTCGTTTGGACCTGTCAGTGGGCCTGAGCGGTTGGGCCATATCCCATCACTACAATATAATATATGAGATATATTACTGAAATACAACATCAGATCAGACATATATAATATAATATCCAAGCAGAATATAATACAACATCAGATCATGATTGAGTCTCTGTAATTTGTTCAATAACAAAAATAAGTAATTCTCCTAAAAAAGCTTCACTTGGAATATTGAAAGGAAATCATTGCTTCTATAAAATGATGTGGTCGAACCATATAATGTTTTAAACTGTTACTTAATTAAAATTCAGTTTTGTAATTATTTAGATATAATTATTTTTACATTATGAATATTTTACAAGTAAAATTATCATACAATCGTTGGGGGCGTACAAGTGATATTTTGAAATCTCAATTGAGTTATACAATATATAGAGATGAAGTATTTTAGTGATTATCTTAACGTAGAAATGGGGTCAAGGATTGGATTAAATTTAGATTACAAGGAAAGGACGCTGTGTACTAATTAGTAGGGGTGGCTAAAAGGGTGTCGGTGTGTGATATCAGAATTTATCCGATGGGTGCCGATTACCGACCGAAATTTATCGGGTATTGGGTACCCGATTACCCGAAAATCGGGTATACGGGTCGGGGTCGGGTATTATACATTTATAAATGTCGGGTATCGGGTATACCCGTCGGGTAATCGGGTATACCCGAATACCCGAATTATTTAATATAAATTCATATTTTATATATTTATATATATATATATATATATATATATATAAACGTTTGACGTAAAGCGCAATGTATATATATATAAACAGGACCTTTAATAAAAAAATAATGGAATCATGCGCCAAGGGATTCGATCCCACGACCGCCACACTCAGTAATGCACAAGTCTAGCGCCTGAAACCAGTAGACCAAGTTGTCATTTTGAATATTGGAAGATAAATTTTGTACATAAAGGGTAATTAGGGTATCCGAATACCCGAGTCGGGTATTCGGATACCCGACTAAAAAATCGGGTCGGGGTCGGGTTTTCATTTTGCTGTAAAATCGGGGTCGGGTACCCGATTTTTTCGGGTAGGGTACCCGATCCGTACCGAATAGTCACCCCTACTAATTAGAGTACAACATAAAATATCATTAGCTAATAAAAGTTATTAGCATCTAAACAGTTAAAGTAGCTTAGCTGGTGATGTGATAAATATGATAATTGAAATAACGTGCTCGAATCAAACCAATATATTGTAGTACAAGATAGCTTTGTGCAGCTCCGACAATGGATGCAGATACATATGATAATAAATATAAGGATAAATATCGGTTTATGTTTCAATGTTTTACGTTTTTTCATTTAATGTCTCAACGTAAGCATTTTGTTATTTTGATCCCTAATGTTTCAGAAAATTTCACTTAATATCCTTCCGATTAATTTTCGACGTACAAACGCTTACGTGGCTGCCAGAATTCCATGTTGGACTCTATGTCAATATAAAAATGAAATAAAAACTTGAAAAAATCATCCAAAACGACGTCGTTCTATTTATTCCCTTATATTGGCATGAAAAGATGGAACAACGTCGTTTTTTGGAAGAGTTTTTTCACGTTTTTATTTAATTTTTATATGACGTGGAGTCTAGCATGGAATTTCGACAGCCACGTAAGTGTTTGTACACCGAAAATAGATCGGCGGGATATTAAGTAAAAATTTCTGAAACGTTGGGAGCAAAATTACAATATACTTACATTGACATTAAGTAAAAGTTCGCAAAACGTTAGGATATTAACTGATATTTACCCTAAAAATAATAACACCTACTAGCATTTATGTTTTTGATCGTACTCTTCATATACACGTGCGTGTGTAGTATGGGTAGAGCCGGCAAAATGAGCCCGGTCCGAAAAGCCCACTGGGTACAGGGGTTTGGGTTGGTTTGGGCTTAAAAATTAAAGGCCCAAAAACCGAGCCTAAAAGCTCGCCAAAAAAAACCCCGGCCTCTCGGACTTGAACCAAAAAAGCCCGGGGTTTTGGGCTAAAAAAGCCCGCCCAATATTTTATTAAATATATATATTTTATAAATTATTTAATATACATATCTATAATTTTTTAATAATATTAATTATATTTTATAGTAAAAGTTTCTTACTAATTCACATATTGGTCAGGAAAATATATTTATTTGAATTGCAACACATCAAAATTCTGGAAAGAATAATAACTTCATAAATCATTCAAAAATGATCTCCAAAAAATATAGGCTGATGATTAATGACCTTATAATATGTAAAAACTATTTTGAATCATTGATCTTAAATATATATTGTATAATTAATTAATTTATTTTTTATTTTTTAGGCGTATAAGTGGAATTGACGTTTAATAATATCATTTACCTTTGATTTATAATTACTAATTTATTTGTTCTTAAATTAAAGAATTAAAATTATACTGCATTACAATATCATCGTATGAATACATAAATATGTCAAAATATACAAGAAGCGTTATCATAAGAATAAGTAAGCTTAATATGTTCTTATCACTGATTTTTTATTTAAGTTGGAGTTATGAGATTTTAATTATGTATTTAATTTATTTATTTTTTTGAAATTTAAAATATTAATTTTATATATTAAAAAAAATTAAAAAATAATCTAAAAAAAACCCTCCCGCCCGGGGTCGGTTTGGGCTTCATATTTATAGGTCGAAAAATTTCAGCCGGCCGACCCTACCCAAAAATATAAAGTCCGATGGGCTGGGCCCTACCGACCCGCTACTTTGCCACCTCTAAGTATGGGTGTGTGTAATGTAACAAGGGGTGGTCTCATGTGCACACAAGCGCACGGTGATGACACCCATAATTTTAACTAATCAATTAATGTAAAAAGTTATTTATTTATTTATTTAGTTAGTTAATTAAGTATTATTATTAAATTAATCAATTTTAAACAATATTTAATAAATTTTTTAAAATTAATAAATTATAATTAAAAATGATAAATCAGAATTCAAAATTAGTAATCTCTAATTAGATTTAATAAACCTTAATTAGAGTTAATGAACCCTAATTGTGAATTAATAAACTCTAATTGTAAATTAATAACTCTAATTTTGAATTAATAAAATCTAATTGGAACTATTAAAATTTAAAACCTAATTTAGAACTAGTATATCCTAATTTTGAATTAATAAACCACAATTATGAATAAAAATCCTAAATTTGAATTAATAAACCCTAATTGTGAAATAATAAACTTAATTTTGAATAATAAACCCTAATTATGAATTAATAAATCCTAATTTTGAATAATAAATCCTAATTGTGAATTAATAAACCATAATTCTGAATTAATAAGCCATAATTTTGAATAATAAATCCTAATTTTGAATTAATAAAAATCAATTATGAATTAATAAATCTTAATTGTGAATTAATAAACCATAATTATGAATTAACAAATTCCAATTTTGAGTTAATAAATTATAATAAAAAAATTAATAAATCTAATTTTAAATTAATAATATCTAATTATCATTACTCATCATAATTAATATATAATTATTTTAACAAAAACAAGAGTGAGCGTAGTGCGCGGTAAGGCTACGCTCCCCAAGAATCAAACAAGTTTATTATGGGGGTGTTTACCTTGATTGATGTGATATATTGATTAAATATAAGATTTAGTATTTAAACGAAGAATCAAACAAGTTTAAAATTAATCAATTCATCAAAGTAGATAATAGATAAGCTTGGATAATTTTTATGTATTCGTCCTATTATCAAAGGTAAACACCCCTATTAGAACAAATTAACAACTGGTTTTGAAAGCAACTGATGCTAATCTAAAATAAAAGAAAATGAGAAAAGATGAGAACGAACATAAATCTGCATGAATTTCGAAAAAATTCGTCTTCAAAATTACAGATTCTGCTTTGCATTATTCATGATTTCATGCAGGCTTACAGCTCGAAAGAATATGTTCTTTTCTCAAAGTTGAAAATAACGTACGATTATATGATATGTACATATAATCATATAGAAAACGTGATGATAATAATATGTCGACTACCATCTTGAAATAAATCCAATACTTTATAGGAGGTGGAGAGGTGATCGACTTTTTCCTTGTTTTAGAAAACTTGGTTTTAACTCGATAACGATGTTAGCTATAAAAACTCGCAGCAATTATTGTGATGGAGCAAAATTGAGTGGAGACTTATTTTTATTTTAAAGGGGAAATAAAAGTTTTGACAGCAATAATTCATACATGAATCATCAATTCAATTCTTTAATATGTTAGTATTTAAAATGTGCCAAGTTCTGGTGGCCTTTAAGCCACAATAGCTCTAATCAGCTTAGCGATATGAGTTTAGCTTATCCATGTCCAATCGCACAAATGTTTGTCTCCTCGCATATACTTAATTAATTAATTTTTAGTCAAAGAGATTGCCTGCTCCACGTCAGGATGTGTGTGTGTGAGTCCAATTATAAATCTCAAATTAGTGAACGAAAAAATAATTATGATACTAGTTAATTAGTGAATTGAAAAAAATGGTAAAAGTTCTCAAATTAGACAATGTTGATATTTCCTGATACGGTATGGATAATTATTTTTTTAAGTCACACAAGGGTATGGAGAATTATTGAACGACTAAGTTACAGAATAGGGTTGCATATAATTGAGCAAAAAGTCGATGTTGCTCTTCCGTAACATAAAAATACAATTTGATGTTAGTATGATTGATACTATTAAAAGAGAAATTTCTCAAGGTAAAACAAAAATGCCTGCTGATATATCATTTCACCAGGAAATATAAATTTCAACCAACTATTGATTAGCAATAAAGCAACACGATTTCTCTTCAATGTGACCAACTCATAGAAAGAACAAATATATTGAATCAAACAGAAAACCTGCATTCTACATTGCAACAGACATTTAACTACTGTGCTTAATTCTATTCAAACAAGCTTAAACATATTTTTATTTTCGATATCCATCAACATCAATTCAAAAAGGAATCTGAAATACAGTAATTTCAATTCATTTAAATCCCCTACCCTTGTTTGAGAATGCCCTACAAACCTCAATCTCAAACCAACAGTCCAGTTTAACCTAATTCGAGCTCCAATAAGAAGAATATATACAAAGAGCATTGTATGATTTTACAAGATTTGGAATATTCAGCAGCGGTCAACAGAAAATTGTAATGAGCCCTGAAATTTGAAAGGGTAATACAATTAGCAGAAGCATAGACAGAATCATGGTTACTCAGGCAGAATCACCTAACTCATCGAGCAAGTTGGTTCATTTTCCTCATTCATGACATTATTCCAACAGGCAAGGAAGTATTCAAGGGAGATCTAGTTTCAGTCCATAGCTGAAGAAAGAGGTTATACCACAGAACGCTCCTTCAAAAGAATCTATACCCATGTAAAAAGAAGATGTACCTATTATATCACTATTATTCATTAGTGACATTGTAGATACAAAACGGGCAAAACACTTTTCAAACAGTATAAGACATTCAGATGCTGTTTCCAGAAAGGGATAATTTCCTATCAACTCCCAGATCTGTAATCCAATGAAACTTTCATCCACTAATCTGATGATTACAGATGTCAATTGAAATAATCTAATAGAGTAGTGGGAGATCATTAGCAAGAAGATTCTAGATGTAAAATCAAATATAATATTAATGAATATGGGAATTAAGTGCAGTGGCATCCCTACAAGATGGCAGAAATGGCAGCATACTAGATGTCAATTGGCACAGCAATGACTCCAAAAATCCATCACAACATTTCTCTCTAACTTTCCGTTTTTGATATAGTGAGTCAACCAAGAAACAGACACGAAATGTGAAGTCTTGAGAGCATATTGACCACTCCCCAACTTTTAAACACCATTAATTACACCAAGGCTAGCAGAAAGTTGGGAAATGAGTAATTAACATTACTATATTATTGCAATCATCAAACCAAAGACCTCTTAATCATGCATTCAGCTTAGTCAGAGGGCAGACATACAACACATTAAAGCCGGCTAAAGAATGAAGTCGCGACTGCCACCACAACGAACACAATATGATGATCACCTAACAAAGACGTATAGGTAGAACCATTGCAACAAGTTATGAAGGATGTGTGTAGGAGTAAGTTTTGAGTAGCTTCTAACTGAAGATCAGGACTCGTGCTCATATAAAAAACATCTATGGACATGGATATCAAGTTCAAGTATCTAATTTCGAAATTACAGGTACAAGCAATTAAGAATTTAAGATAGCAAGACTTAGCCTTCAAAAGTTTGGTTCTCTAAATTCAAGTAGATGTGCCACTATTTTTCGTTCATTTTTTGTGTGTTCCCCATAGATATGATCCACTGATTTAAGGGGAGATAAAAACATATGCATGGCAATTAAGAATTTAAGATAGCAAGACTTAGCCTTCAAAAGTTTGGTTCTCTAAATTCAAGTAGATGTGCCACTATTTTTCGTTCATTTTTTGTGTGTTCCCCATAGATATGATCCACTGATTTAAGGGGAGATAAAAACATATGCATGGCCAGTTGCTTTCATCATGCTGACAACAAAACCATCAATAGCAGAATTCAGCTCATCACAATGCACAAGGTTCACAAAACTTTGGAGTGTTGAAAAGAAAGATGGTTGAGTTTTAAATAATTTAAACAGCTTTCTTCCACCAAGGAATTCCATAATGAGAATACCTCAAGTCAACCAGATTTTCAGGTACAAATATATTTAAATCAGCCTTCTTTCACACAGGGAACTCAATAACAAGGATTATTAAGTTGACTTATAGCCCCAATATCAAGTGATATGATTAATCATATACTCAACGAAGAAAATCAACCGTCCAAGCTACAAAATGGAATGAGTGAACGACACTAGACAATGATACACTATCGCATTAAATTATTCTGTACACAATATATTCCATGATCAGCTTCAAATATACAGCTCAAAATTGATATTTTCAGAGTATCAATCAATATGCATATCTTACTAAAATGGAACAAGAAAATAGTTATGGATACCTGACCATGTTCCTAATCTTGAGCTTCCAGAGTTCCAATCCCTAGCTAAGATGGACGCAAACCAGTTTTCATATAATAAAGTATAATGCTTCAATTACACTAACTTCCTCTTCACATCCACCTAAACTCTCCTAATTCAAACCCATAGCTCCCATCATTTTGTAAACTCATATCAAGCACTTCTGAATCCACATTCTGACCATTCTTTACACTACTGCTCCTCCTAAATTCTTTAGAAGAACCAACCTGACCGTGACTCATACTATCCTCCCTATCATAAAACCCTTGATTTCCAGAATCCATTCTTTCTGAATCAGCACTCATGTACATTTTCCTATTTCCCTTCTTCCTAAAATTCCCCTTAATATTCTGACTTTCTCCTTCTTTTGCCACACAATCCCATCTTCTCAGCTCCATTCCTCCCACATTTCCCCCTTTATTTATACCAGCTTGACTACTCTCCCAATTCCTGAAATGCCCTTTCCCTCCCAAACCCGTTTCCCCAACCCGACCCGACTCCGAACCCTCTTCCAAAGCGGAACTCTCAAATCCCTCCGGTGTAGAGTCCGATTTCCCCGTTGTCCGATACGGTTGGATGCTATGAACAACACCTTTCGGGAAGAATCTCGAAGAGGGCAAGGCATTATCGAGCTGTAGCAATTCCGGACCGTCCGTATCATGTCCGTAATCAAGCCCGCCGAGCTTCTGAAACCTATCCGCCAGCTCCTTCAATTGCTCATCGGCGCTGACCGAGAACAAGTTGGGCAGCTTCTCGACGGCCTCCCAGGGGCGTTCGAGATCGGAGACGGCGGCCTTGAGCTCCGCCCGTTTCTTCATCTCGTATATCTGCCGCTCTCGGACCAATCGGGCCTTGAGCAGCTGCTTCGCCTTCTTGGCCTGCATCCTCTTCCACTGCCACTTCGAGACTCCTCCCGGGTAGGTCCGGGGCCCGCCGCCCATCCGAATCGGCGTCATTCTGAGAGAGAGGTGCGAGAGTTTTTTGGAGAGGCACAGCGATTGGGCCCATATCGGGCCGCCGTAGAGTGCTTTTACTGATGAGAGAGATTGCGCGTTGCCGGAATTGAGAGAGACATAGGCAAGATTGTCGTGCTAGTTTGTGCACGCTGCAAATTGTTGTACAATAATGTGGAGGGAGCTCTGCGTGTGTGTGTGTGTGTGTGTTTTCATGAATTGAAGATGAGATGAGAAAATGATTCTGAAAAATCTGTTGGTTGTGGGTGAATTGGGCTTTGATTTTCTTTGGTAATTTGGTTTTAATCGTGGGCTTCTCTTTTCTTTTCATACATATGTGTCCAGCCCATATTCCAAATTAGGGTTTTGGAGTCAATTTTAGGCATTTATCTATTTCAATTATGTTGATATAATTTCTCTAAGCACTTATTTCAAGAACAAGAAGGGAAAATATTTGTGTGTGTGTGTTGGCCTAGTGGTAGAGTGGTTAATGCCCGATGCCAAAGGTCTCGGGTTCGAGTCCACCGTGACGCAGCTTTTAAAATTTCTGTATTAATTGACAACAAAAAAAAAAGCGAAAATATTTGTAACAGAGGTTCTGAAAAAATTATGTGGTTAGTATTGAATATCTAGATATAGAGTTTGACTTATAATGGTTTTTGTAATTGAGAAATTATTTGGAGTGAAATCATTTAATTGGAAATATATGTATACAAATTGAAATGAACTTCAGCCTACTATGGCTTTGTAATAGGAAATAGGGGTGGGTAACGAGGCATTGGGTATCACAATTCACACATACTCCATCTCTATTCGATCGGGTATCCTATCACTCAAAAATCGGGTAATCGAGTTTTTCTTTTGGATCAATTAATACAGAAATTTTGAAGGCTGTGTCACGGTGGACTCGAACCCGAGACCTTTGGCCTCACGCATTAACCACTCAAAAATCGGGTAATCGAGTTGATGTTGGATAGTGAGAATCAATTCTCAAGAATTTTCGGGTATCGGATATACCCGAACACTGATAACTATTAATTGTATAATAATGTTTAAATTATATATTTAAATATATTAATAATTAAACAAAATTAGAATTTCTAAATCTTCTAAATTCTATTCTCTCTAACTCGATTGGACCTCTACAGTAGAGATAACAAATGGGCCGGTTGGTTCAACCCGACCCAAATCCATCGGGATTTCTCAAAAAATCAGATCAGGTCGGGTTGGTCTAAAAACCATCAGGTTGAAAATATCGAGGCCAAACAAGCCCATAATACATTTTATAGTATAAATTTTTTAGGTAGGACCAGGTCAGTCGGGATTTAGTCAGTTATGAACAAACCCGACCCAAAATTTCACAGGACATATTTTTTTAGCCCAATTTGGCCCAAAATTGGATCGGGTCAGGCCAAGTCCGTTTTGCCACCTCTACTCTGTAGTCTCTCCATTTGTCCCGATTGCACATTTGCACCTCTCTATTCGTCATGTCACCCACCCCGTCATTCTCCCGCCAAGCCTCCCTCACGTGGCACGCCTACATCTCCTAACCTCAGCCCGTCATACCGCTCGTAACATCCCAAACCAAACTCTGCATCCCGTCCCGTCACAAGTCCCTCCAGCTCCGACATAGCAAGCAACAACTTTAGGTGCCTCAATTTTCAAGCACAACCTCAATTTTCTACACACAGCCTAATTTTGCAGCAGTCCCAATTTTCTTGTCATACCCCGTCTTTCTCAATAGGATTAGAATGACTTCGAACTTAGAATTTTAAAATGATTCGTGCCCAGTGAAAGAAAATTTTTTAAATTCCAACAAAAAGAATTTATTTCATTAAATATTATGAAATGATTACGAGAATTATTATATATTATATAATAATCGAATATGATTTATATATATATATATATATATTTATAAATCATTATATCAATAATTATGCTAGTGTTTAATTATCTAATGGGCTTCAGTTTAAAAAAGCCCAAGAGAAAGGCCCATTAGACAACCCCAAACCCTACACTATACAAGCCCCATTTCTTCTCCTCTTTGGAACCCTAATTTCAGAAATCTATTCATTTCTTTTCCACTGCAGCCTCAACAAGAGGGATCTACAAAGGTTGAAACTTGAATCTATCATTTCTTTTAATGTGATATGCGTTTATGTATACATGTATGTGTAATGTGTGTGTGATGAAAGATGAAGGGGGAGGGTTTTACGTTTGGTTCTGGGGGGGAGAGGCATGCGTGGGAGAGAGACAGAGACGAGACGAGGCGAGGGCGCGGTGGTGTCTCCGTCACGCGAGTGTCTCCGTCACGTGCGTGTGTCTCCGTCGCGTCGTGTGTGTGTGCAGCCGTGTGTGTGTGTGCATTCGTGTGTGTGTGTTTGTGCGTTGTGTGTGTGCGTTGGCGTGTGTGTTGTGTCCCGTGTGTGCGTGTGTAGGTGCAGTGAGAAGGGAGGGCGCGATGGTTGTGCGACGACGGCGTCGCCGGACCTGTGACGGTGGCGGTCGTGCAGCGAGGAAGAAGGAGATCGACTGTGTGCGTGCGTGTGTGCGTCATCGTGTGTTATGTGTGTATTGTCGTCGTTTTTTACGTGCGTCGGAGAGAGAGAGAACCGAGAGGAGGTCACGGTCGAGGTGGCGGCGGCGGCGCCGACCGGCGACGTGACCGTGGAGGCGGCGGCGCCGACCTCAGCGTGTGTGCGTATGCGTGCATATGTATCTGTTGTGTTAGTATGTGAGTGAACCGAGAGAGAAGAGGTGAGAAGAGGAGAAAGGCAGAGAGAAGGAGGCGCGGCCGCAAGAACTCGCCGATGGCGACGTGGCTGGCCGGACGCGACGGCGGCGACGTCGGCGTCTCAGTGTGTGTGCGTGCATGTGTGAGTGCGTGAGTGTGTGAGAAGAGGCGAGAGCGAGACGTGAAGGCCGAGAGAGAGAGGAGAGAAAGAAAAAACGAGGTCGCCGAATTTTGGCGTGACGATTGGTATGGCCGAAAGGAAGAGAAATTAGGTTTAGGGTTTGTGAGTGTTGGGTTGAGTTATGAGACTGGGCTCATTTTTTTTTAAGTGTTGGGCTCTTTTAATTCAAAATGTTGGGCTTAAAACATTTAAGAATGTTGGGCTGTGTTATTTTTTTTTAAAATGAGTTGGGCCTCATTCTTTTTGGGCCGAGAGTAAGGATGTTGGGCTGATGCTATTTTATTTATTCAAAATGTGTTGGGCTGTACTTATATAATAATGTTAGGCTTAATTTATTTAATTGGTGTTGGGCTTAATTTATTCAAAGTGTTGGTTCTAATTTATCTAAATGTATTGGGCTGCTCTATTTAAATATATGGGTTGGGCTCCAATGAATTAAATAATAGTTGGGCTTAGATTTAATTAATGATTGGGCTTTAATTCAATAAATGAATTGACTTGCTTTCATTAATTAAATCTTTGGACTTAAATTAATTAAATAAATAAGGTTTAACTTTGAGACTTAATTAATTAAATTATATTAAGTCTAATTAAATGAATAATTAACTTAAACTTAAACATAAGTTTAAATTATTTAATTATGGTAAGTTAATTAATTAATTACTATTAAGTTTAATTAATTAATTGATTAAGTCCAAGTTTAAGTTACTTTATTATGATCATGACCTATTTAATTAATGTAATTAATTTCTTTTAATGAAATTAATTAAGTTAGAATATTTAATAAATTAAATTATGTTAGACAAGTGCATAATTTGATAATTTTATTATGAGTTATATTAAGCGAGATTCCTTAATATATATATATATATATATATATATGATTTTAGTATGCATTTCAATTGCATTATACTTTTGTAAAAGTATTTATCATAAGAAGATTATGAAACTAAATGCTTTTAAACGAAAAGTCGAGCAATGGTATTGTTGGTGCCTTAGTCGATATAAATTAGTTTTCAAATTTATTTAATTTTGAAAACCCGGCTTTAACGAATCATAAGTTAGTATCCTCAATTACTTGAACTTAAGGCTAGCTTTTGAGACCTATTAAGATTAGTGCTTCTTGTAGGTTTTGTCGATCAAGGGATTAGCGTTGCTTCCCGAGACGTATACTATAGTGATTAAATCGGGCTTTGTCCTATCATGGTGGGCTTTATTTACTAAAAGTATATTTGAGTTATATGCTCGATATTTCATGAAATGCAATCTGTTGCTTATCCAATAAAAATTTTTGTGCGCTCGCCTATTTAAGGCTCGTATATGTATCGATCGAGATTCTCTTTAATCTTAATACGTTAATTGAGAATTGTGTACACTAGTTAGTTGTTTCGGTGGGTTGATCTCCATCGGACATTAACATAATCATGAGGCGTTATAAGGGTGCTTATGCGGACGCGTTCGAAGCACGTCATGTTATTATGGTGCTTGTATCGGATACGCCCAAGCACGTCATGGAATTATGAATTTGTCCGGATTACGCCCCGATGAAAATAATGGGAGTATGTGATCCGACGGTGGCTAGAGGTCCGGGATCGAAGCGAGTAATGTAAGAGTCGTGACAACGGGCCCAATAAATGAAATATTTTGCATGCTTAGAAGTTGTTTCTCTTTTAAAACCTTCTAAGTTATGTTATCATGATTGGATAAACCGCTTACTTAATTTATGAAATGTTTTCGAAGAATGCTTGTCCACTGAGTACATTAGTACTCAGCCCAAATATTTTCAAATGTTTTAAGGTTGATCAATGGGCGCTGACGGGGCAGAGCTGAGATTTGAGTTCACTCCGTATTTTGGAAGGATTATTTCCGTATTTAGACTTCCGCTGATGAGCTAGCTCTAATTTCATTTTTTCCTTCTTGTCTATGACTTGAATTATATCTTTTGATGAGCTTAGACTCTAAATCCTTGATGTTAGTATTTTGATGTGTTTTGGCTATCAGCAGCACGAAACTAAACTTGTGATCCTGAGGATAATTATTGTTTTGATTGGATTACATCATTCGATGTCTTCCATGTTCATTTAGGAAGCTATTCCCAAACTCTAAGGGTTTATTTGCCTTGATCATTCGAGTCAACATTTACCTTATATTTTTCCGCATTTTTATTAGTCGCGCCTCGATTTACGAGCTTCCATTATTTTAAGAATTGGGGCGTGACAGAGTGGTATCAGAGCATAAGTTTTCTTTCGTGTCTCTGACCGCCAAAATCTTTTCATGTCGAGTCTAGAATAGTATCCCTAGACTTCTTGTAATCTCAGTGACTCTCAGCTTATCGTCACGCCAACTGATCAACAAAGGTATGATTTAAAAGTTTCAAAGTTGGATTATGAATTAATGTGCGCAAAAGGCTTGGTATTTTACATATGCCAAATGGTCATTGTTTATGCTTATAAAGAAGGATATCATTTTGGACCAACAAGCCCTTATGTCAAGCAAAATATTTTGTCATGATGAGTCTCTTTGAACTATATGACCATGTTTCATAGAAGAAAAATTATGATGAGTCTCTCTGAGCTCACATAACTGAGTTGTAGAAAGAAGAAATGAAAGAGAAAAGATTTATCATATTTATGACTCATGAGCCTATGTGATAGCATTTCAATTATTTGTCATTTTGAGTTTTGACTCTATGACCTGTTTTAATGTTAAAAAAAAAATACCTTTTGAGTTTTAACTCTGTGGTAAGAAAGATGTTACACAACATAAAGGATATTTGTCATATTAGGTTTCTCACGACCTTCATGACACACAGTTATCAGTTCAGAATAGTGCAGTCTCATGGTTAGTGAGATGACTAGTTATGCTATGATAGGATTGTGATCCTTATGATATAGACTTTTGGTCTACATTAGAAGGCTTGAATAACAAAAGAAATATAGAAGGATGGAACATAGAAGAACGTAAGAATTATCTTGAAGAACAAGAACTTAGAATGCTTATGGAAGTTAGAACTTTAGTCAGATTTAACCCTGCGTTATTTCTGTTAAAATGGAACTGATTAAGATGCTTCTTTTAGATGGATAGAAAAAAAAAACGAGACACTCAGTAAGTTTTTGAACAAGAACTTTATGTCGAGAGGTTCTTATGAGAATTTATGACTCGTTGGAAGAACGCATGCAATGGGAAAGTGAATGATATCGAAGCATCGATAAGGCTTATACAACATCTCCTGAATGAATGAAAAGCATGAACATTCGACCAAATGACTGAGATAGTAGGTGCGGGTTCAATAACTAACATCTTTTCGTAAGCAGACCAATCATATTTGGAATCGCTGGAGCACGTTTGGGACACCGCCACTGGTAACCTCAAATCGTGAACGACTTTAATTCAACCAAGTCAAGTAAAAGTTGCACGCTGAGGGAAATACAAAAGCGCAAGTGGAAAGACTTGAATTAAGAACGACAACGACAACGACAAAGTAAAGAAGCCATTGCAGAGAGCCTACCCGATGAGATAACATGGAGAGTCAGGGACGTATGAGAATGCACCGTAACCCGCCCGAACCAATGTCACGTGATGAAGACTATGATGATGATCTCGAGGAAGCTATCATAGAAAAAGGCGACTATATGACTTTTTATTTAATTAGTTATTTATTTTCATAACGAATCAAGATGGATGTGTCAGAATTTTATGATCTTGAATGATTAGAAAGAGCTCATCTTTTGTCAGGTCTATCCAACTCTTTTAGTTGTAGTCAGGCTCTTTTGTGTATAGCCTAGACTACTTTTGTGCACCCCAATCCTTCTATCAACTATTGTATTATTCTTATGTATTCAAGAGTCATATTGGAAAGAAACTATGTCATTTGAAATAATGAAAGTCCTATTTTAAAGCATATTATATATAAATATTATGCTCATACCTTAATGCGTGTTATTCTTGTTCTCTCCCTATTAACACGCCTAGCTATTTCCATTAATGCACATACAATGTCAAAAGCTTTATTAACCAATTAAACCTTTGACCACATAATGGAATACGAATGTACGGGACGTGATGGAGGACAAAGAAGAGGACGAGGGCTAGGACGCGAACGTGGTCGAGGAAGAGATTTATTCTCGAAGAGTCAATACAACAAGTAGCACCAGAATGATCATCACATCAAAATTTCTCACGAAGAAAACCACCAACTTTTGATGGACTGAGCGATTCTACGGATGCAGAAAAATGGATACGAGCAGTGGAGCAGATCTTTAATTATATACGTTGCAATGATAGAGAGAAGTGACATGCGCCACGTTTGGTGAAACTGAGGTGAAACTCGCAGAGAATTCAGAAACAAACTATGCCAGAAGCTATCAATTTTACCTAGCAAGTCAAATAGATCTCACCTATGCACAAACGTTGAGCAGAACACTCACCATCGAGTTGTTACTACCGAAGGAGAAAGGAAAGCTACTACGCAATTTTGAACAAGCATAATGACGTAGGCTTAAATTAAGACTGGGGCTATGAGATGAGATTGATAAGGATATTCAATCATAAGATCATGATATTATTAGAACAAAGTAAATTGTTCTATATTAAAAGTACGTAGAATCGTTAAATACGAACCAGAAAAAGTGGAACCATCATAGGATGGAAGAGGCCACATAGAAGCTGAATAATAGTGCAAAAATCTAGTACCCCAAGTTGGAGATCAAAGTACATAAATTTTGAGGACGAAATTTTTATAAGGATTGAGGGATGTCATACCCCGTCTTTCTCAATAGGATTAGAATGACTTCGAACTTAGAATTTTAAAATGATTCGTGCCCAGTGAAAGAAATTTTTTTAAATTCCAACAAAAAGAATTTATTTCATTAAATATTATGAAATGATTACGAGAATTATTATATATTATATAATAATCGAATATGATTTATATATAAATATATATATATTTATAATCAATAATTATGCTAGTGTTTTAATTATCTAATGGGCTTCAGTTTAAAAAAGCCCAAGAGAAAGGCCCATTAGACAACCCCAAACCCTAAAATACAAGCCCCATTTCTTCTCCTCTTTGGAACCCTAATTTCAGAAATCTATTCAATTCTTTTCCACTGCAGCCTCAACAAGAGGGATCTACAAAGGTTGAAACTTGAATCTATCATTTCTTTTAATGTAATATGCGTTTATGTATACATGTATGTGTAATGTGTGTGTGATGAAAGATGAAGGGGGAGGGTTTTACGTTTGGTTCTGGGGGGGAGAGGCATGCGTGGGAGAGAGACAGAGACGGACGAGAGGGCGAGGTGGGGGCGGCGCTACGGGTGTCTCCGTCGCTGCGTGTGTCTCCATCACCGCATGTGTCTTTGTCGCGTCGTGTGTGTGTGCATTCGTGTGTGTGTGTGCATTCGTGTGTGTGTGTGTGTGCGTTGTGTGTGTGTGTGTGCGTTGGCGTGTGTGTTGTGTCCCGTGTGTGCGTGTGTAGGTGCAGTGAGAAGGGATGGCGCGATGGTGGTGCGACAACGGCGTCGCCGGACCTGTGACGACGGCGGTCGTGCAGCGAGGAAGAAGGAGATCGACTGTGCGTGCGTGTGTGCATCATCGTGTGTTATGTGTGTATTGTCGTCGTTTTTTGCGTGCGTCGGAGAGAGAGAGAACCGAGAGGAGGTCACGGTTGAGGTGGCGGCGGTGGCGCCGACCGGCGACGTGACCGTGGAAGCGGCGGCGCCGACCTCAGCATGTGTGCGTATGCGTGCGTATGTATCTGTTGTGTTAGTATGTGAGTGAACCGAGATAGAAGAGGTGAGAAGAGATGAGAAAGAACAGAAGAAGTGGGGGCGCAGCCGCACAACTCGCCGACAGCGACGTGGCTGGTCGGACGCGGCGGCGGCGACGTCGGCGTCTCAGTGTGTGTGCGTGCGTGTGTGAGTGCATGAGTGTGTGAGAAGAGGCGAGAGAGAGACGTGAAGGCCGAGAGAGAGAGGAGAGAAAGAAAAAAAAATGAGGTCGCCGGAATTTTGGCCGGCGACGGCGGCTTGCCGGAAAGGGAAGGAGAAATTAGGTTTAGGGTTTGTGAGTGTTGGGTTGAGTTATGAGACTGGGCTCATTTTTTTTTAAGTGTTGGGCTCTTTTAATTCAAAATGTTGGGCTTAAGACATTTAAGAATGTTGGGCTGTGTTATTTTTTTTTAAATGAGTTGGGCCGAGAGTAAGGATGTTGGGCTGATGCTATTTTATTTATTCAAAATGTGTTGGGCTGTACTTATATAATAATGTTAGGCTTAATTTATTTAATTGGTGTTGGGCTTAATTTATTCAAAGTGTTGGTTCTAATTTATTTAAATGTATTGGGCTGCTCTATTTAAATATATGGGTTGGGCTCCAATGAATTAAATAATAGTTGGGCTTAGATTTAATTAATGATTGGGCTTTAATTTAATAAATGAATTGACTTGCTTTCATTAATTAAATCTTTGGACTTAAATTAATTAAATAAATAAGGTTTAACTTTGAGACTTAATTAATTAAATTATATTAAGTCTAATTTAATGAATAATTAACTTAAACTTAAACATAAGTTTAAATTATTTAATTATAAGTTAATTGATTAATTAATTAATTAATTACTATTAAGTTTAATTAATTAATTGATTAAGTCCAAGTTTAAGTTACTTTATTATGATCATGACCTATTTAATTAATGTAATTAATTTCTTTTAATGAAATTAATTAAGTTAGAATATTTAATAAATTAAATTATGTTAGACAAGTGCATAATTTGATAATTTTATTATAAGTTATATTAAGCGAGATTCCTTAATATATATATATATATATATGATTTTAGTATGCATTTCAATTGCATTATACTTTTGTAAAAAGTATTTATCATAAGAAGATTATGAAACTAAATGCGTTTTTAAACGAAAAGTCGAGCAATGGTATTGTTGGTGCCCTTAGCCGATATAAATTAGTTTTCAAATTTATTTAATTTTGAAAACCCGGGCTTTAACGAATCATAAGTTAGTATCCTCAATTACTTGAACTTAAGGCTAGCTTTTCGAGACCTATTAAGATTAGTGCTTCTTGTAGGTTTTGTCGATCAAGGGGATTAGCGTTGCTTCCCGAGACGTATACTATAGTGATTCGTCAGGCTTTGTCCTATCATGGTGGGCTTTATTTACGAAAAGTATATTTGAGTTATATGCTCTGATATTTCATGAAATGCTGTTGTTTATCCAATAAAATTTTTTGTGCGCCCGCTCTGTTTAAGGCTCGATATGTATCGATCGAGATTCTCTTTTAATCTTAATACGTTAATTGAGAATTGTGTACACTAGTTAGTTGTTTCGGTGGGTTGATCTCCATCGGACATTAACATAATCATGAGGCGTTATAAGGGTGCTTGTCTGGATGCGTTCCGAAGTACGTCATGTTATTATGGTGCTTGTCGGATACGCCCGGCACGTCATGGAATTATGAATTTGTCCGGTTACGCCCCGATGAAAATAATGGGAGTATGTGATCCGACGGTGGCTAGAGGTCCGGATCGAGCGAGTAATGTAAGAGTCGTGACAACGGGCCCAATAAATGAAATATTTTTGCATGCTTAGAAGTGGTTTCTCTTTTTAAAACCTTCTAAGTTATGTTATCATGATTGGATAAACTGCTTTTACGAATTTATGAAATGTTTTCAGCAAATGCATGTCCACTGAGTACATTAGTACTCAGCCCAAATATTTTCAAATGTTTTCAGGTTGATCAATGGGCGCTGACGGGGCAGAGCTGAGATTTGAGTTCACTCCGTATTTTGGACGGATTATTTTCGTATTTAGACTTCCGCTGATGAGCTAGCTCTAATTTCATTTTTTCCTTCTTGTCTATGACTTGAATTATATCTTTTGATGAGCTTAGACTCTAAATCCTTGATGTTAGTATTTTGATGTGTTTTGGCTATCAGCAGCACGAAACTAAACTTGTGATCCTGAGGATAATTATTGTTTTGATTGGATTACATCATTCGATGTCTTCCATGTTCATTTAGGAAGCTATTCCCAAACTATAAGGGTTTATTTGCCTTGATCATTCGAGTCAACATTTACCTTATATTTTTCCGCATTTTTATTAGTCGTGCCTCGATTTACGAGCTTCCATTATTTTAAGAATTGGGGCGTTACATTTCTGCACATTGCCACAATTTATGTTTACGTTTGGATATTTTTAGCAGTTAGAAGGCCACAATGCCACATCTTTGTCTGATTTAATTGCAATTTTTTGCGTTTTGCGACTGTTTTGTGCTTGCTGCGTTTTGTGAATGTGTAGTCTATGTAGCCTCCTCAATTTTCATGTGCCCAATTCTCTATGATTTTCTCGCTTCTCACTCTGTTGCCTTCCTCCACCGCTCATCTCTATCTATTCGATTCTGCAACTAGATGAAACTGAAACAAAAAGAAAGAAAGAAAAAGAAGAAGGATGGCGTTGAGACATAGTGAGAGTACCCTAAAAATTTGGCGTTTTGGGTATTTATTCTGTGGGGAAATCAAGGTCGGATATCAGATAATTCCGATAAGATATCCAATCCGACCCGATTATTCAGCTCTAATAGTAAATATTTCGGTATAAGTTTGTCTTGGAATAAAATTCTAATTAACTAGAACATGTAAATGTGGTCTTGCATAAAAAATTTAGCAATTGATAAACACGTGACAAGTAATTTCTCCTTTTGGTAAACATATATAGATTCATGTAGCAATTATTTCAAATTAAGTACATTTTTAAAGATGGTTCAAACATATTCACATGGTGGTGGTGGTTGTGGTGCTTGCATGTCGAACTTTGCTTAGAAATTTATAATTTACTTTACATCACCTATTTTTCGAATTCGTGAAGTTGTCTAAAAATTGTAACAAAATTATGTGATTTAAATCATTAGATATTAACAATGTTGAGTATTATACTTGATATACATCGATTAACACTCTAATTAAATATTTGGGCCGAAACCAAATCAAAGTGACAAGCGCACTATCAATTTAGATTCAATTCATTCTAAATCTCAATCGAACCAATGATCTACAAGTATCAACATGTTTGAGAACAATCAGCCCACCTTATGCACTCACCTTAAGCACTCTCCTTAGAGCCAACACTTTGTATATAAGATGACCCAATATGGTCGCTGACCACAAACGTCAGATTGTCCACTAACTAAGATCTCTAATATGAGCACTTTCTTTTATATTAACTTCTCTGAGGATTCTTCCTAATTTGGGGGCTTCATTCTTTATTAATGTCTTAGGACACACGTGAGGGCTTGGAGATATCCCATTTGTGGTTCCGTACCCATCCTTTTCTTACCTCGATAAAACTGCTAAAATATTGCCTCCAATGTCAGATGTTCACAGATGACATCTACAATTATCTTGTAGAGCTAAGCAATGTGAATTCACCATGTGGACTTTTGTAGAGGGTTGCCCTAACCCTTGCGTTAACCATCTTACCCTCGTATGCATGGTCTTGTTACTTATTTCAGCTTATTTTGATCATCTTCTTCCACACTTACTCATTACTTGCAATTTCACTCCATTTTTTTTTACAATTTTCTCTTTTTTAAACATTTTTTTATGACTTGATCGTGGGAGTGACTACGCTGGAGCCCCTTGCTCATGTTCCTATTTTGTAGAGCTCGGAAAGCTCCTCAAATGAGTAAGATCGATGCTAGTTGCCTTCACCAATTATTTGTGACGTCCCGTTAGTAGATAAGCTCACTTAAAATCATTCAATACATTCATATAAGATAGAAAGTCATTCTAGGTACATTAACAACACCCAATAGAGCATACCAAGACAACTGGTCCGACCATAAATTCTAGTAAAAAAAATGACAATATGATCATGAGACAGCACGATGTTTGATACTAAAATTAATGAATAATCATAGTCAACTTATTGTAACATGTCAACTTTAGAACTCTATCTCTCTCAACGTTGGCTAAGGGTAGGCGTGCGGAGCTTTCCGAACCGGGCCGGCCCTAGGCCCGACCCTAAAGTCAACGGTTCGGGCCGGACCGGCGATCAACGAGCCTGAACCGGAACCGTGAGCTAGGGCCTAGGGCGGGCTCGGTTCAGCAAAAATCCGACGGTTAACCGCCGGTCCGAACCGGCGGGCTTTCATGGAACCGCCGGTCCGGTTATAGCCGTTGGAACCGCGGGCCTAGGGTCGAACCGGGGGCAGCGGGCCGGGGCCGAACCGGCGGGCTTTAGAGCCGTTGAACCGCGGTCCGCCCTAAACCGCGGTTCCAACGGCTAAAAAACGGCTAGAAACGGCTATATTCTAATTTCACCCCAAAATCACTCCTATAAATATATCCATCATCCTAACTCTATCCTCACTTCAATCTCTCATTTTCTCAACCTTAATTCACTCATTTACATCTAATTTTCAAGCTTTCAAGCTCTCATTCTCACTCTCAAACTCAATCTCTCAAGTTCTCAAGCTCTCTCAATCTCTCATTCTTATTCTAAACTCTCAAACTTTCTCACTTCATCAATCATCATGTCTTTCTTTAAACGATTAAACAAGGGAAAGGGAAAGGCCGCCGATGAAGGAGCTCCAAGTGAGGGAGGAAACATTCCAACTCAACGTTCACGAAGGGCCTTAGCGGCGGAGGAAATCTCAAGGCAAGTTGCCGAAAGGTTACAAGCCGAAGAAGATGCTCGATTTTATGAAATGGTGCATCGAATGGAAAGAAGTCCCAATTTGGTGACGTGAGCTCGAACGACCAAGACGACGATGAAGAAGGCAACGAAGAAGCGGCGAAGAATATGACGACTTTGACCAAGATACGCGCCACAACCACCAAAATCAAAGGAACTTAAGTCCGAGCGTTTTGTGAAGCACTTTAGATACGTAAATTTTACGTTTCTTACAAATTAGTTTCACAATTTTAATTTCATGTTCATAGTTCTTACAATATCTTGTTATATTTTCTTTAGAAAAGTGGAAGTGCTAGGCGAAGCACCTCTTCCCGACGGTCGAAAGAGATACGTTGCTTATTGCAACTATTGCACGAAAACCTACAAATGGATCGAGAAAGGAGGTTACGGAACGCTCAATAGGCACATGGAGGTTCTCATCCTCATGAGTATGGAATATCAACGAACCAAGCTCAAATTAAAACCCTTCTCAATATTCTACAACAGCACGTCCACTTTATTTAAATTTGATAAGGAAAATATGAAGATGCGATGGCTAGATATTGTGCTATGGAAAACTCCCTTTAATTATGCCGATAGAGTTACGTATGAAGAATGTTATAAAGAGGGACTTGGTCCTAATGCATGCAAAGTTAGTAGAAGTATTATGCTTAAGAAGATTAGGAGACAATGCATGGAAAAAAAACATGATTTAAAGAAATATTTGGTTCGTTTAGGTCATAAAGTTTCTATTTGTGCCGACGTTTGACGGATGCTTATAATAAGAATTCTTATATGGGTATTACTTGTCATTGGATTGATTGAAATGGGTTATGCAAAACGTTTAATTGCTTTTAGAGAGTTTGAAGAGCCTCATAATGCTTTAGGTATTGCTAATATTATAATTGGTGTGTTAAATGAGTATTCTTTGATTAATAAAATTTTTCCGTTGGTTTTGATAATGCTTCGCAAACACCGCTAGTATTCCTCAACTTATGAAGCATGCGCACCTTCTTTGAAGGAAAATACTTTCATTCTAGATGCATTTGTCATATTTTAAATCTATGTGTTCAAGATGCACTTAGTATTTTCAAGAATCCGTTAGTCCTATTAGAGATGCTATCAAATGTTTGCATGCTTCAAAAACTTATGGGAAGAAATGGCAAAATATTGTCGTATAAAAATATTGCTTATACATGTTTCAAATTGGATGTTTCTCATCGTTGGAATTCTACTTATGAAATGCTTAATAGTACTATTTCATATAAGGGTCATTTATGTGATTTTTAGAAAAGAGTTTACATCTATTCAATTACATCTTAATGAGTCTCATTGGGATGCTTGCATGGATTTATATCGATTGTTAAAGGTATTTCATGGTGCAACGAAACAATTATCGGGAGTTTATTATTGCACTTCCGTTATGGTTTTAGAACATTGCATGCATATTGCCATGTCTTTTCGTAGTTGTTTTAGTAAACCATCTTTATGTGGTGTAATTTATTTTATGGTTCAAAAGTGGCTAAAATATTTTGGGAGATACCTACAATTTTTTGCTTGCTAAGTGTTTAGATCCTAAATGGAAATATGATGGTACTTGTCAAATGCTTAATGTTTATTATGATGCTTTTAGGCAAATGGATTTTCAAGGTGCTAGTATAGAAGGAGAATTAGTTTATTTTGATCTCCGGATGTAGATCAAATCAAATATAATCTTGAAAAGAATTTAAGAAGTCTTTTCAAGAATATAGGTCGAAATATGGTAGTGATGATGATATTCAAACTCCACCTCCTTCTTCTATGATGTCTTCAATTAATTTTCCTTTTGATATGAATGAGTTTGATCCTTTGGTGCAACAAATGACTTGATGTACCAAAATAGAACATTCGAAAGGCCTAGAGGACAAGGTAATAGTGAATTAGATATATATTTGCAAACTCCTTTGTCTTTGGTGTTGAAGATAGCGGTCCTTCGATCGATGTCTTGAAGTGGTGGTCGAAGAAGAGGAGTACCCAATCCTCTCAATCATGGCAAAGGAGTTATTTGCCGTCCCGGCATCCACCGTATCCGTTGAACAAGCATTTAGCATTGGAGGACTAATGCTTGATCAAAGAAGAAGCAACATGAAGCCGGCGAACATTGAAGCTACAATGTTGCTCGATGATTGGTGTAGGGCCGACCTTAGAGCTCAAGAACCACAATGGGAAGATGGTAACGAGAGCGAAGATGAGGCCTTCACCGAAACGGATCGATCGGAATCGGGTGCGGAGACGGAGTAGAGCATTTAGAAATTAAAAAGAACTACATGGACTTTGATTCCTCTATGATTATGAGGATATGTAGGCAACTCAATTTTAGAAATTAAATTGAGCTCAAGTCCTTTATTATTATTATTTTTTCATCCCTATGTAAAAGTCATAAATGGATTTATGTAATTTTACTCATCATTTATTAAAAAATGCAAAGTGTTGACACATATTTTATATTTATACGTATTTTAACAAATGCAAAGTATTTACAAGTTCAAACATAAAAAAAAATCACTTACAAATTTAAAAATATTTACAAGTTTAGTAGTTTACAAATTTTTACAACTTTAAAAATATTTACAAGTTTATTAAGCTTTAGACTTAAAAGTTAAAAGTTAAAACTTAAAAGTTTGTTAAAATCTTGGACTTTGATACTTGTTGCATATTTGATTGAATTTTCAGAAAAATTGAGATAGAATTGGAGATTTTACCCTTCATAAGAGTTGAAGTATATCGCGATACGAGTTCGTGAGCGCAAACGGATCGAAAATCGGAGCTCGGACGAGAGAGAACGGATCGATACAAAATCGCTGCGCGAACAGGCCGAACCGCCGGGCTCGGCCCTAAACCGGCGGTTCGAGCCCGAACCGGGACCGCCGGGCTCAGGCCCGGCCCTAAACCGCCGACTAGTTTGTAGGGCCGGGCTAGGGCCGTCACATTTGGAACCGCCGGACCGCCGGGCCCGGCCCTAAACCGGCGGTTCCGGCCCTAAAACATGTCTAGCTAAGGGCATCGGTGATCTATGACTGATTATATAAGATACCGAAATATAGTAAGTGCATCTAAAATTGACTCAATAACAATCTTAGTAATAAAATAATGCAATTAACGATGTTTATTGTAGTTAAACAATAAGCAAAGTATCGTATCTTCATGGATTGATATCATAAAAAGACAGATTATCCATGCAAAAAATAGACGTAGGAAGATTTACTAAAAACAAAGAAAATAGAAGATAAAAACAAAATAAATAGATCTAGAAAAATAACAGATAAAAAGATTGATCATAGGAAATGTAATAATATAACCGAAAAAGTGATGCTATTTGGCCACATTATGACCAGCCATAATCCGACCCAAATGAAAAAACAAGTTTACTTAAAATTTGATTTATTTAAAAAATCGGTTTTACCTTAGTAATTACCACTTTATGTTCATTGCTGAGATTATTTTCAAGTAGTAAAAACGCTTTGTAAAAATAATATTGCAACTTAATGGAAATCAAATTAGTGGTAATTACTAAAGTATCCTCGTGTGTCTAGTCATAATGTGGCCACATAGCTTTATTGTAACAAAAAATCACACAATCTATCTATAGCCATATTAATCAAAATTAAATCAATTCTCATGAAGAATCACATTGGTAATTACAGTATCATGGATCAGACAACCTTTAATAGTAGATAATTCTATGTCCTATCTCCGCTAAGTTTCAAGAATACATAAAAACTCCAAAAAGCACATAAAATTTATTTTCCTAGAATTAATTCTAAAGCCGTCAAGTCTTTAGATTAGTTATATTATGAATTCCTAAATTCAATCACCTAATTAAAATCGCTAAGTCTTTAATAAGACAATTAGCCTGATCAATAATAGCTAGTTATCTAGCATAAAATAACATCATGAATAATAAATTATAAATCGACAAGTAATAGGCTCATCAATCACATAAATTCCAATTACATTATACAAACCCTAGAATCAATCGAAAATTAGTTACCCATAGCAAGAATTAATCAGAAAGAAATAAATAGAAACATGATTGAAATAAATATTAAAACCAGTATAGGAATTCCACAATGAAGAATATTGAAATCTGAACGGTAAAATAAATAATCTCTACTTTTGCAAGGAACTTTAAAAATAAGTCTTTAACTCTGGAAAATATATAAAAAAGATAAAATAAGGCCTTTGATGTAATGTTAAAATGAGGTATTTATAAGTAGAGAAGACTCATTGAAACATAAAAAGAATATAAATCATAGTTGGGCTAAAAAAAATAAGGAGAATAGGTAAAAATAAAAAAAATCACGAAAAATTAGATCTGGACGCATTTGGGCCACGGTCGTGGCTCGTGCACGAGTCGGACGCAGCGCTCGCACTAAAAGAACCCTCTCTGATGCCACCGCAACAGTGACTGTTTCTGCCGTTGGTACTGATGGTGGCAAACGCCAAATTTTGCACTGGAAGCTGCGATCGCGGCCGCATCATTGCTCGTTGGCAGTGCACGCGACGTTTTGTTTTACTCGTATCTTTCTTGTCCGACCTACAAATTGCGATCCGTTTAACCTACGGATTCCTAACGCGATGTACTTCAAAACCATCCATTTGACACATCTCAATTCCTTCTCTATTTTCCAACGAAATGAGCAAAAGAAACTAAGGAGTATCAATTCTTCAATATGATGTAAAACTAAGCAAATACTCTCTACAAATATGATTTCCAACATCAAATAAGACTCAACTAAGCATAATAAATCATTGAAAATCTATTATCACAAAAAATTCAAATTTAATGGATGTATACGCAATTTCTTTTAAATTCTGAGATGAAGTATTTTCCAAAATATTTAAATTGTTGTGGAACTGCCATGTTATTTTGTCCTCTTGATAGTAGGAGAAATTAAACTCGAAATCCCCTTTAATTGTTTGGTACGATCGAAATATCTCATTTATTTTTATTAGTCCATTAAAATTGTAGATAACACTTACGGATAACAATGCAATATACAAGCAAAGTCCCCAAAAATTTAAACGATTGATGCATGATCATATTGTTTGAATTTTCATTTACTTATAAAGCTTCAATGTTGTATTTATTTTTATTTAGTTCAACCGGATATTACGTCCTAAAAGCAATTCTCCACCAGAAGTACTATTCTTGCGCTTGATCCCAAGTGCCAGTAATGAGCCAGATTGTTGCGTGTTATTGTGCAATGAACAATGTTACTATTCATTGCACAATTTTTTATATTTTCCAATAGAGAAAACTATTGGAAATAATCTAATTACTTTTAATATTTTGTTTTATATATTGGAAAAATTGAACGAACCTCATCTCTTTCTTTCTCTATAAAGAGACAAAATTGCATCGCTTCATGTGTAGAGCTCGACACTTTCAATAGCTCAGTTTCTCGAGTATAATATTAATGGCTAGGTTTATTGTTTTCTGCTTGATCATGGCGATTAATTCCCTTTTGGTATCAGCAAATGAAGAAAAACAAGTGATTGCAGAGCTCCTACAGCCAGCAGGAAAATATGATGGCATCACTTTCGGGGCGACATTGCTGCACCATCGAGGCCCATGGCGGAGGGTTTGGGAGGAGTGGCGAGTTGCGAGGAAGGGGTGATGGAGAGCAACCATAGCCATCATAATCACCACACCACACCACTAGTCGGTCGAGAAGTCGGTTGCCAACGACAGAGAAATGATTGGGGTTCTAGCCGCCATGTTTTTTATGAATGTTTTTGTTGGAAATCGTGTATAGAGTCAAGTAAGAACAATTTGATCTGATCGAAATTTCGAGTGATAAAATATTAATTTTGTGGAATCAAACGGTGTAGGATTGATCTACGTTGTGAGTAGATGATCGTGGTATATTCACATTCCCAAATCCAATTTTCGGTGAGTGAGAACTAGCTGATTGAAGTTGGTCACTCAAGTATAGAGTTATATGATAAAGAGAATGAACATAAGGTTAATCAATTTTATCACACATTGATTAATTAGTGTTGATTAGTCAAGTATTTAAGTGGAGTCTACACCATTTAGTATAATAATGTGCACAAGTAGTGGGTCGTAAAACTCACACATGCTCGTCGTTCGATGTCCGACGTCATGCTCAGGCTCAAACTCAAGCTCTGGTTCAGGTTTCAAGTTCTTGTTCTATTCTACTCCTAGTTTCAGTTCTAGTTCCAGTTTCAGGTTCACATGTATGGACTTGAATCTTGACAATTGATCTTTGGGCTATGTCTTGGGCTTTGTTTGGGCTCGACGTATGTACCTTTTGGATCATTGTTTTACGAGGCTAAATGTGAAGTTGGTATGAGGTTAAACTCGAGTACCCTGTTCGATGGGACTGTTGTGCACATGGGAAACGTCTAGATACGTCCTAATAAATCTGGACACACGTGCTATACAGATACATCCGTAATGATCGGGTAACATCCTGAGGTTATGACGTAGCAAGAAACGTGTGATAACGGCTAGTAACATCTCTAGTAACAGTCTATAACGTCCAAACCATCATAACTCCAACTCTGAATTAACATTAATCAACTTTGATTGTGCATTTATCCATTACGTTGGAATGTGTCTATAGATAGGTCAATTCTACATTTGCATTTTACACAACAACATAGTTGAAAAGCTTTGTCCTCACCTCGATCAAATTCATTTGTGCATTTATCCCCTGCATTGGAATCAACTATGTGTTGCCAAAATTCTCTGCATACATTTTTGCATAACATAGTTCATAAGTTGAAGCTTTATCCCCGCTTCGATCCAGTTCATCGGAGTTCATTGGTTTGCGATGCTACTACCAACAAGATGAAATCGTTTTATCTTTGGAGACAATACGCCAAATTCGAGAGCACTACTGAGGATATCTCGTCTTGCTGATATAATGATTCTCTTCAACTCGACTATTCTATATTGTTTACGGTTTTGTTTCAATTTGTATTTTTAATTCAATTTAGTTTATTGTATATATGATCTCCTACTTTTCTGGTTTCATTGTAATAAGCTCGAGCAAGTACTCATTTTTCCAATAGTTTCTGTTACATTCGCACCACCCATAGAAGGTCACGTGTACAACTTGGTTCCCCTACTGATTCATCATCCAACAAGCGAAAGATTATGCAATCTGGCTATACCGTCATCGTCGTAATATGAAATACAAGATTAAATATCTACTGACTATAATAGTAGATCTTACAAAGAGTGAGTGAGAAAAAAGATTAAAGAAAAAAGAGTGAAAATGAGGTTTATTTGTAAGTACATAATATAGTGAGATGTCGTTAAAAAAATCAAGATGTCTTTATTTCTTTTTTCTTTTGGTAAATTAAATACAGAAATTTAAAAGTCGCATCACGATGGACTCGAACCCGAGACCTTTGGCTTTGAGCATTAATCACTCTAATACTAAGTCAATACGCGCACACATATCTTTATTTCTTGCTATTAGCTTTTGTGTACATGTATGTTTTAACTATTTCATATGAATATTTAAGCTAGAGATTTGGATTATATCTATGTAGATTACGTAATTACATTTCTTGATTTGAGTATGGTTTTTCTTTGTGTAATACGAAAATTAACTGTATATTATGAACTTTATTGAGATTATATTTGTAAGGACAACAAATTGCAGCTCAATTAGAAAACGATTCTCCTCGAACAAGCAGATCGGAGTTGACGGATGTGTGTGTATAATCCCAAAAGTGTTAGTGTATAAAAATAACACAATCTATAACTTATATACTAAATTTACCCTACGTTTTAAATTTGCTATAAAAAATGATCAATTGGCTGGAAAACCCTTGTATGCACCGTTGAGAGTTGATTGACCAGCGGCCAATGGGTTTTGGGTGGAGGTGGGGGGTTGGTCGCTGGATTTTGGAGGGTAAGGGGTTGGCTGCTGGGTTAGGGGTGAGAGTGGAAGTTGACGTTGGATTTTGGATGAGGGGGAATGGTTGGCCTTGGGTTAAGGGTGGGGGTGAAAGGTTGGTCGTTGGGTTTTGGGTGGTGGGGTGATTGACCGTTGGGTTGGGGGTGATGGAGAGAGGGTTGGCCATTGGATTTTGAAGGTTGGGAGGGGTTGGTCACTGGGGTGGGATGGGGGATGAGGTTAGCCGTTAGGTTTTGGGGTGGTGGGGTTGGCCATTGGGTTGGGATAGAGGGAGATTGGGCTTTGGGTTTTGGGAGATGTGAGGTTGGCTGCTAGGTTGGGGTGAGGGGTTGGCAACTGTATTTTGGGTAATGGGGGTTAGTTTTGGAGTGAAACATAAATTTTTCTGTCATTTCATTCAATTTTGGATAATTTTAATAGTAAATTATAGATTAATGATATTTTTAATATATATATTATATATGTGGTTATAAAAGTTTTTCTTCCATCCCAAAAAAGTCTTAATTGAGATTTCTCGTATATTACTTCAAAATAAAACACACATATAGCATATACACATGATATATTAACCAAAATTTATAAAAATCTTCAAAAATATTTTCTTTATGTACTCGACACTTCTTTTGGATATTTTTTTTACGACTTCTTTTGGACTCTAAGAAGGGAAAAAATTGCTTAAATAACCTTTATAAATTATAAATAAAAAGAAATTATTCTAGCCATGATTTTCAACATATCCCACCGCTGCTCCCACCCAAAAACCCTACCACATAACCATATATTTATTATTGTTGAATATTTCAAAAATTTGTCCCCTATAAGCAATTTTGAATTATTTTTTGACAATGAAAAACATATTTATTTTTGAACTTTTATGCACTTATATTATATTACATAGAATTCCTAGTTAATTTTTTGAAATCCTCTTGCCGTTTGCTGACGAGAAAATTGAAAAAACAAAATTTATCTGATATCAAATTATTTCTTACCCACCTGATTTTACCTTTAAATTGGCAATTTAAAAATAAACAAGGATGCATACTCTCACAAAAATACTAGTTGCCCCTTGCATTTTATTTTACATTAAAGAACAACTCACGTACATAGTCGGTAGTAGTACTAATCAAATCTTGTTTGCGGGTTGGGGAATCTCTTTTTAACTTTTCAATTTCCTATAAATTTATTTAGGCTTCCAGACTTCAAGAAGAAGAAAGCAAGCGACTATTTAGCATTTACTAGGTTCTAGCAACACCCAAAATCTACAGAGTGAGCAAGACGGAACCCAGATTATGGCGACGGAGCAGTCGATTATGGCAGTGATACGGGCGGCGCGGCCTAAATTCCGCACCGCCTTTGATAAGGCGGCATACGCCGTGCACGCGGCCTTTGTTGCCGCCGGATACGTCCTCCATGCCACCGGTCCTCCCGCTTTCGCCGACGACGCTCTTTCCGTTTCTGGCAAAGGTAATTTACTGAATTTACACTATTACGGTTTTGGAATTGTTTTTTCCGATCTCCGATAAATTAAGCACGTGCTGAATTGTTGAGTTGTTGTTTTGGATCTGGAATTTTGTTTCCACGATATTTATTTCTGGATTCTTTTTATGTTGTGTGGATGTGATTTTGCGTAGATGAAGTTGGGATGGATAATTGGAACGATGTTGAAGATAATTATGCGTTCGTGTACTCGAATCCGGAGAACGGTTCGAAAAAAGTGCTGGTCAAGTGCCTTGTGATGAATGATAAATTGCTTGTTGATGTTCTGAAGGAAGGAGGCTCTGAGCCTCTACATCTTGAACTGGAGTAAGTTGAATTAGTATAAGAGATCCGATATTATGTTTACATTCATGTAAGGTATTTTCCATGCGTTTGACTAACTAGCGTATGAGTTTGTAGTGCTGGTGAGTATGTTCAAGAGGATGGCGGGACAAATTATGGTTCACAGTTCAAGAATTTGGGGAAGCTGGTAAAAAATGTTAACAAGGAAATTTTAAACAAACTGGATGCTGCTTCGGCTTCTAGCTCATCAACTAAAAGCTCGAGGTACTTACATATATTGGTTGATAATTGCTCTTTTTACTTGATTCTATTGTGACTGTGTAAGTGGCCATGCAGAGCATTATCTGTTTTATGTGTGCTGTACTAAGTATTTATAAAAGATGGTTGAATTAAATTTGCCTGGAGGTTGTTGGTATCAGTATTCCTTCTGTGCTTTTTTGTTGCCCTTGCTCCCGAATACTTGGCACAAATGTTTTGCTTTCTCCACCATCAAGGGCATAGTCATTTTAGAATTATATGATCGCCTCATGTGTCAGTTTCTTAAGTTGCTTTGTTATGTGAATTGCAGTACTGAGTCGAGTTTAAGAGAAGAAAGAGATTTGCCCAGGGTAGGACCTGACACACAAGACCCTTATGCGCCCTTACATCCAGGGTAATGTTCCTGATCCGCTTGCTTTGGCATTCTAGCCTATATGATTTTTTGGTGGTAGGGTAGAACTGATGTTTTCTAGCGTTTTTTATTAACTTTTTCCTATATATCACTATGTAGATATGTTGTTCCACCAATACCTGGTTTTGGTGGCAGTGACCTCTTTCCTGGCCCAGGGGCTGGAATGTATCCTTCCAGGTTTGCATTTACTATTCCTTGCTATATTGGGATGCTTTCAAGTTCTTATACATGACATTGAGTTGTGCATTTATTTTTTCGTAAAATTCATTTCAACTTCTTGCAGGGGTGATTTTGGAGGTGGAAGCATGTTGGTGGGTACGTGTCTGGTGTCTATTGCAAGTTTAATTGGAAATAGCACATTATTCTGTGGTCTTAACTTTTCATCATTTGTTTGCAGGTCCTAATGATCCACAGTTCTTTGGGGACCGAACTCGTGGACCTGGCTTTCCTGGAGGTCCACCGTGAGCTACCTCTCTCTCTCTCTCCCTGACAGCTTGCTTATATGATTTTATGTATTCCCTGCTGGGTTAACACATTTATCTTCTATTACAGAGGTGTACCTCCGGGTGCCCGCTTTGATCCGTATGGACCTCCTAACATACCTGGCTTTGAGCCTGGACGATTTGCCAGGTAGTTTACACTGATTCGTGGTGCAGTTGAGTAATTGAGTACATACCACAAATCATAAACGCATGAACAATTGTTTGATAGAGTCTCACTGTCCACGACTATATTTGCACCTTATTTTTATCTCTTGGCCTTGCATTTTTATCCTTTTTTGCATTTGGACGAGGTCATTTGTTTCAGCTAAATAACTGGAACAAGTATTCATTAGTATAAGTTATCAGGACTTGTAATCTACGTTTCTTCTATTTTATCCTAATAATGCAATACATGAATGTATCTAGAAATCCACCAAGATCGGGAGGAGGATTACATCCGGACTTGGAGCACTTCCACAACGGCTCAGATTTTATATAGCGCAACATACAGGAGAGACAATGTCATTTCTGCTGTAATCACTTTAGTTTTCCCGCTCCTAATTTTGAAGGCTGACGAGCAAGATGCCGAATGTCGTACATATAGCAATAAAATGGAAGTAAATGGATGCATATTGTTGTAGTTGGTATTGTCGCTAGACACGAGTTTAAAAAATATAATCTTATTTTGTTTGTTAGACTTAATTTTTGGCGTATCTATATTTTTCGTTTCCATTTTTTACGTCGTCTGAGTTTCCTGGGAAGTGGAAACTAGAGGCTATATTTCCAGATTTTGGTTTTTGTTTATTAACCAGTTGATTTGTTTCTCTCTATCCTTTGATGATGCCTTGATTTAATGGAAAGTAAGATTTTATAACAAATTCTAGGATATAGTATTCTTACTTACCTAATTACTTTCAGAAGATATTGTTTTATATTGTAGTCTTTTATTTTTAGGTTGAGTATGCTTTTAGAGAATGGCGATGCATGCTATTTTTAATTGGTATGGTTAGTGTTGCTAGCATGAGATTAGAAATTTGTTTATTAATGAACAGAGATTGATATAAAAAATGTACTCTTCTAGAAGTTTTTAGTAATTTTGAAGAGCCTGTTATATGCAAGAATACAATAGAAAAAAATGGTTGAAAGGGCCTTTTGTTATATATTGACGATTGTCTGATCCTCCGATTGTATTTCCTGCATAAACTAATATTTTTTCTGCACCTAATTGACACAATACATCATGAAGAAACATTACTTAACTCAATATCGCGACGAACAATACGGGAAACTTCTATTCCAATTTTGACGAATGGGATTAAAATATGCTAAATAATTACTTTCTGCAAACGATTTGTCGTTATATTAAAGGTGAGGAAATTTCCAATAAGAAAGGCCGTGTAAGAGCTGTCAACTTGTGTTAAACGGGCTTTTTTTTTTGTCTGGATTCTCCTTCTAGAAATGGTGGCTCTCTAGAACTTAATCAAAGAGTCAAAGACCCAAAGAGAAATCAACTTGCTTTATAATTACTCCTTTGCTAATAATCAAAACCACTACGACGACACAAGCTCATCAATATTTTGAAGCTTAATCACTAACACAAAAACCCAATCGAATTTCTATGGGCTTGTTCCAGACAAGAAGGAGCTTCTATTTGCTTTTGCTTGTAGCATGTTTAGCAATTCAAGAAACCAGTAGAGGTGAAGCTCGGACAATTCCCTTCCGACATCAACTAGGTAAGATATTGTCCTCTCTCTCTCTCTCTCTCTCTCTCTCCAGTGATGATGATGATGATGATGATGATGATGATGATGAACAGGCGACAATAGAACATTTGCAACACTAGGATTGGCATGCAAGTGCTGCGATAGTGATTCTGGCGAAGAAGAATCATGTACAGCTTCGTGGACAGGATCCTGCTCCAAACTTCATTGTCTGCCTTGGAAAATTCAATAACATTTGGAGATATATGTCTAGTTTTTATTCAAAAGGGATCTTTAAATTTTGTAGCGATGTGTGTGTGTGTGTGTGTATATATGTGTGTGCATATAAGCCGGCAATAGATACACACTTAGATGCTGAGTTGTTGTCCATCTACTTTCTTCAAATTTCGATGTTGATTGAAGGATTCGGGCGTGGGTGATTTGATCCACAGCCACATGGGTGAGAGGAAAGAATATTTAATGTGACGATTATGTATATTGACTTAAAACGTAATACAAATGAGATTTAAGAATTTTGAAATTAATATAGGATGAAGAGGAAAATACTTTAGTTACAAAACTAAAATTCAGACCTCCTAAGAATTCAGGTTTTACCATTGAGATGTCGCTCTTATCGTAAATCCAGATACAATTAAGGTGTCGGCTGATATGCAGGAATGGAATGAGAATGAAATGGTGATTTCTGCGTCCATTCCCATTCCGATGGCTGGTAAGATTTTTACGTCAGGAATCACCTTTCCGGAAGGAATGCTTATTAACATGAACATGAGATTAGTCATTCCTCCTCTCCCCCATGATATTAGCTATTCCCATGAATATGGGATTAGTCAAATTTATTTATTTTTTCTGAAAAATCATTTTTATTTATTTCTTATCTAGTAAAATTAATAATAATAAAACAATAATAATATTTAGGATAATAAATAAATAGTAGTTATAATAATAAATAATTTAATATAATAATAGTGATAAAAAATATAGTTATTAATAATATTAACATAATAAATAAGAATAAATACAATAAATAATAATAATAATAATAATAATAATAAATACTATTAGAAATTAATGATAATATTGACATAAAAATCATATTTAATACCAATAAACATTATATTAAAATATTATTATTAATTAATTAATTATGATAATAAATAAATAGTAGTTATTAATAATAAATAATTATAATATAATAATAGTGATAAAAATAATAGTAATTAATAATATTAACATAATAAATAACAATAAATAAAATAAATAATTATATTAATAATAATAATAATATTATTATTATATATAATAATAATAATAATAATAATAATAATAAATAATAATAATAATATTAATAATATTCCTAATAATAATATTAAAATAATATTCCTAAGTAATAATATTAAAATAATATTCCTAAGTAATTATATTAAAATAATATTCTTATTAATATTAATTAATTAATAATAATAGTAATAATATTCCCAACTAATAATAATTATATTAATTAGTAATAATAATTAATTATTATTATTATTGATATTATTATTATTAATTAGTATTAATAATATTCCTAAATATTAATACTAATAATTATTATTGTTATTATTATTATTACGATAATAATAATATAAATTATAAAATCATAATTATTTTATTTGTTTTATTTCATTTCTATTCGTTCATTCTTGTACATAACAGTCATAGGAATCACATATTTCATTCCATTCCATTCATATCATCATTCAATTCCAAAGTCCATTCAATTCATATCCAATTTTATTCATACGTACCAGACGTCACCTAAATACTAACAAGATATATATGGTCCGACACAATTTATTTTTTTTGCTTATGCTATAACTATAACTGGTAGAATGGTCTTGTAATTTCTCGAAAACACAGGGAAGAACATTTTTGTTTCGCCGTAATCATATATTTGAAATTTGAATTCCTTTATATACAATTAATACGCTGAATAATGACAGATGAATAGCAGGGCTTCTACACATGTGGGCATAATATAAAATTGGGGAAATAAGCCCATAAAATCTAATTGTATGGCCCAAGATCCAAGGCTGAGGATAAATCATAATCTGCATTAGAGGTTAATCACTTCTAGGGTTGTCTATTAAGGTATCGGATAACCGAATACTCGATACCCTACCTAAAAATGATCGAATATTGTGTACTTGATTATTCAAAAATTGGGTAGACGGGTTAGGATCGAGTATCAATGTTTAATAGTTTTTGGATATCAAGTAATAACCAACTAAAGAGTTTTTTGATATCGGTATTACCCAACAGATAGTTGGGTATTACCTGATATCCAATTTTATATATATATATATATATATATATATATATGGGAGATGGATCAGGTAGGAATAGATAATTTGGTAGGAAATAGGAATGAATCTGAGCCTTTGATTTGCTATATCAATGATTGAGATTTAATTTTCGAGTGTGCTACAGTTTTCTGTTTTGTGTGCTACACGGATTATTGTGCAGCACTATAACTCTTCTTGTGCTACGTTGTAATGAAAGATGTGCTAAACTAATATATTTAGCATATGTGCTACGAATGGATAAAATATGTGCTAAACTAACATGTGCGATATAGTGATTCTGATTGTGCTACACAAATATGAAAGATGTGCTACTATTCTTATTTTCGTACATTAAGGAGTTTTCTCACAATAACCAACCCCTATAGGGGGGGTTATGGTGAGAAAGGTATTAAGTGTAAGAAATGAGAATAAATCTCAACCATTGAGTTTTATAAAATCAACGTTTAAGATCAGCAAATTATAAAAAAAATTGCAGTACATTTGAACACTGAAAAAACGAAATAAGGGTATAATTGAGAAATATGAGATACACGATCTATGGAAAGATATCTGCATATCTTTCTTTCTGCCGATAGAAACCGAAGAGTAATTAATGTATACACACGTCACACAAAATCTGTAATCATTTAAGGCCCAGAATGCAATTTTCGTTGTAGCCAAAATTGATTCCCCAAAAAAAATTAATATCTCTCTGCATCCCCTTCTGTACGCCGCCTAACTGGAGCACATTGAAGAACATTGAAGAAATCATTCAGAAAACGGCGCACGCATAGCCTTCACAAGAAAACTCATTGAAGAAAACACATTCAGAAAACGGCGCACCCATTAATTCTGAAATATGGGTTTGATGTTGATATATGCGAGATTTGATTGTTTTTTTGTTATTTATGGAATACAGATTTTTGGATTATGTTGGTGGTCCCAAATGCTTTATTTATTCACAAATGTGTTGAAACATCCTAGTTGCTTTATTGTTTTTTTTTTTTGCTACTTTTGTCATATGCCTTTACCATATCCGACGTTTTCTGTGAACAATGGTGTATCATCTCTTGTACACATTGTTCTGTTATTACACAGATGAAATTCTATATCATATATAATTATTAGTATATCATACAGTTATATAAATGTAGCACCTTAAAAATACACATATGAAGTGTGATGATCTAATACGCATATGTAATATGTTGTATCATATCTTGTTTCATATGTATCATATATAAATATATTTGTATCAAGTTTTATATCTTATACCCATTGTTCTGTTATTACACGATGAAATTCTATATCATATATTGTTGTTAGTATAGCATACAGTTATATAAATGTAGCACATTAAAAATACACATATGAAGTGTGATGATCTAATACGCATATGTAATATGTTATATCATATCTTGTTTCATATATAAATATATTTGTATCAAGTTTTATATCTTATATCCATTGTTCTGTTATTACACAGATGAAATTCTATATCATATATTGTTGTTAGTATAACATACAGTTATATAAATGTAGCACATTAAAAATGCACATATGAAGTGTGATGATCTAATACGCATATGTAATATGTTGTATCATATCTTGTTTCATATGTATCATATATAAATATATTTGTATCAAGTTTTATATCTTATACCCATTATTCTGTTATTACACAGATGAAATTCTATATCATATATTGTTGTTAGTATAGCATACAGTTATATAAATGTAGCACATTAAAAATGCACATATGAAGTGTGATGATCTAATACGCATATGTAATATGTTGTATCATATCTTGTTTCATATGTATCATATATAAATATATTTGTATCAAGTTTTATATCTTATACCCATTGTTCTGTTATTACACATATGAAATTCTATATCATATATTATTGTTAGTATAGCATACACTTATATAAATGTAGCACATTAAAAATATACATATGAACTGTGATGATCTAATACGCATATGTAGTGTGTTATATCATATATTGTTTAATATGTATCATATATAAATATATTTGTATCAAGTTCTATATCTTATACTCATTGTTTTGTTATTACATAGATGAAATTCTATATCATATATTGTTGTTAGTGTAGCATACAGGTATATAAATGTAGCACATTAAAAGAATCAAATATGAATTGTGATGATCTAATACGCATATGTAGTGTGTTGTATCATATCTTGTTTTTTGGTGTATCATATAATATACTCATTGTTCTGTTATTGCATAGATGGATATATATATCATATATTGTTATTGGTGTATCATATAGTTATATAAATGTAGCACATTAAAAATACATAGACACATCCTTATAACTATTCATATCATATACTACGTCTGTCATATCATATACTACGTCTGTCATATCATATCTTCAAATAAGAATATCAAATGATTGTGTACATCCTGTTTAAAAATTATGATGTCTGAATAAACATATGATTGGGTATATGTCATATTAGTGTATATTTGTATCATTTCTTGTTTTTGTGTAGCATATAATATTTTTGGGTATATCATATCTTGTTAAAACAGCATATATTTTTAATTTGGTGTAGCATATATCTAAAAAACCTATGTTCTGTGATGTAAAAACACATATTGCACATATCTTGTGTTACTGAACAGTACAATTTTATATGTCATATATAGTTTATGTTGTATCATTAATTTTATATATATGTATCACGGAGTGGATCAATGAGAACCACATTTTTTAACTCTGCGAACCATGATAAGACGTTGAAGATGATGCCAAAGCGGTAAAAAGTCAGATAACGAAAACTTTCTAAAATTATTTTGTTGTTCAACAATTTTAGAAAGTTTTCGTTATGCACAACTTTATACCGTTTTATGCATTATCTTCAACGTCTTATGCATTGTTCTCAAGTTCTCAAAAAAGATGAGTTCTCACTGGATCCAACCCCTATGTATCACATAGTTATATATATATATATATAGGGGGAGGTTATGGTGAGAATAGATATATATGTAAGAAATAAGAATGTATCTCAACCACTATTCTTCTAATAAATGAATGATCCAGATTAATCCAATTAACCATTACTGCATTATTTTCGAAAATAGGAAAAACGAGTAAAGGGTAAAATTGGATATAAACCCCACGCTTAAAAAAACTGCAAGATTTTGTTTCCTATTTTCAAGGCACAAATTGAATCTTCTTCAATATCATGTAATCTATTATATGCTATATTACTAGTCAATAAGAGCTAAAGATTATTTTCAAAATGCAACAATCGATACACATATTATACTATATTAATTTGTTCAATGTTGCAACCAAGTGCAACAATCATTAGCGATGAAGATCTACATCGTTATAAACTTGTTCGACAGGTAACCATAACTGTGCAACATAATGTTTTTGTATATGCAACACTTATAATGACAAAGAGCTACATTATATGATACATTTTTAAGTATTTACTAGATGAAATCAATAATCAATCCCGATTTGTAAAATATTCAAAAATATTATGCCATTTATTTATTGTTGCACTTTTGTGCAAACATTCATGTGCAAAGCATTATAATATTATATGCTAAATTACATATGCTTAATAACTAAACATCCATTGACCAAAGGTAACAATCTTTACCGATGTATTCTACATCATTTTAAACTTGTTCTACGCTCACCCTAAACATGCAACATAATGACTTTCTAAATGCTACATTAATACACCAATTAATATGAAAGACTCAAAGATAAAATATCAAATGCAACATTATAATAAACGAAAATCTATGAATTGTGTATCATATGCAATGAATTGGACGATAACGATAACAATAGCTAATGAAATAATAACTAACATGTATCTTCCATTGTTTGAAAGCAGATATTTACTAGTAATTAGGTTTAGAATATAACTTTCACGAGAAACAAAGGAAAAAGAAAAACGGATGAAATAATAACTTACCATATCCAAAAAAAGATCTTTATAAATGCCATGAAAATAGGAGTTACCAAAACGAAAACTCAAAACTACTAACATACCCTTATGACAAATTAAAAAGAAGTAATTTATAGCACATATTATGATTTATCATTGCATTTTTATAATTAAATCTAATTCTAAATCTAACATCTTAAATGGCTTAAATTCATTCTCATTTCTCACACATATATCTATTCTCATATGATCTCTCTCTATATATATATATATATATATATATATATATATATATATATATATATATATATATATTAAACTTGTTGGAATTAATGCAAATTTTAAACTTGAGATTAAATATTGTTTGTATGGTAGCCGTATGTGTTGTTTATAACCAATTGTTGGTCTGTGTTGTTTTTGGTGTAGCATTTCTTGTTAAAACAGCATATATTGATATTTATAGTGACTGTGTTTAACTTTCTGAGATTATTAAATAATTAATGTCAAATATTAATATCATATTTTTTCATATATCTCATTAAGATCACAGTGTCAGATACATTAGGAGGAAAAGATGATTGATTATAGATAATGAGGCGGAATTACGGACAAAAAAAAGAACAATCCGAAGGGGAAATCTATCCAGAGGGGGGATGTTATGGCCAATGTTAGTGAAGATGTACTTGAGCAACATGACGAAGAAAAAAGAAGAATGCAATACTGATGATTTATTTCCAAAACTAGTTTCTAGATGTAATATGAATACATTCTTTAACACTCTTGCAAGTTTAAATGATCGACAGAAAGCTGCAATAGATGAGTTAGGATTTGCACATGTCCGAGATGTCAATATAAAGGAGCTGCCTTCGAGGCTTGCGTACTGGCTTGTCAATATAATGTGCAACACTATATTATACCAGGCACTGCAAACTTGTGTAACATATGCTACATAATAAAGGTCTATGTTTATGCGATAACCATTAAACAAAAGAAACAAAAAATCAATCTCATACCTAAGCCCTCCATAATCTTCGAAATTGATTTGTGATATGTGTTGCAAACGAGAAAATGAACGAGAAACAGTACTCAGTTTTTTTGCGAAAATTAAAAAAAACCATATCAAACTGAATAACTACCTAATCCCATAATTGTAGCAACTGCCTTTTTTATATCATCTATAATTACAAACTTACTCTCATTAAAATCGAATGCAGTTTAAATCATTGCACACGATATGAACGTTTGCAGCATTCACAATATATAATCTAGACCATAGATCTCATTAATTAAAAGGCTGGAATTCATTCTTATTTCTCACACAATTATCTATTCTCATATGATCTCTCCCCTATATATATATATAGTATATATATATATAATTGGGATCATATAGTACCTAAGCTTTAGGTAGTATGTAGTACTCAATCTCATTTACTCATCTCATACATCCTATGGTAGAGATTTTTTTGAATTTTTTAAAATTATTTTCATTGATTTCGCTATAGTAATGGTATATTTAGTAATTTGATTTATTATGTGATACAAGAAATAAACCATGCATATGGTTGAACATAATTCAATAAACCATATGCATATGGTTAAACAAAACTATGCATATAATTGAACAAAAACCTGCATATAGTTGTATACAATCATACATGCGAGTTTCGATTTAAATGCATGTTGCAAACGCATGCTTAGCTCATGCTCGCGCATCCACAACGCTCATTAGTCACACATGTATGTTTATGTTTTGTTATACATATAAACTTGTTTTGACGAAATTCTTTATTTTACATGCTTTTCGTGCCGTTGTTGTTCATCAGCTGCCATCACCACTATCCGTCGTCGTCGTCGGAAAACTTGAAAAACAAATGGAGGGGAGGAGAAGAAGAAGAAGGAGAATGTTGAATTACGTCCCCATTTTACCTTTGCGGAAAAAAAAATTGTTGTCATATGTCAAATTGTGGTGCGTCCACGTGTTCAAATATGTTGTTTATATTAAATACTACTACTATCTAAGAATGAGGTACTATCGGAAATATATATATATTGAAATTAAAAAGAAAAATGTTAAGATTAGGATTAGATTACGGAGGGTTACAGTGCTGCACTTCTATCCTTTCAGTGTCTCGCTCTACTTTCTCTCAATATCTCCCGCGCGGGCAATGCCCTATCTCTCGCCTCTCTCTCCTTCTCTTCTCTCTCAATCTCTCCACTGAATTGGAGGGTTTCTTGCGCTTGGAGGCCATATGTCCCGAGGCAGACACAGAAGCTTCTTCAGGTTGAGAAACTAGAAACATTTGGAAAGGCTAGGCCTCCCATTCAGACCATTAAGGTAACAGTAAATCTGTGATCTGTGAATTCTAATTTTTATCTGCATTTTCAGCTTCTTCTTCTTTAATTTCTTTTGTGATTTTCTTCTTCTTTTTTCTTTGTTGGATTGGAGATATAAAAAAAAAGTAAGGGCTTTGTCTGCAACAAGTTTCCCAGTAGATATTTTTTTTCTTTTGGAGATCTTTTGATGATTGATGCAATTAAGAGCTTTGTCTGCAACAAGTTTCCCAGTAGATACTTAGAAAAAGAAAGTTTTCGGATTATCAGGTCATGTTTACTGCTGTTTTTTTATACTTTGAAAAATTGAATTCAACGGCTTCATTTTGGTAATCTATGAGTTCTATATTGTTGGCTTGCTTTGTTGCTTATGATCAATTATGTTATTTTAGCTTCTTGTAAGTGTAGCTGTAGGCACTCTCATGAATACCTCCAGATTGCCATGCTTCTGTTGTGGTTCTTGTTTACTTTGTAAAGATGATATGGAAGATAATTTATGTTCTACTTCTATGCAAGTTCAAGGAGGAGGCTTTCGCATTGAATGATTGTATCATCAAATTAGTGGCTGCTATAAACTTGTGTGAACCCTTTTGTTATTGCATTTACTATTTAAGCTATACTGCTTGTGTTGAATCTGTGTGCCTCCTCATTGTCCTCAATTTGAATTATATATTTCAGCAGCAAGTTCTTTTTCCTTCCTTGGTTTGATGAAATCTAGTTTTGCTTGAGCCTTCTTACTAGATTTGTTAAGAACAGATACGAGCATACTGCATGCATGAATGTATCAAATGTTATTCATACAACATGATTGATAATAAATTTAAGTTATCATAGGGGAAACTGAGCTAAATAAAAATGAAATAAATAAACAAAAAACAAAATAAAAATAAAAATTACGCCTTGGAATGATCAAACTATAGAACACCAATTTAGAAGACCGAGTCTGGCACTAAATCCAGTAGGCCAACGCTAGTATTTTAATATTGAAAAGTAAATTAAGTAAATAATGGATATAATATGGTGTTTGATAACCGAATCGGGTATTAGGATACCTGACTTACTAACTCAGATCAGCATAGATTAGCATATTTTATCTTATATCGTGATCGGGTTCCGATAATTTCGAATAGACTACCCGACCCGATTAATCACCGCTACTCATTTCCACGTTATTAGGCGAAGCACAAGTTGGTTAGCGGATTAAGGTTGAAGCCTATTAGAATTTAGGTTATTAGAGTTAATCGGTATTGGATGATATCGAATGGAGAAAAAATTTAAAAGTTATCCATCAAGGACCAACACATTCTCAGCATTTCGGTTCAAGTTTCATCTAACAAATTTTATAAGAACATTTTGCAATCAAGACGGACATGAGTTTCCTAAATTTCAAGTTTCTATTGAGGGTTTTGGCCAATGATTCGTAAAAGTCTGACAATTTTATTAGTATAACAAAATTGGTGGTGGGGGCTTCAGCCCCCTTGCTTATTATTTCTACGGTACTACAAAAAATAATAGTTTATATGCAATTTGATCCCTATATATATAATTGCTCCTCTAACCACTCTGGACATAAGTTAATGTGTCTGTTGCTGATATGACAATATCAAATAGACAGGAAAATCAATCATTAAACCACTAAATTTAATTACTATTCAAATTATCATTAATACATAAGATTTTTAACCTCCTTCACTTAAATAGGATTTTCTCAATAAATATAGAACAATTATGTCGTTACAACTTTTGTTTTCTCAACAAATATAAAATAATTATGTCAGTTGTAACTTTTGTTTTGATCCAACTATATGAAGTTCACGTTCACTATTTTTTTCGTTCGCGTTTTTGCAACAATCACCATATCTTCCTTGTACTGAAAATAGGGCCAATAATCTCGTTAGTTACTCTACGTTTACGTTTGTTAATTCTCGCCTAAAATTTTCAATTATTTTTGTTGCTTAAAAAAAAGTAAAATCACAATTAATTGTAACAAGAGTTTATTATAATAGTGGTCATATATCTAAACATGGAATCAAACAACAAGAACTACAAATCATGGAATGAAAGACAAATTGAACTCAATAGATCAACCATAAGTTCAATCAAGTCATACAAATCTTAGGTTCAACTAAAAGTTTAGTTACTCATAATTAAAACAAAACAAAAAAAAACGAAAATAAAGAAAATATGACCGAAATAGATAAATTAAATCTGTATTTGGGGTTTACAATGAACAATTTGATGATCTTTTTCTTAAGTCTTGAATATCTATAGCGAAATACTAATTCTCAAATCAAAGCAAAAATCTAAACATCAGAGAGTCTAAGATTATGAAAACGATCGTGATTCTTTCTCTAGCTGACCGCGGCCTGTGCAGTTTTCATGCACAAGTGCCGCAGTCTTCCAATCTTGCCATGTTCTTTCTCGTTTGAGCTTCGTTCGCACATTGTTTGCGCTCATAGATTCCTATCGAGTTGTACTTCGATCTCAAATCACCTCAATTTACGGTCTATTTTTCTGCAATTTCAACTGAAGATGCAAAAGAGTGTCAATTCTTATAAAACAAGTAAAACTAAACATAAGCTCGTTCTAAATATGATTATCTCGAGTGAATTTATCAAAATTACACCTTAAAAATAATTAAAAATCCTATTTGTCAGCTATATAATTATGGTATATTAATGAAATTCGAATAGCAGTCAAATTTGGTGGCTTAATTGTTGACTTCCTAGCTGTGTGGCATTGCCACATGAGAGGTAGACATGTTAACTTGTATTCACGGTGGGTAGGGGAGGGATTGAGTAATGTATATACATAATGAAATCCAGCTAGTTTTAGTTGTATCTATTTCGTCAAACACTTATATACACTCTGACTCATCTTGTGCGGTTTGTCAAATCAACTTTAATAGGACAATTCCAAATATCTTATAAGTCGCGCTTCTTATATCTACTTTAATAAGACAAATATTTTATAAATTTGTTTATTTGTGTGCACCATGAGGACGTGCATATTAGACCTGCTCATCTATTTCTTACCCCACAAGATTAAACTACTGATCGGTGTGGTTTGTTGTAGAAGGTAAGTGAGTGAAACATTTTTGCCCACATAAGATGAAAACAGGACAGACACCACCCCGGGTTAGGATAAGTATTAGATTTAGGATATTTATTGCCCTAATTGTAGCATCAATATTATTCCGCCGACGATGATTATATTTAGCTAATTTAGGTGACAAACCCACTATACGTACGACACATACTATCCATCATTCCAAATGCATTGTTATGTTTTCAACAATCCAATTATTTCTTAACACAACTTTCCAACAGCTGTTTGTTGACTGTATGTATTTAGATTATAACTAAGTCTAAGTCACTAAACTGCATAGTGACTGTATGTGTGGTGTGGAGGTCATGTAATCGAAGTGTTGTCCTTCAACTATCAAAATAATTACTTGACACTGCATAGTAAAAGTGATGCATACGTCACTTACCCCGTATATGAGTGGACAAGTTAGTAACGGCTTCTCAATAAATCGAAATTATTGCCAAAAATGCTTGAAAATTCAAGAGACGATTGGCATAAAATCTATGAATTTTGGGTTGTTTTTATTCTGCATAAACTTAAAAACATGACATCAATAACTTAAAATTTTTACAATATCGTAATTTTCGCATTATTTTCATTTTTGAGTTGATGCCCACGTGTAGGGGTGAGATTCGGGTCGGTTTGGTTAACGAACCGAAATTTCGTTAACCGAAACCGAAAATACCAAAATAGGTAACCGTAACCGATACCAATCGGTTAATCGGTTAACCGATTAACCGATTCGGTTAGTCGGTTCGGTTATTTGCTAACCAAATTTAAATTAAATTTTAAAAAACAAAAAAACAAAAAACAAAATTAACCGAAAATAACCGAGATTATTTCAAATATTACAGAAATTAATATATTAAATTAAATAATTTTGACTTAATAATTAAATAAATAAATAAATTAATTAATTAATTAATTAATTTCGTTAATCGGTATAACTGTCGGTTAATCGGTTATACCCGATAACCAAATTACACACACCCAGAATCGATAATCGATCCGAAACCGAAAAAATCGGTTATCGGTTAACCGATAACCGACTTTTCGGTTTTGTTTCGATATCGGTTAACCGATAACCGATACCCGTTTAAGCACCCCTACCCACGTGGAACTAATGCGGCAACAGATAAATCGCGCCGATTTCAATTAAAAATAAAAATAATGTGAAAATAGTATAAAAAGCATTTCTAATAAGTATATAAAAAACAAAAACAATCTAAACTTCATGTATTTTATGACAAATCCCAATATTCAATGAGCGTGCTTGAATATGAATAAATTTAATAAAAAAATTTAAAACTATTGAAAAATGAAGGATTATTGGCACATAAATCCACATTTTGGACTTATTTTGATTTTTTTCCACGAATTTTAAAAATTATCACAAAATACACAAATTTAATCAATTTATTGCTTTTACCACGATTTCAAATTCAAACCAAATTAAATTTAACTTGATATTTTACAAATTTACCATAGACAAAAAATTTAGTGATTATAAACGACATCGAGAAAGATGATATCGATTGTTTTGATCCCAACTAGAATCAGATGATGAAACAGAGGAGAAGACATGATTTTCTTAATGAGGGTTGACGCGATGAATTCTAGAAATAAAAAAATCTGATATATTTTGATGGAACAATGATGTTTTATGTCATATCTCTATGATGTTATTTATATCACTAACCGTTTTGTCTATAATAAATTTTTGATTGCAAAATCAGATCTAATTTGACCTGAATTTGAAATCGTGGTAAAATCACTAAAGTGATTAAATCTGTTTATTTTGTGATAATTTTTAAAGTTCATGTAAAATAGACTTAAAGTCGATATATTTATATGATAATAATCCAAAAATGAAATAGGACCGTAGAATTTGGATCATGGACCATGAACATAACATATGGGCGAACAAAAAAGAGACACGCGTCTAACATGCGGCGACCTTCACTGCTCTAACCAACAAACTCCCCTTCTTCTTTATTGGGTCCATCTTCCTCATTTTGGTCGTCTAAATATTACTATAACTCTATTTCATAAACGATAAACGTATATAAATTTTTCTGTCTTTCTTTGTCATTTACATATGTTCGGCTTCTTTTATAATCCGGATTTTCAGATATCCTTACGAGGTTGTATGGTCTGATTTGATTTTGTAACGATATGCTCTTTTTTTTTTTTATCACGAAACCAAGAACCGCTACCTTGCCACTGCACTTGTGAAACCCCACGCTCCTACGCAATACCGCAAACCACACAGGACAGGTAAACCACACTTGGAAAACCAGGTGTGACAGACTCAAACTCATAGATGCGTTTGGTGGGGTTCGAACATGTGACATCTCGGCCACAGGAACCCACCTTAACCATTGTAACTATATGCTCTTTCCATTAAAGATGCTTGCACTCTCACATCATGAATGTGTATTTGGAAAGTGTTAGTCGGACATTCTAATTCTCACCACATTTTAATCCTATATATATATAGGATTTGGTTCAAATAAAAACACATTCAAAAATAAGAAATGAGAACAAATTTTAACCATTGATTATTGAATATGTATGGTTGTGATTAAATCAAATTAGACTATAATGATAATTATATAATATTATGAAAATAACTATCTCTTAATTATAGTGATTGTGATAATTTGTAAACCATCTATCTATATATAGAGAGAGAGAGAATACAATAAATATATCATTGAAGTATAGATTGGATCCGAATTTTGGCTATCTCACATTATGTTCGATCCATATTTGCTCTTCCCATTTGTGGCCTTCCTTGTAGCATTCAAAGTTTGCAATAAATGTAACTGCCGAAAAGTTCACAAGATTTATTTCCTTTCAGTTGTTATTTTGCAAAAATGCAGTATCGACCACATACATTGAACGAAATCATAGCGTGATTCTCTAGTTATGCAAGATCCGCTTAAGTCTATCCCACAAAATTATCGTCGCATTTTCGTCGGATCACAAAATGCGTAAATTCCCTCAAACTTGGCCATCCAAAAATATATTTCCTATCCTCCATTATACATAATTATTTTCTGTATATCATTATTATAGAATTATATTCAAGTTAATTATGAAAATTGCATTATTGTGTTTTATTATTGCACCAATATTCTTAAATGATTGTACTCCACAACAGCATAATAGATAACTACAACTGATTGCATAGGAAATTCAGATGCACTATCTGTGCCGTTTATACTATCGATTAGAATTGTGGGATTGTACAACTTACCATACTTAAATGAAATAAAGATACAATTTTTTCATTAAATTATCTCGTTCGACAAAATCCATCACATATACATATGTACCAAAAAAAGTTGGATCTAAACAAATTCCACTATACATTAAAATTCTCACGGTTACAATATATAGAAGCATCGATATTTAAGTATGATTTGACTTTTATCTGCTACTTTAAAACCTACATATTTGAAAATTATTCTATTATCAGAAATATAACCTAATTATATAACGAAGTTCAAAAAACATGAAAATATCAATTAACGGTTGTTGATATGGATGTCAAATCTTATCACATAATATGAGGTGGATGTCAATTTTGCACATAAGATAAAATGATGTTAGTTATATCTTATGTGGCCATTAGTTTCTGACATATTTCTTTCAACTCCTTTAAATAATCATGATATATTTATAACAACCAAAGAATAATAGGGTTAAAATACTCACACCAATAAAAATCAGATTATATTTGAATGTTAACTCTATATAAAATAAGGCGGTTATTCATCCCCAAAATTAAGATCACGCACATCCAAAAAAACAAACTATAATTCAGAGTCATTCAAAACCCTAACTAAATAACTGGTGTGAATCAGATAAAACTGACAGAAATTGTGTTTCTGAGAAAGCGACCGTACGATGAGAAGATAAAAATCAAACAAAAACTTGAAATGAAATATATAAATAAATAAAAACTAAAAAAAGGGTAAGGATCGTTATTATCCACTAGGTATTCGTGGCAGTGAAAGGTTGGGAGTTGGGAAAGGGTACCACATAGGACACTACCTCCGCCACGTGGCGCAATCCTGTTAGACTATGACGCCGACGTCGAGTAACCGAAACTGAAAAACCTAAAAACCAAGAAAGGATTTTTATTTTTTTAACCGAAAAAAAGATTTATTTATGAATAAATTAATTACTGAGTGAGATAAAGAAACGTCGGCGAGGAAGATATACAGAATATACACAATACTCTTTGTTATCTATAATCTGGATTATGACCATAATTTTATTTTCTTCTTGCCCTTCTTTAATTTAATCGATTTATTGTCCAGCATTCATTATCATATATATACATTGGCGGACCAGAGGGAGGGCAGTGGGGGCACTGGCCCCCTAGGTCTTACAAAATTACTAGGTATATATATGTATTTTTCATATAATTATTAAAATAGATTAATATTTTATGTTGTGGTAGAGTTGTGTATTTTGTGTGAGAGAGATATTGAGTGGATTTTCTTTTGTCATTATTGGTGTTAAGTTTTTTAGTATCTTGGTGAAAATATATTTACATCTAATTTTGATGACATGAGTTATGAACAATACGAGTTTTCTTGTATACAATTATAATATATTTTATTCTTTAATTAAAACTTGATATCCTATACCATTAAACATTTTATACTATTATATTATTCTATCATTTGATGCTTGTTTATAATGACGTATGTATCAATAGTTAGAAATATATTTTGTTGTGTGTGTGTGTTGGCTAGTGGTAGAGTGGTTAATGTCCGAGGTCAAAGGTCGGGTTCGAGTCTCACCGTGACGACCTTTAAAATTTCAGTATTAAATTACCAAAAAAAGAAATATATTTTGCTTTTATACTATACTATCAAGAAGACAAGAATTGAAGTTTAAATTCAATAAAACTTTGTTTGGTTCTTTCTTCATAATTTAGAAGATTGTAAATTATAGTTCATTTCAAATATTATTATTATTTAGGTAGATGAAAGATATATGTTTCATTTTCATCGGTTAATTGAGCTATCCATCCAAACTAAAAACTAAAAGAGAAATATTGTGAGATGGTCATACTTAACCTTTTTGATGTAGTGATATAATTTGAATAGAGTTGTAGTGGTATTAAAATTAGTATTTATTTCAAAGTTTAATTTTAAAATTCTTCTTATGGATTTATAAATTATATACCCCATCCATCCACAAAATTAATTTACTTATTTTCTATTTGGGCCATCAACGAAAAGTTTACTTCCTGTTACGTACATAATCCCACATAACCCCCTCATATATTATGGATCCCCTTTTTCACTACCTTTACATTCAATACTATTTATTAAAACTTGTGCCACTAAAATTTGTAAACGAATTTGGTGGACGAAATGAGTAATTATTTGAACCCCCCTAAATAAAAAGTCTGGGTCCGCCACTGTATATATACATATATAGATAAAAATATACATCGCAGCGAGAGATCATTCACGTGCCTTGCTCTGTTTTTTCTTTCATTTCCCATTTCTATTTTATAATTTTTGGCGTTTTTGTTTTTCCTTTTCCCACTCGATTTCGCGTTTTCTTCTGTTTTCTGTTTGTTTGTGGGAAAAGATTTTCGGCGGTTATGTTTTCTTGACGGTGGGCGTTGTATATAATACTCGGGGGGTTTTATCGTTTCAGCATAGAATCTCATTCTCATATCAAGATTTCAAAGATAGAGAGAGAGATAATGGAAGGAGGAAAGCAATCGGGTTCTTCACTTGCTTCTGATCTTTTTGGGGCAAAGGATTCTTCTGCGGCTGCTTCGTCTTCTGGGATTTTTGGTTCAATGTTTCCGCCGCCTCCAAAGGTGATAAAGATGATTTCTTTTCCCTATGATAATTCTGCATTGGATATTTTTTTTGAGTTTCTTGCTTCATTAGTTAATGGACATCTGCATTCTCACAGTTTTAACGAAATTCTGTTGAATTTAGACTGTTTCCTTGGTGTGTAGTGTGAGTTATAATAAGGGCTTTTTGATGGTTTGTTTTGCTGAGGAACGGCTCGATTTTGTGATTTTGCATTGCATGTCATATCTGTAATTAATTTCATTCTTTATCTTCAAACTTTGAGCTACTTATGAGTGCCTAGACTTTTTTTTTTACACAATTGGATTTTGCCCTTTTGGTGTGAACATGGAATGAAAAGGTGGAGGTTGGAGCAATTCAAGGTTTTTTTTTTATAAAATAAAAATCTCCTTAGGAGCAAGACAAAAGTTCAAAGACTTCTTGTCAAGGTTTCACTTGGTATTTCTGACATAATGACTTTGATCTTATGAAATTCTACTACATCTTAATTAGCAAACCTTTTTTATGTTGTTGGGTCGGTTTAGGTTGTGGCACGGGAGTCGAACCACTATTCTGAAACAGAGAAGAAGATTAGCCCAAAAATCCAACTTGGACTGCAAAGAATGGCGTTGTAGGTATATCTCTCATCAATCACATAATGTGATGATGCTTCACAATTTATTCTACATCTTTGTTTGTGAAGACTTCATCATTTTGCACATGCAGCTGTGTTTTTGCTTTGCAAATCATGTATTCAATAGCTTCAAAAGGTTTCTAGTTTATGTATGATTAGTCGGTGATGGAATTCACTAATGTGAGTTTAAATCCAGATAGAAATGCCATAGGCGGTGAAGGGCAAAACCAGAGCACGGCAAGCAAGGACAACAGTTCGTATTATACGGATGAGAAGGTGCAGCCCTTCCACTACAGCTCATCAATATACTACGGTGGTCAAGATGTTTATTCTCGACCCGAGAGTGCTCACAATCCCAGGACTACTGTGAGTGACAAAACTCACTACATGATTTACTACTGAAATTGTGTTATTCAGTAACAGTAACATATTCATTTCAAATATCTGCCTTTGTATAGTTGGATTGATGTTTCTTCTATTTTGAGAGTGCTACATCAATTTTGGCTGAGATTGTGTTGTGGAGAATTTTCAGTTCATGTGTTGACCTTTATATAATTTGGGTTCTCTTCTATTTTGAGTGTTTTCTGAGACGATATCAGTAAAAATGAAGCTCAAAATTGTCTGCCTTTAGATAATCTTCTTTGTTTCCCCCATAGCTAGAATTATATTATTGTGGTGTTGGAATCACAAGTGTAATGCATTGGACATTGTTTGTCACCAGTTCAACACAGATAATGGAGAAGACGACTCGGGCAGTGCTTCACGAGGAAACTGGTGGCAGGGTGTGCTCCGATCCCATAAGAATATCTATCTGTCTAGCTATTATGTTTGAGAAATCCTTGTATTAACGAATTTTTTTTTTGGCAGGATCTCTTTACTACTAAGACCTGAATACATATACTTAATTAGGTACTGATACTGTAACTCATTGTTGGGGGTGCAGTTGATTTCATCTCAAACATCTGTAATAACTTTATGCAATCTTTTCTTTTTCTTTTATTTCCACGTTTTTCTAGAGTTCAAAATTGTTATCACTCTCACTCATTTTCTTCTTTGCAGGCATAAATATTTATATATATAGCGCAGCAGGCGTTGGCAGTTCATCCCTGCTCTTCATAAATCATAATGAAGAAACTAGATGCTTGGCGACAGTTATTGTATTTAAACGTCAGCCTCTTGGCCACAGTCAATATTTGCAACTGTAGCTGAGTAGACTTTGTTCCCTTTCTCAATTTCTCCTTGTAAAGGATACGATAAATTTCGGGGGAAATATAAATATTAGCTAATTATAAATCTCATCTTTGCGTTAGTTTTTTGCTTGCATTATCTTTCCGCTTGTAAATTCCAATGCCTCGGTTAAGACGCACACCACACGACACAACAGTGGTACCAATGTTTCCATAACATGCATTTGTTTGGAGAATAATTTATAATTTTGTGCTAGACAAAATTGCTTCAGAGTTTGTGGCCCATATTTCACAAGAAAGTTAACTGGATATGTTGGGATAAGTCGAATATCCTGGTAAAATAATGTCACTGATTACAACCGATTTTGATGTTTGTGTCAGCGTATTTTGTTTGATAAGGTTGTAGTATCCAGATAAAGGCTGTTTGTATCTGAAGGGATTTGGTCGGAACGTTGTGTCCATCATCATTTTAAAGTTTTTTAACTTTATGTCTGAATCAATAGTATATATCCCATGAAGAAGATAGCTAGGATAAGGAATCTGTTTCCTCAAGATTCCTGGATAGGGGGTGATATGCCCACGTTCCCCAAAGGAATCATTCTTGCTCGAGTAGCTCGAACTCGTCACCGTCAGGTCTCAAATGGCGTCGTTTTATGTAATATGCATCGCGTGGATAAAAAGAACATTCATGATGGCACATAGGTAGTAAAGTAACACAGTAGAAATTAATTAGACAAGGAACTCGATGGTTATACATATATAATGATCTGATTACAAAGCTAAAATCAGCAATTATTCATATGTTACTAGTCCATTTCGCTAGGAGTTCCGAAATCAACCCTTTCAAGGCAAAGTGTAAGCTGCAAAACCAAACACAAAAATCATTACAAAACTATTGGACAAAACATGCGAAACATAAGTCTCAAACTAGTGAAGGGGGGCAGAGCTAGAAAAATTTGTTGATGGGGGCTTTTGCACAATTATTCATAGAAAATACCAAAAAATTGGCGATTATAAGTATTATATATATATATATATATATATAAATTGATGGGTGGGGATTAAGCCCCTCCTTGAACCATAGTAGCTCCATGAAGAAGTACTTACGTCCACACTTGAAGCCGACGGGGCGGTTAGCAAAACGGCATCGTTTTGGGATGGTGATGGCCACGGCCGGCTTGACTCCAGAGGCCTTGGCCGTGGGCGACAGTAGAACGGCGCAGAGGCATTTAGGATTCCTCCCTATTCTCTTCACTTGGAGGCAGCAGCTGCTCGACACCGCTGCCTTCGGATCGCGGCCGGGGACTGCGCAGGGTGCCAGCTGGACAGCCACTTTGTCCGGGGACAGTTTGCCGCAGGCCCCACCTGCTCCCTCCGCGCCGAGGCCTGCTGCTGCGAGCAAGGCAACGAGGCAAACAACCTTGAAGAGACAAGCCATTTTTTCAGTATATATGTTTGCTGTTAGTTTGGAATGGTGTGGGAGTGTTTGAGAGATTGCATGGGATTTTATAGTGGAGGTTGGGTAAGTGTGAAAAGAGGAAAGTGAGCAGCAGTGAATGATTATGGTTTCTTTGAGTTGCATAGCTGTTGAATTGTGTGTGGCGTTTTGGTTCTGGAAAGAATGACTCAACCACCCAACTAAAATTTGTTTCTCTCCATTAAGCGCAAAAGCGGGAGATATTTATATTACTTTTTCTGTATATCAAGCGTCCAAAAAAATGTTATGATTCGAGAAATGAAGCTGATGAATCATCAAATAAATGGGCTGAGAGAGTGAGGAAAAGGAACCAGAAAAAGGTTAATCGCCGTTGCTGGGGATCAAACCCGCAATACTCATCACTATACTACAATTACTTGTTCATAAAGAGTAAAGTAGTAAATATGGCAAAACACTTTCTGCCTAGCATATATTGTCATTTTTTATATGAACGATAATTATATATGATGCCTAGTGTTTTAAAAGAAATGCTATTTAATTAGCGTACATCGTCCGAGATCCTTGGCTAGTACAACGAAGTTATCATCTTGTGGAAAGAAATGTTGATACAATAAAAGATCAAATATATTACACCTCTCACCAACTCCTAAAAAACACTACTCTTTCTGCATTTACATTAAAAAAGGGAATATAAACTCTGTCAAAGGAACTCATGGCCTCTGTCAACTCTCAGAAAGATTCAAGAGATGGCGACGTAGATATCTCCCGTGTGGTGCTCGAGAACGAATCCGATCTCTCCATGTTGCTCATCTCCTTCCCTTTCCCGTCAATGCTCAGATAATCCGTTAAGATCTTCTTCACTCCGAATCCACCAAGTGGGAGCTTGCTGCTCTCCGTGTATGGCGCCGCTCTCTCCCCCTTTGTGATGAGCGGCGAAGGTGATGAGAACTTCGGAGCTGCAAAGGCTGCCTTATACCCGACATTATTGTGAGTGATCACACCAACTTTGGAGATGGAGATGAGCTGATCCGAATGCTTAGACAAGTCGTCCACGTATAGCAGATCATCTATGCGCGCCACAATGTTGAATGCTAGGCTCTCAAGAACTCTCGAGTAGCTCTCCAATATGGATTTGCCGACATCCTAGATCATGGCATTCAACACAAACTGCATCAGCAACAAGTACCATATGCGGAGCTATTAAGCCACAACCAGTTATTTTTTTAAAAAAAACTTTACTTATAAAATCATCAAATTTTCAGTATATTGTGCAAATCGTTGTGTAAAAGCCCCCACCATCAAACTGAATCATAGGAAAAACTAGCTTATTCGAAATCTCAAGCTCGGAATGTATAAAATCCAACACCTATCAAAAAAAATCTAGCTCCGCCCACAAGTACAACAATGTATATATGTCTTAATTGATGCATATGTTCTACAATAACTTTGTAATTAACTAATTAACTAACCTTGTTGCATTGTATTTTGCACATGTCTAGTGTGGTCTGAGGCAGACCTGGAAACCGTAGTTTCAAGCAGAGGAGGAGGCTCCCGGCCCTCCCCGCCAGCACCTCTCGTCTATCCGCATCACTAACAAAATCCTTAACCATTTCCCATGATGATCTCGAGTTTGATCTCTGTGTGGTGCTGTTTAGAGGCTTTGAGCTCATCTTCCTCTGCCACAATTGTATGGTCGCCTCCAATCTGTTGGCGACCTCTATGGCGTGGTGCTCGGATGACAAATCGAGGCAGTCCAGCAAGCACTCAGGGGAAAACCGATCAGTGCTGATGTATCTGTGGATCACATCTCCTAAGCTTGCTTTCCCATTCTGCAATAAGAGCATGTTCAAGAAAAGGGTCATGTTTAATGACATTGAAAAGTTAGTGATCTATCTTAATTATTGATACCTTTGGAAGAGATTCTAGATAAGAATCAGGTACATCCATTTCAGCTAATGCAGCATCGTTGATAGCCATTGCAGCTTTATGGATCTGGTTCGTGGAGTCGCGCCTGTTCTGTAGCATCCTTCTAGAATCTTCGTTAAGGCCACCATGTGGGACCCGGGGGACGGGGAGCCACCATTTGTCTTCTTGATTGGGGAGGTGTTTGTGGAAGGAGGTGGTTCCGTCGCCCTCCGGGGCTAATATCCCTTGCTCAACATACCAGAACTCTGACCCCTCAAAACTCTCCAATATTTCCTATGAAAAAAAATGAAAGTGGGGATCATTACAGTAGCAAGAGGTGGTCTACGACAAATGATTCTAGTATCTCACGAGTAGCATGTTGTCCAATTTGCGCAGTGCAGGAAGGTTAACATACAGATCGACCCGCGGTTTGGAAGTCATGACCTGACACAAAAATGGAAATGAACCCGATTTCAATCAGTTCAGAAACTAGAATCATTTGATACAATAATCATAGCTACCTCGAGTTTGGTTCCGTCGGGGAATGTCTGCCAAGAAGGTACTAATTCAACAATGTGATCACTAACACACAGAATCCAATCCATTTCTCTTCGCCACATTTGTTTCTTCTCGAGCTGCAGAGGTTCTAATCTCCAAATTTGACCAAAAATTGTAGCTAAGGAGACAAAAGATTCACCATCAAAAAATAGCATTCATAGACAGATTCAAACAAACGTAATATCATAACATACCACAAAGATTGGTAATAGCATTTGATATAGCCAGAGCAGTGCAAACCCCATTGCCACAACCAGACATGTCTTCACCAAGAAGCAATTTCGCAAATCTTTCCTTCATCATCTCACTCTCTACACACAAATCAAACGTAACTACTTCATTGTTTTCTACAGAAAGATTGAATTATCGTAAAAAGAAAATACTAAAAAAAACCTGAAACACACGATCCGTGTTTGACTAATTTCCTCTTGTCCAAATGTGGCTTCTCAACTTCCTCGGAAACCTCGGAGACGCCCCAATTTGGAGGCGGCGAAGATGAGTCTTCAGAGCCACTATTTTCATCACACAGATTGACCTCAGAAGCCAAAAAATCAGAGCTTGAACTACTTTCGCCGCTTTCTTCTTCATTCAAATCCTTGAACTCTCCTACTTTACTACATTTATCTTCACAAATCTGATGTTTCTCATTCTCTTGCACTTCACTTTCATTCATCAACACCTCCATCTTCTCCTCGATGTAGTTCGGCGAATCACAGTAGACAGAGTTGTTCATACCATTCCATCAAAATGATAACTTCGCTGGAACTTCTACTGGCTTTATGTTTCAAGAATTTGACAGATTTCGACACCCAAAACGACAATGTGGAAGAGGGGTGCTTCACGATTTCATCTTGGTGTGAGAAAGCTCTAGCCATAAGGTGGAAGCTTCGGTTTCGACCATTTTTGAAGTGGGAAAAGATTATAAAACAAGAAAAAGGGGAGTGGGAACTGGCAATAATTGTTCGAATATAGTAGCAGAAGCACAGAGGTCGCAAGAATGATTTCTAGAGAGAGAGAGGAGTATGATTGGGGAGGTTTTTATGGAGAATGATAAGCAAAGGCGTTCATGAGGAGACCAAGAAGAGGCATCGAGGCTCCTGAATGCTGCCCTTTTTAACTTAAACAAGGCGCTTTGCACTTTCTTTCTGCGCTTTGCTTCAACAAGGGCTCTCACACAATCATTGCATTTAGTACTTAAAAATGTAAAAGATTTTATTCTCTCTGTATCTCGTTGTTCCAAAAAAAAACGGAGAAGCTCTCCCGTGATAGGTGAATTTTTATTGCTTAAAAAAATAAAAGATTTTATTCTCCAAAAAAATGGGAATCTCTTCTATAGGGAGGTGAATTTTTATTGCTTAAAAAATATATGTACCAACAATGAGCCACCTCAAAGAGAGTGAAACTCCATATTGTGATTGTTATGACTCGATCATTGATCCTTATTCCAAATCTGCTAGTTATTTTCTCAGGAGTTGCCACATCCTAGTCCTATGAGAATGTGATGGGTAATCACGGTGATTCAACGGTTAAGAAACTATGATAACTTTGTCTAGTGCCTATAAGAAATCACCTTAAAAAATAGTGAAACTTTCATATTACGGTTATTATGACTCGATTATTGGTCCTTATTTTAAATCTACTAGCTCTTAACCAACTGAGCTAAGCCTACGTGTCATTTTACTCTCTTTCTCTTTGTGCTGACTTATCTGATCCATCAACGTTTTGCACAAAATGTGTTTCTCAATTCTTGACTCTTCATAACATGATACATTTAATATTTTCGCACATAGTCTTGTCATTTTAGTCGTTTGGTACAAAACAAAATATATTTCGTATTTTATTGTATTTTTTTGGGTTGCATGAAGATTAGGTAAGGGAAGGTGTGGATTCCCATCATCACATGTAAGACAAATGTGACGATTATTACTAGGTGACAAAAATCGTGTTTGCTGACAGTTTGAGTTAGTGATGGTCTAGTGAGTAGTGAAGACGACGCATTGTCAAATACAACAAAATCCGATTTTGACAGTAAAGTGTTAGGTAGGTTCAGCAGAATCTGGGCAGATCAGATTGATCGGATTAGGATTCGGGTCCATGTCCCAATTACAAGTTTGTCTAAATACATTGTGTACAATTGGAGTTCAAATGGTAAATCACCTTAAATGAATTTCATGGTAGATCACCTTGAAGTGGAACAACATGTAACACATATATTTATTTATGCTATAGTCTTTGTTGTCACCAATTGGGTAATCTGTGGTTAAAATGTAGGTTTCGTGTTTGCATATTCGAAAATTTTCAATATTTGAAGGCTAAAGTCCTACCCACTTATTTGAATAGGTCTTTCTTCTTACGCATGGTTACCTTTGCTTTGGATTAATTTCAAGCCTTAAAATTATATCCATTCATCATTTTTTCATGACGACCCCGATCAAGTATGGTCCAAGGAGAGCGGTTTGGGAGGAGTCACGGAAGACCCAAATGCGCATCTCGAGACTGAATGGGGTGCCACAAGACACGATCCGGATGCGCATGTTCGGTTTCTTGCACCAGCGAAAGATTGGTTCAAGAGTTTGGACCGAGTGGCATCGACCTACTCCAAGGAGCAACAAATCACGAAAAGACACGGGCCAATTTCCGAGTAATACGGAGGTGAACCGAAGAGTCAATGCTTCGCCATCCAGACGAAAGGGACAAGCTTACCCGAGCCCCTACCGAGGAAGAAGAGCATGAAAGCACACTGGAGGTAAACTTCGCGATCGAGCACGCGCACGCACCGACCGCGAGCCATCAGTGTGTGCGCGCGGAGCTGTTCGCGGCGACCCGGCCGCGATACCATCCATGAGCAATCGAGCGAGCATGCCGCCGAGAAATTAAATTCCCAATTCAAACAACAACCGCTAATCCTAGGTAGACCTTTTCTAGCAACCGGTCGTGCGTTGATTGATGCGCGGGAAGGCAATCTCACGCTTCGTGTTAACGATGAGGAGCTCAAGATTTCCATATGACGCCATCAAGCAACACGACGGTGGAAAGCGGAAGTTTGCTACTCGATCACGACTGCCGCGCGCGCGCGTCGCGCTTAGAGGTACTCGACCAATCGAGGATCTGCGAGAAGGAAGAAGTGGACTCGGCATGGAACTCCGAGTGTATCATTCAAGTTTGGGGCACTTCCATAGTCGATGGTAGAGATCCGTGAACTAAGTTTAGGAGGATCCACGAGTTGAGAAGGATTTCTGTTGCACAAAAACGCCGATTGACAAGGTTAGTGATGGTCTAGCTAAAGACGTTAAATTAGCACTTGTTGGGAGGTAACCCAACATTTTCTTTGCTTTTGTTTTCGTGTTTTGTCGTGTCTTTCGTTTGTGTTGTTTTTGTCGTGTTTCTTTTTCTTTTCGTTGTTGTGTCGGTCGATCAACGAGTTTAAGCAAGTGTGTTAATCCATGTGGCCAATGACGATAGAAAATTTTTGTGAAATTTAATGATAGTGCACATGATATGTTAGAAAATGACGCATGAATGACGTGAGATGGCTTAGCTTGTTGTTTTCACCATTTGCTTATCCCGTGAGACTTGAGCTTCACCGTATACATATCTTGATACGTTTCATTAATTGTGTGATATCGCATGTGATTATCTTCTAGAACTTGCCGCTTTTACGTGTCGAGACCGCAATATGTGTTTCAATTTGGAAAGGATAAAGGCCATCTTTGTTAACCACATATTCACCCAAACACTAACCCGATGTTATATACCATTTGTCGCCTTCTTTGAGCCTTTATTAGACTTTTCTTTCGATTAATCGGATGATAGGAGGTGAGGATGGATATGGGAATCAAAAGGGTGAAATTCGATGTAGTTATGATGAGAAAAGTTTCTTTTAGAAAATACATCGTGGTGAAGAATAGTACCTTTGTTGTGAAAGGTAAACCCTATAAGCTCTAGAAAAGAAAAGAAAAAGAAAAATGTTAAGTTCACTATGAGTGTTGAGCATAAAGGGTCTTTAATCAAAGTATAGGTACCTTATGAGGCATAAAACGTTGATTTAGCACGTTGGGAAAGAAGAGAAAAATGGACAAAGTCCATATGTGTCGAAAAGTATAAATGGGGGTGCTTGGAATATTTTTGAGTCGCTTAGCCATATATTACCCTACCTTAACCAATGTGCCTACATTATAACCTATGAAAAGACCTTTTTGATCCTAATTTGAACACATTTGACGCGGTGGAGATATTAGAGAAACGGCAAGCCTATGGTAAGATGTTGCATTGCATTGATCGTTGAGTGTATACATGTCCTTAATTTCTTTATGAGTTTGAGTGTATCCTCTATATTCTACACACATGCCGTTGTGAGGGTTGAATAAAATGAGTTTTTGCCCTCGATGGTTGTTTGTGTTGAATTGTTTAACATCGTCATGTGCGCAAATGTTTTGAGCGTTAATATGTTTCGAGGCTTATATATAAAAAATTGCTATCTCAAATCGCTGATTCATGATTCATGGTGCTTATTTATATGTGTTGATTTCGATCAATCTTGATGCATATCTAGTTGCCGATTAACGACGAATCGTATTAATTGTCAATCGATCTTGAATGCATGATACGAATAAGCCTCGAGTCGAATCGAGATAGGACATTCGTAGGAAGTATATTCTTAGTGATCCATTTGGAGTTGCTTATTTTCCTCTAGAGACGAATCGTGATAGGGAAAATTAGTAATCAATCGCCGCAATTGTCGAATCAAGTTGTTGGTTATATATGTGATCTTCCGTCTTATCCGGATTAAAACGGTTAATAATAAGCGGGATAAACATCGTTGTGGATAGGATTGATGCATCTCTAGGGTTAGTCTTTCTTCACCAGCGATCATAAATCACCTTAAATGAATTTCATGGTAGATCACCTTGAATTAGGCTTCTTAAATTATATTCATTGACACTCCCTACTAAAAGACAAAAATATATATAAAAAATTGCTATCTCAAATCGCTGCACCAATTTGAGATTGTGAAAAATAATGTCACTTTTTGCCACATGGCAAATTTAAGTGGTCTATTAAAATTTTATTTAGATAGAATTTAAGTATTACTCTCTCGATCCTCAAAATTTATTACTAATTTTTCTTTTTTATCCTCAAATTTGTTTTCTTTCTATTTATGAATTTTTTCATAAATATTATATATTTATTATTTTCAATAACACTCTTTATTTACACTTTTTACCACACATGATCCATCATTATCACTATTTATTACTCTCAATAACACCACTTATTTATACAGTTTAACTTCTATGGCTCATCACTAATTAATTTAATATTGTACTAATATGAGACTCTTACTCAGCTCACAAAACACTTAACAATTTTTATTAAAACTCGCACCGAAAATTCTTAAGAACATATTTTGGGGACAGAAGGAGTATATATTATAGATAATTATTCATAATAAAAAAATATATCAAAATTTATCCTTTTTTCTCCAGAGATAGAGTCTAATACGTTATAGTTTGACACAATTCAAATTCTTTCATTTTGCATAGATTTATTTTCAAGATAGTATCTTGATTTCTATACTTTTATTTTTGTTATTAAGTTTGTATCTTATTTTAACTGTATATTATTTCTCTATTATAATTATAAAATTTAAAATAAAAAAAATAATTATACATTTTGCTTACACATTTTAAAAATAATATAATTTATCTTAGATAATAAATAGTTAAAAATAAAGCAATAATTAAATAATTTAGACTGGATTGGTGTCATGATGGAGTATAAAAATAATAAAATTGCATTGGATGTTAGATTGTGTAGGTGGATAAGAAAGAAATGAATATTTTATTCAAAAAATTGGATTGGATTGGATTATGAATATTATAGTCTTAAAAGACCTTATAACTTAGGTTTAGTCCCTCAAATCTTTTTTAGCCACTTTTAATTTTCAATGCATAAAATATTTTTTTTCTTTTTCTTTTGTTGCTTTCTGTATTCAATTTATTTGCTCCAAAAGGAAAAATTTCTTAGTCTCTGGGGCCCGTATACCCAGTTCCATGAGAACTTGAAAGAATAAATTATAGTGATTCAAACGATAAGTAATTTAAGTATACCGGTATTATTTAATGCCCACAAAGATTCACTCTCGAACATGAAACTAGGATGCTCTATTTACACGTGTGATATTCCTAAGCCACATTTATATCAGTATTTTGCTTCTTAAATCAAAATACTTGAAAAATCAAATCCAAGAATACATGTAAAATCAAAATCTGATGGAAAATAGGGAGTCGAGAAATTAAAAATTGTGTGTATAGCTATACTAATAATGAAAGCATGCTTAAAGGTGAAATTTCTGCAAGTATAATGTTTTTGGGGCATATAATAATAGTAGTGTAATCAAGTTTTTTTGGGTGGGGTTAAGCTTTCATAAATAAATGTACCAAGCAGGTAATGGTAGTTGTTCTAGCAGAAAATACATAAGTAGAAATAAAATAACTTAAAGTAACCACCTTCCAACAACTAAACACAATTTTGGGTTTCACCATTTCAGTTACTTAGTTTACACTGTACCACTTTTGTGCTAAAAAACTGTTTGGTGATTATTGAGAATTATAAGTTTGCAAATTCTGTCGTGGTCCATTCCAACAGATTGATGGAACTCTGAGCAATAAGCAAATAACTGTGTCCGAAAACGACGGGATTAGTAATTTTATTAGCATGTTCAATCTTCCATATATTCAAAAAAAATTGTTCAAAATCATTATTGACACATTTATAGGTTATTTTGAGATTCTGACAGTGAAAAATCATCTTAGTTTAGACTTTTTGAACCCAATTAGTTTATGTGGAATTGGAAAAAAATTTAGACCTTATTGCTAATAAAAAGATGGGGTGGTCTCATGTACGCGCGTGCACAGTGAGACCCCCTAATTAATTTTTAATTAATTTTAATTAAAATTAATTATTTTAATAATCCTTAATTATAAATTAATAAATAATGATTATAAATTAATAAATCCTAATCTTGAATTAATAAATCTTAATTTTAAATTAATAAAGCCTAATTGGAATTAATAAATCCTAATTATGAATTAATAAACTCTAATAGTCAATTAATAAATCTTAATTTTGAATTAATAGACCTTAATTGGAATTAATAAACCTTAATTTTAAATAATAAATCCTAATTGTGAATTAATAAACCCTAATTTGAATAATAAACCCTAAGTTTGAATTAATAAACCATAATTATGAATTAATAAATTATAATTTTTAATAATAAACCCTAATTGTGAATTAATAAATCCTAATTGTGAATTAATAAATCCTAATTTTGAATAATAAACCCTACTTTTGAATTAATAAATTATAATTAAAAATTAATAAATTTAATTATAAATTAATATAATCTAATTATATTTACTCACCATAATTAATATATAATTATTTTTAACAAAGCTCAACTCACCCAAGTTTTTGTCTAAAAAGATATACTATAGAAATTATATAGTATTAAATTAACACTTGCTAATCACGCATGACTTTCTAAAGATTCTAACGGCCCCTTGCCACTGGGAAGGGACCTAGGATCCCATAATTTTATGTGTTATCATATCCAATTATTATATCTATTTTTTAATAATATTTTTTCCAAAAATAAAATATATTATAATATTATGAATCATATTTAAATTTTACTTTTAAAAATTATACATCCTAATTGTGGATTTATCATTTCTAATAATGAATCATTAACTAATAAAAGTGAAATTAAATGATAAAAAATAATTATATACTCTAATTGGATGGAAAAAAACCCTAATTAACAATTACTCATTTCGTCTACCATTTTTGTTCATTGATTTTGGTGGCAAAATTTTAATAAATTGTAATGGGTGTAAAGTGAGTGGAGATAATAAATGAATAGATTAGTAAATATTGAGATTAAAAGGTGTGTCATATGGATAATAACGAATATATTAATGGATAGTGGATGTAAAAATATAGACCATCGGTGGTTTTTTAGTAAATAAATGACTAGATTTAAGGTAAAAATGTAAAGTTGATGTTTCTAAATAAGGTAAATGAATATTTTTTATAGACGAACTAAAATGGAATTAAATTAACTAATATGGTGGACGGAGGAAGTACAAAATTAAACTAAAGTATTACAAATTGAAATTGAAGAAAAAAAGATGAAAAAGAAACCCATAAAAATTAAAAGTATGAGACAAAATGAAACATCAATTATAGAATCCTAGATCTCAACATCTACTAACTATTGCATATAACATAATTTATATACATTAATATATAATAAGAACTCATTAACTCTTTCTTTCTTCAGACGTATAAAGTCCAAGCTGTCCATGAAATTCGTACAGTTATGAATGCACAGACATCAATGAATTCACATTCCAAAAAATCATAACCCTCCAGCTCAAGTGGCCTGTTATAGGTGTATGAGTAGAAAATCCTTCATTAAATTGGAAGTATCGATTAGGAAACAATTCTAATAGTTTGAGAAAAATGTGACACTGTGACAAAAATCTAGCCCAATTAAAGGCCCATATGAAATGTGAAGATTGTAACGGCCTCTTGCCAAAACCACAAATTACACAAGTTCGTGACAGAAACTAGCCCAATTAAAGGCCCATAATAGTGGTAAAGACCCCAATTTTCGTTATAAGCCAAGTCGTTATTTTGTTTCCATTTTACGATATACTTTGTAAAAATAAGACTTTATGTTTATAAAATTTTAATTAACTTTGTTCAAAAGAATTTAAATCAACTATTGAAAATAGTATATGGTTATGTAATCTACTCAGAGTTCACCGATGTATATATAGCTATTAGGTATAGATAAACAGTACTCCTTGAAAGAGAAAAATGTGAAAATTAAATAAAATACAATATCTAATTATAATCCTCTCAGCACAGTGTGGAAAGATCATTATAGATTCATGAATCAAATACAATATAATAATCGACGTTTATTATCAGACATAACATCGGAGTAGCGATGAGTTAACAATTGTAAATTTGCAAACTAATGATAATTAACCCTATTTTTCGAGGCATAATTTTGATGGACTCCTGTAAATTCATATATCCTTCACTATGGTAACTGCACAATTTGCATTCGTCATCACATAATTGCTCACGCTCCCCACGATAATCCTACATAGACATCAGTTATTAAATAAAATCATGATATAATTTCAATAATATTATCGGGAAACTAAATATATGGCGTGCCTCAACATAAAAATACCTTTGGATTAGCGACAGGCCCCTACTACCCATAACCAAAGAATCCAATTTCAGTTCTTCACTAGCTTCACAAAGCTTCTCTCTTGCATCTCCCCAGTACAGCTTTACCACCACATTTATCTAATTAATCCATCAAATTATTCGTCAGATGAATTACTTCTTCATTAAATAGATATTCAGTGTGTATTTATCAATTAATTATAATTTATATAGAACCTCTTTCTGCCTGACGGCGGTGTCTAGCATGTCGAGAACTTCAATATCAATGGCGACGTTGTACTTTTCATCCTCTCCAGTTGACGGAATTCGGCTAATGGCATCAGAGCTGCGATCGCCAATTTTTTTCACAAAATCAAAATCAAAATCGATCGATCGTACGATCTCGAGAATCTCCCGATCAAATCGCAAAAAATGAGAAATTAAGAAACACAATTAGAAGAAATGGAGAAATTTGACGTACGAGAACCGGATTGCGCCCAGAGTTCGCTCTGCGAGTCGTCGGCGGAGTAAGGTTTGACGTGGAGCACATAGAACGTGTCGCCTTTATCGGCCAAATGATCGATCGACCACCGCAGCGCCGATTTACTGCTCTTCGAGAAATCAATGGCGACGCCTATTGTCTTGTCTTTCGGCATTCTTCTTCTCTTTCTCGCCTGCCTTGATTTGTTGATGCTTCCTCTTCTTTGTGAGGAGAGATTACAGTTGAGTTTGATTTCAAATTTGTGTTTGGAGGCTTGGTGGAGCTCTCTGTTTTTCTCTTGTGTAGAGTTTTGGATTGGGCTTATGTCGATCCGAAAAATAATTTTCCGTTTTCTGATATGTACACGTGGCGTGCAAATAATATTTGCAATGTTAAAAAATGAATGACTTATTGTTCTAGCTTTTTATGGGCATCATTTAAGATAATATAGCAGTATGATTAAATAAATTTATAAGTTGAGATTTTAATTTGCTATGTGGATCACCTCTAATATATTGAATTTGAACATGCAAAAACATATATCATTAGGCTTGTTAATTAACGTGGGCGCTCAATTGAAACTTTCTAATTTCCACAAAACCAGCAATATTTTTTTATTTTGTCACACATTAACCCTTTATTAATTATTATATTGTCTTTTTTCTTTTCATACCACGCATAAATTAGTAGAAAAAAGAAATAAAATGTTTACAATCCAATGCTCAACTATACAAGTAGACCAATGGGAAATTACAAGCTTCGTGATGAGAAAATTTTCTTATGATAATTTTATAATATAGATACACACGTGCACACATGTGACAAAAAAAAGGAAATGGTTGATCAACACGAAATTTAATATTACTAAATACAAGGCACACTATTGTATATATTTATTCTCAATTTCGTAAATATCTATGACATGTACTATTCTTTTTTTTTGTATATGGTGACCCACGATTTTCAGATGCGTCTTGGATAAACCTTCGATGAATGATTTTGGAGAGAGAAACAACTGATATTTATTGTGGTGATTAGTGATTGTATAACTACATTCAATGTATTTTACCGGTATATTATTATTACCCACCACACAAACAGATCAGTACAAACATGCCAACATTAGGCTTCTGATCATTATTATGCAAATATTAACCACCTAAAGAAGCTGCATGTATGTTTCATTCCTTTATTTCTGTCTTGTCATAAATCTGCAATTGCAATTATTTGCCATTTTGAACATGTAAAACTAATAGATACAGAAGTTCCATTCAACGAGAGATCTAGATCTAGTGCAATGTATGAGCCTCCACGTGCATTTGTTACTTTTTCCCATGACCATAAGACATCTCACCTAGCATATATGTTTATATAATTAAATACATAGAATATATATTATTGTTATTTAAATGAATTGATGTTTATAGCGTTAACGTGCGATGGACTATGTGCTATACAGCCAGCATGGCAGGTACAACCACCGTCCATCTACAAACCCTACATCACGCACTAATTGTTTCAGCTTATGAAACATGGATACGTGATGAACAGATATATATTAGTTCAACTTATCACCAAAATTAACCAAAACCATCTTCTTTAATTACTCCAACTTAAGCAAACTACAAAAAATAGGCATTAAATTGAAATTTTAATTAAGACAAGTTGAAGATTCTTCATGCGTGACGATATAGCCTAAGAGAATATGATTAGGTTTATGATTCATTTAATTGATGAACACATAACAGGCGACCGTGTTATATAGTCAAATATGATATATGTGTATATTGAAGAAAAATGATATAACATATTAATCAACATTGATTTAATTTGTTGTTATTGCATGTACTTGCATGTGTTTATAATTATTGCGTGCGTTCATTGAATTTTTCATTGCACATAGTAGAAAGGGTTGACTAATTTCAAATATCTTAAAATTGGCCAACGACATTGAATCCCTAATTATTAATTTAGTGGGAATAATAGTGACAATTGACCAAGAAGTCGGTAATAGGAATCTTTGCGCCTAGTGAGTGAAAGTCGGCAAAGATGCAATGAATTAGCTCGAGCATCAGTCATTCTCTCAGCAAAAAAAAATGGCATACATCCCGATTTAGAATTTCGTTACCTTATCTAAAACGATTAATAATTCTTCAATAATTCGGTTCCAAGCATCTTCTGGGTAAATTATGTTTCGGACTCGATCATTTTATGTTTTGTTTACTTATAATAATATTATTCAAAATAAAATATCCAGAAACTATGGCTTCTAGCTAGCCCCTTTTTAGTTAATACCTATTTGAACACCAAAGATGCCCTAGTACAGAGTTAGCATTTAATTTTCATCTTTCAGTATTATTAGTTAATCCCTATTGATCAAGTAGGAATCTTTGTTTAGAGATTTAATAGTAACAAAAGCAGGCATAATCATAATCAGCTCCCAGTTAGCATGTCAGTATTTAATCCTCATGGTTTAATGAGTATTTATGCCTAATGATCGATATTAATCAGGCTTAATTGTTGGAAATTTATTCAAATCGTAGGCATGTGAAGCATGGTCCCTACAAAATGATACTTTTAGGTAGTGAAGTTGAGTGATCAAATCACAGGCTAGAGAACAAGTTCTCTCATGATATAGCACATTAGTTTTCAAGATTCCATTAAATTATTTACATATTATATACAGTGTAGCATGCCCCGCCTAGTGGTATCCAATTATACGATTTGTGGGATACTACTTTCAACTATGGCAAAATTTAAATCTAGATCATGGACATACCCATATATAGATATAACAAAGTTATATTTTCAATGTATTCTAATATCTTTAAACTTTCACATCTAAAGCTGATATGATTATTGTTAACTAAAAAATAGGTTTCGCTAATCTTAGAAGAGTAAAGCTAGCTCATTTTCCTTTCAAGGTAAAGCGGAACATAAAAAAGGGTTGTCCGTCAAAAATACGATTTCTTCGCGAACGAAGGCATGAACCATAACGAGGAGGATCACAATATGAAAGAGAGTTTTTCAACTTACTTTATATTCATCTCTGAAGAAGCTTCTACTGAAGAATCACGCCAATCGTAGATAAGAGTGACATACCATTATTTCATTTATCTACATCAAAATATACTATGACACAATATCAATAACATATATATTATACATAAATATGTAATGAGTTCCTAAGATCATGGTCGCCCCTGAGGGTAGGCCACCCTGGGGGTCACACAGGGTCTACCATTTTAGGGGGCTCAATTAATTACCTAAAATAATTAATTTTATTTATAGATAGATAGTTTTATTTGGATTTATAATATTATATCACTTAAATAAAATATCTCTTTTTAAAGGCCCAAAATATTAAATCTTTCAATATTTTGCTTATAGATATATGTCTTTATTTGATCCCAATATAGGTTAGAAAATGTTAATGTTGATGTAATTAATTATTAATGATTTTGCATCTGTAAAAACTTAAATAAATTATTTTTTATGATATCGTATTGTAGATGAGAGTTGAGATATAGAAATATAAAGAAGATGACAAGTAAGTTGTATACGTTTTTGACAATTTTTTATTATCTATTATTATTTGTAGATCATTTGAATTTTACATAAATTTATGAATTTGATTTATTTTATAATTATAATATAAGGGCCCTTTTTGTATGGTCTAATGGTAAAGTGAGTACATGTCAAAGGTCACGAGTTCAAACCCTCACTATCGTCTCTATAAGTTCAAGCATGTCACATCTGATTTTTCAAGTGTGGTTTAGTCGTCATGTGTGGTTTGCAAACCATATAAAGGAACGTAAGTTTTACCTAATACGAATAAAAGATAATGACCGAGGGTTATCTATGAATTTTAAAAAAGGGACCTATATTTCTTATTTTTACTATGGCCTATAAAATTTCAAAAATGGGATTGCCTGAGAGCTCATCAAGTGTAACAAATAATTTCGACACTTTGGTTGCCCTAATCACAATCCCAAGTGGTAAATGTTATTACACTACGGTTTTCGAGAAGATTCTAGCAAGGGATTACATATGAAATCTTAAGGAAATAATTAGATATAACTATATTTTGTTTATATTTAAATTGAAGTGGTGATACCCTTTGATGCAATAATTGGTAATGGCGCCATTTGTATGTCAAGATTCAAGATTTTCCTTCGGTCACAAAATTTGGACGGGGTAGAAACAAAGAATACTATTTTTTTTACAAGAGTGTCTAACAATCAAAAGTTTGGCACGAAAACAGGGACAGGTGGAAAGAAAATTATGCAATCAACTAACTTGGACATTCATTGGGTAATTAGCAATTATAGATGGTAAAAAAAACTTTGATCATTAGAGCTATTTTTTGTCTTCCACGCTCAAAATTTGAATTATTTCCCTCTAGTTTTATGTAGTATGTAGTCAGAATTAAATTGGACGCATTATATTATGTGTGGGTTTGATGTATATTTTATTAAAAGTCATATTTTTCTATGATTATTGTCAGTGTACTGCAATTCAAAGAAGCTTACCTTCAACAATTTTTAGCAAGTAGAATTCTTGATTGCCGTAATCTGTATGGGTGAGCATTTCAGATCGTTTTGTGTGTTATGTGTCTGTTGTGAGTGTTTAATTAACTGATTTATTAATATTTATAAGGAAAATTGGGTTTCAATTTACCAAAGTCCGATATCAATACAATCTCGTAATTTGTTTATTTCATATGAATTAACATAAAAGTAAAAATAGAGTGAGATCCAATTAAATCTATCATGATTAAGTAAATCGAACTCTAAATTTGGTAGCAGTTTATTATTTCGTGACAATTGATATATGATTAACTTGGAGTTAATGGTCGTGAAGAAATCTTGCACGAAAATGAGTGTCAGCGCATCACCCAACAAAACCATAAATTTGTAACCCCCTGCAACCGGACCACAAAACAAAAAATCCATAATTTCGGCGACTCCCATTGATTTTAATTTAAGAAAGAAAAAACATCAAGAATTTAATGAGAGCACCTCGGCAGCTTCGATTTAGGCCAGGATTTTGGGAGTGAAACCTCGGACGAATTCCTGGCCGTTGAAGCCTTATCCTAAACCACATAATTAAGGATTAAGCAATAAAAAGAGGGGGTTTTATGTAATAAATGGTGGGAAAATGACGTTGGTGATGGTGGGGTACAAGATATCAGAGCTAGTCACACTATCTTTCGGCGCCAAAATTTGGTTTCGATTAGTCATTGCGGAATTAAGAAGCAAAATTAAATCACCTTATGATCTGATCTATTTTGGTCGGATTTTCAACTGGTTTTGGGATCCGTACAAAGTGTGCTCTTCTTTTCTTCTTTTTCTTCTTTTCTTTTCTTCTTTTCCTTTTTATCTTTTTTATCAAAGCTTTTCCAAACTATACTGGAATATATAAAAAGATGAGGCAAAACAGTAGATATCCAAAGTTATGAAAGAATAAAACTGCTAAAATTGAATGGCTGATGGTGATTTTGTATTTTATAAATTTTAATTCAGTCTTAGTCTTTTTTTGTAGGCGCCATATCGTTTATTAAGTGAATGTTAGGCTGAAATTGAGTATATATCTATCAAGAAGTCGGACAAAATTTTGTTGGATGATGGGATATACCAACCACCAAGTGGGCTAATGCGCCCAAGCAGTTCTGACTAACATTGATAAGCAGCCCACGCGCGGTTGGTAGGGTGAGGCCTCAATCATCGCCGAAACCCTACCTCCAACCGCCGCTCTCGGCCAATGGAGAGGGCGCCCCAGAACCAAGGTCAGGCGCCACCCTCCACATGGCGCACGTAAGACGAACAGTCCCGGCTCCGGCCAATGGGGAGCATGCCAGAGGAAGAGTCACACCACGACCAATGGGGAGGTCGGGCGCGCCTTCAGGGGCAAGGTCGATGCTGTATAAATAGAAGGAAAACTGATGTTAGAAGGGTTAGCAATTTACTGAATACAAAGGCATAAACAATACTCTGCATAAAAGCTATAGTGAAAATATTGAGGAATCATTCCTCCGTGGACGTAGATCTCATTAACGATCGAACCACGTAAAAAGCCTGGGTGTTCTTTATTGCTTCATATAAATCTCGCACACTCACGTAGCTAGATTCATCATTGGCGCCGTCTGTGGGAACGCGAACAAGAAAGCTTCATTCCCCTCTACGACTAAATGGCAAGAACACGACAACCGCCGTCAACGCCGCAACAACGCGCGGAGGACGACCGGTGGTCGCTCGGCGTCACGAAAGGAGATCGCAGACGCCACGGCGGGCACTGCTCACGAGGCCACATGGAAAATGTCTCCATACACCCCTCAGACCGCCGCCCCAGCGTGGGGAAGACGTCGACCTCAACGAGGACGAGCAAGCAACTCATTCGTCCCACGAGGTCCTCGGCCGAGCCGTGAGCGAGTTCCTCCACGCTAATCTCGGCCAATTCCAAAGCTTCTCAACCAGAGGACCAACGAGGCGGGTCCTCTAGGTCCCGGATGAACACCCGACCTCCCGGCGCCTCCATACCCAAGCGATCGGCGCTCACCTCGGCGTGATAGCGAGAGCGCATCGCGCCCGATCGCTGGAGGAGCCACCGCGCCGAGCCGCCGACCTCGTTCGAGGCCCACCGCGGCGAGCCGCCACCTGTGACCGCCCCTCGCCATTCAAGGCAGCCGCCTCCACCTCGTCATGCCGACCGGAGAGTCGAGCGAAGCAGAAGGGAAGAAAGCGAGTCGAACTCCCCGGAGGGCGATGGCGTCGCTATCGATCCCCACCCTCCGAAAGAGACGGCAGCGATCTCCGGGGTTCGGCGATGCGGAGAATCATCTCCCTTTCTCCGTGGAGATTCTAGACACGCCCCCCCCGTGATGCGGGCACCCAACATAGCGGCTCACGATGGCCTCGGAGACCCTCCGACTTCCTCTTCGCCACACCACCAACATGGCGAATCAAGGAATGGAAGATTTTCACATGTGTAAAATCTTCCCGAGGTGTCGTCTTGATCCAACGCACGGCGTTGGTTCACCTCGCCTCATGAACAAGCATCCATTGCTTCCGGACCTCATGGATCGGTTCAAGTGGCGCTTCTATCGAAGATGCCGCCCAGCCCTTCTCTCCGACTCACAATCCGCGAGGCGGGGCGAGACGATGTCAAATTTCGTCTCGAGGTTCATCAAAGAGTCGCTCAAAATCGGCGACAAGAACGATCTCTACATTATCAACGCGTTCAGCGGATCCGCCCGCGCTCAACAAAGAAATCACCAGGAGAAACCAAAGACGGCGAGTAAGCTTTGGAACTGGTGGATAACTTCGTCGAGGAGGCGAGTCGGATCGGAAGGCGGGAGATCCGGGACGAGCGGTCCGAGAGAAAAAGCGGACGGCCAAGTCGGCGCAGACCCGAGGAGCGCTTCGACGAGAATCAAAAGAGGGTCACTGAATCGGGCTCGGACCTCGGCCCAACCCCGAGGCGAGCGCCCGCCAAATCAGGCGGAAATATTCGAGCTCCACGAGCTCTTCCGAAACCCGCCCTATGAAGGGGATCGAAGAGGTCCACGGACGAGTCGTGACTATCACAAAGGGTATGGTCACGATACCGAGGATTGCGAAACACAGGCTCACGGATCGGCGAGCTCGTTAAGGAGGGCCTCAAGAAATACCTCGGGCGGCGGGCCGAAAGCAGAAGCGGCGAAGAGGCGGAGGCGGAACAGCGCGGGCCGACCCGGTGGCGACCCAACCCGACGACGAGGACGAAGGTCCCAACGCCATGGAGCAGGTCTATGTTGTTACGGATGCCCTCGGGACGACGAGGTCGTCCACGAAGAACGACGCCGCAGCCGGCCGGAAGAACCGAAGAACAAGCGACTCGGGATGGCGAGAACATAACGTTCTCGAGGAGGACCCGTGCCCAAGATCATGCCGCACCGGGGCGCCATCACCATACAGTGCGGTAGGCAACAAAACGTCCACGGGTCTATATCGACATTGGAGCCTCCGTCGGCATCATCTTCCAGTAGCTGCGGACAAGCTTGAGGTCGGAGGCATTGGTGCTTCCGCGCCTCCCGCTCACGGAGCTTCACTCGAGCCAGTCCGGAGGGGTCATTACCCTTCCGGTCACGATGGGGGCGGGCTCGGTCGGTAACCAGGCCGTCCGATTCTTCCGGTCGGGCCCCTCCGCACAACATTATCCTCGGGAGAGATTGGTCAGACGCCACCAAGGCCGTTTGTTCGGTCTACCACCACGTCAAGATCCCACCCCGGTGGGAGTGCTCGGCGTCGAGGGACCAAACGGTGCAAAAGAATGCCTACGGCTCTCAACTCGGGATGCGGCCTCGCCCGTGCATAGCAATTACCGGCCCTGAGGCCGACACCGGGATGACGACCAAGACCTCCAACTATACGATGGCGATCCTCGAGGTCGTCAGTCGGCACCTGGGGCCCGGACATCCGGCGACACGTCATACGACTTCGAAGGAATATAGGGACGTGTTCGCTTGGTCCCCGCTCGATATGACGGGGTGTCGCCCGAGCTCATAACTCATCGCCTCAACATCGACCCGCCACCAAGCCGGTCAAGATGGAAGAAAAGGATATTCGCGGCGAGCGGTCGTCAGGGACGAGGTGACTCAACTTCAAGGCCAAGATCTTGTTCGAGGTCAATACCGACTGGATGGCTAATCGATCGTAGTCCGAAGTGGGGTGGCGCATGTGCGTCGATTATACCGACCTCAACAAGCACTGGCCAAAAGATTGCTACCCCCTCCCTGATATTGACAAGAAGGTGGAGGCTTTGGTGGGCCATGAGATGTTGACTTCACGGATCTATCTGAGGGTACCACCAAATCGATGAGCCGGAGGATGCACCAAAGACTGCATTCATCAAACTTGGCGCGTCTTTGCGTACCGAAAGATGCCCTTCGGCCTCAAGAACGCCGGGGCTACTTACCAGAGGATGGTGGATGCAACATTCAAAGACCACATCGGGGAGATTGTCGAGGTCTACGTCGACGATATAGTAGTCAAAAGTCAGAAAGCGGAGAGCTGCGCCGACGACCTCGACCGCCCTCCAACTTCTCGTGTCGGCCAACCTCAAACTTAACCCCAAAATGCACGTTCATGGTAAAGACGGGAAATTCTTGGGGTCTTTGGGTTTCAAGAAGGCTTGAAGGCGAACCCCACCAAGGTGAAGGCGGTGCTCAAATGCAAGTGCCAAAACCATCCGCGAGGTCCACAAACCAGGGTGCCAGCCGCCTCGATGAGGTTCTCTCCCGGTGCAGAAGCGGCCCCATTCTTTAAAATCTTGAGGAGGGCCGGGACTTGCATGGCGGGAAGAGCACCACCCGCCTGGTGAAGGAATACCTCGCCGAATACTACCTTGACCGCCCAAAACTCGAACTCCTCTCCTTGTGCTGAACCTCTCTCGGACGAGGCAATGACGAGTCAATGATCTTGGTGCGGGACGAGGTCGGACGCCGACTTCCTATCTACTTCATCACCGAGCACTCAAAGGACCGAGACAAAGTCGCCGCCGCGAAAAGGTAAGACTGCACCTGGTGAATGCTAAGCGGACGGCTCCGACCCTACTTCGAGCTCACTCCGTCCAGTCTTGACCGACCTACCTACGAGGCAAGTCTTATCAAAACCCGAGTCATCCGGACGAATAGCAGTGGTCCACGGAGCTTGGCGAACACGATATCTCGTGACCCCCGGACCGGCCATAAAAGGCAAGCTCTCCGATTTCTGGTAGAAGCGAGTTTATCGAGCTCGGTCGGACCGCTAAGATTAGCTCCTCCAACGCCCACCTCGGTCATCCCCCCCCGCACGGAGGAACCGGACCCTCACCCACCGGATAGTTGTTGGCGGATGACGTGGGCGGAGCCTCGTGCAAAGCAGGCGTGGGCGGGCATCCTTCTCCTCGGCCCGGATATGCGAGAAATCACCCGCACTCCGGTTTACCTTCCGACCACCAACAACGAGGTGGAGTATGAGGCCCAATCTCGGAATCGCTCTGGGGTGGGTGAGATCCAAATCTTGGCGATTCCTGTGTCGTCGTGAACCGGTGTTAAGCGAACACGAGGCGAGGAGGACCGAATGAAACAATATCAAGGCAAAAGAGATGTTGACCTCGTTCAGATACTTCAACATCCACGAATCCCAGGAAAATAGCGGTGGCGTCCTCGACAAGCTAGCGGCGTCATCAACAAGTCCACCGGTGGAGAGATCCGCTCGAAGCATAGCGAGTCCCCGTCGGCATCATCACGAGATAGAGCCAATGGATGTCTCCGAAGGCTACACGGAACAACTACCTTCGATCGGCTCGAAGGCAAAGATGATGGCAAAGTCCCGTAGTATCTCATGCATGAGGGCGCTCTAGGAAGTCTTACCTTGACCCTCACGAGATGCCTCGGGCGGAAGAAGCCGAGACGTGCTCCGAAATACACCGGGGTCTTGTGGAAGCCACATCGGTCGCGAGCACTTTCAAAGAAGGCCGGTCGGGATACGGCCCACCCTCGTGCGAGGATTCGCCGAGCTCGTCAAGAGGTGCCGAGTGCGGATCCACTCCACAATCAAAAGCGCCACCAGGGCGATTTGAGCGACTGCAAAGTCCGTGGCCTTTCATGCGGTGGGGATCGACATTGTCGGCCCGTTCGACCGGCAGTCGCCCGATATCTAGTCGTGGCCATAGACTACTTCACAAAATGGGTCGAGGCCGAGCCACTTTCGAGCATCAGCGGAAGGATTCAAACTTTGTGTGGAGAAATATAGTGCGCGCGGCATACCGCACATCCTCGGTCTCTGACAACGGCACCCAATTCGTCGACAAGAACTTCAGGTGGTGCGAAGAGCTTCGCATCGATCAACGCTTCACTTGATCGCACACCCGCAAGCAAATGGTCGGACCAGGGTGACGAACCGCACGATGAGGATTGAAGAAAGGTGGATCGAGCTAAAGCGTGGTGAAAATCTCCTCAAGTCCTCTCGGTCTACGGGACCACACCTCGACGGCGCGGGGAGACGCCTTTAGCCGGGTCTACGGTACCGAGGCCGTCATACCGGCCGAGATCGGCGCACCAAGCCCTCGCTCTCCACTTCAACCGGGCGGGAACGCGAAGACTGCGGGCGACCTTGGCGCCCTCGAGGAGAAGCGAGCTCGCCTCATAAACGAAGCCAAGTACGAGAGCGTGTCGCACACTACTACAACAAAGAGTAAAGGCCTCCACACTCGAGGTGGGCGACCTCGCCCCTACGGAATAATGAAGCAAGCCGAGCCGGCGCCTTAACAAGCTTGATCCGACATGGGAAGGACCTACCGCGTTCACGAGGACCTCGGCAAAGGGCCTATAAGCTCGCCCACTGTCCGGGCACTTATTCCCGAACACGGCACATAACTCATCTAAGGAGGTATTTTACATAGCTTTGATTTTAGATCGGCGACATGTTAGCCCTCCCTCTTGTTTTGACCGATATGCGATCTTTGTTTACTTGTTTAATAAAACATCTGCTTTTCTAATGAGTATTTCACTGCGTTCGTCTTACACCTATGTGAACATCCATTCGGATATACCACATCTAAACCTTCACGAGGGACGCCTACGAAGATGAAAATCCCACTAAGTAGGGTAAGCATCGGACTACCCATTAAGTTGGGCGTCTACATGCAAAGCATAGAGATTACCCATTAAGTTGGGCGCTCACATGCAGCGATACTGATTACCCATTAAGTTGGGCGTCTACATGCAAGCGACATCGCACCGATCTCGCCACCTCATACCCCTTTATTTGGGAAGATATGCACTCGGTACAAAGTCCGAATGCATTAACGACTACAAACAAAGTACCAAGTCATATCTGACAACGAAGGTTTCAAAGCTCGTTTACCCCTTTATTTGGGAAAATCGTTGTATACGATATAAATACATTTATGACCAAAGCGAGTCCTAAGCTATGTTTGTACCTCTGAAGGGGAAAACGTACACTTCAAACGAGTGCGAATATATTTATATCTACATCAAGGTCCTATACTATACATGGCCTCATTAGGCCTCCGGCCCGCCTCGCCAGACCGGCCGAAGCTACACCAATTCTCACAAAATCCCGGGCCGACGATGTATGCTCGAACGAACTCGGTGCCTTCGACCCGGTCGATGAGGCGGAATCACCACGCCCCGCTCCCGGCGCGGCGCGGGCTCGAGCCGCCCGACGGAAGCATCGACCTGTCGACTCACCGCCCGCGCTCCAGGACACTCCAAGTGGCGGGCGCGCAGCACGGGCATCCGGGGGGCGCCGAGGTCACACCGACCCCCACGACCGACACCGGCCGTGTGCGACCCCGCCCAAGCTCTCCCCGCCGACTGAGGTCCTTGGTCGCCGCCCGCTCCGAGGATCCCCCGGATAATCCGCCTCACGGACCCATCAACCTCAGCACTACGGCATGATCGGAGTATCCGCCCTCCTCCGCTGGTTCTTCTACGATCGGGTCGGCAGAGCCCGTTCTTGCCTCGCCACCTCTCCGGGGCATGCGACGTTTTCGGACGATGTCGTACATCTCCATAAACTTCACCACGGAGTCGACGCAGCTTTGAACTTCTTCTTTGTTGGGCCTTCCTCATCCCAAGACCATGCCTCCGCGTGACAAGCTCGGACTCGGTCATCGGCCGGATATGGTAGTCCCACCGGTACAAGTGACCGCCTCTCGTACTGCATGCTCGCCGGACAACCGAGCGAGCCTCTCCATGATCGATTCAAGTCGTTCCTCGCACTGCATCAAGCGTCCTTGGATTTCGTCGGCAGATATGTCCGCCCCCTGGACTCCGCCTTGCGCAACTTTCAACTTCAGCGCCTCGTTCTCGGCCAGGAGGCGGGCCACTTCCGGTCACCGTCCAACTTCCTCTTGGATCGTGAGAAGCCGGTGACCTCCATAGTGGCTAAAACTTGGGTCACCGCACACCGGCTTCTCCAGACAAAGACCTCTTCTTCCTTATCGCCCAAGGAACCCGGACCTCTTTTAACTTTGTCGACAAGTCATGGTCAAGTCCGACCCAATCGGTGTGGAGTATCGAAAATAAACAAGACAACACCAACTTTCAAAAATCTGCATTTATTACTCAACAAGAGGAGAAATTATTACAAGGCTCGTGGTCCTATCGACCCGGCGATTCACGCTATTACATCAGTCCATCGACCTCGGCCTATGGCGGTCTCGACGACCTCGATGCTCCTGCGGTTGCCACCTCCGTGGGACCTCCGACCCGCTTCCTCTCCGCTCCGCCTCCTCCCGCCTCCTCCTCCTCCTCCCGCCTCGACCGGACCTCAGCGAGCTCCCGGCTCAAGATCCTCGCCCACCTTGCATTGGGCGGCGGCCTCGGCAGTCGAAGGAAGAGTGGATGCGAGCCTCCAAGACCGGAAAGAGTCGGCCCGTCGATCACCCGGCGTAAGATTTATCCACCTCTCTGGTCGACCTCGGTCCACCCATGCTTCACCTTATCAAATCGGGCATGGTGGCCGCCACTTCCCTGTAATTCGACACCACCTTCGGCCAAAGACGGCGGCAAGATCGGCAATGAAAGTCGAAGCTCTCCGACTCGATGAGCCGGCCGGGCAAAGGCCCTCAACAAGGTCCCCGGTCGGCCACCAGCACTCCTCTCGTCGGCGAGTTCCTGCCCGCCCGGCCAGCTCCTCCTTGACTCCTCCACCTCCCCGGCGGCCTCCGAGGGCCAGTGCTCTTCTTGAGGCGGCAGCAAGCAACCCTCCCGGCCAAGAAGAACCTCGAAGCCTGGCGGCCTCGGCCCCGCCCCGCCGTGGACGCAGCGGCCTCGGCCGGCCAGCAATGCAAGCTCACGTTCAGCGCCTCTTGCCGGTGAGCTCGGTGCAAACACAGCGGCCACTGCAGCCTCCCAAGAAGCTGCCGCAGGGCCCCATCATCGAGCTCCCACCCTGCAAAATAGAGATGCACAAGTCAATGACCGATCGTGAGGCAATCAAGCCCAAACATGAAGAACCCTACGTACCTCGGGGAGGGATGCGACCGAGCTTGGGGGCGGTACCCCGAACTCAAGGCGGCCCGAGGCTGGGCTCGGCCGGCCGACCCGGCTCGAGCCCACCCATCACCGCCCACGTTGTTAACCTTCGGGCCCTACTAGGCCCAGCCCGCCTCTGCTTTTTCTTCGCCGGCTCCCTGCCCGGCGATGGTAACTCCTCCTCGTCCTGTAGCTTCACTGCGTCAGAAGAAAAAGACATATTAGCACAGCAACATAAAACAAATAAAGATTAAGAAAAAGGGGATGCCCTCACCCCGTCCAGACCCCGGTCCCGACGCTTCCGACCCGAAAACACTCAGCCCGGCCTTCATCAGATCGTCCTCGGTGTAACTTACGGATAAGATCTCACCCAGTCGCTCAACAAATCCTCCATATGGCCCGGGGCTTGATTTTGGGTCCACCCGTGCGATACCCACTCATACCTCCGCCCCTCGGCCAGAAAGAAATACCTATTACGCGATGGGACACCTTCGAGGGACGGCTACCTTAAATTTGAGCCGGGTGACGGTGTAATACACCCTCCTATGGTCTTCACGCTAAAGCGCGATCAAGACCTCGAAGGTCAACTCACCGGCAATGCCGTTCTGAGAGAGCCCACCCCACCAATGACGGCGGAGTTCGGGGGTCGATTGACAAATGGGGATCCGGAAGTACTCTTGAAGGCTAAGATAAATGGAGGGCGAGAGGTACCTAAGACTCGCCTCAAACCGCCTACATGAGCGGTAACAAAACCTCGGAGGGCCATCGCCCTATCTCGCTCATGCGGCAGACACCACCACGCCTCAACCGGAATCCGGCATTCCCTCACAACCTCAAAGACCTCCTCCAAGGTTAAATCCGACCTCGCCGACCCCACTTTCAGACCATCCCATACAGAGGATACCGACGGAATGCTAGAACTTAACCCTACAGACCTACCCAAACCGTTGTAGCACAGATAGTCTCTAACGCCGGGCAACTCACGCCCAGAACCCGACGCGGAAAGGGAACTTTCAGAACGAGAAGAAGTTGAGGAAAGCATACTTACTTTTCAGGCGGGTATACGGCTACTTCAGCGAAAAATCGGGGTCAACTCAGAAGTTCTCTCTCTCTCAGGATTTTTAAGCGTCGAAGAAGAAGAAAGTGAACAGTTGCCTCTTTTACGCCTATTTATAAGACTAAGGGCGCCTGCAAATCGCCGTTTCAGATTCAACACGTGCCTACACGCGCGATTGGGCGTGCGTTTCAGCGCGCGCTGGTTCAGTGCCCAACTACCGCTGGCGCGTATGGCGACGCCACGATAGGACGAGCCGCCGATCGACCTAGCAATCATCACGCGGACCGAGTCCTCCAGACGGTGCGCGCCGATCGCGCCCGTTCGGATCGGACCTCGGCTAACCGGGACGCAGAGTGCATGCGGCGGAGACAAACCACGTAATTCGGAAAAAGGCGGGCGATCGGTCGGACACCGTCACCACCGCAGAATAATACATCTTGAGACCGCACTCGGCATAACCGGTAGCAGACGACGTTACCGGTCGGGCTTCGACATCCGCCGGTGCCACATCTTTCTCCAAGCGGCGGACAATAAACAACCCAACCCGGATCGGCACTGAAGACCCACATCAAAGAAACAACTTGACCAAGCCACACCTCACCCGTGACGGTCACTTCACTCCACTCGGCCTCGGCCGTCCTCGGCTCTTGGGGGCTATGATGGGATATAGCCCAACCAGTGGGCCTCTAATGAGCCCAAGCAAGCTGGACCTAACATTGATAGCAGCCCACGCGGTTGAGCCGGTAGAGCCCTAATCATTGCACGAAACCACAGCCTCGAACCGCCGCTCTCGGCGATGGAGGCGCCCGGAACAGGTCGGCGCCACCCTCCACATGGCGCACGAAGGCGACGCAGTCCGGCTCCGCCAATGGGGAGCATGCGGAGGAAGAGTCACACCACGACCAATGGGGAGGTCGGGGCGCCGGGGCAAGGTCGATCTTTGTATAAATAGAAGGAAAAGCGATGTTAGAAGGGTTAGCAATTTCATTGAATACAAAGGCATAAACAATACTCTGCATACGAAAAGCTATAGTGAAAATATTGAGGAATCATTCCTCCGTGGACGTAGATCTCATTAACGATCGAACCACGTAAAAAGCACAGGTGTTCTTTATTCTTCATATAAATCTCATGACACTCACGTAGTTTAGATTCATCATTGGATATAAATTTTCTGTAGAAAATTGAACATTAGTACGTTCCATTTTTTATTTTATTTTTATTAGTAAGATATATTCTTATTCTATTTTCATATTCACTAGCACTATCGAAGTCTAAGTATTGTATGATCATGTTATATTTTGCACCATTAAGTAAATGTGATTCTTGAATGCTTACATAATCTCGTGAGCATTAGATGCGAAGATTATTTTTTCGACACATTAAGAAATATACTACTATCATTTGTATTGTTCAAAATTGGGATCGCTTATTCATTTTTTACAATTACGTATTAACTTATATTTGTAAATATATCCAAAGTCAACACTTTTAAGCTGTGAACATTAGATTATTTAGAATTTGACACATAAATTGAGTTTCTGTTAAGATACCCTCCATCATCATTCAAATGATGACTTTATATCACTATGTCGCTTGCTAAAGACTAGATAAACTCAACGAAAATAATTAACAAAAATCGGATACCTATCTTGACATATTAAAAATATAAAAATCTGAGAAGATATTAACTAGTAAAGTAGGCCTCTATGGCCCTGCGGCTCCAATTGTCAGTACTATAATTGGGCTTTACATAACGTACGCACTACGAATTTATTCACTCCATTTAAGAGGCCAAGTTGGCGTCCGCGAGAAAAGGCGGGAACTACCGCCGTCTGACGCCGGCTGCGAAAACGATGGGCCATAAAACGCCGGCCGTTAAAACGAACGGAAAAGCAGTTTGACCGAAACAGCTGCCAACGGTTAGGCAGATATGGGAATTTTAAAATAAAAATAAATAAAATTAGATTCTTTGTTCACTGGAGGAAGCAAAGCAGCACTGCACCAAGCCCTAATTTTCATATTTAGATTTTCCATATCTTTATATCACCGAAAGGAATATGTGTAACATTTATTTTAGTAAAATGCTAGACATACATTTGGACTTTTTGATTATTTCTCATCACTTTCAAAAATCAAAGGAATATTCTATTTATATTGAATTTTATTTTACATAATTACTTCCTTCAGGGTAATTAAGTAAGTGATGTATTTCCTATTCCATCTTAAAGAATGAAAATGTTTAGCCTTTCCTTAATATTATGTCAACTCATTAGTGCATTAATTATGACTATCACAATTCTCTAATTCCTATTTTTGTGTTCTTTTTTTTGAATATTTGATCCAAAAAGAATCAAGTTAAGAGATTAAAATAAAAATAAACTTAAAATAAGATATTTATTTAAAAAAGGATGAGAAACTTTGAAAATTATACTAGTATTTTATTTTATTTAACAGTTTAAGATGGATGTAACGATTCGGTTAAATGGTATTTCATCTTCATAATTTTATAAGTTGTAAATCACTATAATTTTGATATTAATCTTTTTGAAGATGAAACAAAACTAAATAAATAAAGAACTAAAAGAAAATGTGGCAAATAAACAAAAATATGTTTTCTAGTCTAGAAGGGATTTGACCCTAATGCCTAGCAACAATTATCGTAGTCCTTCGTTGTCTTATCAATAGTGCCCAAATCATGTGGAATTGCCATTAAAAAATTGCTAATATGTTAGACAATTTAAAATAAAAATATATGTCCATAGAATCAAATATTTTAGTTCGTAATGTTGCAATAAGAAAATAGAATTATATCACATAAATCAATAAATATTCAGTAAACGTACTCAAATTAAAATTTGAATTCATATATCACACTCTTTGATCATTAAGATTCAAAACATATTACAATATACATACAAAATATTAAACAATCATATTAAAATATATTAAAATTGAAAAATATCCCTACATAAATACATATCAATCTATTTTCAAATACAATATTCATCTATATTAAATAATCATATTAATATATTAAAATTGAAAATATTGCTGCATAAATACATATCAATCTATTTTAAAATTTAGTATTAATTTATATTAGCAATGTTAGTATAAGATATAACTCTCGTTTAGAACATGAGTTTCTATGAATTTTACATGAAAAGAAAGTTTATATATGTATGATGTGTAATTTTTTTTTTAAATATAATTTGGCTAGAACTACGAAATTGAATGCATCTCTATGAGTGTTTTTTTGGGGGGATTAATGAGACAAAAATATTTATGAATTAATTATGAGAATGAATATAATGATAAAATTCCATGTTCCATTCATCAGTAACTATGCTTTTGATAATAATGAGGAACATCTCGCAAGTCATTTGTTGCATGTAACCCTATAAAATGTAAATGGACGAAATTCTGTTGAATTCTCTGCGATGCTACTAACTAATGAATAGCTGATTGGATTTAGGACCTTTCGGTTTGCACTAGATTTGCCAATTTGTGCTTCTCAAGGATTGTAAGGTCAGGAAGCTTTTGGTTTACTTTGAACTAGGGATGACAACGGGCGGGCTTTACCCGGACCAGAATCAATAAATTAGTATTGGTTCTGGTTCTGAAACCGGCCCAGTAAACACCGGATTCGGACCGGATCCGGACAATCAAGTTATGATTCTGGATCGGGTATTACTCATTGCTAACTGGTTACCCGTTGGGCCGCTACACCCAAATCCCCAAAATTTTCAATTTCATATTCAAATTTCGACAAAGGAAAAATCTTTATTAGACTAACATATAAAATATATTATAAATAAATATAAACGTATTTTGAACATAGTCGTATTTTGATTTTTGAAAAATTAACGTATTTTCGTTCTTGTATCGTATCGTATTTCGACGGCCCATAAGAAAAATCTTTTCAAAGTATTTTTCTAATGTTGCCGGCCAAATGACATTGATTTCTGCATGCCACAAATCATCTAGACCTCCGCCTAAACTATTGGCTACCTTAATTAAATTCTCTAGTACACTGGATTTATCCCAATTACAGTCCTTCAATGGTTCTCAACACTTTATTTATCAATATTTACTACACTTTATTTATCAATATTTACTACTACGTCACTTGGAATTTTGATGTTCGTAACTAACTCTATGGACTTTTAATCAGGGAGGAAATACGCTTATTTGTGGATAAGAACGTAGTAAATATTTTATTCTTCGGTCAAATATTTTAAATTACCATAATATTTCAAAACCTATGTGACTTGAATTCGAATTTCCAAGTTCATGGTATAATTTAATTATCCAACAATCTTAATAACTTTGATAGTGTAAAGTTCACCGATTTTAAATTTATCGTTGTAAATGGATCAATTCTAAGCGTTATCATTTACAAACAACTTGTTTCTAAGTGATATATCATCTCATTTTAATAATGAGACTGTAACCGTTTAAAAAGTAATAAAATATAATTTTAGAAATACAATTACCCTATTTTAAATAATATCATACGAAGTATATTGAGTGATATTACAAATATCTAAATATGGATGTACTAATAATACGAAATTACATGACACATGAATAGAGAATTGATATCGAAGCAGCTCAATATTTTGGATATTCTATTGTTTTCAAAAAAAAAAACGGCATATATTCTTTCTTATCTCATAATATTAATCAATTGATTCGGAATATTTATATAGTAATAATATTACAATTTTATCAATATACAATATTGTAAAGGGCACGGTATGAAGTTCATGATTTAATATGCAGTCACAAGATGTGTTTGTAAATTAATTAATATTCTGTAATTACACTCAAATGTAAAATGTTCTTACAAAAAAAGTAGATATGTAATGCTCAAATTTTTTATAAAAAAAAACTGACCGGGTCGGACCGGAACCGGACAAAATGGGCCGGGTCTGAACTGGTCCGGATCCAAACGGTTCTAGAACCATAACCGGGACCGTTACTTTAAAATTTAATGGGCTTTGAATGGTTCCGGATCGATCCGGATAAAGACCGTCCGTTGACATCCCTACTTTGAACTATTTGGCCTGTATACTTTTTGCATGCATTCTTATGAAGAAGCACATAAGCCATCTTATAGAAGGTTCACGTGATAATATCACGTTGAAATTTAACACTTTTCTTTATGGAATGAGAGCAATAATTATTTATTAAATCATTTATTTTTATTTTGTAAAAGAAATAAAATTACAAGTCAACTCATACCAATTTCAATCCTAAATTGTAGGAGGGGTTAGTCATACAATATAATAATTAATACAATAACCACCCCAAAAAAATCTTACTAATTTGATCAAAATTTTAGGGTATTATGTGAATACATGATGGGGTGTCTTTTGGTCATTTTGCAATATTTTCAGAATTCACTCAATTAATTCATTTAATTGAATTTATATATATTTTACCTTTTTAACTTATGCGTTAATTAAGAATATATATATTCAAATCCCTTAATTTTTTGAAATATTACTGATTACCTTTTAATCATGCCTTAATCTCAAAAATTATTAAATAATTGTGAAATAAGCTAATACTAAATATGGTGTTCTTTTTTTCTTAATCTTGATTTTTTTATGTTTGCGCACGTTTTTCTTCGTTTTAGTTAATCCATTAAGCTGAAGCTGTTAAAACTTTTGCATTATATTTACTTTTGTTTATAATAATATAATAATACACAGAGAAACAAGTGTTTGAAATTTCAAAACATCATGCCTAAAAGAAAATCAAAACTAAAAAAAATGAATTACAAGATTATATAATCTTTAAGTAAATATGTTAATCATAATAATCCTAAAAGATATTATGCATATTCTTTAAGAATACAATATTAAAAAATATATGTCCAAAATTCTTTAAGAATATGAAAAAGGAAACAAATAGAAGAAATCGCGTATAAAACGAACAATAGATTATAATATAAAAAAAATATTTTGAATTTCGATTGTAAAAAATACAATTGAAAATATTTTAAGAAAAGGAAAAATCATAAAGGACTAGGGTTGGGTCAATATGTTTGAAACTAAAATCCGACCTTCGAAACCCTAATTAGTTTCTACCTTGTCTACATTAATTTACTGGAAAAAAATAATTTTATTCATTCGTGTGATTTACGTATAATGTTTTATGTATTTTGTTCTTAAATGAATATTAATTAATCTACAAAGCTAATAAAACACAATGATATTATTAAATAATTAATTTATTAAAATAAGTACAAGATTATAAAAATTTAATTAAAATATTCGAAGATGAAGATGGTCATAATGAAAATATGATTAAACTTCATCAATAAGATCATTGTATGATACTATTGACATAATTATAAATTTGGAGATATATTTGATTTTTTCGTATTATTATTATTACTATTATGATTGTTGTTGTTGTTGTTGTTGTTGTTGTTGTTGTTATTATTATTATTATTATTATTATTATTATTATTAGGGTTTAATGGTTTAGGGGTTAAAGGGTTTAGGGTTGCAGGATTCTATCCATCGTGTATAGGCTTTAAGGGCATCGTGGTAAAACCGTCAAAATTAAGTAGGGACCTAATAGATCGAATGGAACAATATATAGACAAGTAAATCCCTTATGAATTTGAATTATAAGGTAGTCTTTAGTTTCATTTTTGAATTCTAATTAAGAATTAAGAAATTTCTCATTCGAAGGGAAGTAGACTACTCAAGAGTCTTCATAGGCAAATTGTCATTGCCTATACCCGAACCTGGGTTATCTATCCATGATCAGGATGAAGCTTGGGTGAAACTAAGTGGAGGTCCGAACCAACTGATGTTGAAGAATCAACGAATGAGTTATGGTTAGGGGTGAAATGTCACTCGAACCCAGAGCTAATACTAATCGATAGGGTCTCATTGGTAAGTGCTAGAAGATCTCTTGCATTGGAACTCATGGTTATGAACTCGAATCCGTTAGTATGGAACATTTTCTTTTCCAAGTGAAATCCCCTAGTATATGAAAGAGTGAAAAAATGCTTTCGATGTTGTGGAATAAGGAGCCTTCGTATCTTAATGCACGTATTTAATTTATCCGGAGTTGTTAGGGCGGGATCCACTTTTTGGGGAATATGAGTCGAAGCAATAACAAGAATATTGCTAAAGGAACATCTTTCAGAGAGACGGTTCGCTAATAGACCGAGGGGGTGCAACATGCAATATATATCCTTTTTTAATTCATTCAAACCTTTTAAACAAAATATCAATTACTCCATTCTTCCATCATATTTGTTAATTGATTTCATTTTGATACGCCCATAAAATTCGTTCAGTTTTCATTTATAGACATGAACTCACTCAAAAGTCATTACTTTTACCCACAGTCAACTCACTTATTTACAAAAAAAATCATAAATTGCCCATCTTTTCCATTCACATTTGTTATTATGTGGGTCTCATTCTCCACTTACTTTACACTCATTGCATTTATTAAAACTCGTACCAGCAAAAGCTATGACTATATATCATGGAGGGGATGCGGGGGTATTATTTTAAACAAGTGATCAAGACCCTCTGAATTGAGCTTAGATAAAATAATCAAACAATATCATCAACGTGTGACAATACTATTTTAACAATTATAGTTGTTTCATTCAATTTTCTAAATTTTATACCATCGCTTATAGTTTTTATACGACAACATATTTTTAGTCGAACAATGTGGTCAACATGTGACACTACTATTATCACAATTATAGTTATTTATATCAATTTTATATTTTTAGCATCGAATTCACTAAAATATAACAATATTGTCACCATGCAATACTATTCACACTATTCAATTGCATGTTTCTTCTTGTATCAACTAATATTTTGTTTCACTTGTAATCATAAAAGTATTATTAGTAGTTCTGATTGAAAGTTTCGAAAGTAATCATATTAAATTTTCATATGTTCTTCTTTTCTTCATAAGATATGAATCAATAGTTATTAATATACTTATTACATTATTAAAAATAAAAATAAAAATTATAAACATGAAGAAGTTAACGTTAGTAGAAGTGATGTTTTGCTTCTATGAAGTACTATAATATAGGTGCAACATGCAACATGCAATATGTATCACTTTCTTGTTATAATAATAATAGTTTTTTTAATTAGTTTTAAATAAAAAAGATACTATACACGATTCAATTCCATATAAATATCAATTAAAAATAAATAAGGAAAATGCTGACTTAGATCAATATATGGAATTTAAAAAAAAAAAATGAAAAGAAAGAAATAATAAAAAATAAATATGTGCGTGCATAACACGTTTTCCTAAAATGCTAACTTAGATCCACTAGCAAGTTAAGTGATACATTTAGATTTGTATATTTCAAACTAATATTAATTGGGTTTACTGGCATCAAATCAGTCAATTATATTAAGGTAATTTGTTGTGCCTGCACATACAATATCAATCAATATGTGAATAAAAAGAAAAAAGTTCATCTTGAAATTAGGCACAATCATTTCAATTGAAAATTTGATGCATATCCAATTGAATAATTGATGTTAGTATCTATTATTAAGGAATCAAATTCATGATTTATTTGATGCATATCCAATTGAATAATTGATGTTAGTGTCTATAATTAAGGAATCAAATTCATGATTTATTATAATATGCAGGAGGGGAAAATTAGACGTGGGCCGAACTGGTTTAAAAAAAATGATGTTGCCCGATTTAAATTTGAAGGGTATTATGTAGATATATATTATGTTAATCAATCTTTCCCCCAAAAAATTATAACATTAATAGTACAATCGTTTTTTTCATGCTATTTTATTACATCTATAACAATATTGTTCCAAAATAAGATGAATTAATTTTTTTTTTGTTTAGATCTCTAAAATTTATAATCAGAATAAATTTATTTTGTTGAACAATACTTGATTCGATAAAATATATTTTCCAATTAGGACAAACATTCAAAGACGCAAAGATTTTTACGTATGTATAATTATAATGTTTTTTCCTTTTACCTGTTTCTACAAAGTTCGTTGAATGGGAAAATCAATCAGTCAATAAGAATAGACAAAAATGCGTGGATTATCCAAGAAATCAATTGAAAAGTAAGAAATAAAATGAAGATTAGACAAGAGAGTGAGACAGAGTATAAAGACAGCAAGGTAAAAAAAATCTCTACATGGTTAGATTCCATTTGACTGGAATACTTCCAACACATAATATATATTTAATAAGTTTGACTCAATTAACACTATAATATGTCTGTTATTGGAGCTATAGTTAGTAGCATCAAATCATACTTTGTCATTAATTTCATTCGGTACAATTACTATTTATTTCGGAAGAGGCCGTTTACTTTTAAAAATTAATTTAAATAAATAAAAGTAGTATAAGTTAATTTATTATTTATTTTGATGAATTGAAATTTTAGAACATTCCAAATTTTTGATAATTTATATCATTAAAACTAATTTAACTTGATTCATATCCCATAGAATTATAAAATTAGAGAAATACTAATAATAAAAATAAAAATATTCAATCATGTATCGTATCAATCATGAAAAGTAAATGCCTCTTACTAGTTATTAATGTTGAACGTATATTACTAATTCTCATTGTTCTTTCTTCATTATTGAGTCTCATAAATATTAGCTCAAAATTTTTGGACAAGTAGATTAAGGAGGAAAGTGTTATTTATGTAAAATAGTATGACTCACGGATTAGAGACACTATTGTATGGAAATGATTCTTTTTTTTTTTTTATAATGAACCAACACTAATGAGGTGACCTAAAAAAGATAACGAGTCAAGAATATTAGAACGGACATAGTATATGTTTGGGGCTGTTTACTTTACATGAGTAGGTTGTATATAGGGATGTCAATCGGGCCAGCCCGCTCGGGTTATCGGGTTATTCGGTTCGGGCTATTCGGGTTGACATTTTTTTCGGGTTAGAAATGTTCAACCCTAACCCTAAACTTTCGGGTTTTGGGCTAACCCATCGGGTCAATCGGGCCAGAAGTTTAAGGGCAAAAAAACTATATATATATATATATATTTATTTATTTATTTATTTATAACAAATATTTTATATTAAGCGTTGGAGTAAAAAACAAATAAGTGAAAATAAATATAATACATTCCACAAGTTCTTTTTTTAAATCTTATTATACTAACTTTGAAGAGCAAACAATGAAAATTAAAAATAATGCTCATGACTAATTTTTTTTTCTGATATGCTTTAATATTCGCATTCCATGTAACTAAATGATCTCTAAATAATATAATACAATTATAGGATTTAAAACTTTATATAGATAATTCAATATAATACTATTTAAATTATATTACAATATCAAAAATAAAAATAATGCTAACAACTAAATTATTTTTTAATATATATGAATATTCATATTCCATAATAGCTAAATCACTATTTAATAAATATTTTATAAGTTAATTCACTATAATACCAATTAAAATTTATAATTTGAAAAAATTAATAAGTTAATTCACTATAAATAACTAAATAAACAATCAATCTATAATAGCTACAAAAGTCAAGATAATTAAACATGAAAATACATTTTGAAATCAAGAATTTTGAATTTCTAACTATTAGATAAAGGGAAAAAATGAGTTTAGTTTTTTTTTTTTTTTATGCCGACCGTCGGTGACCATGACCCGACCAGGCCGGCCCGATTAACCGTCAACCCGAATGGGTGGCCGAATAGCCCGATTTAATATTCGGGTTATGATTTTATAGCCCAACCCATTAATTTTATCGGTTTATTCGGGCCAGCTCGTGAGTTTCGACCCGTATTGACATCCCTAGTTGTATAGATAAAATTAAACTACCTAATTCAACGTTTACTTTTAATGATCAATATTTGATGATATCCCAAAGCCCAATATTATTTAAACTTTTGAGTTGCTTTACGTTGATTTTAATCCAGTCAATACATATGAGATTGGAGAGATCCTCCAAACAAAAGTAAGTTATTTATCCCAAATTTGATCTTTACTAATTTCTTGTAGTAAACAAAAAATTGAAGATAAAAATTATCTTATCATACATTTAATCCATCAAATACTCAATCATTCACAATACTAATTATGAAAAGTAACCCGTTGGATGTGAATTGATAAGTGTCAAATTTGCATTTTGATTTGTGGTTTTAGTTTTTATTTTTTAATTAGACAATTTATGGTTTGATTCTATTATCCATGAATAGTGCTTATTGACCTCATTTTTCTTCAGCTTTTATAACGAGTTGTTTGGTTTTGGGCAAACATCACGAGTTGTTTGATTTTGGCCAAATATTGAACTTTTTTGTATATTTCTTTATGCGACAAAGTCATTTGCTCTTCAAACCAAATTCAAAGTGAACATAGTGACGAAAATGGACAGACAGCGCAGCATATAACTAGCTAGGTTACAATTTACAAACCTTGCAGCAGAGAACTTTAAAGCACGCCATTTAATTTCATCGTATTAAATTTAAGAGATATTACACCAAATATGTAGAACTAAATTTTTGAATGTTGGAAGCAATGCAAAGCTACTTTCATCGAATTAAATTTCTCTAATAAAAAAGTCTGACTAATTCGAGGAAACAATTTCAGTAAATACAAGTTAGTAACTATGAGGTTTGAAGCTAAAAACATGAGTCAAACATAAATATGTAGTCTTGAATTCTACAATTTCGCGCCTTTGCCCTGATTCTTGCGCATGTGTTGCAGCGCGAAATACTAGATAAGTTTGGCTTTGAGTGTTTGCTCTTTGCAATTGAACTTTGGTGCTTACAATTTATTGTTTGAACTGTGGCAAATTTATTATTTCAACTATAAACTTCAATTATTGGCTAAAGTTTATGTCATGCGTCAATTAAAAAGATTATTATTGGCATTTACTTTTGATAGTTTATTTCATCAATAAGCTCTAATGTATCGACGTGAATATAACTAATCTCAGAAAGAGTATAAATGTACCCCGTAATTAGTGAATAAGTCACCACCATATTAGTATATACTCCTTTCGTATTAATAAATATTAGTATATAGTCTTTTCGTTTTTTTATAAGTGTCTTCTTTTCACATTTTCTTATTTTTTAATAAATGTTATAGTTCACAAAATTAGAGTAAATTTATGATATATTTTTAATAATTTTAGAATTTGATAATTAGTTGTGAGTATACATTTATCATGATAATTAATACAGTTACAAAGCAAATTTCTCTATTTTCTTAGTATATTTAATTTGAGGGCTGGAAACAATTACTCTCTCCATTTTTTAAGTGACATATGTCGTCAAATCACACAAATTAAGAAAATAAATAAATTTAGATTTGTAACCTTATAAATTACCATGATAAATGCATTCATACAACTGATCATCAAACTCCAAAAATATTAAATAAAAGTAAATAGAAAATACATTATAATTTTACTCTCAAATTGTGAATTAGGATATTTATTAAAAACAATAAAAAAATGCTAACATAACACTTAAAAAAGAATTTAGGGAATATAAGGAAACGAGTAACTCAATTACACCCATGTACACATGCGTGTCCACAGTTTACGCATATTCGTACTTTATTTGACTACATGTACTTCAAGTGAACACATTAATTAACTATCACATATTGTATTTGTTGTGTGTGATATATTTGATGACATGTATTTTAAGTGAGACGGATGCTACCTTATTCATTTATATTAAATTTTAGGGGGAATTACACACATAAATAAAAAAAAAAAACTCCTTTACAATAAAAGTATAATTTATATCATTTATTTTTTCACAATAATTTGAAAGTATCATTTATATTGAAAAAAAGTATCACTTGTAATATTATTGTTGGTATATATAGGTATCCACATAGAAGAACACCTCAAATAAAAAAAAAAGTAAAAAAATTTAGGAGGGGATGCAGCATTGCAGTGACAATACAAAACAAATGGGGACCAAAATTACCCCACACTTGGTGAGACGTAAATTGCAAAATTACTCCATTTGCGCCAAAAAAACATATGGTGCGTGACGGATTTGGATAGGGATTGGCTGCACCCTTTGCTTTACCTCAACGCATATGACGCACCATCTGACCCCGCAGATCACCTAGCTTAGACTACTAAGACTAGCCACTCATTAAAATTTATTAGACGTGTCAAAATATAATTACTAATAATAAGTTCAATCCCAATTTCACAAACTATTGTATTGCACGATGTAGTATGTTATCTAAATCATTAAACAAGTCAAAGTGGAAAATGGTAAAATAAAAACACTCGCATTTGATATCGTCATCTAAAGTTTATTAGTTCATATGTAAATGTTACACCTGTGGCACTATTATCACGTTATAAGCGGATGCAATGAATTATTTTTCCAATTTCAATGTATTATATTACTAAAGAATTGCAAATATTTGCTCCTAAGACATGAGACAGGACACAAAGAATAAGCTAGAGAATTGGGTCCCCTACGCCCATCACTCCTCACCCAATCGTGTAGGAGCCTGAATAATTGATACCATATCTTTAATTACCATATGTATTTGAGATGACAAAACTCATAACTCATAAATTTTAAGGACTATACAAGATTAATCAAAATAGAAAATTAATAAAAATACATGGTAATACTTTTATTTTTGAAAACAAATACTCCCGTCTATCCTGTTAATGTTGAATCGTATACTACTTTGTGGTGTCCTATTATTGTTAAAGGAAATAAGACACTAAACATTACTTTATATCATTACTTTAATATAAAATACAATTATTTTTACTCATACACGTAATGAACCAACAAAGTAATAAACCAACAATTAGTCGAGTTTAACGATGACAAGTCATTATAAAACAATGTAATATTTTCTTTTCTTTCTTAGAAGGATACTAAACTCTATTAATCCAATATTAGCAAAATTAAACACAATAGATAGTCGTCCAATAACGAATAATAAACAACATTCGTGTTTAACATAAGATCTTGTCTAGACATAGTCATTACAAAATCAAATAAATCTGTACTTCTTTCGACAAATCTTCATTTTCTTTTCTTTTCTATTAAAAGGATACTAAACTCTATTAATCCAATATTAGCAAAATTAAACACAAAATTACTTTACTAGTACTAGGTCTTGACTATAAATCAAAACAAAATAAAAATGAAACGACTTCAGTGTCCATCGACTTCAAAATATTCCCAAGCAACCTACACTATAATCTTCCAAGGGCATTCTCGTCCACATAAGAACATTCTGAGGGCAAATATGTAAAGTGAGCAGAAAATTTGAAAACCCTAATGAGGATTCCCCCGCCACTCGTTTTTGTACATGCAAAGCATAATCAGCCACGTTAGTTAGAATGGATGACGACAAACGTCCGTTACTTCCGCCTCCATCACTCCACCAATCACAAAGGCGCCACCACGTTGTCACCACGCTGTTACCCATTCCTCCATAATCTAATTCATAATCATAATAAGTACACCAAATACCAATTAATGTTGCCACTTCCTTAATTAAGGGACCATTAACCTGCACCACTCAAATCTTGAAAAAACTATTGAAAATCTTCCTTTTTATTGGTTAAAATTTAAAAGAATACTTTACAACTTATATGGAATATTTTTTCTTTAAAAATAAATAAAAAGAATTTGGATTATGTTTTGAATTTTGTTTTGGTAGTTCGCGGTATAGCCACGCACGATAATATGTTGCATGAGTACTTAATGTTCACGCGCACACAAGCAGACACTACTTAATATTTGTGAACAAGTGAGGTTCATCTTTTTAATTAATATAGAGATTTTAAAATTTGTGTTATGATAGATTTGAATTCAAGATCAGAAATTTAAGTATTTAACACTTTATCACTAAGTCAACACATACATATAAGTTCCAATTCATTAGTACATGTATGTACAAGCCAAATATTTGAATATCTATAGATTGATGTTAAAGAAATTATGAGTTATATGAAGCTCTTTAACTGAAAAAAATAATAAAATTCCCTTCACAAATTTTCATTTACTCAACTTTCTTCTATTGATGCATGCTCTATTGCTAACCGTGTTAGTCTCTTGATGCCCAAAATGTTGTACTCTGGTGGATAAAATTCATTCGAACATGTATTATATTGAATAAAATAAAATTGGTATAATTCTTTTGATATTTTTTCAAATTTCATTCAAGAAACCATTTTAATTGTTTTAGTATATAAATTCATAATTTTATATTTTATTTAACTGCGTCAATTGCAAACTACTTTTTATATATAATTACACTGAGTATTCTATATTGCTTTTAACATATATAACTGTATTCCATTTAAGAATAAAACATCAGCAGTATCAAATATGGAATGAGATCTGATATTGTATCATTTATTTAAAGTAAATCTGCATTTGCTCGTAAACAAACAGCTCATAATCCACCCGCTACTATAATTCGTGTTGCTTACTATTCACACAATCCCCCCGAGTACAACTACGACACTGTCACGCAGTTATTTCACGCACAAGTAATTAAGGTATTCAAAAAAAAAAATTCGTATTGTTTCAGTTTTATACGGATAATAATAAAATAAATATAAGGAGAAAAGGCCCAAGTGAGTATAGTAGGGCCCAAATGCTGGGTCACATGCGAACCGAGTGAGCGGTGTCAGACGCGGACCCCACCACCAGCGGCCAGCCCCACTACCACCTTACCTGGCCACAACTCTTTCCAACTGTTTTTCAAACTTTTCTGCCGCTGCGCGTGGACGCAGTCTCCACCGCCGCGCTTGTGCTCCTCCATTTGCTAGGGTTCCCACTCCCTCCACCTTATATAATCCACTTCCAGCCTCCATCCGCACTTCTCTCCCTACACTGCCACTCTCCCCCTTTTCCCTCCCTCTCTCTCTCTCTCTCTTTCTCTGGGCCCCTGAGATTTTTCCCACCATATAATTAAATCTTCAAGAAGCAGCAACAGCCCACAATCTCCGCCTCCGATATTTTGCACTCAGCGATACATAAACATACATCGATACAACCTAGGGATAGTAGAGTTGTTACATCAGAAAAATCTGGTGTTATGGCGCAAGAGCTTGATGATGGAGAGTTCTGGCTACCTTTAGAGTTTCTGACAGAGGATGATTTGCTCATGGACTTCAAGACCGACTTCTCGAAGACGAAGAGAGGGGATGATTTTCCCCTAGGGTTTTGCAACTCCGACCTGAGTTCACCTGTTGAGTCAGTAATGGGCTCTATCGAGACTGAGAGCGACGAAGACGATTTTATTTCCGGGTTAACTCGTAAGGTCGCTCAAACCACACTCCGGGACCCCAATTTCTCGGCCGACCAAACATCCAAGGTTTCTACTTCTTTCACTCATCTCTCGCTCCCTCACTCACTCTTTCCCCCTTGTCAATTTTGATGGTTTAATTTATATTCCTGATTTTTTTGGGGTTTCAAGCTATCCGGATCGCCTCAATCGACACTATACGGGTTCAAACCCGGGTCAAGTCAGAACAGCCCGAATAGTGCTTCAAGAGTTTCTTCGCCGCCTGAGTCGAAGGAAATGATAGGTTGGGATTTGCTCTATGCCGCTGCAGGGGAAGTTGCGAGGATGCGAATGACTGATGAAACGGCGCCGTTTCGCTCCACCAAACCCTGCGCCTCCCCTCCGAAGCCCACTTCCGCCGCCATCCCCGTCAAAATACAGACTCCGGCCTCTGGCTACTACCCGAACCACGCTCAAACTGAGACCCATCTCGCTTTTCTGCAGTTGCAAGCCACTCATGTTGGTCTCCTCTCTCTCTCTCTGTGCCTCACCATGTATCTTTATTTTTTTGAACTTCAGAAACTGAATCTCACTTTTGATATGTTTATGCTTCAGTTTCAGCGGATGAAGCAGCATCACATGATGAAGAGCGGTGTCTGGGGGCAACAGGGAAAAGCTGAGTACCATCATTTTCAGAACCAGAACGGAGAAATGGGAAGAACTCAAGGTCTATCAGTGGCTTCTTGGCCTACTCTGCAGCAGTCTCAGCAGCTACCGCAGCAGCAACAACAGCATTCCCAGCCGTTGCAGCAAGCCGGTTCACGAATGAGGGCGGTTTTCCTCGGAGAAACCGGCGCCAAAAAGGAACGAACCGGAACCGGAGTGTTTTTGCCCAGAAGATTTGGAACCACTTCCTCCGCTGAAAACCGCAAGAAACCAGGTCATTAACTCCACTCCGGCACTTCATTCTTATTATTAAATCACAGTTATTAGTCTGAGCTACTTGTCCCTTGGGCTCAGAATTCATCGAAATATCTAATTATTCACACCATATCCTATGATTGTAGATCTGTTCATCATTTTTCGCTGGCGCTAATATTTTTATCTTGATTTCGTGTAGTTTGCTCGTCTGTGTTATTACCTGACAGAGTTGTTCACGCTTTGAACTTGAATCTCGACGCCGTCGATGCTCAGCCCCATCTCAGATGCAACCGGAACTTCTCCGAATACGGTATGCAATTATAATTTTTAAATTTTAACGCCTATTACGGCAATTTCTGTTTCGATTTTCATATTTAACAATCTGTGTTCTTACAAAAATCAGATGCTGCTTTGAATGAAAGAAACAACAATGGCATGTTTACACAACAGAGAAGAAGCCAAATACCGCTGCCCGCGATGAATCAAGAACTCAGGCTTCCACAAGAGTGGACTTATTAGAGAGTGGCTGCAATGAATCCGTCAATGATAATGGGGGTTGTGTCTTTTTAATTGATTTGATTGAATTTTTAGAGAGGAGAAGTTTGTTAGGCGAGAGAAAGAAGATGGGTATACTGAATAGTATTTTTTGTGACAGGTGGATTAGTGGGTAGTATTATAGATTATTTATTAAGTAGAAGATGATGAAAAAGATTAAGAATGTTAGCAGAAAAATGGTGTTTTTTTAATTTTATTTTAGCTTAGATTACTACAGAAGAGAAGAAGAAATAAACCTCTTGTCAGAAGAGGATTTTCTTTTGTTTGGCTCGAGGTACAAGAAAGTTGAAGAAGACAGCTTCTTTTTCCTGTTCCTTTTATTTGAAATTAGTAGATGATTAATAAAGAAAAGGCTGTTTTAGTAGGTGATTAATTAATTTAGTAGTGAAAGCCTCTGAAATTGTGGAGGTTATTTTGATCAGTGGAGTAGAGAGTTTCGTTTTGGGTGAAACTCCAGCTCCTTTTTTTGATATATTATTCTATTCTATTGTAGTTTGTATGAAATTATTGACGGTTTGTTTATTATTAGTGAATTTTTATTATTTATTGTTTTTGGAATTTCTTTTTTTTTACCAAGTGTGATGGTCAAACATGGGGAGAAGGGAAAGCCTCTTTGGATCTTCTGGCACATGCTTTGGGTTTGCTTTTGAGCGTCGTTTTTGCCTAAAGATCTCTCTCCGCTTCTTGCTTTTTACAGTGTTTTTGCAGTTCGATTTGATTTTTTTGTATTGTGAAAGCTCTCTCGACAATGATTAGTGGTTTTTGTGCATTGGAAGACGCTACTCTTTCTAGTTTGTTTGTTGGGTTTTCCGATGCTCTGCTTATAATAATTAAAGGGATTAATACCTAAATTTTTTTCATTCCCATAATATCTATCTTTTATATCTATTTGTCAAAAGTATCTACATTACATTTTCATTTCATTATTCATCACACTACTCTTTATTTCAACAATTTCTTTATGTACTAAATCACTTTAAAATAAGATTCACGCAATTAATGAAGATAATATATTCTCAACAATTAGATCCAATATGTTTTTATACATCAAATTAAAAATAATAAATCGAGTTTTCGTCATTATGCTTGTTTGATTGTAATGTTGTCGGGATTTTTTCGGATCGTTGGATTTTATGGGTTTCTGAGTTTCTCTCGAGTTTCTACCAACAACACAATCTCAACCGATGGACTTTTCCCATCGGACCTCCTTCAGCAACACTCAGCACAGTCCTTGTTTCTTTCGATTCGGGACGTAGGGTATTTGGCGATTTCTATGGAAGATTATTTTAACAAAACACTGGAATGATCGGACGAAAGCTTTCAACTTTTCTTGAGGAATTATGAAATATTTAATACATAAGTGTATCTCCTTTTGGGAGGAGACATACTCTTTTAGCTACCTATAGTAGCTAGGTGCTCTCTGCATATACAACTTTAAAACTTAAAAGAAAAAGTAAAGTTTGAAAACTGGAAAAACTAGAACACTATTACAGAGAAAATTATTTACTTTGGGTTTGAAGAAAACTTAGATGATGCTCGATGCCCTGTGCTTCCTTCTGCTTCTGTTAATATACATGTTTGATGTCCTCTATTATTGCTTGAATAATTACCGCAGATGTTTTACCCGTGACAACTTGCTCTCATGTGGACGTTGGGTCTCTTGTCTTCTGCTGACACTCAGTTTGTGGTGGAGAATAAGATTCCCGTGTTTTCACATATCAATGGGCCACCTTTTTTTGGTAATGACCTTTATGTACACATCACTTCTTCTGCCGATGCTTTGTCTTTTGTGGATGAGTGGAGTCTGCTTTTGATTTTTTACACAATCTTTTCTCAGTGGGAATCTTCTGGTTACTTCACCCACCCATATTGTTTTCTTTTTGGTGGGTGATCTTTAACCGAGTCACATGACTCTCTTTTTTGGTCGGCCACCTTACATTTTGGAGGTGCTTGAGGTGTCATTTTCTGAGTATTCTTATGCTCCTCATGCTCATCTGCTCGAACTTCTTCTTGTCCTGTTTCGGCAAGAAGCTTTTCCGAACTCTAGCTCATTCTGGTTCGGACAGTCTGTACAGACTCTTGACGCCCAGTGCCCAAAGTGAGCCATGTTGCAAAACTTACGATGAGTCTCCTTGCTCATCGCAACCTTATTTTCCCAGAGTAGGTCATCTTCTTCTCGAAGAAACTCTATGTAAAGCCTGTTGTTTTTCCTATCATGATGTTCAACAGGAAATTCCATTCGTCGAATTCTGAAAGAACTTGAATGGAAACTTGATTTTGTCCATCTTCGTTAGACAGATTCAAAGATCCCATGCTTGCCGTGTAGTGATTTGGTCTTCTAAAAATGTGGCGACCAATGAGAAATCCGAGGAAGGGGCCTTGATGTTGTTAAGGGCCCTTATATCGGGTCGTCGAAGCCTAATGTAGTGGAAGGCTTCGTGATTTCCTTTGCCGACGGGTTCTGGAGCTGCACTGATGACATATAGCTCCAAAACGTCTCATCTGCTGAGACCTGGGTCATTCACCCAAGAATCATGCAGCTTCTTGGATCCATCTTGGTAGACCCTTGATTTCGGTGAAGCCTCGAGCGATAGTATAAATTGAGACGAGTGCCCAAAAGTCATACCATTGCTTGACGTCATGTGGATTAGCTCCAGTGGACATCCACATTCGAGGATATTTTCCCGAAATATCAACCCTGATGTACTCAGGATTAACATATTTTCTTGTCTGCTGCTTCTCCCAACTGGACTAGTATGCCTGCTATGTAGGAGAAATATCAATAATGTGTATCAACCTTAGATTTGTCAGTCATGGGCCTAAGATTGATATCTCCTCTTTTTCTTCAAAGGTGCTGGTTGACACGGTGATTCAGGTTGTGACACTGGTCATGGTCTTTTTCTTGGGCCGACGATTCTGAAGAATCTACCAACTTAAAACTCGTGCTAAGGGTACTTGAATCTCTTGTTACAAGTATACCACCCTATACGGGAAATGACTCATTTCCAGTCTTGAACTGACAGCCCAGAGCAGTGGTTGCAAACTCTCGTTCCATATGCATGCTCTTATTCGATCTGTGACACAAGTCACATCCCTATCTTGAAGCCTTCCTGCCTGTTTGGCATGAATGACACATTCATCCTAGTCCCTCATAAGCAGTTCCAGGTTCTCAGGGAGTTGCCTTTGGACTGTGATAATGGAGTCAATTTCCTTCGGCTCCATCTCGCCGAAAATATGCAAGAATATTTTCATGAGAATTAAGAACGATAATATCATCAATATAATATTGGCATTCAGCTTGCAATCTTAATAACGTAACCTTTTCGGGTTTAGATTCAATCTTATTTACTAAAAAAAACTTTAACTTGAGTGTTATCAACTTTAAAGTAAAATTCTTTGCAAGTAAGAATATATGCTATTTCTTAAAAGCCTATCGAATTGCAAAGAACTCTTTTTCATTGATGTGCCAGCGCACAATATTTTCCTCGGGGAAGAGACCGTTACAGTATCTGCATGGTTCTTCTCCAAGTGGGGTGATCTTTATAAGAACAACTGCCCACCAATGATCACTTGCATCTGTATACAAGACTAAGTCGTCTTCGTCCTAAGACATCGAAAGTTTAGGGAGGTTTTGCAAACCTCCTTCAACTTCTTCATCCTTTCACGATGTTCCTCTATCCATATGAATGGAACATCTTTCTTTAGCAATGGGTTAAAGATTTTCATATGCTTTGCAAGATCTTTGATGAACATTCGTGCAAAGTTAACAACTCCCAAAAAGCTTTGAATCTATTTCTTCTCCTTGAGATCTTTGGGAAGTTCTGCACCTTTTGCACAATATGATTTTGCATAATTATTCCCGCCTCATCGATCTCAATACCCAAAAACTCAATCTTTCAGCTAACAATGGTGACTTCTTCTCAGACAGTACCAATCCTTCTTTTTGACAAACATCTCCAAGATTTTCAAATGTCTGACATGTTCATCCATATTTTTTGACGTTATGAGAATATCTCAATAAAGACAAAACATAAAAGAGAAATAATATTTGAAGAGATTATCCATCTTTCTCTGGAATATCTGTGGTGCATTGGCTAACCCCATTGGCATCGCATTCCAAACGTAGTGCCCTTGTGGAGTGGAGAAAGCTGTGAACTTCTTACTCCATTTTCTCCATGCGAATCTGGTAGAAACCTGACTTCCAATCAAACTTAAAAAACACCTTAGCATTCCTAATGCAGTTGATAAGATGTTCTCTATTTGGGATAAAATATTCATCAAACTTCAAAATGTCATTAATTCTTTTATAATTAATAACCAATATGAGTTTACCTCTTTTGACCTCACCATGACTCTTTACTAGAAATCCGGGATTGTTGTAGGGTTAGTTCCCTGGTTCGATCAACTTTAAATCAAGGTGTTCCTTGATTATTCGTCTTATATCCTTCTGATCCACGAGGTTCATCAGGATGGGTCTAAATCTGACAAACTCGAATTCCTTGCCTGGCTTAACCTTCAGACTAGCTTCGAGTTGGTTCCTATTTCATCATGCCAAATGATCATCGCTATAACAATTAACGATTTTTCTCTTGACATCCTCTAAAGCAACATATGCTCATTCTCCAATATCTTGGTTAGATATCAGAGATGCTTTGAGGATTTGGATATCTCATCATCAAGATTTTCGTACAATTCTAAAATCCTAATTGTCTTAGATCCTTCATCTTTGGGTGTCGAAGTTTTCCTTAATCACCACGCTTGCTGCAAAATCTGATTGACATTTGTCGGTTAAATGTCCCTTGCAGACGCTGAACAATGATTTTATGATCACAATTGGTTGTGAACACCAATCGTCTCATTCATTGTCGTGCATGAACTTCTTGAAAATCTTTAGGAGATTGTTTACCAACAAAATATCAGCTCTCGTGTCATGGAAATAGATTGGTGGAGTCTGGACCTTGTCCGAAGGTGTTTGACCTGCTCCGTCTATCAAGATTTTCGTCTGTCTTACTCATTTGGATAAGAGCAAGATTTTCTTTGAGAATTCTCTTCCAGCAATCTGAGGTGGATTTTTCTCAACTTCTGTTGGAAAAACTCCATTCTTGGTTGTGCAGATTCCTACAGCTGAATCAACGTAAGCAACAAAATACTCTGCCTTGTATTTCTCTTATAACATCCCAATTGAGTTGTATATTGAGAATGAAATTGTCATTGGATTAGCAGTTTTCTCCCGCTAATTGTATATTTTAAAAGACGTTTTAAATATGTCGGAGTTTCGGTGGAACCTTATTTCCGTTTCCAAACTATTTATTCATGGATATTCAGTTGTTTTTGATAGTGGTGTTTCTATCATAAGAAATAACGAAGTTATCTGTGGTGGCACTTTATATAAGGGCATCTCCAAAGGATCTAAGAATTTGTTGACATGATTCTGATTGGAATTATTTCCAAAAGTGCGCCAATATTCTTTGTAAAATGGTGCGGACTAAGATCTTGCGCAATATTTAACGCAGATCGTAGTAGTGCGCTATCCATTCTTTTTTATTTTTTTTATTTTGCCTATTTATATATAATAAAATAATGTTTAATTATAAAGTTGTTATATTTTTTTTCTTCTTTTGTTTAAGTTTTAATTGTGTTTTTTTATGTAAGCTTGAATTATGTATTTTATTTATGTATGTTTTAATTTTATGTTTAATTGTATTAATATAATATTAAGTTTTAATAATGGAGTTTTTATTTTAATTATTGGAGGTTGTTCTAAAAAAAACTAAATAAAACATTTAACTTAAATAGAGAAAGAAGAAGATTCTTTTTCTGCTGTAAAATAGAGTAGATGGTTGGAGATGAATTACTGTTTCGACTGTAAAATAGAGATAGAGATGCTGGAAAATAGAGCCAACGGTTGGAGATGGTCTAATTCGCTTTATACTATTTCTGCCAAACATAATACCTTTAATTATGTTGCATCTACTTCAAACCTTAAAAAGAAAGTTTTCTTCAAGATGACACCACATTTCTCTAGCATCTTAGATTAGGTCACATCAATCTAAATAGGATCCAAAGGCGGCTAAGAATGGGCGTTGGGTGATATCACGATTCTCGGTTCCCGGTCTGCGAATCTGTATAGAATGAAAGATGTCGACCGGACCCAAAGCGAAGGGTTATAGAGCCAAAAAGTGTTGGAGCTAGTCCGTTCGACTGTGTAGACCTCGTCCCACAAGCTCGTGGAGGTATGAGTATTTTGCCACTTTCATCGACGATTACTCGATATGCGGATACATATACCGCTTCACCGCAAGTCGAATGCTTTGAGAAATTTAAAGAATTTAAGGCGGAAGTGGAGCGAAGCTTGGTAAAAGTATCAATCACTGCATGGTCGATCGCGGTGGCGAATACCTCGATAACGAGTTTATGGACTATTTGTGCGGTGTGAGATTACCTCCCATTTCTACACCGCAGACACACAAAGAAAATGACGTGTCGGGCGAAGAAATAGGACTCTTTTAGAAATGGTTAGATCGATGATGAGTTATGCAACGTTGCCTATTTCGCGGGGTATGCTTTAGAAAGCAATGACATACTTGCTAAATCTAGTACCATCAAATCCGTCGAAAAGACCCTTTCGAGTTGTGGTTTGGCGCAAGCCTAGTTTAAACCACATAAGGATATGGAGCAGTCCAACACATGTGCTGAACAAGAAGACTGACAAGTTGGAGTCTAGATCTGATGCAAGGCTGTTTATTGGCTATCCTAGGGGAACGAAGGGTAGTTATTTCTATAGTCCTAAAGATCAAAAGGTCATTATTAGCACTAATGCTCGATTCTTAGAAGAGGACTATATGAAAAACCATAAATCCAAAGTTGAAATCATTCTTCAAGAATTATAAGATGATCGTATTCCGCCACCGATTAAACCAAAGGTACGAGATGTCGTGTCTAGTGAGAGGGATCCACACGAGATACTTCAAGAAATTGAAGTGGGTCGAGTTCCACGGAGATACCGATCGCAAGTGGCACCTATCCGACAAGTTGTGCAAGATAGAGACCACAAGATTCTGCACCCACCATTGCCATTGTGCGATGAACTCCTCGTCGTAGTGGGAGGTTGTTCATCAACCCGAGCGATTTATGTTCGTGGGTGAATCTTGGTTTAGTCCCGTGAAGCGGCGGACAATAATCGACCAATGGACATACGGTGGCGATCAAGACATTGATGCAAGATCATGGCACACCGCTATGGACTTAGAAATTGAGTCCATACTGACTATGGATGTATACGAAAAGACACCTCTACGGATGGTAAGGAAGTCGTATGTAGTAAGTGGGTATACAAGAGGAAGAGATTCGAGATGGGGAGGTTTCGCTTTTAAAGCCGGGCTTGTGGCGAAAGGGTACACTCAGATTGAGGGCATCGATTTCGATGAGACCTTTTCTTTGTAGCAATGCTCAAGTCCATGAATTCTTCGGTCATAGCAGCCACTTAAACCTCGAGGTTTGGCAAATGGATGTGAAAACCGCTTTTCTAAGCGGTTACCTTGAAGAAGGTAGATACATCTATATGCAAGAACCGAAGGTTATGTGGTGAAGGGTGAAGATCATCTAGTTTGGAAGCTTAAGAAGTCCATTTATGGACTCAAGCAAGCTTCCCGATCATGGAACTTGCGCTTTGACGAGATGGTAAAATCCTATGGATTTACCCAGTTGCTTAGTGAAAGTTGCATGTATCGTTTGGATGTCAACGATGATGTGGTATTTCTTGCCCTTTACGTAGATGACATCCTTCTACTTGGCAACAATGTGAAGTTGTTATCAGATGTAAAGAGTTGGTTATCCGATCGGTTTCAAATGAAAGACTTAGGAGATGCGTACATTCTTGGGATCAAGGTTTACCGAGATCGCAAGAAGAAAATGGAGCTTATCTCGGACGTCTTACATTGATATGTGATTACTCGTTTTAGCATGCAAACCGCCAAGAAAGGTTGCTACCTTTCGGGCATGGTGTTCGCTTTATCTGGGCGATCACCTATGATCGCAAAGGAGATAGAGAAATGAGACAAGTTCATACGCTTCGTTGTAGGAAGTCTCATGTATGCAATGATATGTACGAGACCCGATATCTGCTATCGGTGAGCATAATAGCTAGATATCGATATAACAGTGGACAAGCTTATTGGACCGCGGTAAAGCATATACTCAAGTACCTGAAAAGTACTCGAGATTATAGGTTAGTTTTCTATGCGAGATAGTCTAATTCCTTTGGATTATTGAGTCGGTTCCAAGTGACCGTGATGAGAAAAAGTCTACCTCGAGCTATGTGTTTACCTTGGGAGGAGGCGTATCTGGCGGTGCAAAAGCGATGCATTGCGGACTCTACCATGGAAGCCGAAATGTAGCCGCGGAGGTGCTAAAGAGGCTGTATGGTTGAGAACTACCTCATGGATCTAGATGTGGTACTGGTTTGCCCAAGAGTATCATAGTTTCTTGTGATAACTCGGTGCGATGCAAACTCGAAGGAACCACGGACCCACAAGGCAACGAAACACATAGAGAGAAAGTACCATGTCATACGAGAAATCGTTAGGCGAGGAGGCGTCTGATTGAAAAGATTGATCTGCGGATAACCTAGCTGATCCATTCACGAAGAGCACGCGCAAAAAGTCTACGAAGAACATATTCGAGGACTTGGATTGCAGAAGATGGCACCCACTTAGAAAGGAAACTTTTGTATAAGTGGGAGAAGCAAAGTGATGGTGTTGTTTGTAATAGCTAGTAGAGACACATTGTATACTAAAAGTTTTGCTTTAGTATAAGTGGGAGATTGTTGGATTTGTATATTGGAAGCAGTTTGGTTGAGTTTGTATACAATGTTTCATGTTACCACTATTACAATCTCTTATCTGAATTGTTTACTTGATTGCATATGTATGTCCCCTTATCTCATATATAAGTTAGATCATACAATGTGTTGTAGATCACAGAAGTCTGTATGATTGGTCAAGCTTAATGAGATATAAAAAGTATCACAGCTGAGACAACTTGAGGACGAGTTGTAGGTATAGGCGGCGATATAGATAAGAAGTGACTTGACTTAGTTGTTTGTCTATACTGGTACGTCTCTGACGTATTGATGGATCACAGTGAGATGAGTTCTTCTATCTGACCGTCGTGAAGAACCTAGATCTCGATGACTTTACGTTGATCTAAACCTCGATAAGGTATTTGGTGAGTATGAGTTGCTGACCATCACTTTGACTTGTTATGGGTGAGGGTTACATGAGTTAACCCAAGATTCTCTACATATTGGGTGGTGGCAGTACTTGTATGTCATGCTAGTTACCTGTGTCGAGTCCATTTAGGATGATGACGTCCCCTTAAGGAGCTCAAAAGGTTTATTGTACTAAACCCTGCAGGTTGAGTTATCTCAAGTACAATAATAAGGTTGAGTGGTACTACTTAAGGAATTAAAGTAATTAATTATTTTAAGGAACAACGTAAATTATTAATGGCGATATCTTAAATACGGGATTCGTTAAGTCTAAATGCGAGCCCGACTCAACTTCGGAAATAAAGGGTAAGTCAACATTTATTCTCTAGTGACATGAATTAATTTATGTTTGGTGAACATAAGATAATTAATTTATTTGAGGCCCATCTTTATTCTGCATTTGATCCTGGTGGCCCATCAAGGCCTTTAGCTTGAGAATTTTGATCTTTCCGGGACTCTGTCTTGATGGTCTATCTTAAGTGATATTATTATATTTATTAGATATGCATAAATCTTATCATGATAGGATTAAGGGTTGCATTATAAATATAAGGTGAGAGAGAAAATCAAAGGCTAATGCTTAGCTAGAATTTTAGAGAATCACACCATTCAAATAGTGAGATTTTGAAAACTTCAAAGGGTGGAAGAACATTTCTATGACTCTCCATAGATTGTCCTCACTCGGTATTGGAGTTTAGGCGATGGGATATAGTTAAGATCAAAGCAGTCTTGATCCACCGACAAATTCGCGGTAAACACGAGAAAACAACGTGTTGCAATTAATTATATAGATGCAGTATATAATCAATGTATGATGAATTAAACATCCAAGATAGATCCTCGGGAGAGGTTAAAATCATATTTCCTACATCATTCGGTTGTTATTCCCTATGGTTTGCACCTATCGAGAAATTTACGTCCTGATTAGGACCTTTATCCCGTGATGGTCATTTGAAAGCCTCAAAATCCAGGGTTTTCATAAACATTGGACCCATTCTTTAAATCGCATGATGGGAAGTATATCCAATGTCAAATCTTATGGGAATTTCTCGCCATCCTTGTGGACATCCAATATTGACTGTAACTTTGATCAGCCGTGGTTGAACGTCTCTAATAGCTCTTCTTTCATATGATTGTGAAAAACTTCTTTTGTATGGTTGATAGATAACTCTATCCCATTGGAATGATAATCTTGGAGCTCCAAACTATCGCCATACTGAAGTATCAGCTTATTGTTGATTTGGATATTTGTTTCTCTTAGTAGTGGAATTTCCACTCGATCACGACAACTTGCTTTAGCTACCTTCTTGAAGATATCTGGTATCTCGATAAACTCATTCCCCAATTATAACTCTGTATGATGGGTGTTTGAAAGAACATAAGACACCTGATAAGTGATGGAATAAGGTATGTTCCATTTATACATCAATTCTTGCTTCTTGAAGTCTTGATATAATGTTAGGGCTCTGCTGAATCCGGAATCTTTTATATTATATGAAATCTTTGGATAAAGATCGCTATAATATTTTTTTCACATAGATTCACTGAGATGGTTCCCATTACTGAATCGACATGATTTAGTATTCTCTTATCGCAGATTGCGACATCAATTGGTGCATCTGTACCCAAATAGAGTGACGATTTGATCACCAACTGAATTGCTCAGATATGAATCCATTCCATCGTATTAGCGATTTCTGACTTCATACTTTGAAGATATTCCCTGATATCACTAGCTGGTATCAGTTGCATTTCTACTTGATTCCCAATAAACTGGGATGGAAGCAACATCTCTCTCCTAGTAACTCCATAAACGACATTGTGCTTCCTTTTGACTCGACTCAGGTTCCTTAGAACATGGTCTATATTTTTCCGTTGAAAATACTTAATACTTTTGTAGACTTAGGGTTTTATTCATTATCCTTGTCAACATTTTTTTTTGACAAGATAGTTCGGCTAGTATGGCCTAGCTCATCTTGACGCTTCTGATGGCGAGCCTCTCCTTCAGTCAGATCCTGATTCTGAAGACTCATCCGATTATTCTTCTCAACCGAAGATCTCTTCTTGTTAGTATATACTCTCGTCTGAGGGTATATCTTCGAACTGGTATACTTGTACCAATTCTTGATAGTATATCTTCGATGTCTGGTGTAGACTCAAATCTCCGCATTCCGCTTTGCTCGTTATGTGGGCAATTTATTGAGATATGTCTATTTGCACCGCACGTCCAGCAGTTGCAATCTTTAAAACTTTCATTAGCTATTGTATGAGCTTGTCTTGAAGTTTTCTTTACCGGTGTTTGCTCACGAAAATTTGATCCATGAACTTGATACCGTCTTCTTGTTGGATCGCTCCTCTATACATATTTGTATTATTTGACTTTCTGTCGTGACCACATGGTTCTTGGCCTCCAAGACTTGTTGTAGGGTTGGAACCTATTTTTCTTCCTCCTGGATTGATATAAATGTTCTCCTCCGATTTTTGTTGGAAGATCAAGCATATCACAGATCAACGGGGCTGATTTGTTGATCTTTCTCAATTTCTTGAGATTCCTTTAAGTGGTTGCAGTTTGACACCACTCCGACATATTTTTGTGAACATAAGACATCCTTCTGGATACACTGTCCACATAGGCTCCTGGTTGGTAATCCCTGATGAACATTTCCCTCTATGAACTAGGAAATTTCAGAAAAACAGCTCTTTTGCAACATCTTCATTTATTGTGCTGAGATGTTGATACTTTGTAATGAGTTTGAGAAATTTATTGAGCGATCTCTGCTCTAAGACCACCAGTCTTAGATTGTACAGAGGCAACAAATATTTCTTCATCTTGTCGTCGTTATAGCCATCAAAATATCCATCTCCGAGGAAATAAACTTTGGATGTATCGACCATGTTCTTTACCGCATTCTCCACGAAGTCGAATGTCAATACTGATTGTTTTCTTTCAACTGGGCAATGTTTCCAGTATTGTTTAACAACACATGCTAAACTTCTTTCGAGAACCTTGACCATATTGCGGTTGTCAAGTTCCAGTGTTGCGGCTGCAAAAACCATTGAGGCTGTCCATTTATCTATGATATTCTTTCGATAATTGAAGATGACTTCGTCAATATCGAGTGTCAATCCATATGGATTGATAGGCTCTAAGGTGGCTCTTTCGACAGTGGTTTCCTGCACTCTTTGCTTTATTCTCTTCCTCTTGTTTTGATTCTGGCTTGTCCTGCTGTAAATTCTGCATCAGGTCCTTGACCTAATTCATATTGACCTTTTGATCTCATAGGATCAATAGTTGGTACTCTATGTGGTGGAAATGATTCTACTAACTCCTTCAACTCGTTCAATCCGAATCTCTCTAGATTATTCATTTTCTAAAGAGTTGGATTATTCTTTCGGTGCGAGCTTTATCCTCGCTCTTCCCTATGGGTTTAAACTTGATATCACCCTAGGATTTCTTGACCAATCTCGAGCCTACTTCCCGCTCAAGGCCTTCGATCTTCTTTTGGATACTCCACAGTAGAGTAAGAATCTCCTCATGCTGCATGGATGTCATGCTTAGCACTTGTGGAACGCAATATAGACAGTTGTCATAGTATTGCATTATCTTCTGGATCTCCCTTAATTCGCTAAATTTGAAAAATCCGTGAAATTTTCTTATAACTAGGAGCGGATGTTGTTCCTTTATTTTTGGTCTCCATCAACTGTGTGGTGGATGAGTTCTCATCTGGACAATTCTCAATGCCTCTTGTAGGTAAGCATTGAGGATAAGTCTTTCCTCCGCCATTAGTGCATCCTCTCGGAATGCTTGGATGACTTCTTGTGGAAATTGATTTTTAACACCTTGTTCAAAACTCTTTATAAAAAACCTGAGCCTTATGCTTAGGTCTCCATGTGTACTTTTCAAATCTTGAAAAGCATACATGTATGCTTCGTATCTCGGACAAACGTCCGGATTCATAATTTTCTTAGAGTCTCATCCGTCATGATAACACATAACATGCTAAATATTAAATAATTCATCAATAAAACCTAGACTATGATACCATTTTAGAAGGGTAGGATCAAGAGTCAAAAATCTTCAAATTATATACAATTGTATGTGGCATTGTTATACCTCTCAGACCCCTGACAAAATCAACATTGACACGAGAAAGGTTTCCAGTCGATATATAACGTATACCATCCATGAGAAATTAATTGCTTCAACAAAATACCAATTAAAGAAATTCATATACATAGTTAAACTACTTCCTTGGAATAACAACAATTCGTGTGGAAATAGCTTAATCATGTACAAAAGTCAAAATTATGGGGTTTTGATTGTGAATGGATTATAATAATATATTTTAAATAATGAATATGTATAGAGTGAGATATTTTTTAAAAATGGATATGGAGTGTATAGAAAATAGGAAAATTGGGTATTCTTGGACAGTACCCCATGATTAAAAGTGTGGAGAGATAATTTAAGGTTTTTCTGGTGCATGCTTCCGAGGTCATTTTTGGTATATTTGCGAAGTTAAATGACTTCCTAATATAGTAAAAGTAGATCTGAGGGATTATTATCAAGTGGGAATTATTGTTACGTGTTTTGGATTTTTCTTTATTTGACGATACTTATCAACTTGCACATAATGTTGCAAATTTTTCTAGTATATCAATTGAACAAGAATGCGACGAATTAGTTTATTCATTAATTTGAATTTTACTTGGCCCATTGGAGAAAACGCTTTTCCATGGTATTTTCATCGGTAAAGTCCATCGTGATATCCTCACTATTCATTCTTCTGAGAAAATCTTATTTTAATGAATAGTGAGGGGTGTGCGTTGCACCATGGACTTTACCTTCTTTCTCCTTCTCTCTCTCTCTAAAGTTAGGTTGATATTTTCTGATACGGCTAATTGATTTGATATGTTGATTAGAATTGATTTTTTTTATCAATTAATACATAAATTTTAAAGGTTGTGTCACGGTGACCTCAAACCCGGCACTTTGGCCCCGGTATTAACCACTCTACCACTAGCCACACACACACACACACAATTTTTGGGTAATTTAATACATAAATTTTAAAAGGCTGCGTCGAGATGGACTCGAGCAAGGGGCTTTGGCGCCGATGATTAACCACTCTATCACTAGACCAACACACACGTTGATTAGAATTGTTATGCACACTCCACGTGAATTGCTTACCGTGGCAACACCCCTCATGTCATATGTCCTATCCTCCAACCAACTAACTTAATCAAATCAAATCATATCCTATCCATACGAATGATATCATCTATCCTACACCAACAATGGTTCCTATAAATGTTTTTCAAAATTTTAAATTTTCGGTAAATAGTCCATTATTTTAATATTACGGAATGCATCGACGGAGGTAGTGGGAGTCACAAGATTCTACTGAAATTTGATTGCGGAGGAGTGGTGGCCTCTCTACAATACTCCCATGTTTTTAAGATTAACTGGGTTCTCGTGCGCAGAAGTGTGTGTGGAGCATAATTGACTTTGTGTTGCGGCCATCTTTGTTAGGGGTGACACTAATTTTTTGATTTTGTTCGGATTCGTCTTTTCTTTCGGAAAAGGGAATGAGATGGATTTTCTTCGATGGATCACTCTTGTTCATGTTTAGTCCCCTTCATTTTGAAAAATTGAACCAACTGACAAATCGTATAAAGAATTAGAGATCGTATCGAAAATGCGGTTAACCGGGCTGGTCGATTAGTTTTTTTCCCCAAAATTTAAAAAATCAAGTATACTGATTCGGTTTAAATTTCTAATTATAAAACACCCCAGTTAACTGAATTGAACTAGTACTCATAAATATTTATAAAATATATATATATACTTCATCCTTCGCCCAATTTCCTTACTAATTTTTTTGGGACGTCCCCATTTCATTTCTATCTATTTATGGAAACTATCTTATTAATTTTACCCTCAATAATACTCTTTATTTATATCTTTTACCACTCATGGCCCACCACTATTTCTCTTTTTTATCCCCAACAACCTATTTATTTACACATTTACCGGCTATGACCAACCACTAACTAATTTAATATTATATTATTGTGGGACACGTACTCCATTCATAATATATTTAAAAGTTTTATTAAAACTCGTGCCGAAGATTCCTAGGACTATATTTGGGGGATGGATGGAGTATTAAATAGAATTGATGAACTTAGGTAAAATTGTTTCCATACATTGTTTAATAATTATATATATATTTTGCTATGTATTTTTGTTTGTTTTATAGAAAAAATCACCCACTTTTTAACATTGATGTTTCTTCATGGGTCCATAACATATTGGAGATGGCTCGATTGTTAGTTTAAGAGGTTTAGAAGATTCCATTTGAGATGATTTATTTGGAATTGTAAATTTTTTAATCATTTTTTTTATGTTTAGAATTGCTATTTCTACGTTTTAAAAAAAAATACAATAAAACATTGTAACTTTGTTTTGTTTTATGGTTAACCTAATTGATTAATCGAATTGATTTTTAGGTTAACCGATATAATGATTTTTTATTCTTATATTTCATTTTTATTCATTGACCGAACCGATAAAAAATTCTCATAATTTGTATTTTTATGATAAATGGTTGATTATCTGAACCATGCTCACTCCTAATCTTTGCACCAATGAAATGATTAGATTTAAAATTATTTTGGAGCAAGATGCGCTGCTTTCTTGTGTAGTTGACGAAACAAGTTAGTGTCCTAACAGTCTGTATTGGGATTTTGGGTGCATGAAACGGTGGGTGTTTCGAGTTCATCATATGTTCGAGTATTGAAAGTTCATCAAGATTTATGTAGTTCTATACTAGTATTCATCTAAAAGAGGGTGAATTATGCTGAAGTTCTGATTAACACCACTTTTTCGTGTATTTAGTGATAGGTTATTTTTTCTCAGTCTTTATCCTCAAACTTGTGCCTAGATTTCTATAATTCAAGCTGTAATTCGTTTGAAAGAAGAAAACAAAAATCATAAAATCAGTTAAACATCTTAAAATTGAAGTCACGTCACTGAGGTTATACGCCAAATATTAAAAATAATCAAAGATGGTGCTTTCAGTCATTGTAATAATCGAGTTAATAACGTCGGTGGTTTAGTGTAACATTCAAATCAGCCAACGCCAATGCCAATTTTTAGTACTCCCTCCGTCCCGTCCCATGAATCATGACTCCTTTCTTTTTACACGTAGATTAAGGAGAATTGTATTTTGTATGTAAAATGGTTTGTGGCATGAAATTCGAGGAACTTTTTGGTGTAAAATTGTTTCTTTTAATGGACATCCCAAAAGGAAACGACCAATAATAATGGGACGGATGGAGTATTATGTGCTGGTTTTTTGGTAATTTAATCTGAAATTTTAAAGAATTTTGCGTCACGGTGGACTCGAACCAGGCACCTTTGCTTCGGATATTAACCACTCTATCACTGTAAAACACACACACATTATGTGCTGGTTTCTGTGAGCATATCTGACACCTGCCAACATGTGTCGACTGGTTTAGTGTTGCTTTTAGCACTATTATTATTAAACCCCTAATTAAAATGTAAACTTCTCACTTTCAACGGTTGCTTACCAACTATCAGAATCAAAAGTCTTTGATGGTGTCACTCAATCATGTTAAACAATTTTCCTTGTTTTTTTCCTTATATGAAAAATACATAGATTTTCACTCAGACTTGTCATAGGACTATCAAATTCAAACTGATTCTATTTCGTTACCAATACGTTGACGCACTAAATGAATAACTTATAGACTTTGTGCTTTATTTTATCGTCATGATGCGTAATAAAAGCATATAAAATAAAACTGGATTAATTAAGGACTAAAATAAATTAGTGACACTGATTGATTTTAAGATATAGTTTCGTTTTATTTATATTTCATTTTTAGTGTTTGAAAAGTTCAAACGTTTTGATAAATGAAAGTATAGGACACTTTGATATTACTATCCCAGCTAACAAAAAAAATTTAAAAGTAACGAGCCTTCTAGTTGGAGTTTATTCAGATTTTTATTATATTAGGTATTCTTATGATGTCACACTGAGTAAAATATTGGATGTTACACCACATACACACACACCTAATATGCAAACATTGCAGTATAATACACAACAACAAAAAATGTAGCACTGGGAAATATGATGACGTATTAAAAATCACGGAAAATATTCTAAACAAATATTTTAAAAAAATTTGTTGAAGACATGAATTGTCAATGGGGTTGGGCTAAAGAGTGACTGCAGCCACCGACTACGGTCGGATACCTTTAACTTAAATATTCGTGAACATTTGGCCACTGTTTATACATTGTGTAATTGTAATATATATATATATATATATATAGGGGTTATATATCTTTAATGTCGAAATACGAATATATCTTTATATATGTAGACAATCGAATTAATGTATTGTGAAAGTTTTACATATTTCATCCATTAAAGCACATATCTAAATATATTAGTTTAGACATCTTTCGTTCTGCGTAGCACATAAGGGTTATAGTGTTGCACAATAATCCGTGTAGCATAAAACACAAAGCATAAGCTATCGAAATTAAATCTCAACCATTGATATAGCAAATCAAAGGTTGATTCATTCTATTTCCTACCAAATTATCCATTCCTACGATCCATCTCTATATATATATATATATATATATATGGGGAGGGTTAATGAGAACCATTTTTATTGTGAGCGTGATGAATTCACGGTGAAAGTTGATGAATCCTTTGGAAAAATTAATGAATCCAAAAATATTTTCGTCCTCATGGGATTGAACCGGTTTTAAAAATTTTCAATTCATTAACTTTCTCAACTGATTCATCAATTTTGCTTAATTCATTTGTTCAGTTTTTAGGATAAGAATGGTTCTCAAAAAGAACAAAATCTATATATATATATATATATATATATATATATGTGTGTGTGTGTGTGGCACAAGACGCAGATTGGAGGTAGAAAAATAGTCTGGGGAGAGCTAAAATAATTTTTTTCTAAAGATGAGGAGTGCTTAAATAAAAGAATTTCAAATAAACATGAAGTATACGGTAAAAGAATTGGATGGGGTGCTGTGCTCCCCCGAGCACCCCTTGTATCTGCCACTATGTGTGTATGTGTTTCTCATAAACATTGCAAAACCATAAATAGTTTCATCTTTTTTATAAGACTCAAATAAAAGTTTGCAATCAAAATGGAGGATTTTCTTCGAAGGACTCATAATAGACCTTTTCAATTACATTGACAAGGAATTTGTTTGTTTGTATTTTTTGTAAGTAATATTTCCAGTCCTTTTTTCTATGTTAAACATGGAAATTATTTTTTTGTTACAACTAATTTCATTGAAACAACTCAATCGTACATCATTCCAAAAACCCCCACTACATTTTTTTTTCCATTTATAACCACATATACAAAGTAAGGGCTCACGAAAGCAAAGCATCTGAAAAAAATAAAGATATTCTAAATATTTTCAACTCTATAAATATATACATATATCCTGAATATCAAACCTAAAATTTCAAATTTCAAATTTCAAATCACTTAATCTACAGATATTTTACAAAACTAAACATAACTGATTGATGGTGGAAACATCATAGTCTTGATCAAATGAAAAATAAGAAGTGGCAGCTTAAACAGACGATAACTACTGGAATTTGTTAAATTATATTATTTGAGTCAAAGGGTTGGACAAGTTTTAATTTTTCTGGTACACCTAATAATTGTTCATATCATGCCGCGTTTTATGTCAATCATTTCACTCTGCAAAAATTCCTGCACGCATAATATATGGTAAGCCAGTAGAAATAGTACATCTAGCTAGGTTCTAGTTTAAATTTTAAGACTTTTAGTTTTTGAAAACAAAAAAATAAATTCTTACAACTTTAAGAAATTAGAAACTAGAAAAAGGACAATAGTCCATAAATTTATACTGTCCTATTATTATTGATTTATTTTTCTTTTTGGATTGTCCATTAAATTGGTCCGTTTTCAAAAAAAGAAAATATTTTTTTATTAAAAATTATCTCGAATTTCGTGTTACATACTACTTTACATATAAAATATAATTCTCTTTAATCTACGTGTAAAAGAAACAGACCATAAATATTATGACGGAGGATTATATAATTAATCTGTACTTGTCGATAAGTTATAAGACATTCAAAAGCTTATAAATGGTTTTACCGTTGTTAGATTAGTTTCTCCCAATAAAATAATAAAACATGTAAAGATGTCCAATAAACAAAATGATTTTCTTATATTTATAGTTATTTTTAATCCGAAATGGTTTAGTAATTTAATCCTAAAACTTTGGCAAAACATTTTGTTCATCAATCATTCTTTGAAGAACTTGAACAATTTCGGTATGAAGTTTATCAACGGCTTTCATTTCTCAAATACAAACAAAATTTTAATCTCTCGATTTCTCTCCATATATATATATAAAATAGGATGATATAAAGAAGTCACCGATCCGAAGAATCCTATTGTTGATTTCATTGTCGGTTTAATATATACACATTGAGAAAATTTTGGACGACAACCATCCAATGGCATCAAACTACCAATCAAATGATAATTTTGCCCATGTAGACTAAATAACGGGATCAGTACTGATTCAAACTATGATCTATCTTTCCACCCATCGATGTAAATCCAAACATATTATTATAAGATCCGATGTTTTGTAAGTAGTGCTTACTAATCATCACCAAATACCAAATCATATAATACTTTTGGAGGACAAACAACTTTTGAAGCTCAATCTTTCCATGAACACAACACAACGAATATTTAGCTCTCTCGCATTGTAGGATTTTCCTAACCTTTCTTCGCACTCAAAAATTAATAAGAACATGTGTAATTTGGATCACCAATATCCCAATACGAAGCCGTAAAATAGATATACTTTTAGAAGCTAACATTTAATACATACATTTATAAATATTTTACAAAATTAGATGTATATACTAAGCAAAAATAATAAAAGCACAGAACATTAGCATTACATAAAAAAGGCAATTACTAAATATTAACATAAAGAATATCATCACAATAGTTAAATATAAACAACTAAAATTGAAACAGAAAGATAGTTAATGCAATAAATATGGTCAAAAAATAATGATGTAATATAAACAAAGTAAAATTACCTTCAAGTGGATTTTGGGTCGACCTATCCAAATCAATAGTAGAATAAACACGTGACGATAAAGATAGACCATGATCTTTAATCGATTTAATGTTACCGCCATCGAAGCAAATTTTCCATTATTCGAAATAATGTCAGCACTATTCACTTCTGTACCAAGTATTGAAGAAGAAAAACTACAATTGACACCTGTCAGTACAAAACTGTCACTTAATTTGGTATGATTTAAAATAACACTAACATATACAAATGCAAATTACAACTTAAATATAATACAAAAATATACGTACCACGTGCAACTTTACCTAATGCTTTTGAATGTGTTGATTTCAAAGTAGCATCACAACATACTTCAGATACTCCATTACTAACTATCGAATTTGGATTAAGGCGCGCAATCTTTGTATATGTCAATTCTGGTATCAAATAGTTCCATATTATAAACAAAATCGTAAAATACAATATAACTATTTAATAGAAAATGCAAATCACAACGAATCTCCCTAATAATAAGAATCTAAAATATACATATTCTAAAATATATATGATAATTTCTACTGGATAGTTATATTTTCAAAATCTAACATTTGATATATTATATATATATATATATATATATTTATAAATATATTTTAAGACATGACACACCTATCAATACCAATACATATTTATACAAGACAATATATACTTATATTTTTAGAAGCTAACATTTGATACATAGATTTATAAATATATTAGAACACATAACACACTTATGAATACAATCCATACGATACCCAAAATATATAGTTATATTTTTAGAAGCTAACACTATTTATAAATAGTAGCACTATACATGCATCTCAATTCCAATCTACAAAATATATAATTATGTTTTGGAAAGATAAAATCAAGACATATATTTATCAATGTATTACAAGAGATGGCAATAATCCATACGTATACCCAAAATATATAGCCATATTATTAGAAGCTAAAACAATTTATAAGTAGAGTACAGCACATGACACTCATCTCAATTCCAATCTATAAAATATATAATTATTTTTGGGAAACGTAAAATCAGGACATATATGTATCAATGTATTACAAGAGATGGCACAACAATCCATACGTTGGACCAAAATATATAATTATATTATTAGAAGCTAACACTATTTATAAATAGAGTACAATGCTTTAACATACACGACATGCATCTCAATTCCATTCTAAAAAAAAGATAAAATGAGTACATATATTTATCAATGTATTACAGTAGATGGCACAACAATCCATACGTATACCCAAAATATATAGTTATATTATTAGAACCTAGCACTATTTATAAATAGAGTACAACATGACACGATCTCAATTCATGCTTTAACATATATATATATTATTTTTGGAACGGTAAAATCACTAAATATATGTATCAATGTATTTCAAGAGATGGCACACATATCTATACCACCTACCAAAGGCATTATTAATGCTCTAAAAACGCTACCATATGGCGTGCAGATGCAATATTAAATCGCATTTGATGGTAGATATCAGATTTCAAATTTTCCACCATAATGATATCCCAACAACCAAATTAAATAAGATCGGTTAAGCGGGTATATAAATCGATATGTGTTCACCGCTCATGCCTCTTCCACCTTCTACACATTCATCGTCCAAACCCTATTTCTCTTTATGAATCAAGCTACCATCTTCCTCCTCTTCACCATGTGTCGCCCCATCGCTTCGCTCCTGAGCTACCCTCTTCCTCCCTTCTCACCATGTGTGTTGAAACCCTATTTCCTAACTATCGACATATGTTCTACAACTCATAAATCTTTTGCCTCGTTATTTTTCCTATGATCACGAATTTGGACAGAAAAATCCAAATAAAATTGTTCTTAAACTATTCAAACACTTACCTTCCATCCAAATACTCCCATTTTTCTTCTGCTTCATCCGAAAATTTCAATTTTCATAAACCGATCTATGTTTGTACAAAATAGAAAACCTTAAAGCTCTTAACACGAAGCCATTTCATTCACCTCTAGTCGGAAATCGCTCGCAAGACCAAAAGTTCCAACCATAGATCATGAAAATCGAACGCTCACGAAGATGGTGGATGCAAAGGTACATTTTTATTTGATTTTTAGTAAGATTGAACATCTCTACAATAATACATTTACATACGGTTAAGCCTCTAATTTTCATCCGTGACAGGTTCAACATTAAAGAAATACCACATATCTACAAATAAGCTAAGTAGATCGAGCGATAAAGATTCATTTTTTTTGATATTTCATATTTTGAACAAGAATAATTTTGGTAATTTTGACATGTTAAAATACGAAATTACTTTAGCACAAGACTCACCTTATCTACAAAGTTTCTAGCAAAAGGTATTCTCAAACTCAATTTTTTCAAGTTTCACAAACATATTTAAGTATTCGAATCATGACAATTTTATTCTAGAAATCCCCAAGAAATGCATCATCTATTACAACCATGACAACAGATAAGTATTTTACATATGTAATGAGTTTTAATCTTCAAAGTATTTCGCTTTATCATACTAATCAATTATTTGTTCAATTACGGATGAATGTTATCACTGGAAGAAAGGCTGAAGATAAAAAAAATGTCTAATAAAATTGGAATGCAAAAAAGGTATGTTCAAACAATTCTTCTGCATTCAGTGTGACATTAGTAATTCGGAACAGGGCATCATATTTAGTAAACTAATAATTTTGTCAAATGAATAAAACATACCTGTATAATAATGCTCCTTATTTGATCGCTTCCTAGTGAGTTTGCATGATTTTGTAAGTTTCTTCATCTTCTCAAATCTGTAAATAGAAATAATGCTCTGGATGATGATGTGTTCACAAATATTATACCAAATTTCTGATAAAGAATAAACAAATTAGGGGTAATAATATATAAAAAAACTAAACCCAGTAGCCATCTATCCCCATCTATCTTCTCAAAATTCCAGTCTTTGCAACCAACTTCACTTTGAAATAGCAAAAATGGATTTTCAACTTCAAGAGTAAAAATCTTCAAACATGCGAAATGAATATGGTTAGGATTTATAGAAGACCAAATGTAACAACTCGTTGAGTATTAATCTAAAACCCGATTGTATCGTAAATGGTCCGATCATTCTTTCACAGCAGAGAATGAAAGGACCTTTACAAGATAACAATAGCACTATGGTTCTTCACTAATAACCAACAAATCATTTGATTTTTATTTTATCATTTTTATAATTAAAATACAATAACATTACGATTAGTTTAAGTTGAACAAATAATTATATTTCGTTTTAGTCCAAAAGTTACTATATTTTTTCATAAAATAGTTTGAGGGAAATATAAATACAAATTGTATTGTATATCAAGTACACCTCCAAATTTTAGTATTCACAAAAAGATTTATCAACGTGAAAAATCAATATAAATCATTTTAAGACATACATAATATATAACATATTCGTAAAAGAATATATAGTATTGTTCCATCTCCAAAATAATAAATTATTTCATTATAAGCAAACAAACTGAATAACAAAATATTATACATTTTTTGTTTGAAAGAATTCGATTTAGAAATGTGTTATTTCCAAATTAGTTATTTAAAAATGCTTTCAAATTTTCTATTTCACTTTAGGTTAGTAATTTTACTCCATAAATTTATACTGTCTATTATTATTGATTTATTTTTCTTTTGGATTATCCATTAAATTGGTCCGTTTTCAAAAAAAAAAATATTTTTTACTAAAATTATCTCGAATTTTGTGTTGTATACAACTTTACATATAAAATATAATTCTCTTTAATCTACGTGTAAAAAGAAACGGACCATAAATATTAGGACGGAGGGAGTATATAAATAATCTATACTTGTCGATAAGTTATAAGACATTCAAAAGCTTATAAATGGTTTTACCGTTGTTAGATTAGTTTCTCCCAATAAAATAATAAAACATGTAACGATGTCCAATAAACAAAAATGATTTTTCTTATATTTATAGTTATTTTTTAATCCGAAATGGTTTATTAATTTATTTGACAGTAAGATTTGCTAGCTTACAAGTTCTGAAAAGTATTTAGAAAGCAATAAGAACCTATAAACAACTTGTAAATAAATTTAGCCAAAACAACAGTATATGAATAATCACATGTTGAAACAATTCATACAAATTAATAGATTTAAAATGATAATTTAATTTTGGGTTGCTTGACTTGAAATGCAAACTGTCCGTTGAACTCTGATGTAATGTTTTGTGGGCGGATATTGGGCTTAGCCCATCATTTTCTTAAACGGGCATTGGCATATTTAACGGGCCTCCTTTTTTGTTGATAATATGAGTTTTACTTTTCTTAGACAAGTCTATTACCCTAATTTTTTGTACCTCTCATATTTATTGAAATATAAATATGTTTTAAAATATTATTTTGTAGTTGTAGTTCCTAATGCCTTCCCATTTTAAAAAACTAACCTCATTTGGGATGGAAAGATAAAAAAAAACCAAGAATTATAGTCATGAAGGGAAAATTGGGGAACAAACCCGATAATTCACTTTTATAAATGTGGGGAATATCACTAAGATAAAATATGTTAGTTTGCTAATGTCAAACTAATAATAGTATCTTTTACAATATTTTTTTATTCTTTATATTTTGATCATTAAATCTACCTAATACTGATACCAATTATTGGATCAGAATATTTGGTTGGATACACTTGCATTAAATTTGAATAAAGTGCACTCTTAAGTGATTTAGTGCAGAAAATTTTAGTGAAGTTTGTAGGATTCGAGTTGTCTTAAGTTACAAACTTTGTAGTATGAGTTATAAATTGTCTTAAGTTACATAGTTTGTGTGTGTGAAACCACAGTGGAAAGATTCGAGTTGTCTTAAGTTACAAACTTTGTAGTATGAGTTATAAATTATCAGTTACATTATCATATATCAAGTTCGCACAATTTCACGAAAATAAAATTTGCGCAATTAGTTATCTAAATTACCAGAAGCAATGACTCCATAGTTTTAGAAATTACTCTGCATTTTCCCTCAAAAAGGAAAGAAACAAACAAATTACTTGTATTTAAGATATAAAAAGTTTTTATTTTTTAGAAGAAATAGGCTAAGAACCGTATAGTTTTTCCCTGCTACGACGACAAAATTGTAGGCAGGCAAAAACAGTCACAAACTCTTGCCTCGAACCTGGAAATGAAAAAACAGAAAAAAAATTTAAAATATATACAGTAGCAAATTCAAAATCGACGGCCGAAAATAATTAGCCCAGATCGGAAAGCTGCAATTATCTTCAACTGCTTCAACCTAATTCATTTATCAGTTATTAGAAATTGTACTATTCCGTGTTGCCTAGGGTTCATCGCCATTTCAATTCTTCTATTGAATCAGAAACTGAGCTCAAATAAGTCAAATTCGCGAGTTCAACTGAATTCTCCTGCTTTTGGTGCATTGATAACATGGCCGTGGTTGACGAACCAGAGCAAGAATTCAAACCGCAAAAGAAAAAACCAATTTCTGAAGATGACAAAAGGCGAGAACAAACTTATTTTATCTTTCAATTGTTTTGTTTTAAGCTTTTCTTTTAGTTAGCTGACAGTAGTATTAATCATATGTAGGAGGAAGAAAATGCCTCCTGGTAGCTTGATGAAAGCTTTGATAAGGCCTGGAACTGGTGAAAAGACACCAACGGAGGGTGATCAGGTTGACATGGATTTGATAATAGCTCGTGAAAATTCGTCTGTGGAGAAATGAAACGGATTTAGTAAATATTGATGCTTTTTGCAGATTATATATCACTGTACAATACGGACACTAGATGGGGTTGTTGTTGAGTCGACTCGAGCAGAATTTGGAGGTGAGCTAAGCATTTTTGTTATCATCAGTTTGGGAAGAGTTACCTATGACAAAATTGTAGGCATAAAAGGTGGCTAGATAGGGCAAGAGGGAGCTGGCTGTTTGTTGCAGTAGGACTGATTTGGTTATTGTTACGTGCTGTCGTGTTCATATATTAGCTGAATTAGTTCTTGTTGAATATTCACAATTACAATGTAAAGGTATATAAGTTGAATTAGATGGCCATGGATCGGAGTGTGCTCATTTGAATATACTTAGGACCTTACAATTTATGCTACAACTCTTTGCTTCTTTTGTTTAGCATTTGTTAAGATAGTTCTTTCCTTGTTGCTCAGGGTTACTTTGGTAGTGGCTCTTTGATCGCAGCAGCAATTTGTTAAAGCTAAACTTAGTATTGCTTAGCTTTCATTTTTTATGTAGACTATCATACTTTTCACCTCTCTTGAAATACAGGCAATGGTATTCCAAAAAGACATGTTTTGGGCAAAAGCAAGATCATATTGGGATTGCTTGAAGGCTTTCCTACAATGTTGAAAGGTGAAGTTGCAATGGTAGGTTTTCTAAAACTTGTTCTGGCCAATTCCATTTAAAACTTAATGTGTATCATTTCACTCTTTCATGTGTACACTTTGTAGAGTAACTGAAATCTATCACTGTTTTTGGATAATTTACTGGTTTTGACTGAACTAGTGACAGTTTCTCTTCTCAGTGAGACTTTTCTCATAAGTATATATCTTATGAGAATAAAAAAGCATATAAAGTTAAAGCGTATAAACTTACTGCTAGTTATGATGCACTTCTTGTGGGTGGAGTAACCTGAGTTTTTTGCTCCGATTGCACTGGGTGATGACATATCCTTGCTTTCAGTTCAAGGTAAAACCTGAGCTGCATTATGGTGAAGAGGATTGCCCTGTTTCTGTTGCTGATGGCTTTCCCAAGGATGATGAACTTCATTTTGAGATTGAGTTGATTGAATTCTCTAAAGTCAAGGTTAGAATGTCCTATTTTTTCTTACTGAATGAGTTAGCTTATCACCAGTTCTTATGAATCACAAGTTTTGGCAGACTGCCTTAGTTTTCCTGCTCAAGTCAATAGTGTGATCTCACAATCGGTTAAGAATTGTGGAATTAGAGCATTGTACCCTATATTTCATACAAATATTTTTATAAGTCTTCTATCATATTGTAATCTGGTAGGTATGCAGGTATATACTCTTTTATTACTAAGTTTCAAAGACCTTAATGGTCTTAATGTTTTTGACATACTAATTTATATCAGGATCTTTTCATTGCTCAAACAGTTGTCAAGGTACTAAATTTGTTTGCCTGGCAACTGACTTTGTCCTATCACATTCTCAGATGACATTTTGAGTATTCTCCCATTAACTTTGATGTCTCACAGATTTTAATGTCATTCCTAGATTTTTTTTTCATGTGATGCTCAACGTGGAGAATTTCAACCTCCCGATACCTACTAATTTGGATGTGTTTCCTTCATTTTCTCAGGTCATTACTGAAGATTTAGGTGTCTTAAAGAAGGTAATTATATAAATTGCTTATACCTTGTTCCCATGTTTTGGAGATTCGAACTCACTTTACCTATAATTGCTATTACTTAATTATATAAAAACGATGTCTTTGCTGCTTATTATATGACATTTGACATTATACAAAATAATAAACCTTCACAAGATAGTATTATTAGAGCAAACTTATGCATTGGTTGATATTTTCTTGGAAAACTTGTTGTTTAAGACGTTTAAAATATAATTATGAGGAGAAAAGTTGAATGACTGTTTGTTTTGATTTTAATCTGTCTAATAGGTAGTAGAAGATGGACAAGGTTGGGAACAACCTAGAGAACCGTATGAAGTTAAAGCTTGGTACAAGAATTGCTTCTTTAATCAATTCCTCTTCATTTTAGGGAGATATGAAGTGAAACTATCTCTCTCTGTCCTTTTTTATTTCCATATTTGTTCCTTTACTGAGATCAATAATGGTTCTTCGTGTTTCTGTGCATTTTTGGCTTGGCTAATTAACTTGCATTTGATTCCATATAGGATATCAGGTAAGTCTGGAGATGGAAAGGTGATCTTTTCCCATGCTCATGGGGAACCATTTTTGTTTACCTTTGGTAAATCTGAAGTAAGCAGCACTTCCTTTATTTATTTTCATGTATTGTGGTTATTTTTATCTTCTGACATTATATTTGTAAGTATATTTCCAATGAAACCTTGCTAATGTTTTTTGATACATCCAAAATTTAAAAGATAATTATAAACGTCTAAGTTCTACTTCTATTATCTTTCCTTGTGCTTAGATACCAAGGGGTCTTGAGATGGGAATTGGAACAATGACACGAGGAGAAAAAGCTGTAATTTATGTCATTAAGGAGTACTTAACTGAATGCCCTCTGATTCCCTCCATTGAAGGTGTTGCTGAAGTCCACTTTGAAGTGGAGTTGCTGCATTTTGTTCAGGTAACATTGGCAATTTGGGTTTAGCTTTCTCATGATTGTTCAAAAGAAAGAATCTGAGAGAACTACATCTTGATGACGGTGTGATTGATTACTATCCAATATTCAAGATGCATGTTATATTCAATAGCATATCTTTTCATTTCTACTTGTTCAGGAAAAGTTAGTTGCCAAAATTTGTGTCTGGGGTTGTTTGTGTGTGTTGGGGGGCACTCTAGTCAGTTGCATTTCGTCAAATCTACTTTTACTGTAAGTTCTTTGGATGACTTGGTTTGGATTTGCAGGTCCGTGATGTCCTTGGGGATGGACGCTTGATAAAGCGCCGTTTGCATGATGGGAGAGGTGCTGTTCGATAGTTATTATGTACTTTCCTTGATCTATTTTGTACAAATGCATGTTTTGCAGTTCACCAGATAAAGTCAATGTAGATTGTAATAAAAGTTTAAGTCATTTACATTCATCAACTTCGTAATAGATGTGTTTTCTGCTTACTTTAGCATTGCCTTTGCATTTCAATTTGCTAAAATTTCATCCCATGTACTTTCTGTGATTTTCCAAATAATTAGGTGAATTTCCTATGGATTGCCCGCTTCATGACAGCCTTTTACGTGTCCACTACAAGGGGATGCTTCTCAATGAGGAAAAAACTGTTTTCTATGATACGAGAGTTGATAACAGTGGTCAGCCTTTTGAGTTCAGATCAGGGGAAGGCCTTGTAAGCCACATTTGAGACCTAAACTTACATGTAAAACTTCTTCAAAGCTTATGTAGATGATTTATGATTTACTTCTGGTTTTAATAGGTGCCAGAAGGGTTTGAAATGTGCACAAGATTGATGTTACCTGGAGAGATAGCTTCGGTCACATGCCCCCCAGATTATGCTTATGACAAGTTTCCAAGGTTAACTTTAGCATACCAGTGCTCGTACATAGATATTACACTTGAGTGTTAAATATTACTAAGAAAATATTGAAATGAACTTGTTCTTTCACTGCCATTCATGGTCTAATTCTGCTTTGGAAGTTAGTTTGTTTACCTAGATTATTTTCTTTAATATGAACAGGCCAGCCGAAGTTCCTCAAGGTGCTTATGTCCAATGGGAGATTGAGCTTCTTGATTATGAGAAGCAAAAGGTAAGAAAACTTGTTGTCTAAAAGTTCCAAGGTTCCTCAGTTTGCATTCTCATTTGTTCTGCCCAATCATTTGCACTGTTGCTAATTGAATCCTTGCTACAGGACTGGACTGGTTTCAACTTCAGAGAAATAATGGATGACGTTGAGAAGATCAAAGGCACGGTATATGTTACTTGACTACTCAGTGAGAACTTTTTCATTCGTCAGTGCGTTTTTGTGCCCAAAACAGAAAGGCAGAAAACAATAAAAATAAAAATGTAGATGGCAAGGGAAGAAAATTATTGTATGAAATATAATTATCTTGATATTATTGTGTGTAAATTCTGTCAGAATCGGCTACCACCATGAGTTGTAGCTCCTGACCTGCTTGCAGTAGGCTTAGAAAAGTTGAGTACAATCAAAAGATATGTAAAGTGATGTTTCTAATGATGAACTGCATTGATAGAATTCCCAATTGTCATCTTTATTCATTTATTTCATTCCTTCACAAGGTGGTGAATGTTCCAGGGAGCTCATGGAGAATCACCCATATGAAATGAGATTTTGGGCTTTATTTCTTGCATTAGAAATAAGCTTTAGAGCTTTATTTCTTGCATTAACTAAATTTTAGATGAGTCAATAGTATCTGCAGCCTGTAGTCTGAGCATGAAATGCCATACTAGACTTAGATTTTATGCTTTTGTTCTTAAAGTTATATATATTTGATATTTCTTCTGCTGAGGTAGAATTATTTTTCTGTGTTTATTTCAGGGTAACAGGCTATTCAAAGAAGGCAAATATGAACTTGCCAAAGCAAAATATGAACATGTAATTTCCTTTTATTTTGAACTCAATTCTATTTCAAAGCATTCTAGAGCAGCAACTATTCTAAATGTTTCTCGCTTATTTGGACATGTCAATGTTTCTCGCTTATTTGGATCGCTTTCCTTACTTACATTGGTATGCAGGTGCTGCGGGAATTCAATCATGTTAATCCTCAAGATGATGATGAGGGAAAAGAATTTTCAGATACAAGAGTACGTATTGCAATGTATATCGCAATAACATTATCTTATGAAAGGAGTTTACTTATGTACTTGTTCAAAATGGTTGAAGAATTTGTTGCACCTGAATATGGCTGCCTGCTTGCTGAAAATTGGTGAATACAGGAAGTCAATTGAAAGTTGCAACAAGGTAATCCTACAAACTTCATGGTGAAAATTTCTGCTTCATGGAAAAGAGAAAATCATGTATATGACATAATTCTATAAACTGGTGAATAGATTCCAGATTTAGATTTTTATGAAGAAGGTAGCTAGCTTTTCCGTTCTCATAATATAACCAACTAAATGTATTTCTGCATTTATAAGGTATTGGATGCCAACTCAGGTCATGTCAAAGCTCTGTACCGCCGTGGAATGGCATACATGGCCGTTGGTAATTTTGAAGAAGCTAGAGCAGATTTCAATAAGGTATAATAAGTTAATAACATCATTGAAATGTTTAATGTAGTCAAGCCGGTCATTCATTTATTCATTCCCCATCTGAATCACTCTCCTTGCTTTTAGATGATGAGCGTTGACAAATCATCAGAAGCAACCGCCAGTGCAGCTCTTCTTAAACTGAAAAAGGAGGAGCAGGTTAGTATAACAATTCAAATCTTGGCACAGTTTTGGAACAATTATAATCACGTTGAACAAATATTAAGGTTTCGTCTCAGTTGTTCGTTTGTGTACCAATGTGCGTGCCTGGGTTGTGCAGGAAATTCATAAACGAGCTCGTCAACAGTTCAAGGGATTGTTTGACAAGAAACCAGGGGAGATTTCTGAGGTTGGTGGTGATAAGGATCTGCAAGAAGAGGCTCCTGGTGTAAGCCTTGATGCTGATGATCGCGATGCCTCAAATGACGATAAAGAACATCTTCTTGAGGCCACTGCTCCTCCGCCTACGAGCATATGGTCCAGATTATGGCCTAGTGGCAGAAAACTTTTTAAAACTCTTGGATTGGATAGATGTTCCATATTGTGATATTCTAGTTCAGATCACTTCTCATCTTGTACTTCAACCTTTTTCCAAGAGAGAAATGGAACTCCGAATAAAATGTTGTCACGTTATCTAATGTAGAGGGAGTAAATTACATTTTTTGAGATAATATATCAGCCGGTCCATTTTTATTTTTTATATTTCTTACGCCAGGTTGCAAAATAGTGTTGCATTTTACATATTATGCTTGTGTGTGAGGTTTACATCACATTAACTCTTTGCTGATTGAAGTGGGTTTAATTATCAAAATCGTCCTCTACCTTTGTAACTGCTAAAAGCCTAAAATCACTAGTATTTATCAGGCCAAAATATAATTTAAATAAATAAAAGCCGCGTACTATATAGAATATTTCGAGCGTAGTTAACATTGAATTCTTCAAATAAAATGTTTTTCTAATAAAATTATTACGTTAATTTAGACCGGACACCATTCTAGTATAATAAAACACATCAAACTTTGCGCCAATTTATATTAAAAGTCCTCCATTACATAATAATGATTAATTTTGATTATAGTTCGTACTAATACTATCCATTTATGTGTGTAATTTTTGTTAGGATTCGTTCTTGATAATATTTAATGCGCAGCGGAATAAAACATCAAGAACTGATCTAGATCTATAATTAAACATGCGATGAGCTCTATGAACACGAAGATCGAAGACTTACGTGTTTGTAACGCTTCCAATGTAGTAGTAAAGCTTCCAAGCTTCCAATGTATCCTTCGAGAGCGCTTCCACAACTATGGTATCCACGTGTTTTTAATCGATCGCAGAACAATTCCTCTATGTCCAAAATTCAACGAGAAGCCGAGAATCTCCTATGAATTTTGCAAGATGTCTTTCAAGTGTGTTCTCTCAGATTCTGGTCTCACGTTCATCTCAAAGATTAACTTCCCATTATAAAGATAACCACTCACTACTTAGTTTAATGGGCTTTAGGCTTAATTAATTAATGTCCAACATTTAATTAATTAGGCCCATAATCTAATTACTAGTCCATTTAACTTTCAATCTCCCACTTGGACTAGCATTAGACAACATACAGTGCACCATGCATATACTCTTGAACTGATTAACAATACACTTGATAGTGTGACCCAATAGGCCCCCATTACCGACGATGATCTAATCAAAGTCTACACAAAACTCTTGGACTGCGTTGTGCAGCGAACTCGATATATGACGGACGTTTACGTGGAAAACAGTAAACTAACATTTACATGAAGTTTATGTAATATCATTTCATTCATGACACACTCAATTGAGCCTAGGATTTTGCTATGTGTCTATGCCAATAGCTCAACCATTTTTCTCATCTTTATTATAAGACCCATATGATCATATTCAATTACTTTAATTGAATATATCTCTTGCATTGGCCAATGACTTTATGGTCGAATAATATAGAGAAAATAAGTGCTCACTCGAAATTTAATCGAGGAATGAATCTCATTCTTGGCTCAACTACCATTTTCATTTGTCTCATGATGCACCCAATCCAAGCCGTGTCTTGCCACTCGCAAGCGTTGCCTTGGTCAAAGTACAACACTCAACAAACAAAATGTATAATGACCTCAAGTCTAAGGACTATTACATACTCCACACACTAAGAAATCGTAGACATCAAACAAACGATTTAATAGTTGGGTATACCAATACTCTCCAAAGTATTCATGTGTCCATCACGGATATCAAATATCTCGTAGTTGTGAGAACCACTACATTCTCTAAGAATGTGATGCAGACCACATGTTAACATATAACATATCATCAATATCTCATTCTTGGTAATCATTGGTTAGGGCTATTTTAGAATTATACTATATCATTGATGTCTCACAGCAAAATTGACAGTGATAATTCAAGGGAACAAATAAGAGAATAACGACAAACATCAAAATAATTATTCCATTAAATGTACAAAACCCATAGATAAACATTATCTTCGATTGTGATCAAAAGAAAGTATGTCTCAATAAAGGAGTTTCTAAAACATACAAACTGTAAACTCCCACTGAATCAAAGCCAATTTCCCACATGTCTAACACCCAAGCCCTCAAAACGTTTGTTGTGTTTTTCTATACACAACGGCTTGGTAAAAGGATCAGCTAAGTTATCGTCAGTGGGTACTCTTTCTAATTTTACATATCCCATTTCTATTATTTCTCTAATCAGATGATATCGTCTTGGAACATGCTTGTTTCTATTTGTGGCTCTTGGTTCCTATGCTTGCGCGACCGCACCAGTATTGTCACGAACAATGGTATCGGACCGCTTGCACTTGTAACAACATCCAATTCTTTCACAAACTCCAACAGCAATGATCTCTTTGGCGACTTGGATGCGAGAATATACTCGGCCGGTGGTGGAGTCGGCGGTAGTAGTCTGTTTGGAACTATTCCAACTCACCGCTCCACCATTGAGGATGAAAACATATCCGACCGAGACTTATAGTCATCATGGTGCTTTGGAAGCTAGCATCGTGTACCCATCATCGATAGCTTTGGGCTAGCACCATAGACTAAGAAGTATTCTTTAGTCCTTCTAAGGTACTTAAGAATAGTATTAATGATTTTCAATGTTCCTCACCGGATTTTTTGAAATCACTGTCATGCTAAGCGCATAGGCCACATCTGGCCTAGTGCATATCATGGCATACATGATTGATCCTAGGGTGAGCAAAATACCCGAAAACCGAATAACCGAACCGAACCGAACCGAAAAATCAAATTTGGTTCGGTTAGTTCTAAGTATTTCGATAATCGATTAAAACCGAATTAAAATTTGGTAATTCGATTTTCGGTCGGTTTGGAATTTTTAACCGAATAACCAAAACCAATTTTATATATATATATATATATATATATATATATATATATATATAATATTATTTATTTATTTAGAATTATAATTTTAATATATCATCTTTAATCCTATTCATTTCTCTCTCTCCTTATTATATCAATATATAATATTTATAAAATATAATATTATTTATTTATTATATAATACTATCAATTATTTTATTTTATTTTGCAAAATATTTGTATATATATAACATATAGAAATGTTTTTTATATATAAATATCAATATATAATATTATTTATAAATTCATTTGAATTTTTTTTTGCTAAAAATAAACAATTTTATATATATAATATCAATATATAATATTATTTCTTTATTCACTTGGAAAAAATATTTATTTGCTAAAAATTCGGTTTAACCGAAATAACCGAAATATATTTCGGTTATTTCGGTTCGGTTCGGTTATTTTTTTGAAAAATTCGGTTAATTCGGTTCGGTTATTTTTTCGTCCGAAACCGACCGAATAACCGAATACTCACCCCTAATTGATCCTATAGCAGAAGCATATGAGATCATTTTCATGCAAGCAACTTCTTTGTCATTAGAAGGACAATCCTTCTTAGGCAACTTAATGCCATGTCCCATAGGAAGAAATCATTTCTTAGAATTTTCCATTGAGAAACGCCGTAGCAATTTTTCTATGTAAGTGGATTATGATAGCCCCAACAATCTATTAGGTCTATCCCGATAGATCTTGATCCCAAGGATGTAGGAGGCCTCACCAAGATCCTTCATCATAAAGGATTTAGACAACCGGTCTTTCACGGATTGCATCATGGATCGGCCGCTCCCATAATCAGAATGTCATCGACATATATTACAAGGTAGACAACGTTTCCATCCTCGCGCTTACTATAAACGCAAGGATCCTCTTTGCTTCTGACAAAGTCAAACAATTTGATAGCTCTGTCAAAACAAATATTTCAACTCCTCGATGCTTGCTTAAGTCCATAAATGGACTTCTTTAGCCTACATACTGCATTCGGCCTCTCTTTGGATACAAAACCTTCAGGCTGAGTCATGTAGACATCACCTTCTAGTTCTCCATTGAGAAACGCGGTTTTGAAATCCATTTGCCAAATGTCAAAATTGTAGTATGCGACTATTGCAAGTAATATCCTAATGGACTTGATTTTTGAATCGGTGAAAAGGCCTCATCATAGTCAATGCCTTCACGCTGACTATAACCCTTGCCACCAACCTAGCCTTGTAGGTTTGTATCTTACCATCTGCATCTCTTCTTTGAAGATCCATTTGCGACTATGGGTAAACCCCATCCGGTAAGTCATCAACTAGTTCCCTGACTAGATTGAAATACATCAAGTCCATTTCGGATATTAAGGCTTCTAGCCACATCTTTGAATCGGTGCGGACACCGCTTCATTATAGGTCTTAGGTTCATCATCATCCGATTCGACTTCATCATCTTGGTTCTCAACCATTAGATTCAATCTTTCGGTGCACGACGAGTCCTCTCGTGGCCTATTGAGTCGGGTTGTTTTGCGGGTTCATCTTTGTTCATTACGAGCGTGAGTAGGAGGCTCCTCCGTGTTGACTTCATCAACATTTTGGAGATTCTCAAGAACTTCCTCATGAATTTCTTGAGGTGGAGATGACACAACTATTGTGTCATCAGATGGCACAACTGTTGTGTCATCTTGTATTTGATGAGTCTCATTGTCGTGAGGTGGCCCTCTAAGAGTCATTTCCCCTCCCAATAGATCGTCAAATACTCCCACTGAATTCTTGTTCACACCATTGAACAATCTTTCGTCCTCTGTGTTGTTTTGTGGTTCTCAAATTTCTTCAAGATCTACCTCGTTGTCACCTTGTGATCTCCAGGCGAGTAGAATTCATATCCTCTAGTTTCCTTAGGATATCCCACAAGATAACATTTCTCACTTTTGGATTCCAACTTATCAGTCAACATTTTCTTAACAAAAGCAGGACAACCCCAGGTCCGCAAATAGTTAAGATTTGCTCTTTTCCCATACCATATCTCATATGGTGTTTTCTCGACTGATTTAGAAGGAACCCTATTTAAAATATGAGCAGCGGTAAGTAAGGCATGGCCCCAAAGGAATAAAGGGAGACTTGCGAAACTCATCATGGATCAAACCATGTCTAATAAGGTTCGATTTCTTCTCTCGGATACACCATTCAGTTGTGGTGTTCCCGGATGAGTCCAGTCTGATCGGATTCCATGTGATTTCAAGTAGTTGGAAACGGTCCACACACATCTGAGTGGATCAACTCTAACAATTCTTTGGCACGTAACCATTTCCCAGAAAATTGTTTCTTAGTCATCTTTCCTTTGAGACAAGATTCACAAGTATCATATGATTCAAAATCAAATGGTGTGAGATAATCCAATTTTCTCAGTCTTGCTATCCTTTTCTCATTGATTTGACCAAGTCTACAATACCAAAGATAAGTAGTATGATTCGTATTACTTAGCTTAGGTCGTTTGTTTTGCACATTGTAAATATTTTGTTCACATTCAAGCATATATAAACCATTAGAAAGAGAAGCATTTCCATAAAGAACTCCATTAAGAGAAAAATTACAACGACTATTTCCAAAATAGAAGGAAAACCCTTCTATGTCTAACATAGGAATGGAAATAATATTCTTCGAAATAGCGGGAACAAAATAACATTGATGTAAATCTAGTCTATATCCCGAAGGAAGATCTAATCTATAAGTCCCTACGCGTTCAGCAGCAATTCTTGCTCCATTACCCACTCGTAGATCGACTTCCCCAGGATTCACCTTTCTGCTGTCACTTAGCCCTCCACATTATTACAAATATGTGAGCCACAGCCGGTATCTAATGCCCAAGAATGTGAATTATTTATAGACATATTTATCTCAACGACAAACATACCTGAGCTACCACCCATTGCACCTTGTGCTTTAGATTTTGGGCAGTCTCTCTTCCAGTGCCCCTTATCATGAAGCGTGTACTTGAAGAGATCTCGGGGTATCTCATACTCCAAGGTTTGTGCCTCTGAGGCAAACAAACTCTTCAAGTGCTGAATCATTTCATAGGGTAGCATGCATTCATGTTGCATTTGGAGTTCCAAACTCATAGAGGTCAACATAATGCCCTGAGCCGACATAGCATCCTCAACGTGCTTCTTATGAGCAACCCTGTCAAACGAGGCATACTCAGGAGAACGCTCATCTGGGATGGTACTGATTGGTTTGTCAAAGACATACTCAATCTTTTCCGTCCTTAATACCCAGCGCAACCAACGTAGCCAATCGGTATAATTTGACCCAGACAACAAATTTGTTTCCACCAAACATTTATATAACAAAGTCGACATCGTAACTGAACGAAAAATTTACAGAAATTAGAACAAAATTAGAACAAAGTAAACACATATCACAATCGTATCACTAATCAAACAAGGGTTTATTGTATTGATTAGCTCCCACTAATTTTAACATATATTGCACCCCCAAATGCAAAATACGGATTTATAACAAATATATAAATCTTAGTAGTCCAAAATCCAAGTCAATATTATTGTAGCCTCTGCGAGGGCTGATGACTACAAATAATATCACTCAGTAGGCCTCAAAGCCAATTGCAGCGACAATTTTGCATCGATTAAGTATGCATCATTGCAGCCTCTGCGAGGGCTGATGACCACAATAATGACACTTGGTCGGTTTTGAATCCGAATGCAACAAAAGTCCTCAATTCTTGGTTTATTAATCCAATTAATATGTGTCCACTAATTATTTTGATCGCTTTGGCTGTTTCAAAATAATTAAGCAAGTACCATACATCTATGAGTGAGTCTTGGCCTTGTAGATTTGGGAGTAAACACGAGGGTGTAAAACTCTTGGTCAAAAAGGTTATTGACTCAAACAATTATGATGGACGACACTTTTTGTTTCAAAACATGACTTGTATTTAGTGGGGATAAAACATGTGATACTAATTGTTTATTCAATATCCAATATTAAATACAAAACAATTACTGGGTGCCGCCTACCCAGGCATAAAATGCGGACCATATATATTGGGCGCCGCCTACCCAAACATAGTAACACGGACTACAAGTATTGGGCGCCGCCTACCCAAACATAAAAACGGTCTCTAACTACTATAGTTAAAATATAAGCATGAAAATCAAATAGCATGCTTATCACAGAACAACAGCAAATAGGGCTCAACGAATAAATTCATTAATCTAATTAATAAATTATTTCTCTAATTAAAAGTGGATTTATGCATTTATATTAATTCCAAATCAATATAAATATTCATGTAGCATTATTATTTCTAAAATAATAATCAAACAAGATTTATTAATCTAATTAATAAATCAATTCTTAAATTGTGAACATAGTAAATCACATTAATTATAAATTAATACAAAATCAAACTTTATACTATTATTTCAAAATAATAATAAAGTTTAAAATTTATTAATCTAATTAATAAATTAATGTCCAAAATAGTGATTAGATTTATTAATTCTAAATTAATAAAATTAATCCATGTACATTAGCATATTATATTAATTCTAAATTAATATAAAATCAAACCTTATATTATTATTTCAAAATAATAACAAAGTTTAAATTTATTAATCTAATTAATAAATTAATTTGAAAATTATGATTAAATTTATTAATTGAAATTAATAAATTAAATCCATGTACATTATAGATTGTATTAATTTTAAATTAATACAAATCGAGATTAATGTTATTATTTCAAAATAATAATATTAAAACAAAATTTATTAATCCAATTAATAAATTAATTTGTGAAATTGAAAATTCAATTTTATTAATTCAAAATTAATAAAGGAAACGTTTTTTTTTTTAATAAACTTTGACTGCCCTAGATGGGCTGCCATATTAAAAAAAAAAAAACAAATTCTGGCCACCAAAAACGCGGCCCAGCCCACGCTTAAACCAACAGCAGCCACGGCCCGCATGCATGCGACCCAGCGCGCGAACGGCCCAACCCAGACCCGGCCCAGCACGTTTCGAAAGCACAGCGGACGAAAAAAGAAACGCGTTTAGGGTTTCTGAGGCGCGCGTCGCGCTGCCACCCTGCGTTTCGCCGCTGCCTTTCCCGGCGACCATGCCGGACGCGCACGCCAAGCGCCGCGTTTCCTCCACGCCGTCGACACCCCGGTGCCGTGCAACCTTCGACCGGTGCCCACGGAAAGCTAAGGTCCGGCACTCGCGCACGCCAAGCACGCGACGGAGGCAACACAGCCAGCGCTCGCGCACGCCCGGCGTGCGACGACGACCGCAACCGCACGCCAAGCATGCGGAGGAGGTGAGGCGGCGGCGTAATCCGGCGATGGGGACGGTTGAACGGCGGTGATTTCAATTTCCAAAATCAAACAAATTTCCAGATTTTTTTCATACAGAATAAAAAATTTCGAAAATTTCAAAATTCCAAATTCAGAATTATTTTCGATTTTCCAGAAATCAATTTTCAATTACACAAAACAATTTTGATTTCCAAAATCAGTTTTCCAAAATTCAAAATTTTCGAAAATCCACAATTAAATTAGTACACGAATTAATTAATTATAGATCGAGCCCCGGGCTCTGATACCACTGTTAAGATTCGTTCTTGATAACATCTAATGCGCAACGGAATAAAACATCAAGAACTGATCTAGATCTATAATTAAACATGCGATGAGCCCTATGAACACGAAGATCGAAGACTTACGTGTTTGTAACGCTTCCAATGTAGTAGTAAAGCTTCCAAGCTTCCAATGTATCATTCGAGAGCGTTTCCACAACTATGGTATCCACGTGTCTTTAATCAGTCGCAGGAACAATTCCTCTATGTCCAAAATTCAACGAGAGAAGCCAAGAATCTCCTATTGAATTTTACAGTATGTCTTTCAAGTGTGTTCTCTGTATTCTGGTCTCACGTTCATCTCAAAGATTAACTTCCCATTATAAAGATAACCACCCACTACTTAGTTTAATGGGCTTTAGGCTTAATTAGTTAATGTCCAACATTTAATTAATTAGACCCATAATCTAATTACTAGTCCATTTAACTTTCAATTTTATCGTCAAGCGACATGCATTAAAACTCCGAATAAATCAGAAGACATTAATTAAAACTTGGAATAAAATTTAAAATTAAGAAGAAGAAAAGAACAGATGTTCCACTGCAAAACCAACCTCCACCATAACTTGGAATCAAACTTAATTCACATACTACAATAATTTCCGCAGCTACAGTCATACAACGTAGACTCGACCTCTATGTGATACTGATAGAGACCCGCAACAAGATTCCCGACGGCATGGCCGCCCACCGCCGCTGCAAAGAATACGAAGTCGGTGGCCATTATGGCTATGATGGCCAAGTAAGTCATGAACATCTGAAGCGCCCGCAAGGAGGCGCCGCCCAGCGCCGCCGGCCTCCGATCGCTTCGCCGGCTGAGGGGGTAGTTGGAGCAGAATTCAGCAGTGAAGGTGAGCAGAAACACCAACAAGAGAGAGAAACCATAGTCGTATGGAGATTGGTAGTGGGGCCACCCTGGCAACAGCCTCATCAAATACCAACTCCAAAAGCTGCTAAATGAGGAGAGCTCCATGCAAATTAATTACTCACCAGCCTCCTGCAGGCAAATCTTCCCACAAACACACAGATAAATGTCTATTCTTATATTGTTATGAGAATGAAGTTAATCTGCAAAAGAATTGGTTGCTTTTTTGAGGAGTGATTGAGATTTGGTGGAATGGATTAAAATGATTAATTGCATAAGTTGCTTGAGGTTTTATAAAGGGTGGGCTAGTTATTATTGATCATTTTTATCATTTTTTTGTATGACTTTGAAGCTACGGTAGTCGGTAGCTGCATAAATTTCAAAAGCTGAGTTTGAAATTATGGAATTGTGCCACCTTAATCCGAATATCAAGTAACTACCTCTTGACTTTGTAGTTTAATATGAAAGAAGAAGAATTTAATACGTACGGTTAGTGACTGCATAAGTAGCAAGACTTGAGAGTTTTCTTGAATCTTGTTGGATGAAATGAAGAAATACGCGTGCAATTGGTATGATAAATTTTTCCTACGTTTTAACGCTACATCTTATACTAAATTATTGGCTATTCAAATTTCAAATCTTGTTATTGAAGTCTAAATATTATGACTCTCGTTCTATTGTATAATGTAGAGTTTCCCCAAAACATATCGATATGCAATAATTTCGAAGTCGATGTACATGTTGTGTCATGAGAGGCGACTCAGCCAAGCTGGGGACAGTAATCACGCTGATCCCCACTAGCTGTTTTAATCTAAATTAATTTTGTGACATTATGGTCACTATTTTGTATTCAAATATCGTATCACCATTAGAGAAAACGACATGAAAAGCCAGTTGCCTTGTTTTTCGACGAGCACTAGCATAATCAAATTAAAACAATATCAACAACATATCCACTTCGTTACACTGTGTAGATTCTAATGTTAAATCACCATGAGGATAAACTAGATTAAAAACAAGATTTTATTATCTTGAAAAATAAATTTACAATAATAATTGAAACTAGTATTCAAATGATCAATCAAAACAAAATTTAAATAACTTCCATTTAGCAACATCAAAAAAGTCAAAAGCCGTATGTGTATGTTTTCCAGTGATAGAGTGGTTAATGCCCGATGTCAAATGTCTCGGGTTCGAATCCATCGTGACACAATCTTTAAATTTTGTATTAAATTGATAAAAAAGAAGTCAAAAGCCATGTCTAAATGTTAATTGACGGATTCATTTGTCACTAGGAAATTGAATTATTAACTCAGTTCATTTTTCCAGGCATCGATGCCTATAAAACTGAAATAAAAAAAATTAATGGTTAAATTTAAGTCCCAAAAGTAAACAACCAAACACATAGACCAATAATCTCAGCCCAAACGTAGGCCCACCAAACTATTCAATTGGGCTTTGTCCCTTTCCTATGCCCACTTCCAAACATAACATTACCCAATCGCATGACCCAAAACGGCCGTAATAAACACCGCCGTTGCACGATATCACGGCCAACATCACCAAGTACGAGAACCCGGCTCGAACAGCGTGGAACCCGGCCTGAAAGAAATATGGTTTAAACCCGGTTCGACCAAAATAAAGTTCGACAAAAAACTCCGCGAAAATGCCCAAGGCGAATACAAAAACCAGAGGCACCGCGCATACATGCCCGGCTTATTATCGGGCCAACCGAGAAACATGAACGGGGCCTCTTTGCGCCAGTAAAAGGCCATGTGAAACGGGCGGCGGGGCGGAGGGCATGGTGTTGTGGTGAATGTTGTGGTGAAGAGGTAGAGCTTTTAGCTCCATGCTGCAAAATTAATTAAATGAATGGGGTTTTGTTCATGATTTGAGTTGGTAGAAATTTTGGACTTGAATAAGTGATGGAGCTTGTACTTTCTCAAGATTTTATTCTTACTTCTTCATGAAAAGAAGAAAAAGTTGAGGGCTTCTGTTATTTTCAGAGAACATTGCTTGTTGCTATCTTGCAAGCCTCATTGATTTTCACTTTAAAATTCTGACAAACACCCACTAAATACTAAATACAAAATTTTATTACCACGCCATGTCTCTAACAACTTTTCTCTGATATAATATTTTTTGATTTTAAAGTGGTGTTTAATTTGAATGATATGATTGATAGATAAAGGTAATTTAGATTAATTTATTATTTACTTTGAATGAATGATTAGTTTTGAACTCGTATGTCCGTCTTATTTTATAAATACATAATCCTATATTTTATCAATCAATCATATCACTCAAAAATAATCATTCTCTAAAATTATGACTCGTAAACATGTTAATTTTATAAAGTTCAACATATTATTATAACTTTAGTCGACCAATTTCTCATTTATTTTTCTATTTTTCCTCTTCTATGACAAGAGAATCCAACAAAGCAAAGTATGAAGCAAATACATATTTCTAAATGTCAAGCTCTTATATTCACTCAACATATATGGGGTATCAGATTTCAAAAATTATTTCATTGAATGTGTTTTAGTTGTTCGCTATATTATATCGATAAGGTCCTGAATAAGTATATATGGGGGATTCTTTACTCACTTTTCACTTTTTACTAGGTTGACCAATTATTCAAGCCATCTCTGAGGGTAAGCCATTCTGTGGGATCGTTCAAAGATCCACCATTTCAACTTTCAAGGGATCCAAATTATCTAAAAAAATTAATTTTGCTTATAGATATATAATTTTATTTGGATCCAAAATATTATATCATTTAAATAAAATATCTCTTTTTAAAAGCCCAAAATATTAAATCTTTCTATATTTTGCTTATAGATATATGTCTTTATTTGGTCCTAAAATATGCTAGAAAATATTGATGTTGATAGGAACGTAAGCTTTACTTAGTGCGCGTAGAAGATAATGATTCGGAGTTTTCTATGAATTTTAAAAAATGGGAAACTATATTGCTTATTTTGCCTATGACCTACAAAATATCAGGAAAGTGCTGCAACTACTCTTAATCTTTATGTTGCAAATTATATAATATTCATTAAAAATAATCTATTTTAGGAAAATAGACATCAAATAAAGTTGCAAAAGATTAAAATAAAGTAATAATTTTAAATTCAACTTTTGACAAATGACAAATGTAAACAATATTATTAAATAACGAGTAAGGAAAAAAACACGGAGAAGAAAACCATAACGATCATCTATCTCTGCAGGTGTGCAAGAGAAATTTCCTCAACACATAAAATCGAGTCACGAGTTCGACATGCAATCTTTTAGTATTGGTTAGGAAGAATAAAGTTTTTTTATATTGAATAACCTACTAGTTGCCTTTTATTATAATTAAATTATTATTCTGGATAACTTCGACGAATATGGCCACTACATTACAAAACAAACGCTAAAGTAAGTCCAAAACGATAAACATAAAGATTCTTAATTACATTATCTTTATACGGATTAAGAAATAATCATTTTTCTATACTGTCTCGCTTCTTGAATGTCATTTAATTTCCTCTCCTCCAATCACCATTCACATTGCTATTTTCATATAATCTCGATCGAATAATAATTAATTCAATCGCTTTATCATGTATCTAGCTAGTAATACTTTTAGTTCTTTAACGCAGCGTTTTAATGTACAAAAGTCTTTATCTCCAAATCATGTATACAATAGTCGTCTTCTTTTAGGGCAGTTTTAATCTTTTTTGGTTAATTTAGGATTAATAATATTTTCCCAATACCATATATGATGCATGGTTTTTATAGAATCTCATCTTGTGGACATACTTTAACTGTGTAGATTAATCATGCTTCGGCTAAAAGACGTATGATTGCATATATTCTTAGGCAAACTTACAGAGTATTAAAAGCAAGTTAAGATTTAACTTTTACTAATTATGAATTTAGGAAAGAATGAATAATGTTGAGGAGTAAAATAGATCGCCTACAAGCTTTGTTTATAAAGTAAAAGGCTGTTGGGGCACGAATGCGTAGCAAGTTTGGAATATAAGTATGAAAGATCAAACAAGTGTAAAGATGATAAAAGCGATTTTTTAATTATTTCATGCAACAAGCGTGCTTCAATTGTTGCCTCCACCGACTTTTTGGAGCACCATATATTCCATGATTATACATTATATTATATTATAGGCCATGGGGGGGGGGGGGGAATTATGTCATATCAATCATGTTTTGGTTGGATATAAATTTTTTTTGGTTTTTTTTGGGGGGTGGCTGTTCAACTCAAATAGTGTTTAGTTGAGCTTATAAGCTTCCCACGATAGGAGTCAATTAAATACCCTCAATAAAAACTAAATTGGTGGTCTCCTGTGTGAACGTCCGCATATGTGGATATTGATATTTTTCTTCAGTACATATAATATATTTCTTCAATATAAATGTCACTCTTGAATTATAATGTAAAAAAAAAATAACACTTTTCTTTAGAATAAGTGATACTTTTAGATGTCCACACGAACGTCATATATGAGTTTTGTGAAAACTAATATGAGATCAGTGTGCTAGACATTTTAACAATCTCATTTTTTTTGCTATGGAAAATGTGAATTTTGATGACTCGCACCACTCGCTATTATTTTTTCTCTGAGGCATTACGATTAATTAGACTTCATGACTTAGTATCTGGATTGAAAAATTATAAATAAGAGACATCACAAAATTTTCAGCTTGTAAAAGATGAAATGGACCATTTTAAGTTACAAATATAGCATGGACCAAAGGTGGAACTATCAGCTCATCTTTATAGATTTAATTTTTTTTTATCTCATGACATATTTAAGATTTTTAAAAAAAATCAATTATATTTTTTGCATATTACCGGCCAATTTTGCAACTTAGCTTAAAGGTTGTGCAATAACAAAGAATTAAACCTTATTTTTATCATACTACATATTCACACAAATGTATATTTATTCTCACATGTTTGTAATTTCAAATGCCATCCACATTATTAAAGTACTTTCTAATTTTATATGCCATGTTTCAATTTTTTGATGCTATTCATTTTCCAATTTTGGCCCCATTATGAGCAATTAATTGGGTGCCAAATTCGAACCAAATATGCCACGCAAAAAATATTGTTTCCAACAACCTTACAGATTCAGCTACTCACGAGGGAAACATAATAAATTCTACTAAACCTCATTCCAAAAATGATGATTCGTGAACAGAAAAAATTAATTATATCCCAAATAATAAAATTAAACAATAATCAATTTATGGTACTGATTGCACATGAAAGAACGTGCAACATGGCCCATTCCAATCCCTAGATGAGAATCCTGAGATCAATAAAGTCCAAAAATATGACCAAATTCATGAGTAGGTACGACGAAAACAGGCAACTAAAATCGAATTTTGTCAAACAAATTATTGATTTTTTCTTGAAAAATTCATGAATAATTACTGTCTCACACTCGAAACGAGGACTTGGAACAAGACAAATCCACTTCTATTAGACATATTTATTTTCCTATTTATTTGTTTCACTTTTTCAACAAATGCGTGACTATATAGTATGCATCTCTGGAGCTGGAACTCACCTTTTGACTTTGAGCTTGCTTCGAAACTGCTTGTTTTTCTTACTTCCTTTTTAAGAATAAATAATTAAGAAGTTATTTATTTTTAAGGGGAAAAAAGGAGTTAGAGAAGTAGGGAATAAGTTGCTTCAAGTTGCATTACTTTTTAGTTTCTCTTCTATACTTAGCTTATGCATTTATTCACATTCATTAACATATTATCGATACGGAACTCAAAAATTTCATAAAATTCTTTTCATAGACATTATTTCAATGTTCTAAAAGGGGAAGTTCTCCGAAAGCCGCCACACCCCAGTCCCATGAGAATGTAAGAGGGTAAATAACGGTGACTCAACGGTTAAAAAAATATAAGAACTTTTACCTATGCCCACGAGGAGCCACCCTAAAGAGGGTGAAACTCCCATACTACGGTTGTTAGGATGCGATCCTTGGTCCTTGTTCCAAATCTACTAGCTCTTATCTCCGAATAAGTGTTCTAGCTGTTAAAACATGTGTACATTACTTATTTTATTCTTAATTACAGCATCAAAAATGAAAGAATATTATGGACAAAAGAAATATAGCAACTTTGACATTTTATAATGAAAGATGAAATTAATTATATTCAATAACAAGATTTAACTCTAAATATGACATTTATTAGACACAAATGATTTTTTAATTTATTATTATTTAAAGATTAAACGAAATGAGTATTAATGACATTGAAGAATTTCTGTTACAAAAATAGAATATCTTCTTTAGTGGATCAAATTTAATGAGTCAGAAATTAAGATCCACAACAGGCTACTACAAACAAAAAGGTTAAACCGAAAGAAACAGCGGGGCCCTTATTGTATTCCTGGACCCCGCAGTCAACTGGCATTCGAGGCCTAAAAGAAAATATATTGTTGAAGGGGCCGCAAAAATGGGCCCACAGTCCGACGCTATCATCCTGTGTGACGCATAATACTGTGGAAAAACCCATCGATTGACACCTCAATTATTACCCGTCCGATTCCTTCAGTAGACGAAACGCTCTTTTGCGCTCTCTCTCATCATTAGCGGTCTCACTCGATCCAGTGACGCACATTTTTTTTCGCGGGATTTTTTCTCTCTCTATATACATATATCTTTTCTGCAGTTGTATCTATATATTTCTATCTGCAAGGAGCTCCTTTCTCTCTCTTCGGAGGCATCGAGGACTACGCTTACGCTTCCTTCAATTCTAAGAAGATTTCTTTCTTTTCTCTGACCAACTCCCTATTCTCTGCAATTCCTTACTTTGCTTTCAGTGTAAGTTCATCTCTGCATTATTTGCTTTCCGCAATTTTCGTTTTCTCTTCATGCGCTTTTGCTAGAAAGGAATGTTGCCGTCGTCGAATGCGTTACTAGGTTCGCTGTTTTCTTGAGATTTCTTGTTTCGTGTGTCGCAGCTGGGTATAGTAATACTACCTCTTGATTTTCCCGGATTTAAAAAAAAAATTAGATTCAAAGTGGTGTGGATATAAGACCATTTTGGTGTGACTGAGCTGAAAATTGTTTGGATCCGTAGTTTACTTGATGGAAGCCATTAATGAAGATTTTGCTTGTCAACTATTGTAGATATAACCGACATTTGGGTTTATTTAATTTGTTTTTTCGCTTTAAGCTAATGTTTTACAAATATGGTCCAACAAAACGTACGTATTATTAATATGGTTATGGAAATTTCCAATTATCTGAGGGCAAAATGACAGAGACTGAATCTGGGTTTCTTCTGAGCACTGTACAAAATGCTGCAACGCTGATTTATTATAGTAAGATTATAACTTAGAAGTTGGTAAATGAAGCTTACAGCTCTCAGAATCAGTGGCTAAAATTTGTTTGCATCTTCACATAATTTCAAGTTTTATATTTCCTGTGTAATTTCCAACAATTTAGAAGTGAACTTTGACTAGTTATGCACTTGAATTTATTCAAAAATGTAGTTTGGTTAGTGATTATGGTGCAACGAGTCACGCTTGTTTCAAGTTTTACTTGTTTTGGCTGATTAATCTAATTTTAAGCATGTTCATTGATGGCTGCTAATTTTGTGTTGTTTTATTAGAAGGAGCTAAAGTAAATCAAAGTAAATTGGTTAATTTGTTAGGTTATAGCCCATCTCTTTGTTCATTTCTTTTATTCCAAATGCTTTCTGTTTTTGTTAGTGATGCTAAACATTTTTGTGGTAAATCCTTTCGCATTGGTAAAAAACAAATATTTGGTCTAGCATGAAACTTCAGGAACTTTGTTTGTTCTTATAGAATATTGCTACACATGAATTACGATTTCTGTGGCAGTTTAAAACTTCTGGCAATTTGATGATCTTCTAGCTGCATGGTTAAAGCATTGGGGCCATTTTTTTCTTTGTTTGGCTTAGACAAATTATCTGATAACTCAATTGATAGAAGTAAAAATTGTTTAACGGGTGCACTTAATCAATTAATCTTGGATTACAGCTCGGCAATCCATTTCCATGTATCAGAAATTTTGGTAGTTTCCTGAAAAGTCATTGTGGTTTCTGTTTTCAGGAGAAGATCTGACATCCTTACAGCACTCAGATTGCTAGTTTCAAGAGAAGCTACTTGCGGCTTTAGTTTCTGACTGCTAGAGTGAAGATGTAATGCATGCCATTGAGCATCAAACCTAGTTCCAGAAGTGTAAAAACATCTACAGACATGGGACATGTTGTAGGACAACAGAGGAGCTCTGGGCAACGACAAAATGTGGATGCTGTTAGAGAGAAAACTCCACTGCCCTGGGTAGAAAAGGCTATGCTGCTTCAAGGGAAGCACAGATTTCGGCATTCTTTTAGCCAACCATACCATGATCGGGGATTTGATTTTACTGAGAATGCAAATGCTGAGAAAGTCCAGTCTAGATCTTCAGGAAATGAGCGAAAGCCTCAGGTTGGAGGCAGGGCATGTGATGATAACGAGCTTGTAAAGCACATGTCTAATTTACCTGGCTTTCTCCAGCATGTGGAGAAGGACAACACCATCCAAGACAAGGCTCTAAATTTTGGTGTTCTTGATTGGAAGCGTTTGGAGAAATGGAAGTATACCGAACGTATGCCTGGAAAACTGCGGAGGAAAGCATCACCAACTCGGGATTCATCTGTTTCAGCAAGTGGGTTACCTAAAATAAGTCCAAACTTGAGAAAGCCACCCTCTTCACGCACTCGTTACCCCAGTTTGTCACATTCAGGCAAACAACCAGTGGCAAATGGTTCGAATTTTAGTTCACCTCAGCAACAACAGCCTCTTCAAAGTTTATATATCAAGTCATCAAAGGAAGAAAGGAATGATAAATACCAGAAGGAAGAAGAATATGTTGGAAAGGAAACATGCAACCAAAAGTATCACACTGCAGAAAGTATTAGGTTTGCGAGGCAGCATAACCATTTCCAGCAGACAGGGAAGTATTCTGACCAAATTTGTTCCGAAACAATTGCATACAAGAGCAAGAGGAATCCGCAGAAAGAGATGATGTCAGAAAGGGAAGCTTCTTCTTCATCATCCAAGCAGAGGAAACAGAAGATTTCTCCCCTCTCGCCTAGTAAAGTTAGAGCTGACGGGAAGAAGAGTGAGATGAGATTTGATGAAGTGAAACTTACCTCTGAATGTTCCCCGGCAGAGCCAAAAAATATTGTGCTTCTCGTTCCCAAAGATTTCCAAGAGAAACGTTGCTCACAAATTTCTCAGTTTACAGAATCCAGGACCTCCCTTGATGCACAATTATCAGCAATGACAGGGAACAGATTTTCTGGTTTCTCTTCTCCCGAAGAGCTGTATTCTGGAGCTTACTCTACTGATATTCCTCATTCTTGTCCTCTTCCATCAAGTTCCGTTGAGCCGCATGACTTGTTAGCTTCTCGTGTAACTGATGCAGATATTTGCCCAAATGCAGATTCTATCACCTCCATACCATCAGAAGCTAAATTTTCAGATATGATTGAAGAAACCAGTAGGCACTCAGCTTTTATTGAGGCTTCCAGTAGAAAACAAGCAGGTGATGGTGAACAGCTCACTGCCAAAGGAAGATCTCCCTCCCCTACACGTCGGTTCAGCTTTAACCTGGGAAGGATGGGCAGAAGCTTTAGCTTTAAGGAAAGCTCGGCAGTTCCACAATTGACTTCTACACACACTCCTGTAAAATCTGGCCCAATGAAGTCTGAAGTTGCCCCTAGCATGGATAGCTTTGATAGGGGTCAAGCAAATTCTAGTAGCAAAGCAAGGTCCAGCCCTTTAAGGAGATTGCTGGACCCATTGCTCAAGCACAAGACAAGCAGTGATACTGGTCGGCCATTAAATAGAAGCTTACGCTCTATGAATGCCAGTCCCACAGGCATCAAGGGACCACCTCAAGTTAGGAAGCCTGACGCATTGACTTTTCAGGCTCTTTTGCAACTCACTTTCAAAAGTGGACTTCCTTTTTTCAGACTAGTGGTGGAGAACAGGAAGGACATGCTAGCTGCTGCTGTGAAGAGATTGCCAACTTCTGAAAAGATTGATCCTTGCATGATCTACTCGTTCTACTCCGTTCATGAGATTAAGAAAAAGAGCATAAACTGGATTAGTCACGGGTCGAAGAGTAAAACTTGTAGCCTTGGCTATAGTATGATTGGTCAGATGAAGATTTCGAACATTTATCATCTGAAAGCAAACAGAGGGGATACTGGTGAATGTGATGCTAGGGAATGCGTCCTATATGGTGTTGATCCAGGTCAGGTAGACAAGCAAATGCTTGAATTTGTACCTAACAAGGAGATTGCGGCAATTGTGGTGAAAAACTCTAGTAAAAGGGTCAATGGTGGAGAGTTTATGGATATGAACCAATGGTCTGAAGGGAGGAATTTTCCAGGGTTTGTATCCCCAACAACATTAGAAAGCCAAGAAAAAGCAACCCCTAGTGGCACAGTAGTTATCCTTCCTGTCGCAGTTCATGGTCTACCAATCAAAGGTGCACCTTCCTCATTAATTAGTCGATGGAGATCTGGTGGATCGTGCGATTGTGGAGGATGGGATATTGGCTGCAAGCTGCGAATACTTGCTGACAGCAGAATAAGCAGTACCAACCGTCAGGAATCAACATCTAGCTCTTCTGATCACGTTAATCTTGTCATGCAGGTAGTTGTGAAACTTCACAATATTACCCCTTCTACTTTTTGGCTTGGTAAACTAACCATTCTAATGCTTTTCACAGGGTGGAGAGCAGAAGGGCAGGCCTGTTTTCAGCTTGAAACCATTTAGCGATGAGTTCTACTCTATTGAAATGGATCCATCGATTTCTTTGTTGGAGGCGTTTGCTACGAGTGTGGCATATCTCACTAGCCGGAAAATACCTGAAATTATAGATGCCAAATGTCAGTCTGAAGCAGAGCATGTTCCAGAGGCCAATGCAGGAGCTGATAGAAGGAAAACGGCGTCTTTTCAAGAGCAAATCCCTGCAAAGTACGTTACCTGCCCGCCCTTGTCTCCAGTTGGAAGGATTTAGGAATGGAGATTTTGTTTTTAAGTTGTTAGGGCCACCATCTATATCTCAAAGAGAGTACGTTGCTGGCATTAATCAATGCATCGTTTGGTTATCAGTTTAAATTGGAAGAAAAAAACGGTGATGACTTATATTGTAAAGGCGTCTCTGGTAATGCAGAGAACATATATGCTACTCTTGTAAATTTTGTTTATCAACTCTTCTTAATAAGCCAAGTCTATTTTTGCTGCTCGATATGCATTTCTTCAATGTTAGTGTGCGTGTGTCAGTGAGTGACGGAGCTAGATGGAAGTCTGGGGTCCATGGCCCCCCAGATTTGTTAAGAATTAGTAATATATATTTAATGATTAAATAAATAATTTATTATAGTCTAGTTGGTTAGGTTGTTTTGCCCTCAACTCGGAGACCCGCTTTTAAGTCCGAGCTCTTTCTTACCTTTTCATCTTTTTCCTCTTTCATTTTTCTTTTTCTGTAATTTAGTTATATTCTTTCTCTTTTTTGTTTTTTTGTTTTTCCTTTTCCTCTTTTATTTTTCTTTTTATTTTTTATTTTTCCTTTTCCTATAATTTAGTTATATTCTCCTTTCTCTCTACTTTGTGTTCTTTCTTTTCTTTTTCTTTTCTCTATAATTTATATTATGTTGAGAAAATAAAAATTATATACAAATAATAAAGTTTTATATATGAATTAATATGATCAATCTAATTTCTAAAAATTTATGATAAATTTATTCTAAATTCTAATAACCAACTAAAGACATCTAAGTTATTTAAATTATTATTTTAAGCACCTAAAAAACTTGTTGATTAAAAAAAATCAAAATATAGATCTAAATCGATTGAATATATGATGATTATTTTAGAAATATAAATGTTGAACCAGATCATTGAATGAAGTGGAATTATATATAGCTACACATTTTTTCAAAAGTGTGTACTCCTCATACCCAATATTTTAATTTGCTATAATACATGATCAACTTTCGTGTTTTCGATCTAATGTATGTATCCGGTCGACCGGAGAGAAGACTTTTCAACCGAAAACAGACATTAGTCGACCGAAAACAAGGAAATTCGTTTATTTTTTCAATTTATCCACACATTTCCTTGTTTATGGTCGACTAATGTCTATTTTCGGTCAAGAAAATCTTCTCTCCTGTCGATCGGAAACAAGAAAATTAGTCTTATTTTAATGTAATGGGTATAGGGTGTAGGAAATTTTGGAAAATGTTATAGGTTATATATGTTTTAATAAAAGTGGTTAATTAGGTTTGAGCCCCTTGAATGAACTTAATTGAATGAACTTAATTTCATACATTGAAAATAATATGTTTGTTAATGCTATTAATGAAATTAATATGCACGATTTCAGAAAATGAAGAATATAAGAGAAAGTTATGATGATGATTGTGTTTTAACTTTTAGTTTTTGAACATTGCAATATAATTTAAATAATGTTATTTATTTCTAATTTTATTTTAGAAAAATTGGTTTCGAGTAAACTGTTTGGCTTCGTGTGTGTGTGTGTGTGAATGCTAATTCTTGCTCTATGTAAAAGTAAACTCCAAGCCTGCAAAGAGGCTCAAATATTACAATACAGGTATTTAGGTCTTACAAATCTCCCTCGCAGACCAACATACGATTAGGGACGGAGCCACATAGGGGCTTGGGGGGCCCATGGACCCCCAACTTTTTTTGAAAAACACCTATATATTTTATATGTAATACAATATTATAACCGTGTTTCCTAACCTATTGGTTAAGACTCTCTTTTAATTTCTGGAGGGCCGAGTTCGACCCCTAGGAGCAACATCTTTTCCTTTTTTTCCTTCTTTTTTCTCTCCTCTTTCTGGTTTCTTTTCTTCTTCTTTTTTCCCTCTCTTTCTTTCTTTCCTTCTTTTTTTTTATTTCCTTTTCTTTTCTCTCTTTTTCTTCTATTTTTCTCGTTTCCTTTTTTTCTATCTTTCTTTCTTTTTTCCTCTCTTTTTCTATCTTTCTTTCTTTTTTCCTCTCTTTCTTTTTTTCCTTCTCTGTTTCTTTCCTTTTGGTTTGTGTTTTCTCCCTCCCTCTCTCTCAATTCTATTTCTTCTCTGTATTTTGTGATCTTTTTTCCTTTTTTCTTTCTTATATAATTTGTTTTATATTGATAAAATAAAATATATATACAAATAATATTATGTGAATTAATTCTTAGCTAAACATGTGTGCTAGCTCTCTATAAATATTTAACATTTAATAACTAAATCTATTGTAGTCTAATGAGTTAGGATTTTTATCTCTCATTTAAGAGATCTTGGTTCGATTCCTTTTAGTTACATATTTTCTTTTTTCTTTTTTATATACTTATTTTCTTTTATTTCCTTTTTCTTTCTTTCCTTTATATTTTTTCTATAATTTGTTTTATGTTGATAAAATGTTATTTCTTTTCTTTTTCTATAATTTATTTTATATCAATAAAATAAAAGATATATACAAATAATAAAGTTTTATATGTGAATTAATATTACCAATCAAATTTTTTAAAAGGATTATAATAAACTCATTATATTATTAAATAATTATTATTTTATAATTTTATTTATTATCTTTTAAAATTATAATTAATTGGGCCCCAAAAAAAAAATTCCTGGCTCCGTCACTGCATACGATACTAGACAGTATTTAGGTCTTACAATCTCTCTCACAGGCCAACATACGATGCAAAAAAGTGGTTTAGGTCTAATAATCTGTTTCAAAGATCGACATAAGATGCATGGTGGGTACATATAAACCACTGACCATCAACTTTCTCAAAAACATTTGACGCGAAATGTCCTCCCCAGCTACTCCCCTTCGTCTTCACCATTTCTATGCAGGTGACGTGCCCAACGTCACCTCTCATGTGGACCTGAACGTCCTTGATCTCAATCTCAAGGGGGAGCGCATAGTCCGCCCAAACAAACTCCCAGCTCCCCATCACAAGGTCATAACCAGATATGCCGCTCACACCAGGGTGCACGAAACACATTGCCCTTTGACCAGATGGTTTGCATGGAAGCTAAATCGCCATTTCTGAACGAGGTGTAGAATCTGGCATTCGCTGCTAACGATGAAGCATTGCTATCCTCCTGGAGGAGTCGAAGGCTGTCCCTGATCTTTGCCGCTGGGCGTAGTACTCATCTTCGACAGCAATCTGCAACTCTCGCCCTAATGTTTGCTCGTTCAGCAAGATGCTTTCGCTGCTCATGGTTCCACCAGACTCTTCCCTCGTCACTTGGCACAATACCATTAAGCGTGATCTCGATCCTTGCACCAAATATATGCTCAGAAGAGGAAAAGAATTAAGATATCTTATCTTATAGCTCACGCCAACACTGAAGCAAGTCCAGTTCAAGAAAACCATAAACAAAATTGAACCAGATTCACAATCGGCTTAGCCACATTTCATCAATACAAGAAATTAGGCAAACTTATCCATAATAATAATAATAATAATATATACCGTGAAGTTCGACCATTGGAAATAGGTTGGAGTTTAGCTTCAAATCCGGCATTTTCACCCAAAAACGCATTGTTTCGCTTGTGAGGGCAAGCACGAAGATGATGGCGAAGCATCCCCGACACTATTGGTGCATAATCTAGGTAAATATTCACGTTCTCTGCAATCCAACAGTACCTACATTCATCATGTCTATAAAACCATCAGAATAAATTAACCATATCATTGATATATCTTGCCGCATTTTATAACCAAAATGAATTGGAGCATTACAATATGAAGAAATCAACTGCTCATCCCCAAATTTCACGTATCCTCAGAAACCAACACCTTTAACTATGGTTTCAACTTATCATCATACAATCCAAATCCGTCAACCCCCACCCACACCAGAAACAAATAAAGAGAAAAGCAAAACGAAATTACTATGCAAAATCGAAAAGAAAAGAAAAAAACATAATTAAATAACTACTCACGGCATTTTTTGCATTCTGAATAAACTACCTGGATTCAGCTGAGGCTTGAAATACATCGCTGTAGTATTTGACGCCTCCATGAAAGCATAGATCTCTCCAGCTGCCGAGAAGAGGCGAAAATTAAACGACTGATTATTACAGAAAGAAACACCGAGAAACTCATTGCGGAAGCATGATTTCTCGAGGAAAAAGATTCGTGAAAATTTCTGCGGATTTGATAAGAATGAATCTGGACTTACTCGTGGACTGATAGGAGAGAACACGAGAAATGGATTTGATGATATCATGATGAACAATTAGGGAGCAGCCGCATAAACTGCGTGAAATGAAAACTTGGCCGTTGGATTGGACGGGCTCTTATTCCGGGCCTGGATGATGGGCTTAACAGATGGGCTTCATTTGGATAGCAAATCCTGATGTCCAATGTTTGCTTGCAGATTGAAGTTGTCTGGCCCGTAATAAGTGTATGGGTTCGACCAAGTGAACCCATATATTATTGAAATTTGGGGTGTTGAGAAAAATCTGTATTGTTTATAGGTTTTTTGTTTTCAAAATGTATAACTTATTTCCTTGGTGTAATAAGTTGCTAAAATTGAATAATAATTTATTTTTATTTAAAACAATTCAACAAGAAATCATTGTTAGAGGTCATAGTGGGTAGACGTCATTATGTTTAGTAATAATAGATAAACTTCACATAAAAAATAAATCACGGTATATATGTCATGGTGAATGACTCGAAGTATATAGTAAATATCAATTTAAAAGGTAAAGGAGAAAGAGGGTAAAGCTTATTCTTGATGTCGAAACATCAAAAAGCAGCTGGAATATTGAAATTCTAAAAATTGAGACTTTGAGTTTTGAGATAAATATTGAATGATAGTTCATGTTTGTTTTTGGATTTTGAAAGACTTATAGATAGTAAGCATGTGAATACACTGTTATACGATGATATAAGAAATAAGTAGTACATTTATGTACACTGCATCTACATGTTTAAGAGCATCTCCGAAGACACTCTATTAAACACTATTTCGCAATTGAAAAGTTGCTCCAACAATACTCTTTACTTCACGCTACATTGTATCCCGTTAGATGTAGTTGATATAGTTCATCCCTCTATTTTTTTTTTTTTTGCTGTTTTTTGCTTTTTTCTTTCTTTCTTTCTTTTCTGTTTTTTTTACAACTATGTATTATTAATATGTATGTTGTTTAATTTTTAGAAATTATTTTAAGTACATTTCAAATATCTTGATGCTATTAAAATTTTATTATTGTTTATGTTTAGTTTCACTTTTAAATAGATGTTATTTGTATTTGATAATAGTATAAAAATGTACAAAAACATTAAAGACATTATATATAATGTTAAAATGCTATAACATAAATCCATAAAATATATAAATGCTATTATCATGTAATTTATGCTTTTGCAGTATCATGTAATGTTAGTTTTTATGTTGTTCAAATAAATTGATCGTTTTGCAATGATTTAAATATAGTTCTTTACAAAATAATTTATATTAAAATTGTTCTTATTTAAATAAGATCTAGCATAAATATAAATATATCTAGAGATATATAATATATAATAATTAATAAAAAATTAGTTTAATTATGTAAAATATAAAAATATAATATTCTATTATAAAGTTAAATATAGAATTGTTTGTTGGAGATGAATATAAATTACTCTACATCACTCTATAATAATATAGAGTTCACTTTATTGTAGAATGAACAACATGAGATGTTCTAAAGACTTAAAGAGAGACAAGAGTGAGTACTTGTGGCCAAAATATAGATTTGAACCTCACTAATGCCTTTAGAGCATCTCCAACGATGCGTTTTAATAGCGCATAGCGCTATTTTATTGATAAATTCATCTCCCAATGCTGCGCCAAACTCTCCTCTATTTTGCTTCAAAAAATTCCTTGCGCAATCTTTGGCGCAACACTGTGCATTGCGCTATTCTATTTTATTTCTTTAATTGTATTTTTGTTGTTATTGTTGTATGTTTTTGATGTTGTTATCCAATTTGTTGTATTTTCTGTGAATATTTGTTTATGCTATTATATGGATAGAAGATTGATATATATTTATTTTATTTATTGAGTGAAAATCGTTCATCTGCAAAGTTTGAAACATTCATAAAATTAAATTCACAACAAAGATACACAAATTGAAATACAAAATTATATAAAATAACTAAAATCAAATAAAAATACATAAAATAACTAAGCTAACACAATATTTTCCTAATAATCAGAAAGACCATCCCCGGAACCTCCAATGTCTAAAAATACATTCAAAAAATAACCCGAGTCGTTTTGTTGTGTTATTCCCCGTTTCTGAAGAATTTTTTTACTTTAATATAAGTTTTAAAAATTATTAAGATTGAATAAATAAAGAAGAATATTTTGAAATATTATTTTTCTGCTATAAAATAGAGTAGATGATTGGGAATGAAATACTGTTTCTACTGTAAAATAGAGATAAAGCTGCTGTATTTTTGAGGAAATGATTGGAGATGGCCTTATGAGTTTGAGTTTGTTATAATTGGTTCTTCAAGTATGGTTTATCCGTCATGTGTAGTTTGCATATTATTGCACAAGAAAATAGAGTTTTCCCAGTGTGCACCGTAGGTTACGGTTGGGGGCTCTTCATGATTAAAAAGAGAGAGAGAGAGAGAGAATTTCACTTTCAATAGGTGGCTCCTTGTGGATATTATACAAATGTTCTCCTAATTAATTGATCGTTTACAAACTGTAATTCACCCTCTCATATTCTCATAAGTTAAGTACAAGGGCTACCGAAGAAAAGCTTCCCTTTTTGGGAGCCCCACTGCAAGGAAGAAACAAAAATTCAAAATTTATGTGGGCTCCACTTCATGAGGGAGAGGAGGATGGGATTTTAATTCATTTTGGAACCGTGACGCGCAGCCAAAAAGTTCTAAAAAAAAGGTCGTTTATATGGCTATTATTTTAAAAAACCCTTTGAATATGATATATAGACTTTCAAATAGTATTTAGCTGATTTATAGAATCTAATTTTCTAAACTGGTAGACGGAACCAAATGCCTCATCTACGTAGCAGTTAGCAGCCTTCATAATGGTGAGTATCGAATTTTGTAAATAATAGTACTACATTTTAGAAGAAATGGTAAATATCTCGATGATTTTTGTATTATTTCAGTTAAAAGAAAAATTCAAGCCGGAGTACTCGTTGGGTTAATTGGAAAATCTAATATGCAGAGATTGGTTGATATTTCACATGCACGAATTCGGATTTTTCCAACTTTTATCGAAATGTAAATTGGTGTAAAATGACATTTCAAGAAAGCACAAAACAAAAGCTTTAGCTCCGTGAAAGTTGACGGCAATTTGGCAAAGGATAAACGTGAAATATTTTCCCAACTTTCCAGAAATGTGCATTAATATTCTTCATTTCAGTACGTACTTTGCACGAAAATCTAATATCACTCTTTGGAATTGTTTTGTCCATTACGCAGAGACACCAAATGAGTCCCAATTTCAAATTCTACAATTTATAATTTGTATCTTATTTCATATTGAAAACTTACAAAATAATCCCTTATGCCACATCAATAAAAATAAAATACAGTTCATTACTTAAAAATGGATCTCCAAAGTGCTCACAAGATAAACTCATTCACGTGTAATACGTAAAAGATAATTTACTATATTAAGAAAATTTAGTGTCTGTCGTCTTACTACTTTGTTTATTTTTTTCTAGTTGTTGTCCATTTGTTTACAAGAATACGATACAGTGTTTACACACAATTCACACGGATAGAGATAATTCTAAAAACGAGAAAAATTAAGAGTGACACGAAATTCCCAACGATCATAAGTCTAATGTTTCCATGATTTTTCTTTACGAAATATTGATGTCCTAAAGGGGTTGCACAGCAGATAAAGAAAAGATATTAAAGTTGGAGCAGCCGCTGCCTCACAAATCTCGATCACTTCCCTAAATTACTTTTGGTTTAAAACGTTTTGTTGTTTTGTTGAAACAACGCAAGATCAATCACCACGTAAAAGAATTGTCGGATATAACATTAATAATGAGAGATATAATCAAAGGATTCATTGATGATGGCAATCCGTTTCGTGGGGTCACGTTGCCCATTTCTCCTTACTTTTAGTCTTTCTAGTCAAGTCTTCCCAAATAATATCATTTACGACTATTAGAAATCATTAAAAAATAGAAGCTCTTGGCTAGTAGATTCACGCCCTCCACATATACTCATTTTTTTTATTTTGTATCGAGAGGCTCTGTGCGCTACCCAAAAGACGCGTTGGGTAACCCCGTTCTCTCTGATAATACCGCAAATCACATGGATGTGAACCACACTTGAAAACCAAGTGTGTGACTCAAACCCATAGAGACGTTTGGTAGGGTTCGAACCTGTGACCTCTCGACCACAGGAACCTAACTTAACCATTGGGCTGTCCCTAGGGGATTATACTCATTTCTTTATCATGTATATCATGTTGTAAAGAACAAGAAAATTGCCATGCTTTTGATTTCGTTGTACGATTTAAATCAATCTAGTAAGAAATGTAACAATTAAGTTATCATTAAAATATATATTTTCATTGTCATACTACAAACATTGTTTATAAGTTTAAGATCCGATATATTTTATAATCATACAAATCCAATTTATATTTTTATATATAGATTGTAAGATTCTTGAGACAAGAAATTACAATGGGCATTTTAGGTTGAGCCATTCGTCATTGAAAAATATTCACTTAATTCTGTTGTGGTCTGTTCATATAAAAACATTCACTTTTCTTTTATAGACGTGATTTTTCATATAAATTTCATAATTTTTACCTACAATCAACTCATTTATTTATAAAAAAGATCACATATGACCCATCTTACAATATAGTCATCTTCTCCATTCACATTATATTCATTATATTTATTAAAATCTGTGCTGCTAAAATCAAAAAATAAATTTCAGTGACAAAGAGTACTGCTTTCTTGAACCACGAGTAAACATAGCCACGATTTTTTAGTTTTATTTTAAAGTGAATTTTTTTTTGTTAAAAAAAGAGTAAACATTCCCTCATTTTCAGTACCTATGTATGCCATTAATGAATTTAATGTTGATTGCAGTTTCCTCTTGGATGATATTTAGTGTCGGCCAAAATGTTAAACGAGCAACATGTCATGCATCAGCCCAGCACGCAGAAACGACCATTGACCCACACCATCCCAAATACAAAAATAAAATTGAATATAATGTTGTTTGTATTATTTAAACTACTGCTTGGACGATGTTGCCTGGTCGGCAAATCCAACAAGTTCTTTTCCTTTTAATTTTGTTTAGAGGCGCCAAAATATAACCCTCTGGGTGGGACGGCTCACGTCAGATCATCACTTCACTTTCTATATTACACTTTATTTGTTTTTCTTGTGTTAATTTTGTATTATTTAATTTAATTAAGTTTAATAATAGTTATGATTAACTAAGCCCAATTAGGATTCATAACCATAAGTGTCAGCAGGGGTTGCTGACATGGAAAGGTAAGGTGTGGAGGCTGTCGGCCCCTTCCTGCTATATATTTATCCTTTATTAATTTTTTTTCTTTTTATTTTCTCGTTTGGGTGCGTGAAAAGTGCGGATATGATGAGATTAGTGCATAGGCCAGCAAAAATCATGTGACTAAGTTTAAATTAATGGATGCTCAGCGATAATTAGGGATCATGCTAAAGAATATATTATCTGAATATCTCTAAAGTCAAAAGTCTTGTTCTTTAGGTTAGTGCGTACGAATATATTCCAGTTATATATCATATATGTATTTAATTTGTTGTATTAATTGTGTCTGTGGGGTCTTCAAAAAAATATTAGACCATTGTAAAACGTGTTTGTGAAAACGTATAATTTTGTAATTCAAGTAATTAGGTTGAAAAAATATACCAAACAAAAATATTATTGCGCTGAACAAAAAACCATTACATGGACATAAGTTTTGACATAATAATTATAAAAATACGATTTTTTCAGATTCAGCCACAAATTATTCTAGAAGGTTTTGGTATGGAAATTAGATCGGTCAAAGTAGGTAGTGGTTTGACGCCTCCATGATTAGAGAAGTGGGCAATTTGGACTTTGAAAGCTTCAACTGCGTTCTATTCAAAGAAAGAATTATGGTATCTGATATTCGTGCCACGTTGTCTCCGAAACCGCGCGTAACCGCTGCACTCAATGGGGACATAACTGTAACACCCAACATCAATGCGGTGTTGACTCGATGCTTTCCCATGAGGGGCGGCGCTATAAATAGGACATGTCTCCCGGCATAATCCACCTCTTGCAAAAGCATTCTAGCATACCTAAGAGCACTCTGCATTCACATTTTGTGTCCAAGCTCTGTCGCCGCCTCCGTCCGGTTCGTCGGAGCTCGTTGGTCTCGCGGTCTTGCCACCCTACGAGACCAGCCGTTTCGTCTTTGGGGACGATCGCGGGCGAGAGCACTACCGGGCGTATCTCGTCTTGCGGAAAGAGGCCTCCTCGACTCGGCATTTAGCTTACGGTTTTGTTTCATTTTAGTTTCGATTCATTTAAGTTTATTATTAGTTTTGATCTCCTACTACATTTCACGTTGTAATACCGCAAATTGCTGTACTATTTTATACGTTTCCAACAATCGCAAGGCGAGATAACACTTGCGAGTCGGACATTAAAATTGACTTAAAATTTTGAAACTAATACCTTTGCTGGAGATGTCGACCGTACACCCGCCACCTACTGCTTGCCGCTTCTTGCCGCCGCCGCCATGCGCCTCTGCCTTGCCGCCAATTCGCACAATGGCTTCGGTCATGTTTGGTTCGATGCCTTCTGGTCAACCATGGGACCCTTTGGGTCATTGTTGGTTCCACTTTTAGTGGTTCGACAATTGGTTCCACTTTTAGTGGTTCCTTTGGTTCGACGACGCACTTTTCGATTGGGTCATTGTTGGATCCATGAGATCTAAACCGGTGGTTCTCATTCGAGTTCCATGTTCGGCACACTTCAGTGGTGTTGGTGGATCCGGTTTGGGATCGATCTCGGCGCTGTTCATATCGCGAGGATGATGCCGCCGTAGAAGCGCCAAAGTTTGGAGGATCCGACTTGAGATGGCGACAAAGATGTTGTTCTACCTCACGACGTTGGGCCGCCAACTTTTGGTGGAAGATGAGCCCATTGCAGGGGGTGAAGTGACGGACTTTCACGTCCGAGCGACATATGACAATTGGCGCCTTGGCGACTATCTTTGTAAAATTTTATACTTGATAGTCTAGAAGATAGCATGTATAATGTTTATGTTGTTGTAACGACATCCGAATGTATGTGGGATGCGCTAGAAAAGAAGTACCGTAGTGATGATGCGGTACTAAGAAGTTCATTGTAGCGAATATTTGGACTACAAGATGGTCGATTCAGGCCGATCATGGACCAAGTCAAGAGTTTCAACTCATTGTACGAGGTTCAAGCCGAAGGACACCTTTGTTTGGACGGCTTTGTCGTCGCTTCTGATGATTGAGAAGCTACCCCGGATGGAGACTTGAGGTCTACCTTAAGCCTGGCGAAAGGATATGACACGAAGACTTGATCGTCAGCTAGCATCGAGTCGGCGTGAAAAACAAGATTTAAAAGCGAAAGGCGATCGATGCTAAAGCCAACTGTTGGAGAGAGGCGGTCCTCCAACAAACATGTTCGTCGATGTCGAAGACAAAGGAAAGGGAAGGTGGTTGCCGTAAATTTGACGAGGCTATACAATTGTGGCAAGCATGGCCACAGTAAGGACCGTCGTAAGCGAAGAAGAAGAATTAAACAAGTTACCAATGTTGTCGAGAAGGACTTGATAAATGGGACAAGGATGACTTGGCTGCTGTGGTGACAGAAGAAGTCGACCACGTCGAGAATCAATGTGGATGGTTCATCGACACTTGCATGCTGCGCGCGCGTCGCACCAAAAGATGCGTTTCTCCACCTACAAGCTGTTGAGGAGGAAGCTCAACATGGGAACCAAGCCGTCCGAGGTTGCGGAGTTGGTGATGTGGTGCTCAAGATGTCGTCCGCATTGAGATCACGTTGAAGGATGTCTTTGCATGTCCGGACATCCGCAAGAATTTGGTGTCGGGCTCTATTCTAGTTAAGAAGGGGTTTAGACTAGTTTTGAGTCGGATAAGTTTGTGTGACTAAGTTTGGAAAAGTTCCTTGGTAGGGGTTATCTTCTTGGGGTCTTTTCAAATTGAATGTAATGGTGCGCCGTGTACCCAAGATTGCTATTAATGAAAATCATCTACTCTCTTACTTGATTGAGTGCTCGATTTATGGCATTGTAGATTATGACATGTTAATCTAAATGCAATAAAAGATTAGTAAATTTAGATTTACTAAAGTTAAATGAAGTTAATACACAAATGAAATGTGAGGTTTGTGTGGAAGCGAAATGGCTAAGTTACCGTTTCATTCGGTAGAAGCAGACACTAAGCCTCTAGAACTTATTCACTGTGATGTGTGTGATTTAAAGTTTGTACAAACTAGAGGTGGTAAAAGTACTTCATCACGTTTATTGATGATTGTACAAGATATTGTTATCTTTACCTTATAGAAGTAAAGGCGAAATTATTGAAGATTTTAAAACTTGAGAGCGAGCCGAGAATCAACTAATTGTCAATTAAGGCTATTCGAGTGATAGAGGGGAGAATATGTAGCTCGTTCGAGGCATTATCAATGAAAGTGGTATAATACATCAAGCAGCGACTCCTTACTCACCTCGTCTAATGGCGTTCTTGAGCGTAAAAATCGAACACTTAAGGAGATGATGAATGCTTTGTTGATTAGTTGAGGTTGCCCAGAACTTGTGGGGAAGGCTGTTTTGACGACCAACTACATCTCGAACAAAATTCCTGAAGAGTAAAGATGTCACTCCTACGAGTTGTGGAAAGGAAGAAAGCCATCGTCAAATATCTCAAAGTGTGGGGTGTTTGGCGAAGGTTGAGGTGCCTCTTCCAAACAAGTTACAATTGGACCTAAAGCGATCGATTGTATCTTTATTGGGTATGCACCGAACACGGTAACTTATCGTTTCGATCCACGGTCGAGTACGGATATGATTTGTGGGGACGACGATTGAATCAAGGAATGCTATATTCTTTGAAAGTATTTATCCATGTAAAGACGAGGATAAAGTGAAGCCGACTCTAGCAATAGGCGATGGTGGCTTCGAGTTCTAAACCTTTGGAAGAAGAACCGATGCTCGCGTGGCGATCGAGGTCGATCGGAGGGTCGAGCAAGAGACGAGGCGATGAAGTCGAGCATGAAGGTTTTGGTCCACGACTATATTGCGTTCATGTTGGACGAAGAACCAGCGTCGATCAAAGTAGCCTATGCTCGGCGGACGGGATGCTCTGGCGAGAGGCGTCAGTGAGATTGATTCTATTACGCAAAATCACACTTGGGTCTTGGTTGATTTGCGGAAGGTTGTAAACCCTTAGGATGCAAATGGATCATTAAAAGAAAGTACAAGACGGATGGATCAATTAAAAGTATAAGGCCGTTTGGTTGTCGAAGGGTTTAAACAAAAGAGGGTACGATTTCTTGATACCTATTCACATGTGACGATGATTACGTCTATTCGGTGCTTTCATAATTCTTGCTGCGCAATCTTGAGATTCATCAAATGGATGTTAAGACTGCGTTTTGAGCGGTGACCTCGAGGATGAGGTATATATAGAGCAACCAGAAGGGTTTAGTCTGGGTCGAGAGGCGGTATGCAAACTCGTGAAGTCTCTATATGGTTTGAAACAAGCGCGTTGCAATGACACTTGAAATTTGACAATATAATGTTGGCAAATTGATTCAAGATCAACGAGTGTGACAAATGTGTCTACGTTAAGAACAACGATAATGGTTATGTTATAGTGTGTACGTATGTAGATGACATGTTGATCATGAGTAGCAATACTCGAGTCATTAATGACACAAAGCGCATGTTAAAAAGAAATTTTGACATGAAAGACATGGGATTAGGCGATGTGATTCTTGGAATCAAGATTCTAAGAAGATCGAGCGGAATTATCTTGACACAATCTCACTACGTCGAGAAAGTGCTTAAGAAATTCAACGCGTTTGACAGTTTACTGCTAAGACCCATTGGAGCTCAATGTTCACTTGAGTAAAACGGTGAACCCGTTGGACAAGAAGACTATGCTAAGGTCATCGGTGTTCGATGTATCTTACAAATTGCACGACCCGACATAGCTTGCGGCGTGAACAAATTGAGTCGTTACACGAGCAATCCAAGCAAGGAGCATTGGAAGGCTCTAGTGAGAGTTTTGAGGTACCAAGTATACTCAAAATCATGGGTGCATTTCACGAGATATCCCCGTACTTGAAGGTCTTGTGATGCCAATTGGATATCGACACGAAAGATTCACTTTCTACAAGTGAGTGCGTGTTCACGATTGGGGAGGTGCTATTTCTTGAGATCCACGAAGCAGGGCGTGTATAGCCCGATCCACCATGGAATCGAATTCATAGCTTTGGATAAAGTGAGTGGCTCCGTAATTTTTGGAAGATATTCCATGTTGGTCTAAACTTGTGCCACCGGTGATGATTCATTGTGATGTGGCGGTATTGGAAGGCGAAAAGTGGTTTGTATAATGGTAAGTCTCGACATATCGTCGGCTACATATACCGTGAGGCATTTGATCTCAAGTGGGGTTATATCAATTGACTATGTCAAGTCAAGATAATCTGGCGGATCCGTTAACGAAAGGGTTGAATCGGGATCAAATGATCAAGTTCTTTAGAGGAATGAGATTAAAATCCACATCTTAAGAACAATCATAGTGGTAACCCAACCATGATGTTGGAGATCCCAAGAACTTGGTTGATGGGAGAACTAAGCTATAGGAGTTCGTGTGTAAACACTCGAGTTAGTCTGTTCCTAAGAAAGCACACAGTGTTGGAAAACTTGTCTAGTGGTGAGGTTGAGTCGTTGACTCTTAATGATTCCTAAGATACCTCGAGGAGGTTGAGTATGACAAGATACTCGGTAAAGAATCACCTATATAAGTGCGAAGTGGGCCGCTCAAACAAAACACTTATGAATCCAAAGTGGATGTCCATGGCCAAAATGTAATCAAACGTGAGAGCGGATGAGGTTGAGGTGTTAAAGTGTTAATACCATTGTCTCGATTGCGTTGTGGGGAATAGTTCAGGCGTCGTGTCCACTAATCCGCTTGTGTACTCGATGGTACTAACTATGGAAGGTTGAGCCATAAACCACTGTCCAAATATTTTAACATCTCGAGGATCGGTGTGTGCCGCATACATGCATATGGCTATTTCCACTCATGGGGGATTGTTGGAAATCGTATATATATTTATATATATTATATATGGTCAAGTTGTCGAAACTACTTTGACCAAGATTTTGAGTGACGTAACGTTTAATTTTGTGAAATTAAATGGCATAGGATCGATCTACGTTTGAGTAGATGATCGTGGTGTATTCACATTCTCAAATCCGATTCCGGTGGTGAAATAATGGATCAAAGTTGGTCACTTAAACATGAAGTTATGTGCTTAAGGGGATAAGCATGGATTAATTAATCCTTATCCCACATTGATTAATGTACATACATTAATTGTCTATATAAGTGGTTCATTGAACACTTAGTATAATGTGTGCACAAGTGATGGGTTGTAAAGCCCACGCACGCGCCGCCGGGCATGGGCCGAGTCGGCCGGCCCGCCCGGTTCCGGTTCGGTTCGTGGATCGTGGATTTTGGGCTTGTTCGTGGGCTTGTTTCGTGGGCTGGTTCGTGGCCCATTGCCGCATATTTTGCATCAATGTTTGATCGAGCCCAAAGATGGAGTTGGTCAGAGCCCAACTCGTGTGGCCCAATCTGTTGGGCTGCTTGTGCCTGAAGAGACGTCCGGATCGTCCAATGAACATGGGCCGCGCGTTTTCAGTTCGTCGTGGCGCCGGTAACGTTCGGCATGATGGCTCCGTGGGAAGCGTGCCACGTTGTCTCCGAAACCGCCGCGTAACCCTCACCGGTCTCGACTCGACACGGTTACATATTCGACTTCGCAGGCGACGCGATTCGACTTCCGCCAATCGAGCCGAGCGACATCGACCGGCAGAACGCCCAGCCGCGCGGCCAAGCTAACATGCGACTGCATAACGCCGACAAGGTGAAGCTGAAGCAACATGCGACTGCATAACGCCTCGGCAAGGAAGCAAGCAAATGCGACTGCAAGGTAAAGACCAAGCGACGACAACTCGCATAACGCCTCGGCGGTGAAGGTCAACAAGACCTCGCTTAACGCCTCGTGTGAAGTCATCAAGACCTCAAGATAACCGACGGCGTGAAGGCCGAAGACCCCACTTAACGCCGTCGGTGAAGCGGTCGAAGACCGCTCAACGCCCGTCAGCGGCTACCAAGACTCGCATAACGCCCGCAAAGTGAAACCGAACACCCGGCAAGAGATACAAAAGACACACGGACCTCGGCAAGAGATACAAAAGACACGCGTGACTCGGCAGACGCCCCGCAAGCACCGTGACACGATATACGACGCTTAAGCATCACACGCACAAAGTCGCCCAGAGAATAATGTGAATAGATCGCTCACGCCCGCCGGTTATAAACAACCCCAATCCAGAAGACGACTCGCCTGCCTTTTCGGGGGGTCAGGATAGATACGCCCAACTACCTGTGCCCAAGCATCAGCCCAATACAAGTAAGCTCGACATCAAGCTCGGCTCGACAAGTTCGCCCAAGAAGACTCCTAAAACCAAAGGGAACGCAGGCTCGGCCATATCTAAAAGAATCCTAATGGGAGAAGACTGAATCCTAATGGGATAAGACTTCAATCCTAATGGAGAAGACTTCAAATCCTAATGAAAGAAGACTTTGCATCGAGTCAAACTCAACTGTATCGTAATCGTAGTCAAACTCAACTCAGTATCGTAATCGAGTCAAACTCAACTTTAGACGTAGAAAAGAGTCGAACTCAACTCGAGATATTACTTCCAAATTTTTTAAAGTATACTACTTATTTTAATATGTTTGTCAACTAGCAATTATTAGTTAAGATATTGATCTTCTGAAATACTAACTCATATATAGTGAAAAAAGTTACTTCGACAAAAATTAATGGTGATCTGAAAAAATATCAGTGAATTATTTAACAATTTATACTATAAGTAAAATTGCTTAATTATAAATAAAGTATCTAAATTTTGTCATGAAAATGAAATCTCTTGCTCAATCCGAAAGTATCTATATAGGGACAGACTCGACAGACTATGACAAAACATCATATACTTAATTAAATTGTGACCACTAATTTTATTTTATTTTTTGACTTGTTGCAATCACAAAATAAAAACAATTTAAAGTTTATGTAACCGAGAAGCATGTGGAAGCCACGTGGATATTATAGGTGTACACATTGAGACTTTCTCAAATTATCGAGCATGGGCGAGATAAAATAATATTGTAGGATGAGTGTTAAATTATTTGCATAAAGTAAAGATTATTGTGTAATCTTATTATCGGGAATGCAAATCCAAATGTAAATATTCCAAAATAAATCGGGTTTTGTGAAAAATAGAAAAAAAAATCTTTTTACTTACGGATAAAGTTTTCAATCTAATAGATCTTTAACGATACCTTTTCTTGTGGAAAAATTTACGGAATACTTTAAAACAAATTACGATCAAATATAATCACAACCGAAGCACCGTCCCGGTTGGCCGGAAAACATAGAAAAAAATAATACAAAAACATTACCATATTGGGAGAATGGGAGTTATATATGGAAGTTTGTTTTGGAGAATTATGGTTTGGAAATATTAGCTGGCCATAAAGTGATTCTCCTATTTTTGCCATCTATTTTCTCTTCCAATTTTATAATGATAGATATGAGTTGATCGATTTAGGGTCTAGAATATATCTTAGTTTTCAATCCGTGAGAAATAATTTAACGAGGATAACATTTTTTATCAATATAAGATTAAAAAGAATAATTCATTTTAATTGTTATTACTTTTCTAAAATTAATAAATCATTCAAGTTTAGTATCACAAAAATAATGACGTTTAATTTATTTATAATTTCTACGTGACTTTGTAAAAAGTTAAATTACAACATCATACTTTTATTTGTAGCAATACATCTCAAATTTGTTTGTTCATTATATACGGTTGAAATGATGTCATTTGCTTTTGAGGAAAAATGAGGTATCACAATTGGGAATTGGGAGTAGTTATTGTAAAAATTTCAATTAAAATATAAATTACGAAATCAAAAAATCGTTTGAATTCAAAAAAAAAATAGTATTTCATGGAATTAGAACTCAAGTGTTTGAATTTATTAAACAAAATGATGAATCCACCGTAGATCTTCATGAATCAATGATTGAAAATAGTTCATATTTTATACTTTAAGATTGATTTATATTTGATCTAACAATAAATTTTTTTTTGGGGGGAGGGGGAAACGAAGCGATTTAAAGTTTATGTTTAAATTTGTAAATAGATGTAAAGATTGTTAATGAGTTATGACTGAAAACTAATACAAAAATAATGAAAAATAGTCGTGATATATGGATTTCGCCACACAATTATATACCTAAATTCCAAATTAAAGTTGTTAGACGTTAACCGAAGCTAGAACTATCCTGTGAGTAAATATATTTCATACTAACTTCGTTAGGCTATATAGCAAATGGATGAAATATAAATCAATTTTACAGTATAAAATAACAATCATTTTCAGCTTTTGATTCATAAAGATTTACGATGAATTCATCACCTTACTTGATGAATTCAAACGTATGAATTCGAATCCCATGAATGACAAATTTTTATTTTTTATGAATTCAGACGCTTTTACAACGAATTCAGACAATTTTTACGGCAAATTCAGACGATTTTATGACTTCGTAATTTACACATTAAGGAGGATTTTTACAATAACCACTCTTAGGCTCTCTCTCTCTTTCTATAGATGTACAAAATCAAAGGCTGTTATTGATTTCTAGTTACTAATTTAAGGTTGGTTTCTATTTGATTATATATATATATAAGATCGGGTTCCCATAGTATCCGTATCCAGATAGTATGTAGTACACAATCTAGATCACACATTGTGAGCACGTGGACGCATCAAAATTTGACACGTGGAAACCCATTTTCGCTCAATGGCAAAATGGGAAGGTGCCCAGCGGGCGTTGGGTGCCCGCCGACACTGGGTAGAGGAGTCCACGAGCGTTGGGTATCTGCGGGCGTTGGGTTTGGGGAGAGCCACAATAAAACACAGATAATGTATACAAAATAACATAACACTGCAATCAAAATAACATGACGCTGCAATCAAAATAACATGATACTGCATTCAAAATAACATGAGTCACATGACCTTCGCATCGCATCTGGTTGGTGGTTGGATAGGAACGCTTGATAGGTATACTGGGTTTGGAAAGAGCCACAACAAAACATAAATAATGCATATGAAATAACATAACATTGCATTTAAAACAACAAAACATTGCATTTAAAACAACATAACACCGCATCGCACCCATAAATATTTGGGTGCGTGCGAGCGATGGCGTGGTGGCGTAGGTGTGGTGTGAGCTGAGAGTGCGTTTCCAACATGCATTAAAATTGAAACTCATATACATGTTTGTGTTCAAGTGAATACATTTTTGTGTTCATTTGAATGCATAATTCAGTTCAACTATATGCATGATTTATTTTCGAAATCACATAACAATTCAAATTACTAATCTACCTTTACTTTCATGAAAATCAATGAAATTAAGCTTAAAAGTCCGAAAAAATCTCAACTATAGGATCTATGAGATGAGTGAACCTAACGACCAATCAATGCTTTTCTTAATTAGTGATTTAGATTGATTACAACATACTATCTCTGACTCGGATACTATTTGATCTCTCATCTCCATCTCTCTCTCTCTCTCTCTATATATATATATATATATATATATATATAGTTAGGTTCAAATAAGAATAATTTTTATCCTAAAAACTAATAACCAAATGAATTCATTATGAAAGTTAATGAATCCATTGGATAAGTTACTGAATTTGAAAATTCGAAAATTTTCATCCGGGTTCGAATCCCATGGAGGACGAAAATTCCATTGTTTTTGGATTCATTAACTTTTCCAACGGATTCATCAACTTTCATTTTTTGATAATTTTCATCATTTTTGAATTCCATGCGTTCGTTTTTGGGCTCACAATAAAAGTGATTCTCACGTTAACACTCCATATATATATATATATTCTTATGTACGTCTACTACACACACATGTATATACATATTGAGAGTATACATATTAATTGCTAGCTTTAGAATACTATATTAAAAACATGTTATACGAATTTGCGAGATTTGAGGCCATCAACAAATTAAAAATTAAAAATTTGACATAGTAGTTTTGCAGTTTGGCTCATTGATCCTCGAGCTGGGCGGCTCGTGACTTTCGATTCAACCAACGTAAATTTCTAAAGCTTGTTTTTCTTAAAAAAAAGGTAAATAAATGCATATATATTTGATACTTACCCGTCCAAATGCCGTGTTAAATTTTGGATGCAAACACTGAATATATTATGATTATAAATTCAAATTTTAATACGAGAATTATTTAATTAATCTTGATCTATTGGATTATTCAATACAATTTTGTATGATATAGTTAGTATCTTAAAATTTTCAGACTTCTCTTACAATACTCCTTTTTCTATTATAGTTTAATTACTTGTCACATATTTATTTAGGATATGATAGTGCAGCGTAACATAGAGATCCCCTTCTACTTATATCAATACCGACATAAACTCATATTAGTTCTTTGCTTTTAGAATTAATATTTGAAAAGTTAGTGTATTTAGACGTAATAATTATTCTGTCGAATGATTTGAATGATCGAAATACACATCAAATTCAATTATTTCTATAAAAACTCAATCTCTTTGCTGGAAAGGTAAAGCAAAATTCGACTGATGATGCATTAATTAGACAGGTAGTAACCACACAACTATGAGCTGCTTTTGAAGTAAATCATCACACTCTTTTTTTTTTACTAAATTGCAAGTGTAATTAATGTATTACTAGCATGCTTAGCTGCCTAATCAATTTCCACCACCACAACTTCAAAATTTCACTCAATATTTTTCAGAAAAAATAACTAATAATAGATATTAAATCCATAATGCAGGCGTAGGCCGGAGTGCGAGATTGTAGAAGCAACCAATCCCTCTTCCGTCATCACGTTGAATAAATTGTATCGAAAGCACATAGTATGCATAAATAAAAAAAATATTTGATTTGGTGTAAAAATAAAAGTTTGTTTTTTTTGTCTTTTTTATTGTGCATATCTATGTCAAATTGAATATTTATTTGACCAACTAGTATGAATTTTGCCCACATTCTTTGATTTATGCACCTTCGTCCTTCGGACCTTCCCCCACCTTCTCAACTGACTCTCCGTGTTCTACTCGCGTTATAGCAGACAAATCAAAACCAAGAAGCAAATTGTATAAATCTAGTGACAGATAAGAGAGAGAACTAAGAGGTGAGAGAGAGATCAAAATATATACGAACACCCCACCACGCCACAGTTTTTTCTACAGAGAGAGAGAGGAAAAACAGAGCTTCCTTTTGGTTTCAATTTCGTTTCACTCAATCATTTCCTTTTTGCCACTGTAACTGCTAAAATCGGCCATTACCTTTGGATATAGTCGATTTGGCGACTTGGGTTTTGGGTATATTATAGATCTTACTGCGGAGACTCTTTGGAGAAATTTAATTCTTGATTGGAATTTGGAGAAGGAAAAAGGATTCTTGTTAAGGATGATGGGTGCTCATTTCAGGAACAGTTCGCTTGTGATGTAATATGGCACTCTTGTTGGCTGTCAGAAATAGAGAAAATGTCGTTTTACATTCGTCGCGAGGCTTCAAAGGTTTCTCTCTCTCTCTCTCTGCCAATATTTTTTTTGAAGGATTTCTTATTGGGTCTTTTATGTTTGTTGTTGCTCTGTATATTGTTGTATTGATTTTGCTGTTATTTTTTAGTTATGGAAGAGATTTTGTGCGGAGATTACAACAGAGCTCAACCTTCTTGCGGAAAATTGGAAGTATATTTTAGGCGGCATCATTTGTCAGGTTTGTTCATAGCTACTATGTGAATGCTTAAGTGGTTTCTGGTAATACAAGAACTCTGATTCGTGAACTTGTTTGGAAATAAATGGGTGAAGATTTGTTGGTTCTATTCCTCAAACTTAATTGAATCATGAGCCCTTACTCTTTAAGTTTTACAATTGGATTTCGAATATCCGATTTACTGGCTGCTTGTGGGCCGTCAGCAATGAGTACATTTTTTTTGGTGTTTTGGCTTTTTAAAGGCGAATCTGCACAAAGAGAATGAAATTCCATGTTTTTGTATATTGAATTGGAGAGAATAATGAAGTTTAGAGATTGAAACCTTCATAAGTCCATTTTGATAAATAATATACTTAACTTGCTAGAAGCTTCTACTCCATCTTTTTGGCCCCAATTTTACTTCTAGTTAAACCTTTTAAAACATTGATTTAATCAAAGATGGAACTGTTTCTTGTTTGATTGCAATAGAGTTTGGTTGCATAGGAGAAGTTGTGATTGGTAAATAATCTGAAATATGGAAGGCCTTTAAGAGCATCTTTAACCATTTTAATACAACGGGCTAATAATACTTTGTTTGGTCTCTGGCCTTTTGATAATATGTAGTTTTCCACTCTGTATAATCCTATGGTTTTGCCACATATACTGATAAGCTACAATTGAAAGATCATCACATGACAACGTTGCATCTTGATTTTGTTTTATTTTAAAGTCTATATCAGTCCATGTAGTTGATGTTTTTTTTACCATAGTTAACTTCAATCATGTACAATTTACAATGTATGTGCTGTGGAATGTTGGTGCTTCGTCATTGATGTTACAAGACAGTGGGACTTTTATATCACCTCTGATGTTCATTTATGTATGCTGTTATCCAGTATATCCACGGGCTAGCAGCTCGAGGGATTCATTATTTTCATCGGCCTGGACCAATACTTCAGGATCTTGGCTTCTTTCTTCTTCCGGTAATAATAAATAGTTCCTTTTCTTTGTTTGCAAATGTTATTAGTGATATGCCTTGTTATGCTGGGGACTTTTGTTTACCATCTAAACTTTATTATTGCACTGTAGGAACTTGGCCAAGAAAGAGCTTACATTAGCGAAACAGTGTTCACCTTCGTTTTTCTGTCTTTTGTTTTGGTGAGTTTTCATCTATTCAATTGTTCTCTTAGATGATAGCGACTACTTTGACTTGAAAATGCTTTTTATGCTACATGTAGTGGACTTTCCATCCTTTCATATTGAAGAGCAAGAAGATTTACACGGTCCTCATATGGTGCAGGGTCTTGGCATTTTTAGTCGTAAGTGCGATCTAGCTAGGCTTTTTAGAAGTTTTTTTTACACTAACAAGTATTCATAATAAAGTTTAAGTTTCCGATTTGTGGACCTCAGGCTTAGATGTTTGCATAATTTGAAGTTCATTGAAAATTCTGACAATTTTATACTGTTGAATAATTGTTATCCACATTATACTTGTGGCAGGCATGTCAATTTCTTCGGATCATAACTTTCTACTCTACCCAACTGCCCGGTCCAAACTATCACTGTCGAGAGGTAGAAATCACTTTCTTGTTTTCTCATTTTCTTCAGAATCTTCAAGTAAACCGTAGTGCTTATGTTGGGTTTTGTCTTGAATCATGTAGGGTTCGAAGCTTGCCACGCTGCCTCCTCCAAACAATGTTTTAGAAGCTGTTTTGATAGGTGAAGATTCCCTTGCTTGCCTTACATCTTATGTCAGTGATATTTTTTCTTGAATTTTATGCTTATCTTTTTCATTTGTTTGGTTATGCAGTTCCTCGTGGGGTTCTTTATGGCTGTGGGGATTTAATATTTTCGTCTCACATGATATTCTCCTTAGTCTTTGTGCGGACATACCATAAGTATGGTACTCGAAGGTAATATCATGCTTCTTTTCAAATATATATATATAGGAGAGGGTTAACGTGAGAACAAAAAATGTTGAATTCGGTGTGAAAGTTGATGAATCTGCTAGAAAAGTTACTGAATCCAAAAATGAAATTTTTGCTCCTCATGGGCCTCGAATTCTGGGTGAAAATTCTGAATTTTTGGATTCATTAACTTTCAAAGCGGATGCATTAATTTTCTTAGTGAATTCATTTTGTTCATAATGAATTTTCGTGATTCTTATTCTCATGTTAAAAATGGTTTTATTTGAACCTCACTTTATATATGTATATATATTTATTTTTTTCCACTTGCTATGCATAATAGATTTTAATATATCATATTACACCCTTGATATGTGAAATTTCTGACGTAAATATTGTTTGCTTTAGCAGTTTTGTGAAGCAGTTAGCCTGGTTAACTGTTGTAATCCAAAGCTTGTTGATTGTGGCATCGCGTAAGCACTACACAGTTGATGTCGTCGTGGCATGGTACACTGTGAATTTGGTCGTGTTCTTTCTCGATAAGAAGTTGCCAGGTCAGCATTCATTTCACTCCATAGGATAGGATTGCATGATTCATCCCTCACTTCATAAAATTTGAGCCTGACTCGGATCTTATATGTGCAGAACTGCCCGACCGTTCCAGCGCATCTGCAGCATTGTTCCTCCCACTGACCAAGGATAGCAAGACGAAGGAAGAGCACAAACTCTTGAATGGGAATTCCGGGGATGCTGCCGACTGGGTATCTTCTCCTCTCCCTCTCTCGATAATTTGTGGTTTCCCCTTCACGTTACACGCTTAACATAAAATTCTTATCCTTATTCAGAGGCCAAGAACCCAAGTCAACGGCAAGATCATGGAGGAAGGCAATGTCGTGCATGTTGAAGCAGTCATCAGCGGCGTCTAATTAATGAATCCGGCCTCGAAAAGCGCATCCTTCAAACTGGTAAAACACAACTTGTAATCTTAGATCATCGAGTCCGTGTAGTCCAGTTTAAGCTTTCAACGTTCCATATCATATTTCAGGGTGGACTAGCGACATGTCCTCAACAATATTATCATGAATTCATTTTTTTCGTTTCTAACTGCATCAATCAACCATTCTTGATTAGCAGTTCTCTCCTACTTCGTGTTTCATTGATAAAACTACGTGATGATGCATCCGTGCCGCCACATTGTGTCATGGGCATGAAAGAGATATGTTTGGTTATTCTTTAGGGTACAGCGCATAATGGAGTGTTGTTACAGTTGAATTCTTTATTTATCTCTACGTTTGGTGCATTATACTTTTTCAGACATGATGTTTTGCCATAGTTGCGTGCTTGTCATGAAACCGACACGTCAGCTTTGCACATGCTTGACAGAGAAGAAGAAACTGCTCTTGCCACCCCCACCTGGTGATTTGTTAGTTATATCGGACGTTAGTTTGCTTCTTATCTGCGTTGTCGGTGTTCGCAAACGAACCTTAGATGCACGAATTTTAGGCCCACGGATAATATATTGTTTAAATTGGTAGATCTGTTGGTTTGCAGGGATGCTCACATGTCTGAATTGCATTATTGTTCATGCAATGAATGATTGACCCCTCCCATGTGCATATATCTGTTAATTTAGTCTCTCTCTCTCTTTTTTTTCTTTCTTTTTTTTTTAAAAAAAAGACGTTTAAATTTTGTTCTTGGGTTTCACAAGTCTTGTGAGTCGTCAAGTTTTCGACGCTTTTTCTAGCGACTAACTAAATTATACGAGACAAGATTTCCGCCAAATCGAAGCTACAGGTTTAAGATTCTGCCAGGCCATTAACATGCAGCGGTTTTAATTATTTAGTCCTCAGATAGTTTGTTTATACAGCTATTATTTTCATAAAATCCGGTTGGTTGTGTTTTTGATCATGTATATACTAATTAGAAACAAAATATAGATATTAAATTAGACATGTGGAGGGGTGCCAGCCCATTTGGATTATACTATAAACCAACATAATTTGAAAGTGGGCCGAATACATAAGAAACTAAACTGGTTTTTTGTTGCACAAAAACGAAATTCAAACATCGAAATGGATATCAGTTTGGTTTGTTATTATCTTTTAAATTTCAATATCAGTTATTGGAGTAGTTAATTAATTGACAGAAGGTAAATTCTTTGAAAGCAGTTAGTGTTTCAATTTGCTAAAATTTCGTATTTTAGTTTTGAATTTTTTTCCCACTTTTGTTCGATCTCGAAATAGATTTACGGCCGAGACAGAGACAAAGACAAGATGATGTTATTGGTGAGGCATTTGTGTGTGTGACAGTGACTTGGTGTACAACAATGGAACAGATGTTTGTGCTATTTCAAGAAACCTGAATTCTCAATTTACTAGGTGACAAAATGATAGAGGCCAAGGAATATTGTTTCAATATTTGGTGAAAGTTTGGCCTACAAAACACCCTCTTCCATAACTGAGAAATATTTCATCCAAAAACAATAAGTCCATAACTGAGAAATCACCCATGAATGATGAGACACATTTTTAGGGTTGGTGATATAAATTGCATCTAGTGTTTGTGTGGCACTTTATTTGTATACGAAGGAGTGATCTCTATGTGTATATACAGCTAGTATGGTTAGGCATGTGGCCTCTTTTTCATGTGAGTAGCGGCAGAGTGACCCCTCCCCTCCCTACTTATTCCATGCGAATATATAAAGGGTTTATTGCTGCCCCCACCTGTGCTCCCATATTCTGGACTACTCATTTTGCCGCAAATTATGCATAACAAATTCCAGTCAAACCAAAAAGTTGCAAAATATTTCAAGTGTGTGTGTGTGTAAGAGAGAGAGAGAGCCCGATGTATGGGTGGTGGAAATAATTAGAGCACTTGGTGGCATAGAGTCAGTTGGCTTTGTGGAATGTTCATGATGATTTCATCAGCCTTTTTGCTCCAAATTTAGGGCTTCATTATTCTGCAAGGACCATTCTCAGATGCCTAATGAATTTGTGCTTATTTTAAAATTGTGTCTACTTATTCATAAATAATTATTAGTGAAATTGGATAGTTAATATGTTATTTAATAAATACAACTATCGTCCTTCACCGTAATAAATTTGGATATGGATTTCGATTTTCCATCTCTCAAATAAAATAGAACGTTATTTATTATAATCATTATACATTATATATTAGAATTTTACAATTTTCAATAGAAATTCATTATATTGTATATCACAAACGTTTTCCAGTGCATAGAAAGCTAAATTATTATTATTATTATTATTATTATTATTATTATTATTATTATTATTATTATTATCTTTTGTTTTAGCATGTTATTGTATTATATATTATCTACTAATTTATTGTACCTCACGATAGAGAGAGAGAGAGAGAGAATGTGCGGAAGGATTTGGTTTACGTTGGCCGATTTCGTTTGGACTTTGACCTGTGCGCTTCAGATAGTGACCCTTCATTTAACCTTTCTTTTTTCTTTTTGCTGCTTATCCACGTGAATCCCCCTTTTTCTTTTTGGGTAAGTTAAATTGCATAAATTAAAATTGTAGAAATACAATATACTCGGGCATTCCCGAGGGGATACAGCTGCTTTGCAGCGGGGAGGTACAAGCTAAAGAAAAGCCTGACTCTAACATACATGACTCGATTACATTACGGGGATTTGGTCCCTAGCAATGGCACGTGCCATGTGGAAAATAGAAATCAACGGCCAAGATGCTTAGGCATGAGCAGCCTAGGCCTCGGCATCGACAGCCTCGTCCTCGGCCTTGGTTTGACCTCGGTCTCGGATCGGCATTGGCCCGGGCGACCATCCTCGACATTGGTCGCCTCGGCCGCCTCGCATCGGCATCTCGGCTTTGTACTAAAATCGCCCCAGGCGCGAAGTCATGTCGCCTCGGCACAAGGCATTGGTCGCCTCGGCGCCGACATTAGCCGCCTCGGCCACCTGAAATGGACGCCTCGGCATGTCGGCATTGATTGCCCGGACCTCGGATTAGCCTTGGTCTCGGCGGCCGCGGCATTGGCGGCCTCGGTCTCGGCGACCTCGGCATTGGGAACCTCGGCACCTCGGCGTCGTCGCCTCGCACCTCGGCATTGGTCACCCCGACACCTCGATCTCGCGCCTTGGTGTCGATGAACTCGGCGACCCGATCTCGGCGACCTCGGCATTGTCGTGCACGCCCGAACACTTCCGGCAATGGCGAGAATGGTAGACGAGCCCGCATCGGCCTTGGCGCCTGGCAAAGGTCGCCGACATTTCGGCATTGGTGGCCCCGCCACCTCGGCATTGGTCGCCTCGGCGGCTCGGCATTGGTGGCCTCGCCACCCGGCATTGGACTCGCCGGCTCGGCCGCGGTGGCTGCGAGGCGGACTACGGGCGATGGTCCAAGTCGACGATGAAATGGCAACGTCGACACATGCCCGACTCCTCGCATGCCCGGCGGTACCTCGGCGGCCGGGCCTCGGCCTGCAACTAGTGATGGGGATACCGTGCGTGCGTTGATCACGCCACGCTCAAACCGGTAATGGGTCGGCAAGATTAAGCGCGCCGCGCTGTGCGGCGCACCATAATCTTTGAAATGGCAATGGAAAGCGATAATGGGACGGCAATAGAGGCACGCCTCGGCGAAGGCGCCATAATGCCGAAAGCGGCAACATTGACCGACAGCGCGCCGCCGTCGCGGTCGACGATCGACGCGACGCGTTGCTCCCATGCGTGCATCGGGCGGAGGAGTTGCGTGCTCAACGGGCGGTTGGCCCTCGCTGAATCAACGCGCCGCCACGGAAGAGTATCGCGGCGGACGATTGCCCAAATGGGCCAAAGAACCGGAAAGACGCCCGAATCTTGGAAAACTTGAACACGGTCTTGAACACGGCAAAGATCGCGGTAGATCCTCGGTGAAGCCGATATCAACAAGGCAGAGACCAAGCTCTGCCTGAGCCCTCCGAAGAGGGAAACTCGAAAAATCCAACGATTAACGAGGAAGAACACACACCGCTCGAATCGGTGATGCAGATCGGCCAGAGAGAGGAAGGGCGAGGATCAGCCCTCTCGAATGAAACATCCCGGCTGAGGAGAATGGCGGCCGGGAAGAGCAGCGGCTGGTGGCTGCAAATGCCGCCGAGAGAAAAACTCAACCACCGGCCAATCTTGGCGGAGTCGCAGCGGTGGGCAAACCTTCGTAATCTTGAGCAGAGTGAAGAAAGTTGCTCTAGAGAGCAACATGAGTATGGCGCGGCTGAGCCTTCTTAGAAACTCGCCGGTGGAAAAACCTTGACTGCCTTAGTATGGCAGAAAGCACGTTCTGCCTAGATCCTTGGAGGAGTAACCGGCGAGAAACCACCATGCTCTGGTCCAGACCACCGGCCAGAGATGTTGAGTTCTGTCGGCCGGCAAAGGACTACACATAAATTGTATGTTAGGGATAATATGCAATTTCATCCTTAAACATTTTAGAAAAATGTAATTTTATTTTTATTGTTATGTTTAGTGCAATTTAGTTATTTATGTATTTAAAAATGGTGCAAATAACACTTGCCACCATTAACTCTGTTACGATTTTTTTTTCTTTTTCATTTTTTCCTCATTTAACTAAAAATATATAAAAACTATATCATTAGGGTTTAGTAATTGATGATGTTGCTTGACTTGGCCACCGGCACTCGCCGCACCGGAGAGATCCCCACCTTTGAATATTTCGATGAGTTCACGAGAGCAACTTCTCGACTCTCTCACAGTCCACATCTCTCTCTACCACTCCAAAACCGTTGGCGAAAGCCCCACCGGGATCTCATCCCCTACCTTACTCAGTGGCGGAGCTACGGTGGGGTCTGGGGGAGCCTTGGGTCCCCCAATAATTTTCAAATTATTAGTACTATATACTCATATAATACTAAACATTACATTGTAGTGCAGTTAGTTTAATCTTTATCCTCTCATTTTATTGCCCAAGGTTTAATCTAGCTTAGGTCTTATCTTATTATTTTTTTTCTCCTTTTTTTCCTACTCTTTGTTCTTTGTTTTCTTTTTTTTCTCCACTTTGTTCACTTTCTTTTCTTTTTCTTTTTTCTATAATTTGTTTTATGTTGATAAAATAAAATATATATGCAACTAATAAAGTTTTATACATAAATAAATAAAATCAATTCAATTTCTAAAAATATTATGATGAATTTATTATAATAGTTATAGGTAATATTTATTTAAATTTATTTTAATAAGCTATATATGTGAGTTAATTCTATATTTCATTGTATAAAATTTGCTCTTTCTTATTTATCTTTTCTGATCTTGCTTGGTATAACTAAAAAGGACTTCTTTTGAACATTTAATAAAATTTTATATTTCCAAATACAAGGATCATTTATATCTTTATACCAATGATAATGCCACTACTCATTTGACTTCCATACTAAAATATCGTTGCATTTGAAGTTTCAAAAGTTCTTCCATTCTAAATTATCATTGCATTTGAAGTGTCAAAAGTTCGGTTGCTGTCATATATGTTTATGAGAACTTGAAATTGAGGCGATGATTTTTAAGAATCCCATAACAATTTCAGCATTTGCTAGTGATTTTAATAGAATCACTTTGAATAATTATGAGTTGGAATGTCTTGGATTGTAAGGGGAATAATTACATTGCGAGATATTGTATTAGGAAACAATTATCACTTAATATAATTTAGCTGTGTTATTTGAAGAAAGGATGAAGAAAGTATGGCTTCTCGGAGAAACTCTATATCCAAAGATAGCACTAAAAAATTTGAAATAAAATTCATAGTTTGTCGAAAAAAAGAATACAGAATCTATATGGTCTCACATTTCTTAAGAATATCAAAACTGTGGTTCATCTGCCACACTGGCAGGTAAGAACTGTGAATCAACAAAAAAAAGCAAAAAGCAACACATGCCAACTGAGAGAGGGAGAGAGAGAGAGGGAGAGGGAGAGAGGCACACACAAAATAGGAATGATGAGGAAGTTGAAAGGCAGCATAAAACAGAAAGCTAAAACTAGGGAAAAATAACATACTTTTTCTTTTTGAAACACAACAACAACACACATCTTAAGTATGGTAGATAGTACTATTAACCAAAGTGAAAATAAAATCATAGTATACCTCACACACCAACCCCATGCTTTGAATATATAATGCATGCTTTTGAAAATGTGAACACCTCTTGTAAACCAAAAAAATTCTACTATTCTACCACAACAAAACACTAGTCGTGGATCCACAAAATCAAATCTCCCATCACTCACATGAATCCCAATGCTCAAAATCTTGATCACAGATACTAATTAAGAGACACAGAAAAAAGATCATTTTTTCCTGTTAAAAGCCTGCAATTTCCAGTTTCAGCAGAAATAAAAATCATCGTAAAAATGGGTGCAAAGTGCTCCAAATTCTCATTCTGCTGGTGGCATTCTCATCTCAAACCATCTGTTCTTCAATCCACCGACCTGGGTCAGTTTGTGCACCTCTATTTTATGATCTTGATTGAGTTTTTTTTCGTGGGTTTGTGTAAAAATGCAATCTTTTTCATGGGTTTGGTAGAGAATGGGGAGAAGAATTTGCTCCCAAGCTTCAGAGAGTTCAGTTGGGAGGAGCTGAAAGCTGCAACAAAAGGCTTTTCTTCAGATAACATAGTCTCTGAGCACGGAGAGAAGGCTCCTAACGTTGTTTACAAAGGTTTTCTTGAAAGTGAAGGCTGGATTGCCGTTAAGCGCTTCAACAAGTCTGCTTGGCCTGATCCTCGCCAATTTATAGTTAGTACATTGTTTCAACACTATTTTTCAGCTGTTTGTTTTATGATCATGTGTTGTTAACTTTCTTCTCAGTTTTAGTTTGATTACTTTCATTTTTGTGTGTGGTAGCTCTTTGAACAGAACCCATGTTTTGGGGTGTTAGACATGTCTTCTGTGTTCATTGTAATCAACGATCAAGATCAGTTTCTAAGTGGTTGCCATTGCCAAGTTTTGCTCGCCTGTATTTTGATTGACATGTTGTTGTATATTGAAGGATGAAGCTAAGGCGGTGGGGAACTTGAGAAGTGAACGATTGTCGAATCTGATTGGATTTTGCTTTGAAGGAGAGGAGAGATTGCTGGTGGCAGAGTTTATGCCGAATGAGACTTTGGCCAAACATTTATTTCACTGTGAGCTTGGATTTTGCAGTTATTTCATTGTGATATTTCAAGGCATAATCTTGTGAATTGTCGTTAAAGATTTGCTTGCGTTTTTGTGATCTGTTTTGCACTCATACTGTGCTTTGGAGATGGTTAAGGCGGGTTGTAAGGGGTCATAAAGTTTGCAAGATCTGAATTTTGTGGTTTTGTACATTTTCTGTAGCATCACATATAAATTGTTTTGGTGGGATTAGTAGTTGTCTGATGTGAGCTAGTGGTTGAAAATGGAAACAGGGGAGAATCAACCCATGAAATGGGCAATGAGGCTGAGGGTGGCCTTGTATTTGGCACAAGCTCTGGACTACTGCAGCAGTCGAGGCCGGGCATTGTATCATGATCTTAATGCTTACAGAGTCTTGTTTGATCAGGTACAATGTGCTGCTGCATACGTCTGTTTTATCCTGTTCAAAATTTTGAGCTTCGTGTTGTCTTACATCGCTCATTGCTCGTGTCTAGGATGGAAATTCCAGACTCTCTTGTTTCGGGTTGATGAAGAATAGTAGAGATGGAAAAAGTTACAGCACAAACTTAGCTTTCACTCCTCCAGAGTACTTAAGAACTGGTATGGATAGTGCAATAGAGAGCTCTGAAACGTTGCTCTTCTCCTTGGGCCATCCTTCGCGTTCGCGGCTATTTGAGTTCATCATAACTTACTGATTCGCGTGGTTTTGGTGATATTTCAATGCAGGAAGAGTGACTCCAGAGAGTGTGGTTTACAGCTTTGGAACTATGCTGCTTGATCTTCTAAGTGGCAAACATATACCTCCAAGCCATGTAAGATAAATCAAGGGACACTTTTGTTGCCCCTTTATCATTTTCAACTAGCTAAATTGCAGCATACGAAATCGCTAACAATATTATCAATGATTTTGTAGGCACTTGATCTCATCCGCGGCAAAAACTTTCTGATGCTGATGGATTCTTGCTTGGAGGGGCACTTCTCCAACGACGAGGGCACTGAGCTGGTCCGGCTAGCCACCCGTTGCTTGCAGTACGAAGCTCGGGAGAGGCCAAACACCAAGACCCTAGTCACCTCCCTCATGTCTCTCGAGAAAGAAACTGAGGTAAATTCTAAACAAGAAAACCTCAAACTTGTCGAACTTAGTTTACTTTGTAATGTGAGTTGGTGTAACTTCACATTATTTATAATGTAAGAAGCAGGTCCCTTCCTATGTTCTACTAGGAATTCCACAAGGAAAAACTGGCTGCATGCGGCCACTGCTGCTGTCTCCGATGGGGGAAGCATGCCTGAGAATGGACCTCACTGCCATACACGAAATCCTTGACAAGGCCGGATACAAAGACGACGAAGGCATCGCTAATGAGGTGCCCCATTTAACCTCATTTATTCTTAAAACTACATCAAACTCAACGACACCACCTTAATATATATATATGTATATCACACGAGTTGTCTCTTGATGCAGCTATCTTTTCAGATGTGGACCAGTCAAATGCAGGAAACCTTGAACTCCAAGAAGCAAGGAGACGCTGCGTTTCGCGCCAAGGATTTTGCAACCGCCATCGACTGCTACACACAGGTAAACAAAAAGTCTTATACAGTTTCTTGTCTTGATCAGACAACAACCTGAATGATTTTATAGTTCATCGAAGGTGGGACGATGGTGTCGCCAACGGTGTACGGGCGGCGGTGCGTGTGCTATCTGATGAGCGACATGCCAAATCAAGCGCTTGGAGATGCGATGCAAGCGCTGGTGATTTCACCGCAGTGGCCGACGGCTTTTCATCTACAAGCAGCGTCGCATTTCACGCTTGGGATGGAGAATGAAGCCCAGGAATCGCTGCAAGAAGCGTCCAATTTGGAAGCCAAAAGAAACAGAATTTGAAAACTTGCTCCTCTTTCTTGATTTGCTTTCTTGATGTATTTAGGCATTTCAAACGCGCCAACTTTGTTAAAAGCAGAGGATTTATCTTACGCTAATTGCTGGCTTTTTTCGTCGAATTTTGAGGGTTTTGCAGCACTCTTTTGTTATTTTTTGTGCGTTGTGGCCTGTGGGATTAAGTTTCACTAGAATTTTTAAATTTGCAACAAGCAGTTGTCTCTTTATTCAGGGAACTGGTCAACTATACATCCGCTCACATTGTGCACGCACCATTAACGAGTGTTAGTTTTCTATTAACCAACGGTGGTTAACAGCATCAGCACCATGAGGACAGATACATATGAGTTTTTGTATTATTTTGGGTATGAGTCTTTTGTGGAAGTCTTGATTTCTTCCACACTTTGCTACCAAACCGCAATTTTCAAATTTAGTCAACGAATGAATTATAGGGATGACAATGAATCAAATTCTAATCAATAAAACTCATATATGCATTATAAAATTTAATTGTGTTACTCTAACTGGCCAAACTTGAATAAAAGGACAATGAAATTTTATACAGGTTTACCGCTCCAAGGGGGCCGAACATTCCCCATTACCATCATAAGTGATTCCATTATAAACACGCAATCATTGATTAATATTATTTCGGTTAGCGCCACAAAATGCCCAATATACCAGATTAAATAGTTCAACCATTTAAAAAAAAAATTAACTGCTCAAATCTTACTAAGTAAATCTTGACGTGATATTTAGTCACACCGTATGACCGTAAATATAATTGTCTAAGTCTTAATTAAAAAAAATGTATTAAAACTATAAAAAATAATAATAATCAATCTACTACGCTGTTAACAGAATAAAAATGATATAGAAAGATAGATATCAACATAAAAACAAAACTGAGCTGCAAAAACGTCAACACAAATTTAACTCCCTAAATAGCTAGTTTAAGAAGAAATTTCCAAATACGTGAAGCACTTATAATCAGAAAATATGTGAATCTTTAACAGCTAGTTGATTACAATACATTGTAAAGAACTGCCTAGCATAA